>CM035837.1:34814158-36014158 GCA_020510985.1 Pholidichthys leucotaenia | reverse complement strand
TTGATGTGTGGTGGTGATATTTTTTTTTCCTTCTTGGTGCAAATGCAGAACACGAACAAAGAATCTGAAAAGAAATTTCTCTCTGACTGCCAACTGGCCACTCAATCAACTCTGCCTCCTACGCTATGCTAATGACAGAGATGCAGAGAGGTGGTTAAAGCTGCCATTTAGCAGCACATTACACTGCTTCAGTTACGGTTTTAAAACAAATTTTTAAAAAATGACTGCAGATGAAGGAGACCCGTTGCTGCTCAGAACTGCTTCCAAAGTCAAAACTCGCCATCAGTCACTGGATCTATGTTCCATTTGATTCCATACAACTTTGCATGCTCCTGTCTTTATGGGACATGATATTTTACAGTTAAATATTAAAACAGTACTCAAATCCCAAATGAATAAGGTTCCTATTCATATGATGCATTTAAGAGGAAATGTGTTAGAAGTGTTAGAAGTGGGTACTGTACTGGCTTAGCACTTGCCCTGAATGTTCACCTCTGTCTTGGATAGCACTGACATTGCTTAGAAAACTTCACATTAACTAACTTAATGTGGAGTACAATTTCTTGGGTGCTGCAGAAACAAATCTGTGAACAGTAACCAGCACTGTAACGCCACTACATTTGCAGTAACATGCTGTGTAATAAAATTATTGTTTAAAAATTCAGTAATTGACATGATTTATGGCCCAGAAGGCAGACACAGACTCCAGAATAAACTCAATTATCTTTTTATTATGCAGTGTGAGTGTGGATGTGTGCGTGAGTGCAGGAATGTAGAGCAGAGCACCGTTCAGACTGGCAACCTGTTGACGAGTTGGTGTGTAGCACAGGTGAGATCCCGAAGGCTCCAGCCAGTGGGACAGTGTCTTCAGCTATGGCTACTGAGGAGGTGAGAGGGTGAAGAGATGTGCAGTGAGCTGGTGAGGTGCAGGTTGAGCTCAGTCCGCCGCCAACAGATTTCCACCTGTGCACAGGGGAGCAGAGCGAAGCGTGGAGATGAGGGAATGGTGGAGGCTTATTTGTCATTGGGGGCTAGGACTCCCAGGAGGATGACAAGGCTGGAAGGAACAGAGGAGATGGAACTCCGGATCATGAAGGTGACGAGAAGGCGAAGAGGTCTTGCCAGACCAGGGAGCTTGACGTCTCCATGCAGACCCGAGGGCAGCACGGCTTAAATAGGCAGGCTAATGAGAACAGCAGGTGTGCGCACAGCTGTGGAGGAAATTAGGGCAAGAGGCAGGCAGAGCAGATCACTACAGTAATGTGTTACAGTTACTGAAATTTGATCAGATGCGTTACTTGTTTTATTAATATGGATAGATATTTTTAGCGCAAGTTAATGAATACACAAACTGACCCTACCGTAGCTGAGACGTAGCCGTCAGTCGATGTTACCTGTTACAGAGAGCCAAGTCTTCACTACTGAGCAGAGGAAAAGATGAAGCTACTTTGTTTTTGTGGAAATAGACAGATTACTTTTCCTTTGTCGCGGTTAAGGACAAAAGCATATTGGTGGGTTGGAAGCTAAGTGCTGATTGAGACCTACTGCAATCTTCAGAAGCACTTGAAAAAAGCAACAAAACTCCAACAAAGCTAGTGTTAACTAACAGCTAGCTATGTTAACAACACCGTGGTACTGGATTTACGCTATTTGAACAGCCACGGTTGGATGTAAAGAGGAAATATTCTTGTTTCAACAGCCACGGCTGGATTTCAAGCACAAGCATGCATCTGGACAATTTGTGACCCAGCAAGAATTAAACCTGATTGACAGATGCATCATTACAGACTGAAGATGTGATAATAGTCACTTTCCATCAGACAGCTCAGACTGTGATCCACTGAAGTTAAAACACATTTACTTGCTACCTGGATAAAGATTATTCAAAAATGGATTTTGATCTACAAAAGGAATTTGAGGAATTGGATCATGTCTCTATCACAGCAGACATCTGGACTGTGGATAATGGACATTTTCTTTGGATCACTGCACATCGGATTAAATTCATATCATAAAGGTAAGATAAACATGGATAGCTTTATGCAGTGTTACCAACTCTTACTCCAAAATGAGGAAATTACTGGCAATATCATGTTGATTTTCTTCAGCTTTGTCCCACAATAACAGCTCTCAAGGCAGGAAAAAGCAGACTGAACATGTTCTGAAAGCTCTGTTTGAAACAGTCTGTTTTCAGCCTGATATTAATAAGCCCGTAATGTAATCCATTAATTAAATTATTTTTCTATGTGTGTGTGATGATTTAAGTATGCATTTAAAAGTAACGTGAAAGTTACTTTTCCAAGCAACTAGTTACTTTAATCATGCAGTAATTGGTAAAGTAACTCAGTTACTTTTGAAATGAAGTAACTAGTAACTGTAATTAGTTACTATTTTTTAGTAACTTACCCAACACTGATAGTAATACAACATGAGCACATTTGCAGAGAATACCTATTAGCAATTAATCATCCTTATCAACAAGAAGGTGCCTGAGAAAGGGTTAATGTTCTTATTTTTTGTCATAATGGGGGGTGCTCACATTTAACATAGGCAAAGTTTAAAATACCTGTCACTGCAAAACCTGTTGTAGTGTTTGCTTGTTTGTTTGTTTGTTTTTTGTTGCTGTTGCGCCTTGATTCAATTTACCTGTATAGGACAAATTCACAATATCATTTGTAAGGTAAACAGCCTTCAATACTGCAAAGTGAATTCCATCAGCATAGGTTTGGTGACAGAAGAAAACAAAGTCAATTAAAGGGGCCATTGTGTGAAAAATGGTGTGTTTGTAGGTTGTAACGGTCTGAAATGAGTCTACTGGTCAACTTATCCCAAAATTTTCAAAACAGTCAATTCTCTTAAAAAAACCCCCACACACATCGTTTTTCTCTCCCAGAAACACCAGAAATGTTTTTGACTTTTTTGTGGAAATCGTTAACATCAGGTTTAGAAAAAGCCATCATGCCACCATCCTTGAGACCAGCCCACTGCTCTATTATTGGCCCACCTAGCTGTCTGTCATGTACAGTGGAAAAAATAAGTATTGAACACATCAACATTTTTCACATTAAACATATTTCTGATGGAGCCATTGACCTGAGATTTTCACCAGATATCAGTAACAACCCAAGTAATCCATACATAAATCAAGGCAACTGTGTTCACAAGTTACATTTAATAAAGTGAAATGACACATGGAATAAGTATTGAACATACTTGGTGAAATTCATTTAATATTTCACGCGACATGCACAAACGACTGCGGATCGGTGAATCAGCACTGCTCATCCAAGCTGGAAGGAGAGGAGGGCGGAGCTGAACAGCGAAAGTCTGTTTCTTAAAGTGACAGGCTTTAAATCAGAGCATTTCAAGAAAGCCAAGAAAAAAAAAATTTGCTTCAATAATTAAAGAAAATGTGAACAAAATATGTCACAAAGCACTTCATTAAGACATGAGTGAGCTGTTAAAATGTGTAAAAAGTGCAGTCAGTGACACCTTTAAGGCTCAGCATCCACAGAGAGAGGAAACGCATATGGACCTATTTTTCTTGGCACTTCCCAGGCACTGTTAAAAACAATAACCTGCCACTCACAGCTTGGCTTTTGCATTGAAACTATTAACTACACTACACCGTAGTAAACTGGTAAGAAAACATGCACCCCCCCAAGCTTTTGCTTTCAAATATTGATCATTGTACCCTTTTAGTTTAATTCTGGTTGGCTGGTTAGAAAGGTTTACTGTTGATGAGCGATAACTCCAACTGTCAAACTTTTTTCAACTTTCAGCAGCATGGATGCAGCGACAAAAAACATTGCCCGCTGACAGCATTTTTGCACTGAAGGTGTTGAGAGCTTTAAATGCTTGACTAAATAAAAAAATGAACAGAAAATAGATACTTCAGAGCAAAAACAAGCAACCCCCCCCCCCCCAAACCTTTCTATGGACACTCAGCCTTAACAGGAAGAACAAGAATTAAGCAGACAGGCTCAGTGAGAGGCTACCACTCTGGAGGTTGAAGGGAAAGAGATGAAGTAGTGGAGAAGGTAGAGTGGACAAACACCAGACAAACCAAAGCAAACAAAAAAAAATAAAATAAGAGAGAACATGGAATAACTTTAACAACCTACAGAAATGTGTAAAAGTCTTGAGCGACCCCTCATCTCTTTGTATTTTGCTTGTAAAATGGTAAATAGATGCAGCAATTTATTAAAGCATGCAAACATAAATGGAAAGACAATGTTGAATGACAGTGAGATTGAAAGTCAACATTTTGTGTGATAATTTTATTTTTCAAAACCTGCCTGAACTCTCTTAGTCAAGCTTTCTTGTGATTTCTTCAAGCAGTCTTCAAGAATAGTTTTCTGGACTTCTGAAATGAAATTCCAAAGCTCTTCTTTTGGATGTTGGCTGCATTTTGTTCTGTTTTCTATCAAGACAATCCCACATTTCAGATTTGTATTAATCCTTACATATGACCTGTTGCCACTGTTTTCAGTCTCATAATACTGGCTTGCAGGACACCTCAATCATTTCTTTCTGTTTCCCTTCCTTATGAGTGACTTTTTCAGCCACCTTTCCACTGAAACTATTTCTGACTAGGCATGTGCCTTCTTCTGTTGTCCTCCAATGGTCAGGTACAAGGACTAGACTGAAAATGAGCAACTTGTAAAGGTTTGGAATGGCTGTGCTCATGTTCTTGCTTTATGTTTGTATTTGTGGTTTCTGTTATCTTCAGGACATGAGTTCAGCCATGTCCTTGCCTTTTATTATGTTTCTCTGTGTTTTCCTTGCAGCCACATATTTTTAGTTGTCATTATTATTATTATTATTGTTGTTATCATGGTCTTGTTTCCCTTGGTCCTCTGCTCATGCCTCATGTCTGTTTATCATGTTTTTCCATAGCTTTAGTTATTCCGTGCATCTCTGATTGCCCCTGGTTGTACCCACCTGTTCCTTGTTGCTGTGATTGCTCCCTGTCTATATACTATGTCTCTGTCAGTCTGTGTCAGGTGTGGCGTCATTTGCATTTCTGTCGATTCTGTTCGGTGTGCTCTCGTGTTGTAAGTTTGGTTTTCAACCAGCGTGCTGTCATTTGTTTGTTTGTTTTTTTGAGTTCTGTTAATAAATTAAGAGCTTTTGCACCATATTCCTGCCTGCACGTGAGTCCCATTTACCACACCCTGACACGACTAAGCAGCCACCACCCAAAGAAAAACTTTGAAAGACACTGAGACAGCCTGGAGAACTGTTACTCAAGACCACTTAAAGAGACATAAAAAAGTTTGGCTCCTTGGAAGTAAAGTATTAAAGGCATGAGGAGTGGCTTAAGACTTTTGCACAGTACTGAATAGTTATTAACACGTCCTCCATCTAAAACATTAACACGGATAGTTTTTCCAGACCTCACAACAACTTGGCGGACTGTTTCCAAAACAGTGATGTAACTGCAAAGCAATTAAATCTTCACATCTTCACAGAGGCTGGAATTCAGTTGGTGCGTTGTTTTAACACACTTTCACATTGATGAGTCATTTATGTATTAAATACACATGTATTAAATACATTTATGTATTATGTATTAAATACACATTTTTAGGGAGTTAAGGTTAGGCTAATGGTTATGGTGAGGGTCTATATTAAAGACATAACTCTAACCCTCCACCATGTCACTTCATGTAGTGACTTTCACATCCACTAGAGGTCACTTTTTTCAAAGTGTAATTCTACGTTGTAACGCTTGCTGGTAAAATGACTTCTACTGCCACTTTCTGTTGGAGGACAGTCTCATAATAATGTATGAGGGGTGAAATAGAAGGGTACCTCCTGGGCCGAAAGCAGCATAACTAAGTGATGGCTCAGGGCCAACAGATCCAGCTGTAATATTCTTTGTGGAAAAAGGAAAACTGATGCCTAATTTTAAATACACAGAGGGCGTCTGCATGCTGAATCTAAACTGCAAGCTGGTTCCATCAAAGAAGCGCCCCAGCTTGGCAACTCATAATCTTGGTGAGAGTAGATATCCTTCATATGGTTTGTTCTGATATCTGGCATTTCAGTTGGGGTGCAGCCAAGATAAGACGGGGTGGCACCAGCCGGAGAGGAGATAAACCAGCTTGTTTCACAATGATAATGAACTGAGGGGTTGAACCACAACTCAGCATAATTAGTATTAAATGATGCAGGTACTCTAGTTACCTCCGCCAAGGAGGTTATGTTTTCATCAGCGTTGGTTTGTCTGTCTGTCTGTCTGTCTGCTTGTTAGCAAGATAACTCAAAAAGTTATGGACGGATTTTCATGAAATTTTCAGAGATTGTCAGAAATGGGGTATCCTACAGATGATTGCATTTTGGTGTTGATCCGGATCACCGAGGGAATTGTGGTGCTTGGCGAAGATCTGTGCTCTCCGAATGCTTTTCTAGTTGAGTTTGTGGAGCTGGATATGAGAATGTGCCACCTTTTACAATATCTGTCTGCCTGCTTATTGCTGAGCAGGAAGTGAACATTAGGTTATCAGTGTTTCTATTTGTAAATATCCACCAATCCCTTAACATTTTTCACATTACTGACAATGTTTCCTCATTGTGTTGTTAAAGGGGTTACTGATTGCACTTTTCTCACATTTTAACAGCTCACACATGCAGGGCTTGACATTAACTTTTTTCCTCACCAACCACTGTGGCTAGTGATTTTCCAAAGTTACTAGCCGCTCAGCCTTTCCACTAGCTACTATTTTGTGGTTGGAAAATTATGTTTAATATGATCCATCATGAGCTGATGCTTTGTGTTCTTTTTGGACTCTATTATATTTATCATTATTATTAGTATTCTCATGCCCTTGATTTAAGTTATATTCTACCTCAGTTATCATCATTATTCATCATGTCCTCATCCTTTGTATTGTCGCCATTATCCTGCCTTGCTTACATGTTGTGTTTATTTTATGACAGCGCTGTCAGTTCATTTTTTGCGCCTCCGCTTATTGGTTCTTTGTGCTGTAATCATTCATGGATATGCCACATTTATCAATTATTTCCTGCCTCTCTATATAGTGCCGCTTAACCCCCATGCTTTTCCGGCAGAGGAATTTACTGCCTCTCCCTTCCTTCCAGTCTGAGATGAATACCACAGCATGGGTCCCCCATAACCCCCCCGCCCCCAGAGTCTCAGATTGAGCGTTAACTCTCACATCCTCTTGGCTTCAGCCTCCTCCCATATCTGCTGTAACGAGGGGTCTTTGGCTCCGCGGCGCTGCTGTGCCGGTGGGGGGTTCCTGGGAGTGTGTCCGTTTGTAGGTGGACAATGGAGGGGGGGGAGCATTCAGCATGCTCGTGTGACTGCTCTGATGAATCGTTTACCTGGGGAGTTCTCAGTGGGGGTCTTCCACACCGAGGAGCTCGAGCCAACATCACCTGCTCGTCTGCCACCACAAAGGCGGGCTTAAGCCTGTCTATACAGATTTTCTCCCGGCGACCCCCCCCAAGTCTAACACAAAATGTTTGTCCCCTGATTCCAGCACTCTAAATGGGCCATCGTAGGGTGGGCGCAACGAGGGCCGGTGGGCATCATGCCTATCAAACACGAATGCCGCGTTCTTCAAAGTTTTTGGCACAAAAGCGCACGGAAAACAGTGGTGGGCCGGGTCAGGTAGCGTGCCTGCGTCTGTGCTATGCCGTGAACGCGGGGACGGATGGGTGTTCGGCGCGGGGTTATCTGGTAAAAATTCCCCGGGGAGCCGCAGCGGCTGAGAAAAAACCAGCTCTGCTGGGGAAGCCTCCAAATCCTCTTTTGGTGCAGAACGCAACCCTAATAGAACCCACGGCAACCGGTCCACCCAATTTGCATCCGTAAGCGCTGCTTTCAGTGACCTATGGAAACGCTCGCATAACCCATTGGCCTGTGGGTTGTACGCGGTTGTGTGATGAATTGCAACGCCCAGGCTCCAGGCCATCATAGACCAGAGGTCGGAAGCAAACTGAGGGCCCCGATCGGACGTGATGTCCGAAGGGGTGCCAAAACGTGCCATCCATGTTGTCAAAAAGGCGCGCGCCACGTCTGCGGATGCGGTGGAAGCTAGCGGGACTGCTTCTGGCCATCGTGTGGTGCGGTCCACCACTGTCAGGAGGTGCGTGAATCCCTGCGATGGTGGGAGGGGGCCCACGAGGTCCACATGAACGTGGTCGAACCTCTTAGCTGGGATATGGAACGGCTCCAAAGGGGTCTTTGTATGCCTGTGCACTTTGGCTCGTTGGCATGCTATGCAGGCTGCAGCCCACTCTTTCACCTGTTTGCGCAGGCTCGGCCAGACGAACTTCGGTCCCACCATTTTGACTGACGCGCGCACTCCTGGGTGCACCAGGGAGTGAACGGACTCAAACACGCGGTGGCGCCAAGCGCGTCGGACCACTGGGCACGGGCGTCCTGTGGAGACATCACAGATTGGGGGGGGGGCGTCTTGCAGTACCCTGCTCTCCAGCCTTAACCCTGTTGGTCCAGACTGGAGTGCGCTCATGTCCGCATCACCAATCTGCTCTGCGGCCATGGCCGTGTAATCTATCTCTACGTAGACTGGGGCCACTACTGCGCGCGAAAGGCAGTCCGCCACCACATTAAGTTTACCGGCCACATGTTGAATATCGGTCGTAAACTCCGAGATCGTGGGCAGCTGTCTCTGCTGCCGGCCCGACCATGGTTCTGAAACCTTGGCCATCGCGTTCGTTAGCGGCTTGTGGTCCACAAACGCAGTGAAGTTGCGCCCTTCCAGCCAGAACTGGAAGTGGCGTATGGCCAGGTGGAGAGCCAGTAACTCTCTGTCGAACCTGCTGTATTTATGTTCACTGTCGCGCAAAGACCTGCTAAAAAAGGCGAGTGGCTGCCAAGAACCGGCGACGCATTGCTCCACGACAGCCCCTATGGCCATGTCCGAGGCATCAGTAGTGAGCGCTATCTGAGCCGCCGGGTCAGGGTGTGCCAGTAGTGCGGCGTTTACCAGGGCTGTTTTAACCTCAGAGAATGTCTGCTCCCGCTCAGGAGTCCAGTCGACTCTGTCCACTGGTTTCCGTTTCTTGAGTGCGGCATACAATGGCTGCATGAGCTGGGCTGCGCAGGGGAGGAAATGGTTATAAAAGTTAACCATCCCCAAAAACTCCTGCAGTGCCCTGACCGTCTGAGACTGTCTGAGGCTGCTACCGACTGCCGGTCTTGGCGTTTCCTGAACCCTTGAATTGACACGGTGGCAAGCATTGGCGTGCGTCCTCTGCAAAACAGCGGTGGTAGGAGCAGAACGCGTCTCTCTGGCGCTTCCTGGCTCCCGCTGCTGCTACCATCACTGGCTCCTCACTTCCGCTGGCCATCTCGCTGGGTTCCGACGTCGCTGCAATCACTGTGAGGGCTCTGGTGGTGAGGATGATCCGATCTGCCTCCTGGGCTAGTGCACGATAGTCACGCGCGGCCAGCAACGGCGAGTTGGCAAGGACTGCTCTGGCCTCCATTGGGAGGTTCCAGAGGAAAAGGTGGCCAAACAGAAAATGCCCGTCGTCCGTGCCCATCAGCGCTAACATCTTCTCCATCAGTTCGACAGCCGACCCATCTCCTAACTTGGAGCATGTCCGGAGCCTCTCTGCTCTCTCGCAGTCCGAAAGCGTGTAGCGCCGGGTCAGCGCGGCTTTGAGAGCCCTGTATGTGTCGTGGGCTGGGGGCTGTTGGAGCAGGCTTGCTACTTGCTGAGTTGTGCGAGCGTCCAGCACTGCGACCACATAGTAATATCTGGTGTCATCTGCCATTATTCCCCGGCGTGCGAACTGGGCCTCGGTGTGGAGGAGCCAAGACTTCGGGTCGTGCAGCCAAAAGTCTGGTAGTTTGACCAAAATGGCACATGCGTTGCTGGGGCTTCCTGTCCGGGTCATCTCCGGGGTGTTTGCCTCGTGTTCCATTATTCGTCAAGGGTCACCAGTGTGGGGAGAGGAATAATCAGGCCAAGCATTCAAAGCAGACAAACTTTATTCACTCTGTCACATCTCTCAGAATCAGAAAAACATTGACCTCATGTTGCAGGGCCTCTCCTTTATATTACAACCTCACACCCCCTGCTGCCTGAAGTCTTGCATCACAATTCATTCTCGCATCACAATTCCTATTGTCCCTCAGCCGCTTAATCCCCATACTCTTCCGGCAGAGGAATTTACTGCCTCTTCCTTCCTTCCAGTCTGAGATGAATACCACAGCATGGGTCCCCCATAGTATCATGGTTTCCAGCATGGTGGTGCAGAGGTCAACACTGTGGCTACCTCATCCAGGTGGACGCCCTTGAATTTCCCTCTGGGATTAATAAAATGTAACAAACAAACACTGTTGCCTCACAGTAAGATGGTCCTTGAATCTATCAGTCAGCCAGCTCAGGCCATTCTTTGTGGAGTTTGCATATTCTCCCCATGTCTACAAGGGTTACTCTGGGTATTCCAGCTTCTTCCAACAGTCCAACAACATGCATGTTAGGTTAGTAGGCACTTGCGGTGGCACACCGGGAGGTCTTACTCTCACCCAGTGACTTTGGGAATAGGGAGAAGGGGTGAGAAATGGAAATGTGTGCACCTCAGGTGGTAGAGGCGAATATAGGTGCTGTGGCACCCAGGGGGGAGAGTTGAAAGGAGGAGATGCAGAGGTAGGTACCAGAGGGCCGGGGGGGGGGGGGGTGAGAAAAGATGGTAAGAATGTGCCTTCACACTTGGGACTGCAGGTGTGAATGTATGGTGATGTTATGCATGCTATTGTGATGATATGTACTCTTGGTGCCAAAGAAGAGAAGTGTAAGATGTATAAAAGGTTCACTTTGGCACCCAGAAGTCAGTCTTGTTTTGAGGATGGAGGAATAAAGTCTCAAACTGCAAAGCTCATGTTTTGTCTCATCAATCCTCCACACTGGTGACCTACGATGTGAGAATGGAAGATGAACCGAGCACCTCTGCGGGACCACCCATGCTAGGCTTTCCCCCCGCCGCATTCGCTGTGGCGATAAAGCTCCTGGACTTTTGGCTCCACGACCCAGCCGCCTGGTTCATCCACATGGAAGCCCAGCTCCCTCACCGTGGAGTCTCTGCTGATGACACGAAATACCATTACAGTATGTGGTGGCTTCGCTGGATCCACACTCCACTGAGTGTGCCATGAGCCTGCTCAGAGACCCCCCAGCCCAGGGGAAATACAACACTCTCAAAGAGCTGCTGTTGCGGCGTTACACTCTCTCCGCTGGACAGAGAGCAGAGAAGCTCTTCGCACACTCAGAGTTAGGGGACGGATTGGCTGTGGAGCTAATGGAGAGTATGCTGGCTTTGTTGGGCGCAGATGATGGATCTTTTCTCTTTGCCCATCTCTTCCTGAGGAAACTGCCAGTTTCGGCATGGACAGTTCTGGCCAACTCACCGCTGCTGGCTGCCAGGGACTACCGCTCACTGGTGGAGGAAGCAGATCTCATTATCCTGGCAAGCAGGAGTTTCGGAGTCCAGGCGGTGAGACCAGAGTCTTCGGCGGAGCACACTGAGGGTGAGGAGCTGAAGGTAGTGGCCGGGACAGCCACTCAGGGAAGCCAGAATGGGACGACCTGTTTCTACCATCAGCATTTTGGCGCCAACGTGCAGCATTGTCTCCCATCGTGGCGCTTCAAGATGCCGGAGAAATGGGTCACTCAGCGGTCGGTAGAAGCTATGACTGTAAGCAACAGGGAGAAGCTGCTTTTCATCGAGGACACACGTTCTGGGAGACGGTTTTTGGTGGACTCTGGTTCCCAGAAAAATCTCATTTTGCAGGTCAGCGCTGATAGGCTGGTGGAAGGCTGCAGCCCGTCACTAACAGCTGCCAACGGATCCCCCATCAAGACTTTTGAAGAGAGGTCGGTGACTGTGTGTTTGCATGCACACAACTACAAGTGGGACTTTGTGGTAGCTGCCTGTTCGATTCCTATCTTAGGTGCTGATTTTCTGTGTGTTTATGGTCTCTTTGTCGATGTTGCTAACAGACGTTTAGTGGATGCTGTGACTTTTGCCTTACTGCCTTGTATGGCTCGGAGAGCTGGGCCACCAACACATGCCAATTTTTTAGCCTCGGGGGATGTGTATCAGCGTTTGCTTTCCGAGCTTCCTGCACTCACGGTGCCAACCTTTTCCGCTACTGTGACCAAGCATGGGGTCGAGCATTTTATCACGACTAAGGGCCCGTTGGTTTTTGCGCATCCATGCTGCCTGCTAAGCTAGCCATTGCGCAGGAAGAATTCGCCAACTTGGAATATTTGGGGATCGTTAGGTGCTCCAATAGCCCTTGGGCTTCCCCGCTGCATATGGTGTCCAAGTCTGATGGTTTGTGGTGGCCGTGCGGTGATTTCCCTCACCTAAACAATGCCACTGAACACGACCGCTGCCTCATCCCACACATCCAAGATTTTTTGGTGCACCTGGGCAGTATGCGCATTTTTTCTAAAGTGGATCTGGTCTGCTGCCACCATCAGGTCCTGGTTCGCACCAAAGATGTCCCCAAAACGGCAGTGATAACACCTTTCGGGCTTTTTCAGTTTTTACGCATGCCGTTCGGGTTAAAGGGTGCAGCTCAGACTTTTCAGAGGATGATGAACGTCGTGCTCCGTGACTTGCCAATCGTGTTCGTCTACTTAGCTGACATTCTGGTGGCTAGTGCATCAAAGGAGGAGCACCTCTCCCATCTGAAGCAAGTTTTCCGTTGGTTGGAAGCACACTGGCTGATAGTTAACCCAGTGAAGTGTCAGTTCGGGCTGCTGGTGATCAATTTTTTGGGCCACTGCATCTCGCTGGAGGGCGCGATCCCGCTGCCGGATAAGGTACAAGCGGTCTCAGATTTTCCGCGTCCGCAGACTGTGAGGGCGCTGCAGGAATTTTTGGGGATGGTCAATTTTTACAACTGTTTCCTTCCCCGGGCAGTCCAGCTGCTTCAACTGCTGTACGGCGTGCTCAAGAAAAAGAAACCCACGAATAGCGTTGACTGGACCCCCAGTGAGGTCCAGGCATTTACAGGTGCTTGCTAATGTGGCTCTGCTGGCCCACCCATCCCCGTTGGTGCGGATAGTGCTTACTACGACGCGTCTGACATTGCGGTTGGAGCGGTGGTGGAAAAGTACATCTCCGGTTCGTGGCAACCTCTCGCCTTTTTCAGCCGTACTTTGCGCGACAACGAGCGTAAGTATAGCACTTTTGACAGAGAGCTGTTGGCCCTCCACCTGGCCACGCGTCACTTTCAGTTCTGGCTCATGGGTCATGAATTTACCGCGTTTGTCGACCACAATCCCCTAACCTATGCAATATCCAAAGTCTCGGAACTATGGTCAGCCCAGCAGCAATGGCACCTAGCCGCAATTTTGGAGTTCACTACCGACATTCAACATGTAGCTGGTAAACTTAATGTCATGGCTGACTGCCTGTCATGCACGTTAGTTTCCCCGGTTTACATGGGTATTGATTTTTCCGCCATGGCCACCAACCAACCAGGAGACGCGGACATTTGCACGGTCCGATCTGCGGGTACCGGACTAAAACTGGAAAACAGGGCGGTACAAGACGGTTGCCCCCCCTTGCTTTGCGACGTCTCCACCAGCTGTCCCCGCCCGGTGGTTCTGAGTTCTTGGTGCCGCTGCGTTTTCGAGGCCGTCTACTCTCTTTCACACCCGGATGTACCAGTTTTGGTTAAGCTGGTGGGGGTCTAAATTTGTCTGGCCCCGCTTATGCAAGGATGTGAAGGAGTGGACTGCGGTGTGCATCGCGTGTCAACGGGCTAAGGTCCAGAAGCACATCAAGGCCCCCTCGAACCTTTCTGGATTCCAAGCAGGAGGTTCAACTACGTACACGTGGATTTGGTGGACCCCCTTCTTCCGTCGCAGGGGTTCGTGTACCTTTTAACAATAGTGGACTGCACCATGCATTGGCCAGAGGCAGTTCTGCTGGCTTCCACCACATCCGCCGACGTTGCCCAGGCATTTTTGTCATCCTCAGTTGCACGTTTTGGCTCCCCGTCGGACATCACATCCAACAGGGATCCCCAGTTCATTTTGGAACTCTGGTCCGTGATGGCCGAGAGCCTGGGGGTCAAAATCCACTGCACCACTGCGTACAACCCGCAGGCTAACGGTTTGTGTGAGAGGTTCCACAGGTTCAGGTTCAGGTTACTTTATTTGTACCCGTTGGTAGATTTGTTTTGCAGTCAGGTGACATCCTTTTAGACACATATTTACAAACCACAATTACATTCAACATAAACACAAACACAAGCACACATGAAGCTGACTATAAACACGATGAAAGTACTCAAGGGTCCATCAATCAGGACATAAGACAAAGAGATAAGAGAAAAAACAAAGAGATAAGAGAGATGGGTCATATTAAAAAAGTTAAAAACTAAGTCAAAGAGATTAAAAACTCAATAAAAGTCTAAAACCCAATAAAAGATTTAAAACCCAAATAAAAAAATCTACAAAAATAAATAAATATAAAACAAAAATTAATAAATAGATAACTAAATTATGTGCAATATATTGCTACATCTTGTTCAACTCTTTGACAGCAGCAGGAACAAAACTGTTTTTGTAGCGCTGGGTTTTACATTTTGGGACAACAAACCTCCGTCTGGAGGGGAGAAGCTGAAAGTGTCAGTGCAAAGGGTGGGAGTCATCATTTAAAATGGAGGTAGCAATCCTCTGTACCTGTCTGATGTACAGGGATGTCAGGCTCAGCTGTGACTCACCAAGCAAACGAATGGACCATCTAACCACCTGGTCTAAGGATTTCCTCTGTTTCAGTTTTATCTGACCAAACCATGACACTAAAGAAAAGGATAAAACAGATTCAATAAAAGCCCGATAAAACATTGTCATTATGGTTCGGTCAGTTTGGAAGTGTACGAGTTTCCTCAAACAATGCAAATGTTGCTGACCCTTTTTGCACACCCTTTCACAGTTCTCTTCAAAGTTTAAATTACTATCAATAATCGTCCCAAGATGTTTGTAGGATTGTACACATTCAATGGTCTGGCCTTTTAGTACAGTGACTTCGTGCCTGGGAGTTTTCCTCCTAAAGTCAATAATCATATCTTTAGTTTTTGTCATATTCAGCTGCAGGTAGGAATCCTCACAGCAGTGAACAAAATCATCACCTACTGGGCCGTGGCCACTCTCACCATCCTGAAGGAGACTGACAATAACTGAATCATCAGCATACTTTATAATACTGTATGTCTGTTGTCATGTCTGCTCTGACATGTTTGTGTACAGGATGAAGAGTAGTGGTGACAACACACACCCCTGAGGAGAGCCAGTAGAAGAACACTTTTGGTCAGACAATGTACCATTGACCCTTACTCTCTGTGTCCTGTTGGTTAAAAAAAATCCAAAATCCAACCCACCAGAATATTACTCAAATCAAATTGTTGCAGGAGCCTTTCAACTAAAATATGAGGTTGGATTGTATTAAAAGCATAAGAAAAGTCCACAAAAAAAAAAGCCTGGCGTGTGTCCCATTAAAATCCAGATGTTTAAAAAGCATGTTAAGCAGAGTGACAGTGGCATCCTCCACTCCTCTGTGAGGCCTATAGGCAAACTGCAAAGGATCCAATGCATGCTCAGTCTGCTTTAGGACCTCAAATCTGACCAGTTCTTCAAAAATTTTCATTAAAATTGAAGTCAAGGCAACTGGTCTAAAATCATTTACCATTTTAGGACAGCTGGATTTTGGAACAGGGACAACCACAGCATCTTTCCAGACCTTAGGCACATTTTGTGTCTGTAAGGACTTATTAAAAATGTAGTGAAACACAGGACTCAATTCATGTGCACAGGACTTTACCAAGTGTCCACATATATTATCAGAGCCCTGACTTTTGTTCACTTTTACAGCACAGAACATCCTTTTAACGTTCTGCACCTCAGTATTAAAGTGCTGATTGTCTTTGAGTTTCTGCTTCAAATCTTGGGTTTCTGTGCTAAAATCAAAACGACCATAAAAACAATTAAGAGCATTAGCCAGCTCTGTGTCTGAATTAAAACCATCTAAAACCACACAATTACTGCGCTCTGTGCTCTGAAGGCCTGCAATAGTTTTCATACTAGCCCAGGCTGAACCAAGCTTCTTTGCTGCCATCTTGCTTTCCAATTCTGATTTATAATTCTGTTTTGCTCTTAAAATTTCAAACTTCAGCTCTTTTGTGGCAACCTACAGCTCAGAAACAATCTCGTTTAAAGCAAGTGCTTTCCTCTGTAAGCAGGATTTAACTGACTTAGTAACCCATGGCTTATTGTTGGGATATATTTTGACACGTTTACGTGGAACGATCATATCCCTGCAAAAAGCCATGTAAGAGCATGTCACGTCCACCAAAGAGTCCATATCATCCCAGCAGGCCAGTGTGAACACCTCCCAGTCCATACAGTTAAAACACTCCTGGAGGCAGAGCATTGAATCATCTGTCCAGACCTTCATGTCCCTGGTCTTCGTCTTTTTTCTTCTGAGAGCAGTTTTATATGTGGGCAGCAAATGTACACAGTTGTGATGTGAGGATCCTAAAGGAGGAAGGGGAAGAGATTTAAAGGCTCCCTCGATAGATCCGTAGCACAGGTCCAATGTCTTTTTTTTCCCTGGTTGGGCAGGAGACGTACTGATAAAAGTTTTTAAGTGTCTTCTTTAAAGACACATGGTTAAAGTCCCCAAGGATAAAATTTGGAGCCTCTGGGGAAATCGACTGCAACTGCTGTACTACATCAAAGACGGTGCTGGAGGCGGAGGCAGCATCCACCCTCGGGTGAATGTACACAGTCGTTATGAAAAGTTGGGGGAACTCGCAAGGCAGATAAAAGGGGCGTAGCGATACTGACAGAAGCTCCACATCTGGTGTACAGATGCACTCTCTGATCGTGACAGATGTACAGTACTGTTTATTAATATACAAATACTGTATATGCTGCCTCCCTGACATTTCCCCGTTACCTCTTCCTGCCCATCCAAGTGAAGTGGGGCTCCAAAACCGTCAATACAAAGGACCAGGTCCCAGTCATGATCTGTAAGCCATGTCTCCGTGTAAGCCATGGCACAGCAGTTTTTGAAATCCTTCTGATATCGGACATTTCCTTGAATTTCATCCACTTTATTTCTCAGGGATTGTACGTTCCCCATAATAATGGAAGGAACAGGAATGCGGTTAAGCTGATGCCTCCTCAGGTTTAATCTTACGCCTCCACGCTTTCCACGTTTCCTTCTCTTGTTCCTCTTTTCATTACTGTGTCCATGAAAGTCTCTTAAAATAAAGTTCGGCAGTTGTGGCCCAGACTCAAACACAGATGCTGGATTATCCATGTTTAGCTGCAGTCGTTTAAAGCAGGTCGCTTAAAGCAGGTTGCTTAAAGCAGGTTGCTTAAAGCAGCGCTCAGAGCCTCATTGACAGACGCGAATTGGGTTGACCGCCTGCTTTGGGTCCTACTGGGGTTGTGCTCCACGCCCAAAGAAGATTTGGCATCTTCCGCAGCGGAGCTCGTTTTTTGTCAATCGTTACGGATCCCAGGAGAATTTTTGTCGGAAAGTCTCGCGCCCGGTACCGACTTGTCCGCACACATTTTTCCCGGCGCAGGGGCTAGCAGCGTTCTGGGGCCAGTGTACCATTGTTTTCCCTGCACTTTCGTTCCGAAGCTTTTGGAGAATGCCAAGTTTGTTTTTGTTAGACACGGGGCTCATCAAACCCCACTGCGTCTGCCTTACGACGGCCCTTTCAGAGTTTTGGAAACAGGGGCGAAAAATTTCGTGTTAGATTTTCGGGGGCGTAAGAAAACATCTGTATAGACTGGCTGAAGCCCACTTATGTGTTGGCAGATGAGCAGGTGGTGCTGGTCGAGGCTCCCGGGTGTGGTCGCCTGCCTGCGGTGAGTCCATAGGTTTGTTTTCCCCCTTCAGTGAACTGTTTGCAGGAGACCAAATCTTTCCCCTCCCCACCTTTTCCTCCTATAGAGGACTGTGCACCGGAGACTGAGTCTTCTTCCTATCCACCCCAACAGGAAGGTCCTTTGGCCAGCCCGGCAGCTCCACGTTACAGCTGGTATGGGCAATTGCTCAAACCCAAGGCACCGGATGGTTAAGGCCCCTTCTGGGTGTTCGGGGTTGAGGGGGCTGTGTGGTGGCACACTGGAAGGTCTCACTCTCACCCAGTGACTTTGGGAATAGGGAGAAGGGGCGAGAAATGGAAATGTGTGTGCCTCAGGTGGGAGAGGTGAATATAGTTGCTGTGGCACCCAGGAGAGAGTTGAAAGGAGGAGATGCAGAGGTAGGCGCCAGAGCACCGGGGGGAGAAAAGATGTTAAGAATGTGCCTTCACACCTGGGACTGCAGGTGTGACTGTATGATGATGTTATGTACGCTATTGTGATGATATGTACTCTTGGTGCCAAAGAAGAGAAGTGTAAGATGTATAAAAGGTTCACTTTGGCACCCAGAAGTCAGTCATGTTTTGAGAATGGAGGAATAAAATCTGAATCTGCAAAACTCGTGTTTCCTCTCATCAATCCTCCACACACTAACTTATTAAATTGCGAGTGAACATGAGATTGAATGGTTGTCTGTTTGTCCGTGTTAGCCATGTGATGGATTGGCTGTCTGTCCAAGTTATAGCCCACTTCTCACCTGAATAAACTCTGATAGTCTCCAGTCCTCCCCTGACCTAAAAGGATAAAGCAGTGAAGAAAATTAATGAATGATAAAATCACATAGCCCGGTATTGATTACTTACCTGTCGTATTTTTGACACAGATGTGATATAACTCAGCTCTTCCACTTAAACTACAATGTTAAAGTCAAAAATGGGCGGAGTTAACACAATTTTAATAAAGTCAGAGAGTACTGTATGAAAGCTCAAGTCAGATCAACTGGATTTAAGTATTTTTTACTTCTGAAACGTTTCACCATTTATCCAAAATGACTTTGTCAGTCAGGAAATTTCTTTCAGTAAAAGTTCTGTTTACTCTATATACACTCAAGTGTTGATTTCACGGTTTTTCTAAGGCCCTTTCACTCTGGATGAAGACACCGCTGCACTCTCCACGCCCTGTTATAATGTGGCTGGATTGTGGAAAAATTGGAAAACCTCCTTCAGTGTGAAGGTAATCATGATGTTGCTATGCTCTTCCCTGCTATTTTCCACTATTTTCCACATCTAAAAATGCTCCCCTCCATGCTCTATACGTCAGTAGCACATTCCCTTGACAATCCTGCTATGTACACCCATGATTGCGCCACACTCCGGACACGCCCTGGCACCCTCTCGGACCATGTCAGGATACAGCTGTGCACTTGAAGATCACCCCACACAAGCACAACACTACCGCCACGTGATCACCCCAGCTTCAAATTCTTGATGACCAAGCCATGCCAGTGCAAGCGGGCCCCACAATTTTGGTACGATGCCACGCTGACACTACGCTCCATCCAGGATCCTGATACGATACCACCGTGATCATTCACCACCAAAATCTCACTATGGAAGTTTTATGCATGCTTAAAACACTCCCTGCTCTATCACACACCATCCATCCATCCATCCATCCATCCATCTATCTTTTACTGCTTTTCCGGAGGTCCGGTCACGGAGGCAGCAGTTCGAGCAGAGAAGCCCAGACTTCCCTCTCCCCAGCCACCTGCTCCAGTTCTTCAGAGAGGATACCAAAGTGTTCCCAGACCAGCTGGGACACATTGTCTCTCCAGTGAGTCCTGGGTCTGCCCCGGGGTCTCCTCCCAGTGGGACATGCCCGAAACACCTCAAGTGGGAGGCATCCAGGAGGCATCCTGATCAGATGCCCATACCACCTCAACTGGCTCTTTTCAGTGTGGAGGAGCAGTGGTTCTACTCTGAGCCTCTCCCGGATGACTGAGCTCCTCATCCTATATCTGAGGGTGAGTCCAGCAATCCTACAAAGAAAGATTATTTCAGCTGCTTGTATCCGCGATCTCATTCTTTCGGTCATTACCCAAAGCTCATGATCATAGGTGAGGATAGGAACGCAGATTGACTGGTAAATCGACAGCTTTGCCTTAGAGCTTAGCTCCCTCTTCACCACAACGGACCAGTGCAACGTCTGCATCACTGCAGATGCTGTTTTGATCCGTCAATCTTTCGCTCCATTCTCCCTTCACACGTGAATAAGACCCCAAGATACTTAAACTCCTCCACTTGGGGCAGGAGCTTGTCCCCAACCCAGAGAGGACAATCCACCTTTTTCTGGCTGAGGACCATGGACTCAGACTTGGAGGTGCTGATTCTCATCCCAGCTGCTTTACACTGAGCGGCAAACCGTCCCAGCAAGAACTGTAGGTCATTGCTGGATGAAGCCAACAGGACAACATCATCTGCAAACAACAGAGATGAGATCCTGTGGTCACCAAGCATGACACCCTCTGTTCCCTGGCTGCGCCTAGAAATCCTGTCCATAAAAATTATGAACAGGATTGGTGACAAAGGGCAGCTCTGGTGGAGTCCAACTCTCACTGGGAATGAGTACGACCCAGTGTTGGCAATATGAACCAAACTCTCACAACGGTCGTACAGAGACCAAATAGCTCGTAACAACAAGCCCGATACCCCATACTCTCGAAGCACCCCCCACAAAAAAACCACGAAGGATGCGGTTGAATGCCTTCTCCAAGTCCACAAAGCACATGTATACTGGTTGGGCAAACTCCCACGAACCCTCGAGGATTCTCGAGAGGGTAAAGAGCTGGTCCGATGTGCCACGGCCAGGACAAAAACGACATTACTCCTCCTGAATCCAAGATTCGACCAATGGCTGGACTCTCCTCTCTAGTAACTTGGCATACTATTATATGTTCTAGAGTGTGATAGGCATGGGAAGGTCTACAGTATGTCTATCACACTCATATAACATATATACGGTACAACATATAACACTGGTCAACACCAAATTTATTGGTTTTTTTAGCTGATTTTGAACAATTTTGATGTGCTGAATCCAAAAATCACATTGGTTTTGCGCAATCAGGTCAACTTTTTGAACTATGGCCACATGTTTTTTACGTTTTTGTTTACATGTACGGGTATTTTTGCTTTATATGATGCAAAATTCTTTTTTATTTCTTGAAATTCTCTGAATTTTGAACAATGACGACATATCATTCAATTGCACTTACCTTCATCAGTGTCTACTATTCAATTTACAGTACAACTGTACAACTGCTGTACAACTTCTTACAACTTAGCATAAAAACCTGACCTGATCGAGAGAAACGGATGTCATTTTCAGATTCAGCGGTGCAAAATTGTCTTAAATCAGTTGTAAAAACAAAGACAACTTACAAAAAAAAATATTTTTGTTATGTTGTGTAATAGTTTTTCTAGTATGTTCTTAATATTCACCTGAAGACCTCGCCAAGACCTTGCAAATGGCATCCACCTTCTGGGGTTTAGATTGAAGCAGGTGTCATTGATGGGTTTTTAAAATTGCTGCACGTCCTCTGTAGATCCTGTATGGAAACTTGCTGTGATGCTTTCCTTTGCTGGTTCAAGTGGTTGTGTTAATAACACATTATGTGTAAAACGGGACAGTAACATCTCTCTTTTAATTAAGTATTAATAAAAAATTTAAGTCTGATTATACATTGTCTTCTTCGATTGCTCCCTTTAGTGGATCATCTGGCTTCATCTTACCCTATCCCTTGCATCTTCCTCTGCAACACCAACCCTCTCCATGTCCTCCTTCACTACATACATGAATCTTTTCTGTGGTCTTCCTCTTTTCCTCCTGCCTGGCAGCTCCATCTTCAGCATCCTTTGTCCAATATATCCACTATCCTTCCTCTGTACCTTGCCAAACCATCCCAGCCTTGTCTCTCTTACTTCGTCTCCAAACATCTCTACCTGAGCTGTCCCTTTGATACAGTCACTCCCAATGAGAGTCTTAGTATCTTCAACTCTGCCACCTCCAGCTCCACCTTCTTTATTTTTGTCAGTACCACAAATCATACATCATAGCAGGTCTCACTACAGTCTTGTAAATCTTCCCCTTTCACTCCAGCTGCTATACTTCTATCACAAATAACCCCTCACACTCATCTCCACCCACTCCTTCCTGCCTGGGCTCTCTTTGTCACCTCTCTTGTGCACTGTCCATTGCTTTAGATGGTTGACCCCAGGTATTTAAACTCATCTACCTTCACTACCTCTACTCTTTGCATCTTCACCATTACATCTGCTTCCCTCTCATTTACACTATTCTGTCTTGCTTCTACTGACTTCTATTCCTCTTGTCTTCAGTTCATACCTTCACCTCTCCAGGTTCTCTTTCACCTGCTCCCTACTCTGGCTACACATCACAATGTTGTCTGTGAACATCATGGAGCACAGAGGATCCTGCCTGACCTCGTCTGTCAGCTTGTTCATCACTACAGGAAACAAGAAGGGGCTCAGAGCCGATCCACCATGAATCCATCTGCCACTCCTACAGCATGCCTTACCACCACCTCATACATGTCCTGTACCACCCTCACATACTTCTCTGCCACTCCTGACTTCCTCATACAGTACCACACTTCCTCTCTTGGCACCCTATCATAAGCTTTCTCTAGATCCCCACAGACACTTCTTGACATTGTCTTCAAAATTGTCAAATTAACAAAAAAGCTTCCATTGCCCCATTATTTTAATGTTTAAATTTCATGTAATTTTTCAGTGTTGGTGTGAGAATCCTCCACTTGACAAGAATGAAATAAGAAGCAATGAACCATGTGAAGACTCTTCATTCGCTGCGGTCCTTCACCTCCTTTCTGATCTGACTGTTGTCACAACACATCTGTGTAGCTAGTGTCAATAAGCTCGTTAGAGCTAGTGTGAGGCAGGACAATTTGGAAAAGAACCCAGTGTTTAATCTGGAGCTATCTCAAGGGTCACAGTTTGACACACACAATTCTCTGATATCAGAAACACAGCAGCAGTTCTCATGTTGTGGTTATCTAATGAAAACTTGTTGGGCAGCTGTGGGTTGACAAAAACAACAGTTATGTCTTTGGCACATTTCTGCAGATGACACTTTAGTTCTCCAGACGTGCATGTCTGAGGAGGCTTGATAGTTTCCTTTGATGATGATATAATTGCATCACTTCTTCAGAGCCTTTAAAACACTCTCAATTAAGCTCATATTTTCTAAAGACTAAAGCCATTTTGTAAAACACTGACTAAGCTGACTCTGAGCATCAACTCATGTCCCAGGTGTACTTGTGATCTTACAAGTTTTAGTTTATGTCTGCATAATTGATTTCCATGTATTTTAGGCTGCATTCACACCAGGATAATCCGGGGGGCTCGGTTCGATTGGCCGGGGAATGCCAAGAATTTTCGCACCTTCGTTTGGTCTGGTTTGCATTCACACCGCAGCGGACCAAACTGCCTCGACAACGTCACACAGTTACAACAACTGCTCGTTTAGGGCGCTGTAGCTGAAACCACCACTGACCAGGAAGAAAAAATCTCGGTGAAGAAGAAAAATCCGGCTCATCAATTGACCAGGACGGAAAATGGAAATCTGTTCCCTTCAACCAGGTTATTTGTCCGCCACAAATGAGTCATTTTTTAACTTTTCTCTTCGGCTTTGGATTTCTTGGATCCGTGCGGTTGTCTTTATTGTTATTTTCTACTCAAAATGCACTATGGTAAATGCCACTTCCTCTTCTCAGACTACGCTATGGTTACACAAACGTTGAGGGGCACTTCCGCCCTTTGGTCCACTGAATAATCCATTTGCATTCACACTGCAAGCAAAGACAACCAGACTTCGTTTGCAAGTGAACCGAGATCCCTGTTTTCAGGTGGAACAGCCTCACTTGTTTAGTGAGCACCAGATTTCAAACGCATGTTCAGATGGCACCCAACGAACTGAACTATCCGCGGATAGTCCTTTAGTCCAGACCAAACAGTGGCCGTGTGAATGCACCCTTACTGAGTTTGATGTTTCTACAGGATCATTTGTTGGGGGGGAGGGGGGAAACCACTGTAGTGAATATCTCTTGACAATATCATTCTTCTTACTAGTAATTTATGGTAGCTGCATGTGCTAGGCAGCCATAAAACACCACATAATAAACAATATACTGCTCTACTTTCACTCCCATAGAAGCTGAACTATCTATATGGAACAGATAACAGTTTCAGCCAGAGGACGTTTTTTTTTTTTTTGGTTGCTGGCTTTATAGTGAAGAATTATACAGGTCAGTGTGTGGATGTGGTGTCAGAAGAAGAGCCAGAGAGGAAGACCCTCTTCGATAGAGAGAAACCACCCAGAAATGTACAAGAGCTGTATGAATTTACATAGCTTGTCAGATCTCTCTTTATGTCTTCTCCTTGATATGTGGAGGCCCATGCTAACCAGAGGTGTAGTCTCTCGTCACATGACTTGGACTTCAGTCAGACAGACTCCAGTCACAGTTTTGATGATTTCAGACTCAACAAAATTGAAAAAGAGTTGCAATTCACCTTGAACGTGAAAATACTCCAGTACAAGTAAGAGTAGTCACCAAAAATCAATGAGGCAAGAGTAAGAAAGTATCTACAAAAAAGGTACTGGAGTAGTGTGTCAGGGTATCTCATGGAGGAGGGAATGCCGAGGAACGTTCAAGAACAAGTTGACGCTTCAGACCTGTTTGTTTATTATTTCAACAAATCTGCCCCAAATGGATCACTGCCTGCGCTTAGGTCATGTCTGCCTCCCAAATCATGATACAGTACAGCAGGGGTCACCAACTAAAACTGCAAGAGGTCTGATAAGTCGGTCCTCCTCCCCAGCTGAGGTCCAAATTAGGTGTGGAATCTTTAGGTAGCTCATGATTAGATCATAATTTAGAGGCTCTGATTTGATTCTAAAATAATTCTTGATGCATCTTCATGCATTTTTTTTTTCTATTCAGGAGTTTTCCCTCCCGCTGTGTAACAACAGTACTTTAAAGAAAAGCATTTGCAATGACCTATGAATTTACTTCCAATTAAACAAATGGAATTTTAATTAATTTTAATTTTTTAATTAAACAAATGGAAGAGAAATGTATCATGTCACATGGACAAATTTATCTCAAAATGTGGTTTCAAGAAAAGTCGTCCTTTCACGGACAGTCTTTCAGAAGACCCCAGCTGTCTCCAGGCAGGCCAATATCATTTAACTTGCTTTCATGCATTATTTTATTAAGCTCATGTTTCAGATGCTTTTAGTTCTGCATTAATTTTTAACAAAAGAAATCAAATGAATTCTTTGCTCAATTAAAAAAAACACAATATAAAAATTAATAATACAGGAGAACACTAAATGTGTTTGTTGACTCCAAATAAATAGCTATAAAATTCTAAAATCTACAACTAAAATGATAAAAATGTAAAGTTTTACAAGAGACACAAACTATAAAGCATTGCATTTAAAAAAGATCAATATATAACAAATACAATTCTACAAAAAGTCCACCTCTATACTATATTTTCAGTGTTAAAAACAGTTTAGTTAGTTAGTTTATTGGTTTATTTGTCAGGGACCATGTTTTAAACTGTAAGCCTAAAAAAAAGACAAAAAATAACAATTCCATACTACAGAATTCCTCGGACAGTTTTTTTTTTTTTTTTCATCAGTAAACTCTGTTCCAGCATGGCTGGAGCTATAAGTCCATGATCACTGTACAGGGTGAGGGGAGGTGGAACTTTTCATGTTCAGTAACACACTGAGCTTTTACAGAGTTTTTGCATGATATCAGAGGCTATGAAAAGGACCTCCATATCCAGCATGGGCCCAATGGGATTGCCATCCCAGGGGAAGCGACTTCACCCCTGCATCCCAGCATGGAATACTCTCAGCAGAATCACCACGGTAGATACGTTAAATTTCACAATAGTACTTCATTTCGTGGATACAGACCAGGAATGAAGCATCTCAGTCCGTGTGGATATCCTGGCCTGTGTGTGTGGCGCCCGCAGCGAACCGTGAGTTTGCTGTGGGTTCGACTTTGCAAGGAGTGAGTATCGGTGGGACAGTGGAGAGTGAAGAGCGCCCAAGGGCTCACACCATAAACTGTTTGGGCAGCCGCCAATACAGCATTTCATTTTTTCTTTTGCCAAAACAAAACAGTTTCCCTTTTCTCCAAATTGTATTAAAATGCTGGACCAGAGTCTGCCAGTTGGTGACCCCTGCGCTACACTTTTTGGGTTGCGTCAGGATTTGTAAAAAGGCTGTAAAACAGTTTGCACACAGTTTTTAAGGTCACAAACAAAATTTTGAAAATGATCAGCAAAACAAATTTTTTTTGCCAAATGCATTGTTCCACAAATGTTTGCAAACGGTTGTAACGTGTCGCTGAAGTTCTTCTTGGTTCGCCAAGTAGTGAGCACTAGCAACTGTTTAAATACCCTTCACAGCAAAACTATTGGCTGCCTTAAAAACTGTGTGTGAACTGTTTAGCAACATTTACGAACCCCGATGAAACCCAAATAGTGCACCATTTGTGAACATTCCTCAGCATTCACTGCTTAGTAAGATGCAAGCATGAGTTTTACCAACACTCGTCAGAAACATTAGAGAATCCAAAAGTCACCACATTCATGAGCATTCACCATTTTGTGAGATACTATCCTTCGCAACACATTTAACATCTATTTACAAACATGTTACAACCATTCACAACCCTAAATCACAAAATCAATGAGTAATCAAGTAATTTCATTTCGTATTCTAAATGTATTCAGATTTAGTATATAGATGATACATTCACCTTATAAATAATAATACACTGATCTCCCTACATAAAAGTATATATCCTGCTTTTATAAACTATCAGCATCGATATCTGTGATATCGGCCCTATATTTATTTATTATCATATCAAAACAAAATTTGTTGTATTGCTCAGCCTATTGCTTGTAACTTGCAAAATAATGATTTGGCCCCACCTTTGCCACTAAGGGCCTCTTTACACAGCACAGAGATCGTTGAGAGATTGGGCAGTTTGATCTTTGGGATCATTTGGGAGATCCTTGTGTGCTTTGGACTGAATCAAAACTTTGAGGATACCGTGGAGATCACTGAAGATCAGTGATAGATCAAAAATTATCCAGATCTCTCAACGATCTCGCAATGATCTTCACCTCTGTGTAAAGGGGGTATAACTAATCACACTGGACATTTGTGATTTCACCTCAAAGTCACACTGAGAGCAACATCTGAGTTTTTCTTGTAAAGTTAACCTCACTGTTGATCAGAGCTTCCAAACAGCATCCTTCAGTGGAAGATGTTTCTCAGCATAGTCAAACAATCTCTGCTAACCATCTGTCTGACAGCCAGGTTTGGCTCTTTGCAAGTTACTTCTTATGCCAAAAACTTAAATCAAGCCAAAGTGTCACTGTTTTGCATCAGCGTGGGAGGATGCAGCAGTTACAGATGGACTCATGTATGCTGTTAAATTGGTACTTCCAGGGAGAATTCTAAAAATAGCAATGTTGGCAGTTGCCCAAAGGTCAGCTAGCTGATGGCCTTGAAATTTATAGCAATTGCAGTGAATTGAGGCTGTTGGGTTTTATGTGCAGATTTAGAGCTCTGCTCAACTGCACTTTGGTCAAGAAATGACTGCCACAGAGGTCAGAACAAGCACAAGTGTAGGAAGGATATCCACGAGAGTATTTAGGAGTTTGCAAACATGAGACAAGGAATCTGAGATTAAGTGCCTATATAGGCCTATACAGAAGTGAGTTACATTTACTCAAGTACAGTGAGTATAGAAAAGAATCACCCATTTAAAAATAATTACATTTTGTTCCTTTGTATCCTAAAATGAAGATGTTTTATCCAACAGTATTTACTCAGTGCAACTTATCACATCCTAGTGAAAGACATTACAGCAAGAGGTAGGAAGAAATAAAAATTAAAAATGGAATCACTAGTGGCCCTGCGATGGACTGGCGATCTGTCTTGGGTGTACCCTGCCTCTCTTCCACAGATGCTGAGATAGGCTCCAGCTTCCTGCAGCTCGAAAGGATTAAGCGGTAGAAGAAGGATGGATAGATAGATGGGTGGATGGAATCACTAGTTGGATAAAGGATCACCCCCTTCTCTCAGTATTGTGTTGAATCACCTTCTGCTTTAATTACAGCCTTTAGTCTGTTGTGATACGTTTCTACCAACTTTGCACATCTAGACTTTACAATATTTACCCTCCGTGCATTGCAGGACAGCTCCACTTCAGTTAAATTTGATGTCACTGGACTGCGGTCTTCAAGTTATTCTGCAGATTTTCAGTGGGGTTTAAGTTTGGGCTCTGACTAGACCATGCAGAGATCCATCTTGCTCTCTAACCACTGTGTGGTCGACTCTGCTGTGTGCTATGGGTCATTGTCATGTTGGAAAGTGAATCTTCTTGCCACTGACAACTTTTTGGCAGAGGGCAGCAGATTTTCCTCAAGAATTTGACAGCATTTTGCCCCAACCATTTTTTCTTCTATTCTGAAAAATGCTCTAGTCAGTGCTGCAGAGAAACACCCCCATAGCAGGATATTATCACCTCCATGCTCTGCTGTAGGAATGGTATCATTTGAATGGTGAGCTGTTTTGGCTTCCCACCAGAAATGTATACTGTAGTTAGGTGTTGAGATCAAATGCTTACATTTTAGTCACATCTGACCATAATGCCTTTTTCCACTTGGTGTCAGAATATTCCAGGTGTGTTTAAGCAAAGCTATATGGGGACTTTCTTATAGAGTATTTTTTTTTCTTCCAGCTCTCCCATATACATAAACCACATTTGTGGAGAATTTGTGACATTGTTGTTGCATGCACACAACTGCTCCAGAATTGCTGTAAGCCTCTTAGTAGCTTCTCTGACCAGTTTCCTCTTCACGTTTTCATCCGTAGTTGAGAGAATTGTCCTGATCCACGGAGGGTCTCAATTATACCCAACACCTTCCAATTCTAAATAATTGGCTTCACTGTGCTTCTAGAGATTGATCAAGCCTTTGAAATGTTTCTGTATTCATCTCCTGACTTGTGCCTGTCTACAGCTTTATCCCAGAGATCTTTTGACAGTGCCTTCTCACCCATAGTTGATTGTTATGCCTTGGTGAAAATGGAGGCATACAGTAATCACTGAGTGCTTCTGTTTGTGGCTATATGTGTATCTGTCTGTCCGCCTCTGTTTCAGCTCCCCCTGTCAAAATTAAGTGGAACTAAAGGCTTGTATCATTGTATCACCATATTTTCTTGACTTTTAATTTGCCAGAATTTTGAAATAATGCTTTGTTTTTGAAATAAACACAAAAATAGCTCACCTTTACCATCAATGGAAAGGTACTGCACATGCGTCTGGAAACTTCGGTCAGATGAAATGGAACAGTACTGCTCATGCTCCCTGAAACTGAAAGTACTGAGTAATCCGCCACTACTGGGTGAACAAACACCTCTCTTTTTTTTTATTTTTTTTATCTTTCACCTATTTTCTTCCTGTTTTAAACAGCAAAAGCTCCTGTTTGGCTTGATTGTCATTGTATTCACGTACCTCCATCGCTTCTGCCATTTAAAACATCTGCCACCATGCTCTTCTTTGTGTTTGGATTGCAGCTATTTAAGTCAGGTTGGTGGCTCTGGGCTGTCGCTGACAATACGAGCATGTGAACTGCAGATTATTTTCATTGCGCATGCGTGTACTGTCAAGATTGGCCCCTCCAGGGTGGAATTCAGAACCCAAATGAGGAACTGTAGCTTGCAGATTTATTAACAAAACCCAGAGACTCAGCTCGTGGGCTATAAGAACATAAATAGCAGACATGGAACTAAAATAGTACTCACAAACATGGTACAGAGTTCATGGTTGATGCAAGGATGCCACAGGGATTAATGCCCACAGCCAACATAAATAGGGGAGACAGTGATTAGGAGAACAAGGGGCAGCTGTGGCAAATTAGCAGGACAAGAATCAGTCAGGGAGACACAGGAAGACTGTAAGCACAATCACAATAAGAAAACCCAAAATGATGGTCAAACAAGATAACAGACCAAAAGGCAAAAAGAACAAATCGAGAGTCCAAACAAGAGATTAAGGTATGGACAGGGTCTGCCCCTGTTCAGACCATAACAGTATCCCTCTGTTAAGGGGTGGATACCACATGACCCTCAAAATACTATAAAAAAAAAAAAAAAAAAAAACCAAAACCAAAAAAACCCTCACAGTCCAACAAAAGAAAACATTTCTTTTGAAAATAAAACAGCAAAATCATGGCATGCTCCAGGTTTCAAATGAATTGTTATACAGTACCTTCAGCTCAGAGTGGAGAGAAACAGATTCTCAAAGGCTACGCACCGTGATCAGAACCACTACAGACATGAAAGGAGTTCTTCATCTGAGTATTAAAATCTGAGCATCAGAACATCAGCAGAGTTCGCTACAGCTCCCATGCAGAGGTTATTCTATATTTTCCCATTGTCATTTTGACAAACAGGGTTGTCAAAACCCTGTATTATTGCCCTGTCATTGGAAAATGATGTGGAACAGCTTTAGTTATTTTTTACATGCTCAGTTTAAATCATGAATCTATAGGATACAGCATGCAGAATCAATCAATCAATCAATCAATCAGCTTTATTTATAAAGCACTTTAAAAGCAACACTCGCTACATAAAGTGCTGTACAGCATAAAAGCAGGGCACTAACACAAAGGGCGCTAACACAAGAACCACAGTAAAAAAAAGAAAAAAATTCATAAATAAAATAAAAAGTAAAATAAAATAAAAATCCATTTCATTCAATAAAATCAATGTCTCATACTGGGTCGAAGGCCAGGGAGTAAAAGTGTGTTTTAAGACGTGCTTTAAAAATGGACAGTGAAGGTGCTTGTCTGATGTCCAGGGGTAAATCATTCCATAATCTGGGGGCCATGATCGAAAAGGCTCTGTCCCCTCTGAGCTTGCGTCTCACCTTTGGAACCTCCAAAAGCAGCTGTTCAGCTGACCTAAGGGACCGGGTAGGAGCGTAGGGATGCAGAAGCTCAGGGAGGTAAGGCGGAGAAAGACCGTTCAAGGGTTTAAAAACAAATAAAATAATTTTAAAATAAACTCTAAAATACACGGGCAGCCAGTGGAGTGAAGCTAAGATGGGTGTGATGTGACCTCTTCCACGTGTACCTGTTAAAAGATGTGCAGTGGCATTTTGAACCAGCTGCAGATGGGAAAGAGATGACTGGCTGACACCGGCGTAAAGTGCGTTACTGTGATATCCTACCGTGTAGCAATGATCACACTTGAGTTGATTTCTTTGGCTAACTCTTGCCATTTATTCTTGCATCACACACGATGACTGAACATGTATCCTGCATGGGGTTTTCATACTCTTATTCCAATGTGTCCCCTTAAAGTAGTGCTAAACAATACAGGTAGTTCCCCCTAGAGGCATGTGCCAGTAATGTTTTAATTTAGACTTGCAGTCTACCACATCCCTCCCCTCTAGATTAAACTACTCTTAATTACACTAGCCAATTATACTAGACATCCTGGAACTCCCATTTAACCCTAAACTATCACAGTTACTTTTTAACTTCTTAAAACACATGTGCCATACACATAATTTCTTTCTCTTTTTTTTTTTTTATTTTTTTTTATACATGTATAACACACATAACAGTTTAACTAGGGATTTGGGTTGACTACCGCATCCCAGTGAGGTTCCAGGACGCATTCTTGTCCTGTGGCTGGGGAACTCACTACTGACTAAGTATAGTCCTTCAAGTAGTCTGGAGCTTTCCTAGCTCGCTGAGATCTTCTCACGGCTGGTGAGCCAACTGCAGGTGAAGACTCAGACTGCTCCACTGTTTCGGCTGCTGCAGTGCTGCCAGTAGAATCTGCAGAGACGGGTACCTCAGGTATCACCTGAAGTGGTGGTTCGTTGATGCTCTCCTCAGAATGGGTGTCAGACAACACCTCTGGTGCCATCGGCAGGGGAATGGAGCTCCTACCACGAACTTGGTCGATGTGTCGCCTCACCACTTGTCCATGGCCTAATGTCACCTTGAATGACACAGGGCCTGTCTTTTCTGTTATTTCTCCTGGTACCCAGGCTGGTCCTGAGCCAAAGTTGCGGGTGTAGACCAAGTCTCCTTCTCTCAGTATTCTCTCTCTAGCATGCATGTCATGATAACCTTTTTGTTTCTCTTGTTTGTCATGCACTTTGTTTCTGAAGTCTGGATGTATTAAGTCAAATGTTGACCTCAACTTCCTTCCACACAACAGCTCAGCTGGTGACTTGCCAGTTGTAGACTGGGGTGTTATTCGATAGCTGAACAGAGCTCGCGACATTCGGGTTTCAATAGAGTCTCCTGCCATCTTTTTCATGAGTGACTTGAACGTCTGCACGGCCCTCTCGGCTAAGCCATTAGAAGAAGGATGGTATGGCGCAGTCGTGATGTGACGTATGCCATTCTTTTCAGAAAACTCTTGGAACTGTTCACTCGTAAAACATGTACCATTATCTGATACTATGATTTCAGGTATGCCATGTTGGCTGAAACTCTTTCTAAGACATTCAATGGTAACAGTAGAAGTAGCGCTACTCACAGAATATGCATCGATCCACTTTGAGTATGCGTCAACTATGATCAGGAACATTCTTCCCATCCATGGACCTGCGTAGTCAATGTGAATTCTTCTCCATGGTTTATCTGGAACTTCCCAGGGATGTAGTGGGGCTGCTGGAGGACTGTTCCTGTTCTCCTGGCATGCCGCACATGACTTCACAAGCGCCTCCACCTCTGCATCCATGTTGGGCCACCACATGTAACTCCTCGCCAACGCTTTCATGTGAGTGATGCCAGGGTGTGCTTGGTGTAGTTGTTGCAGTAAGGCATTCCGACCAGGTGGTGGAACAACCACGCGTCCTCCCCACAGGATACAACCTTCCTGGGTGCTGAGCTCATCCTGTCGTCGGGCATAGGGAATGAACTCAGGACTGTTCATCTTCGGCCATCCTCGCAAGATGTATTCTCGCACTCTTGCTAGAACAGGGTCTTTGTCTGTCCACTTCTTTATTTGTTGTGCGTTCACCAGGGGCACGCCGATATCTTCAAACAATAGCACTCTCTCCTCCTCCTCAGGCATGCTGTCTCTTCCTCCATCCAAGGGTAGCCTACTCATCGCGTCAGCATTCGTATGGTCCCGTCCGGCTTTGTAAACGATGGTGTACTCATACGCTGCTAATGTAACGGCCCATCTCTGAATTCTCTGAGATGTCATCTGGGGTATGGCTCTCATTTCACTGAACAGTGAAATTAGTGGCTTGTGGTCAGTCACTATAGCGAACTGTCTCCCGTACAGGTATTTGTGGAACTTTTTCACACCAAATACTACTGCAAGGCCCTCCTTGTCTAGCTGGGAGTAGTTTTTCTCAGCTGCACTAAGAGTTCTTGAGACGAACCCTATGGGTCTCTCTGAGCCATCCTCCATACGATGAGAGAGTACAGCTCCCACACCGTAGGGTGATGCGTCACACGCCAGGATGAGTGGTTTGTTTGAATCATAGTGCACTAACACACTACAGGACTGAAGTAGCGCTTTGGACTCTTCAAACGCCTTCTGCTGCTTGACCCCCCATGACCATTTTTCTTCCTTCTTAAGTAAGGTATGTAGTGGTGCCAGCAGCGTGGAGAGCTTTGGGAGGAACCTATGGTAATAGTTCAACAAGCCCAGGTAGGCTTTTAACTCAGTAACATTTTGTGGCTCAGGCGCCTCCGCAATGGCTTCCACTTTGTCTGTCAGAGGGTGTAGACCACTGGCGTTGATCTTGTGGCCTAGGAACACCACCTCTTTTCCCATGAACTCACACTTGCTTCTTTTCAACCTCAGACCGCTTTTCTCCAACCGTTGAAGCACTACCTCCAGCGTTTTCAGATGTTCTTGTTCATTTGGTCCTGTACAAAGGATGTCATCCAAATAAATGGCAACATTCGGAATTCCACCTAGGATGCCCTCCATAGTTCTCTGGAATATAGCAGGACTGGAAGCTACTCCAAATGGTAAGCGTGTGTAGATATATAAGCCTTTGTGTGTATTGATGGTTACATACTTTCTTGATTCTTCTTCCAGGACTACCTGTTGGTAAGCGTGACTCATGTCTAATTTCGTGAAGTGTCGACCGCCATTCAGCTGTGCGAAGAGGTCCTCCACTTTAGGAATTGGATACTGATCCACCCGTGATGCTCGATTGACAGTGAGTTTGTAATCTCCACATATTCTAATGGAGCCATCCGGCTTTCGCACTGGGACTATGGGCGCCGCCCATTCTGCAACCTGCGCTGGCTCAATGATCTTGTCATCCAGCAGCCTCTGTAGCTCGCTTTCGACCAGTGGCTTGACTGCATAGGGCACCGGTCGGGGTTTGCAGAATCGTGGTTGGGCCTCCTTGTCCACATTAATCTTTGCAGTGACACCTTTTAGCTGTCCTAAGCCTTCTTTGAACACCTCAGCGTGTCTTTCGAGGATCTCCTCCAGCTGCAATTTGGGCTGAGATTCCACCTTATTCACTAACTGATCAATCATGGCCAGTTCTTGTAGCCAACTTCGCCCTAGTAGATTTGGTCCTTCGCCCCCAACTACTACTACAGGTAAGTCCTTTTCTTTGTTTTCGTGTTGCACCTTCACTTGTGCCATGCCTAGCACGTCTAGCTTCTCTCCTGTGTATGTTTTTAATTTTAATGAACAGGGATTTAATTCTGCTGTGTCTGTTTTCTTCCACAGTTGTGTATATTGCTGTTTACTTAATATGGTTACTCCACAGCCTGTATCAACTTCAAATGTTACTTTCATTCCATTAACATTCATGGTACGCGTGATGGGCGCTACCTTGGTCAGCTCCTCTGACATGTTGTAAATTGTGTGAAAACCCATGTCTTCTGTATCACTTTCTCCCTCCCCTCTAAGTTGATTCGCTCGCTGTTCCTTTCCTGGGCCCTTGTTTTCATTCTTTTGCCCTTTAACTGTTGCCTTCTGCACCTGTGCATTGCCCACCTTTGTTCTACATGCTTTCTTAATGTGCCCTCGCTTGCCACAATTATGACAGCTCAGTGGCAAATTTGCACTCGGCCGCATTGTGCTGGCCTTTGCAGCGATAACAACTGGGGAATTTGCGCTGAGTTTTGTCAGTCAACACTTTGTGGACACCTACTTGGGTCTTAGGCACACGAGCATGCGTTGCTGTGTCCTCTGCTAGCTTCCCTTGCATTTCTCTCACATCTTTAGATGCTGTTTCCATCGCTTGGCATAATTCCAAAGCCTTTGCAAAAGTGAGTTTTGTTTCAGATAAAAGTCGCCGTTGCATTCGGTCATCATTCACTCCACACACAAGTCTGTCTCTTAACATTTCTTACAATGAGTCTTTGTAATCACAGTGCAGTGCTAATTTCCTCAATTCTGCCACATACTCTGCTATGGACTCAGTGTTCCTCCTTATGCGTGAATTAAATTTGAATCGTTGCACGATTTCACTCGGTTTGGGGCTGAAGTGCTTCTGAAGCTCAGCAGTAAGCTGGTTGTACGTTTTATCTTTCGGTAATGCAGGGCTTACTAAATTTCTCAACAAGCTGTAAGTAGTTGCACCAACTCCACTCAACAGTACAGCCTTCCGTTTGTCTGGCTCCTCAATATCATTAGCTTCGAAGAAAAAGTCCAACATTTCACTATATTCTTCCCATGACTGAGTCGAGTTATCAAAACGGGTTACCGTTCCGATTACAGCCGCCATTGCTCGTCGTGGTGGGGAAACCTCGTTTTCCTCCTCTGAACTTGCACTCGAACTGCTGGATTCACTTGAGTTCGCCACACTTGCAATGTTCTCTGTTTCTCGTTGATAACTTTTAAATCCTCGTCGCCAATTGTGTGATATCCTACCGTGTAGCAATGATCACACTTGAGGTGATTTCTTTGGCTAACTCTTGCCATTTATTCTTGCATCACACACGATGACTGAACATGCATCCTGCACGGGGTTTTCATACTCTTATTCCAATGTGTCCCCTTAAAGTAGTGCTAAACAATACAGGTAGTTCCCCCTAGAGGCATGTGCCAGTAATGTTTTAATTTAGACTTGCAGTCTACCACAGTTACAGTAATCCAGCCGAGATGAAATAAAAGCATGGATTACTGTTTCCAGGTGTGGTCTAGAGAGAATGGGTTTTACTTTTGCTAAACGCCTTAGATGAAAGAAGCTGGATTTTACCACAGAACGAATCTGCGTGTCTAATTTAAAATCATTGTCCATGATAAAACCAAGGTTCCTAGCTGTGGATTTAACATAAGGAATAAGGGGGCCCAAGTATACAGGAGGGGACTCACAGGGGCGACTAGGTCCAAACACCATCACTTCCGTCTTCTTATCATTAAAATTTAGGAAGTTTAGGGCCATCCAAGATTTTATGTCTTCAATGCATGCCAGGAGTGAGTTTACTGATGAGGCAGCCTTTTGTTTTAGAGGGACATAAATCTGACAGTTATCAGCATACAGGTGGAAAGAGATACCATGCTTTTTAAAAATGGAACCCAGTGGAAGTATGTACAGAGAAAAAAGCATGGGCCCTAAAATTGACCCCTGTGGGACCCTGTATGGCAGAGGAGCAGAAGAGAATTCAAATCCAGACATGCTAACTTTAAAAGTCCTGTCTGCCAGATAGAACCTAAACCAGTTAAGATCAGTGCCACAAATGCCCACTAGGTGCTGCAAATGGGAAATTAAAACATGATGGTCCACTGTGTTAAAGGCAGCAGTTAAATCAAGCAGCACAAGAACAGCATATTCACCTGAATCACAACCTAGGGCGCATGCGCACGCAGCGACCGGCAGCTGGTGAAAAAAGTCTGTCGTCTGTGTGTCTGTTTTTACGCACTTTAATGTGTTTTAACGAAATTCTCTGTGTCGTTTTTGTCCTGGAATGTTTGTGGACTGTATAATGAAGAGCTCCCTGGTTCCATCAATATGGATTTCCTCTCCATTTTTGCACTGCTGCTTCTTTCCCACCGGCTCTGTGTCTCTGAGGTAAGCGCAATCGTGATCATGCCGGGGAGAATACAGTATTCCAGGGACATGTTACTGCATTTAAACACGGATAATGCAGCATCTGTGATTGAGTCTATGCCGCAACTGCCGGACTTTATTTTAAGAGACTTTCATGGACACAGCGATGAAAAGAGAGACAAGAGGAGGAAATGCGGAAAGCGTGGAGGCGTGAAATTACGCCTGAGGAGAAGTCAGTTTAATAGCATTCCTCTTCCTTCCATGATTTTGGGGAACATACAATCTCTGAGGAATAAAGTAGATGAAATTCAAGGGAATGTACGCTACCAGAAGGACTTCAAGAACTGCTGTGTCATGGCTTACACGGAGACGTGGCTTACGGCGCATGACCGGGACGCAGAGCTGTGGATTGACGGCTTTGGAGCCCCACTTCGCTCGGATCGGCAGGAAGAGGTAACGGGGAAACGTCAGGGGGGCGGCGTATGTTTATATATTAATAAACAGTACTGTACATCTGTCACGGTCAGAGAGCGCATCTGTACACCCAATGTGGAGCTTCTGTCCATATCGCTACGCCCCTTTTATCTGTCTCGCGAGTTCCCCCAACTTTTCATCACAACTGTGTACATTCACCCAAGGGCAGACGCTGACTCCGCCTCCAGCACCGTCTTTGATGTGGTCCAGCGGCTACAGTCAATTTCCCCAGAGGTGCCAAACTTTATTCTTGGGGATTTTAACCATGTTTCTTTAAAGAAGACACTTAAAAACTTTTATCAGTATGTTTCCTGCCCAACCAGGCGAAAAAAGACATTGGACCTGTGCTATGGATCCACTGAGAGGGCCTATAAATCACTTCCCCTTCCTCCTTTAGGATCCTCAGATCACAACTGTGTACATTTGCTGCCCACATATAAAACTGCTCTCAGAAGAGGCAAGGTGAAGACCAGAGACATAGATGTGTGGACAGAGGATTCAGTGCACTGCCTCCAGGAATGCTTTAACTGTACAGACTGGGAGGTTTTCACACTGTCCTGCGGGGATGATTTGGACTCTTTGGTGGACGTCACATGCTCATACATGGCTTTCTGTAAAAAATATGATTGTTCCACGTAAACGTGTCAAAATATATCCCAACAACAAGCCATGGGTTACAAAATCAGTTAAATCCTGCTTACAGAGGAAAGCACTTGCCTTTAAACAGGGGTCTGTTTCTGAGCTACAGGTTGCCACAAAAGAGCTGAAGTCCGAAATTTTAAGAGCAAAACAGAATTATAAATCAGAATTGTAAAGTAAGATGGCAACAAAGAAACTTGGTTCAGCCTGGGCCAGTATGAAAACTATTGCAGGCCTTCAGAGCACAGAGCGCAGTAATCGTGTTTTTTTTAGATGGTTTTAATTCAGACACAGAGCTGGCTAATGCTCTTAATTTTTTTTTATGGTCGTTTTGACTCCTTTGATTTTAGCACAGAAACCCAAGATTTGAAAGAGAAACTCAAAGACAATTGGCACTTTAATATTGAGGTGCAGGATGTTAAAAGGTAATTCTGCGCTGTAAAAGTGAACAAAAGTCAGGGCCCTGATAATATATGTGGGCGCTTGGTAAAATCCTGTGCACATGAACTGAGTCCTGTATTTCATTACATTTTCAGTAAGTCCTTACAGACACAACATGTGCCCAAGATCTGGAAAGATGCCGTGGTTGTTCCCGTTCCAAAATCCAGCTGTCCTAAAACGGTAAACGACTTTAGTCCAGTTGCTTTGACTTCAATTTTAATGAAAATTTTTGAAAAACTGGTCAGATGTGAGGTCCTAAAGCAGACTGAACATGCATTGGATCCTTTGCAGTTTGCCTATAGGCCTCACAAAGGAGTGGAGGACGCCACTGTCACTCTGTTTAACATGCTTTTTAAACATCTGGATTTTAATGGGACACATGCCAGGCTTTTATTTGTGGACTTTTCTTCCGCCTTTAATTCAATCCAACCTCATATTTTAGTTGAAAGGCTCCTGCAACAATTTGATTTGAGCAATAATCTGATGGGTTGGATTCTGGATTTCTTAACCAACAGAACGCAGAGAGTAAGGGTCAATGGTACATTGTCTGACCTAAAGTGCTCTTCTACTGGCTCTCCTCAGGGGTGTGTGTTGTCACCACTACTCTTCATCCTGTACACAAACATGTGTCGGAGCAGACATGACAACAGGCACATTATAAAGTATGCTGATGATTCAGTTATTGTCAGTCTCCTCCAGGATGGTGAGTGTTCTGCCCTCAGTAGAGTGTGCTTTATAGAAAGTTAAAAATAGTTCACGAGTTCATAATAAATGTCATAATTCCTTTGTAATAATTCATGCTAAAAAATAGTCATTGTGTTAAAAATAATTTCTATACAGTTAGTAGTAATTTACCTGTATTTCATTTTGAAGGCGCAGCCAGTAGCCGCCATGATTTATGGGTAGCAGAAGCGAACGTTAGTCAGAGAGAGAAAGGAAAAAAAAAGGAGAAAGCATAACCTGCCCGCGAATGTCTGAGACGTTCCTCCTGTGTGTTAAACCCCTTTTTTACACCTTCGAAAGCAATGGCTGTAAGTTAATGCATGTTATGTTGATTTTATAAGTTGTTAAATGTGAACTTGGTATCGTTTTTAGAGTGTGTTATTCCAGGAATTAGTCTTATCCCAGGGCCCCGCTAGCTTGTTTAATGTATTGTGTTTATTTGTTGCCAGGAATTAGTCCTATCCCAGGGGCCCACTAGCTTACCGAAATGTATTTATTTTCTGTTTTTATTTTTTCTAGTTTCACTCGACTTTCATTGAGCTTCAAGCCACAGTTATAAACAACTGTAAGCTGTCTGGAAGACTTGAATAAAGGAGCAGGACGCTCGGTTTCCTGGCTCGTGAAAAACGAGTTTGGCTTGCTGTTGATCTGCGTTAACATACCCCGTGTATATAACACGTAGGGATAACAGTACAGTGAAAAGCCACGTCAGCAGTTGGTGAAGACAAGATTCACGACACAGTGATGGATGACACTCAAGAGAAGAGGGCAGAAGAAAAGGCGAACTCCGAAGCCAAATCATCACACAACGCTAGCTCCAGCTCCAGACGTTCTAGCTCCAGGTTGTCCTCGAGGTCCGGTGTGCTGGAAGTAGCCATCATGGCACGAGCCTCTGCTGAAGCTGCGAATGCTAGAGCCTCGTACAGTAAGAAACAATTAGAAATTAAAAAGCAACAAGCAAAGCTAGAACAAGAACAAGCCAAGCAACAAACGAAGCTAGAGCAAGCAAAGCTAGAACAAGAACAAGCAGAGCAACAAGCAAAGCTAGAACAAGCAAAGCAACAAGCAGAGCAACAAGCAAAGCTAGAACAAGCAAAGCTAGAACTGGATCTAGAGATGCTGGAGATAGAGAAGGAAACAGCGGCCGCCACAGCAAAAGCGGAAGTTCTAGAAGCTGCTGCAGCTGCCGAGCCGGACGAAGTAGAGAGTGTAAAGAGCGCAATTCCATTACAAGTTGTCAGACAGAGAACTATGGAGTATGTGCACCACCAAATCCAGCTAAAATCACAGGTGCGGCCAGCCGAAGAAGAAGCACCTCAAGTCGAACCTGCACAAAGGGCACAATTATTCACTCCGAGGAGACCCGAACAAACTCTCTCTCCACCAGCATTCAAGAAAATGTACGTAAAAAATGAATCCATCGACATACCGGGAGACTATGTCAGGCCAAACAGCTACCATGCTTCCCACAATGGTGACCCACCTATGGCAGACTTTGCTAGGTTCCTCGCGCGCAGAGAGCTAATCACAACCGGACTGTTTAAGTTTGACGACACCCCTGAAAACTTTAGAGCATGGCAGTTGTCATTCATAAATGCAACTGAAGACGTTGGTCTCACTTATAGTCAGGAGTTAGATCTCCTAGTCAAGTGGCTTGGTAAAGAGTCCTCAGAGCACGTTAAAAGAATCAGAGCTGTCTATGCCACTAACCCCAAAGCTGCTCTCCAATTGTCATGGAACAGGTTAGAAGAATGTTATGCTATGCCAGAAGTAGTAGAAAACGCCTTGTTCAAAAAATTAGATAACTTCCCTCGCCTTACAAACAGAGACAATGTAAAACTCAGGGAACTTGGAGATTTACTCTTAGAGCTGCGAGTCGCTAAAGATGAAGCTTATCTCCCAGGCCTCGCCTACCTCGACACACCCCGTGGGGTTAAGCCCATAGTTGAAAAGTTGCCTCCAAGTTTACAAGATAAATGGCTGCATGCGGGCTCAAAATACAAACAAAAATATGATGTAACCTTCCCTCCCTTCTCATATTTTGTAAAGTTTGTCCAAGACGAGGCTAAAGCAAGAAATGACCCAAGTCTGTAGGGGTAGCAGTATCTGAGCCAGTGACACCAACAGACTTGACAAGATTGACAAGAAGGCTGGCTCTGTAATTGGTCTCAGGCTGGAGACTTTTGAGACTGTGATGGACACTTGGTCTCTTCTTGATATAAATCTTCTTAAGGCCACCTTAAGAATGAGTCTCCAGTGAGTGGGCAACTTCAATGGTGGCAAGACATGTAAACAAAACGCCATACCTCTTGACTAGACTACACCCACTTTTAATCTCAAAAGGCCCAAAATGGTCAATTCCCACATTAGTGAATGGGGGCTGATCTGGAATCAGTCTGTCTTTTGGCAGGTTTGCCATTCTTTGTTCTCCAGGTTTAGCTGAGATCTTTCTGCATGTCACACATTTTGACAGTATCTCTCTCTCAGCCTAGAAAGCATAACATTTCTCCCACTATGTCCTGTTTCTTTGTGAAGGTGTCTGAGGATCAACATGGATACATGATGGTCTTTAGGAAGTATGACTGGATGCTTAACATCTGCAGGTAGGGCAGACTGCTGCAACCTTCTGCCAGTTCTCAAAGTCCCATCCTGAATAACAGAGTCAAGCTTGACAATGTAACTTGTTCTTTTAAGCTTGTCACCTCTCTGAAGAGTTGTGATTTCATCACTGAAACCTTGACGTTGGCAAAACTTGATGATCTCCATTTCTCCTTGTGCAACATCTGCAAGAGTTAATAGAGTCCCTTTAATGGTTGATTTGTATGTTTGCATTTTCTTTGACACCATATCTTTCTTGCTCTGACTATCACTGACCTGAGACAAGATAGTCTTGCGATTTTCACTCAGCTTGTGAAGCAGTTCTTTGAGCCTCAACAGCCGGGAAACTGTCTTTTTCAAGCTGTGCCTGTTTGAGTAGTGACAAATGAGCTTGTTAAGTGGGTTTATATGCACATCAGTAACATTCACACTCACGATTGCTTTGACTTCTATGGCTTGCTGAATCTGTTTTGGCATGTTCTTTATGAATGGACAGTGTTTTTCATCCCTTTTTAGAAAATCTGGTCCATTGATCCAGTCTTTATACTTCATGACCGAGTCTGCATTCATTCCTCATGATGCATGGCTTGCAGGTTTCAGCTCGGAGTTTACATACATCCGCTGACTTGGCTGAGAATTGTCTCTGATGAGTGACACTCTGTTTGCAATGAATGTTTTGAATCTGACACTTTCACTAGTGATGTACCTTAACACAGTAGTAGTGTCTGTTCAAAACAGAGAATCTTCTAATGACACTTGTAGCTCCTTTTTCATGAGCTTGTCCATTTTCACAGCAACAGCTGCTGGTCTTAATTCCAAACGTGGAATCGTTGTTTGTTCCAATGGTAAAACTCTGGATTTGCCTATGAGAAATGAACAGTGGACTTCACCTTTTTCATTCACAACTTGAAGGAAGGTAACTACTCCATAACCGTTTTCACTTGCGTCAGCGAAGTGATATAGTCTAGTAGATGTGATGGCTCCAAATTCAGTTGGTTTTAAGCACCTTTCAACTCTGAAACCATAGAGATTCAGGAAATCAGAAAACCATACTGATGACTTGTGAGCCAGTTCTGCAGGAATCTCCACATCCCAAGAGAAGTTCCTTCCACACAGTTCTTGTAGGATCATTTTTGCTGGGAGGATGACAGGAGACAAAAATCCAAGAGGATCCTACATCAAGCTCACAAATGAGACAATACCACCTCTTGTCTGTGGCATGTTGTGCATTAATCCTGACCTTGAATGAGTCTGATTCGATACACCAGTTCACTCCAAGAACTCTATCCTCAGGTAATGCATCATGACAAAGATCCAAATCCTTGATTTCTGTTGCTCTTTCTGACTCAGGAATAGAAAGAACAGCTCTGCTGTTACTGTTCCACTTTGTCAGATAGAATACTCCACTTAAACACGGTGCTGTCAGTTCTTTGACCATTGTGCAGGCTTGGTTCTCAGTTGACATTGACAAAAGGCAGTCGTCCACGTAAAAGTTGTTCAGCACTACATTCACTGCGGCAGGTGACATTTTGTCCTTAGCATCTTCAGCTGTCTTTTTCAGTGCAAAGTTGGTGCAGCTGGGGGAAAATTATCCCAGCAAGATCATCGGTGTCCCTCTGCCCCCCCTCAGATATCTACCTCACCTGCCTCACTTGCAGAGCCATCAGCATTGCAGGCGACATCTCCCACCCCTCACACTCCCTCTTCAGCCCCCTGCCCTTGGGCAAAAGGTACCGGAGCCTCCGGGCCCACCCCACAAGACTGCTAAACAGCTTTGTTCATCAGGCCATCAGGACCCTGAACTCTGTCCACCCCCCCACCCCCCCCGGACCGTAACGCACTCACCTGCACAATAACTACCTCAGCTGTTGGCACAGAAAGATTGATACACCAACAGTAATATATTTGCTGCTGTATGTCTCTGCACTTTACTGCAACCATTTGCACAAACGCCATATCTGCTGCTGTCACTGAAATACAGATCATGTGCAGTCCTATCTGTCACTGTCTGCACCTACACTACCGCACTGAACTTGTAATTATTGGTGTTACAGCTCCACTTTTCTGTATATAGGATTGCTGGGTTTCATCACACTGGTCAACACCAAATTTATCGTCTAAGTTTTTTTTAGCTGATTTAGGACAATTTTGATGTGCTGAATCCAAAAATCACACTGGTTTTGTTCAATCAGGTCAACTTTTTGAATTATGGCCGCATGTTGTTTTATACATTTTTGTTTACATATATGGGTATTTTCGCTTTATATAATACAAAATTCTTTTTTATGTCTTGAAGTTCTCTGAATTTTGAACAATGATGACATAACATTCAATTTACATGTACTTACCTTTATATAAAGGTAAGTACATGCACAGTACTAAGTAAGTACTAAGTAAGTACAGGTTTTTACTTAGCACCTGATTGAGAGAAACAGATGTCATTTTTGGATTCAGCAGTACAAAATTGTCTTAAATAAGTTGAAAAAAACACAGACAACTTACAAAAAAAATATTTTTGTAACCCTGTGTCATCGTTTATCTTTATTTGCACTATGGGAGGTCTGGGTCTATCTTGTGTCGCCATTTGCACTACAGGTAGCATTATTGTACATAGACTGCTGTTGTTGTTTTTCCAGCCTTATTCCTTTTTCTTTTTTTATATTGTGCACACCACTGAAGAAAGAGAGAGAGAAACACCATTTCAATTCTCCTGTATGTCCTGTACGTGTAATAGTATTGACAAATAAAATCTTTGAATCTTGAATGTTGCCCCGAACAGTTGCACAATAATTTTGTATTCTTGCAAGGGCTCATTCAAATTTCCATCAGGTCACCATAACAAAAGCAGCAGATCAGTGTCCTCTAGTGGTACTTTAACCTGATGATAGATAGCTTCTATGTCTGGAAATTAAGGAAATGTGATCATGTCTGAATCTGGTCAGTACACCAACTAATGTGTTTGCTAAGTCTGGACCTTGAAAAAGTTCTCCATTCAGTGACTTGCCTTGATAGGATGCTGCACAATCAAAGACTACTCGAAGCGTCCTCTTCTAAGGGTGATACACACTGCGATGAGGTATGCACCAAACTCTGCCACCTTGTGGTTCAAGTTGTTCATGCAGCACTGGAACTGCAAAGCCTTTGCTCACTAAGTCAGAGAGGAAGACAGTATTCTCTGTGGAATTCTTTATTATTGACTAGTTTTCTTTTCAGGTATTCTGCTCTTTGCACAACTAAGCTGTGGTTGTTAGGCATTTTGACTGATTTCTTTCTCAAAGGGAGATCTATGCTGTAATGTCCATCAACTTCTTGTGGTGATGCTGAGTTCAGTTCTGCACCAGGCTCGGGTCTCTTGTTTATTTTTTCCTGTGTGTATTTAATTCCGTTTTCATTATTATGTCTGTGCTTTTATTTTGACAGCACCGTGGCAGGACTTCCTGCTGTCAAATCTGCTCATGACCTGTCACGGCTGTCCGCACTTTGTAATTACGTTTGCTCCACACCTGTTGGTAGTTATAGTTTCTGTTCCCTATTTAAGATCGCCAGCCAGACTTAGTCTTCGCTGCGATCTCGTCAGTGATGACTGGAGTCCCTACTCCCGGCTCCAGTCTCCTTTCTGCATTTGATTCCGTCTTCGCCTCATCACTTGTAAGTTTTCATTCAGCAGCGTCAGGTTCTGCCCTCACTACTCTTGTATACAGGTGTTTGTGTTCTTTATTTGAGTGTGACGTTTAGTGTATGTGTTTTGCCCCACGTGGCTCTTTATTTTGTGTTCTGTTAATAAACAAGCAAGACTCTCTGTTGGCATCTGGCGCCTCATTATGCCCTGAAAGGAGCAAACATGACACTTCTTTGATTGTATCAGCAGCAGAGTTCATGAGATGAACATCTTCTCGAGGCATTTCTTGCCTTTCTTTGCAAGCTTTCCTTGGAAAATTATGGTTGATCTGTTGCAGCAACAAAGTCTCAACATTTGTGATGGAAATGTGATTCACTGGTACACTCATGTCTGATGAAAGTGTGCTGCCACTTCTTGTGAGAGGACCATTGATGACCTAACTCAAGATCGTCCGAACTGCATATGGACCATCATCAACATTGTGAATAACCTCCCATGGCTCCATAACCTTGTGAGCATTTGTTCCAATTAAAAGTCCAATATCTGCATCTATTTGTGGCAGTTCAACACCATGCAGGTATGGCCACTTCTCCGAATCTTACTGCACATGAATGTTCTCTTTGGACACTTGAATGTCTTTGTGAGTGAACAGATCTAGTAGGTCAATGTAAATGTTCTCTTTCAGACCACATACTTCCAAATCTGAGACAGTGTAACTTGGCTCTAACTTTTCTTGGCCCATTGTGCAGAGAAAAATCTCAGTTTTTCTGCATTCAATGTCAAGCTGTCTCATTAACTTCTCAGTGCAGAATGTAGACTCACTACCATTGTCCAAGAATGCATATGTCTCAATTGTCTTGTTGCTTTTCTTCAACTTGATCGAAACAGGCACGATTGCCAAAACACAACTGTTGTTACCGTCCCGGTGACACCACATGTTCCACTTGAAACAGACACTGACTCCCGTGAAGTGGTGTTTTTAGTTGCATTTCTGTGACTGCTCTCAGCAGACACATCTTCTTTCTTTGTGACATGGAGCAGGCTAAGATGTTTCTTAGAACAGTACTCACACACTATTCTTCTCTTACAGTCCTTACTCAGATGTCCTTGTGTCAAACATGCAAAGCATAGTCCTTTTCCTTCAAGAACATCCAGTTGTCCTTTTTGAAGCTGTTTTCTGATCTTGTGGCATTCAGCCAGTGCATGATTTTTCTCACAGTACATACATGGCTTCTGAAAGGCATGACTCATCTGGTGAGAAAGTCCTCTGCTATTTTCTGGTGATTTCTCTTTTACAACAGGTACTACACTAGTTGCAAATGTGCTTCCTTTTGATCTAGATGTTTTAGTTGTTTTCACAAATGTGATGGCTTTGCCCTTGTCATCAGCATCTTTAATGTCTCCGAAGAATGGGTCTGAAGCTATTTTAGCTCATCTGTTGATGAATCTGACGAGATCTGGAAACTTTGCTCTTCTCCCACTTTTCTCTTGGATATCAAAGGCAGAAACTCTCCACATCTCTCTTAGTTTATATGGGAGCTTAGAAACTATGAGTCTGAGGTTGGTGGGTCTATCTAACTCCTCAAGCTGGTTAATGTTCTGCATTGCATTTTTTACAACTAGTGAGAAACAGGGAGTAACTATGAAGTGCCTTAGCGTCATCTGACTTACTTTGTGGGCAGTTAAAGGCTCTGTTCATGTACAGTATGCAGTGGCAATTTTCACTTCATTCCCATAATGATATTGCAGTAACCGTATTGCCTCTTTGTAACCTTGTTGTGTACTCATGTGTTGGCAACTCCTGACTACATATTTGGGCTCACCTCTGGTGAATTGTTCAAGGTAATATAACCTGTCACTGTCACTGTCAGTCTTATCACAAATGGTGTATTCAAATGCTCTCAGAAATGGTTTAAACTCTAATGGATCACCACTGAAAACAGGAATGTCTCTCTGGGGCAGATGTGAAAGTCTTTGTTGTTTCACTAACATTTCTGCAATGTCATTTTGTTTCAGTATTACTTAGTGTAGTTTAATGTTTATTTGAAAGGGACATTACATACTGTACTAATGAACATTAACACAAATGTAAGTATGCCAGATTTAGCAATATTGCTAATTTGCATCTGTAGTCCCCCGGTGGGTCACAAAAACACACAAACAATCATACATGAGCAGAACAACGGCAATGAAACTGTACAAAGTGAATATGCTAAAGTGCAAGAGTTAAGGTGTTACAAAACAAAATATTCAAATGTCACATGAGTGAAGTGCTGTGTATGTGTACACACACATGCACCCAGGCACCTCACAGCAACAAGAGACAGCAACAAACAAGAGGCGGGGCATATGTGTGTGATGCACGGACACACACACACACACACACACACACACACACACACTTTAGCAAGTCGAGCGCTCTCTTTGCCTCCGCATCGCTCTTATGACTGTGCTATCGATCTCCTCCCGGGTGTGTGGTTGCCGTCCATCCGGCTGTACAGTCTCTCAGGGCTGGAGAGGGAGGCGATGGAAGGCTATATTAAGGATTCTCTGAACATGGGCCTCATTCGGCCTTCTTCGGCTCCTCTTGGGGCAGGGTTTTTCTTTGTCGGAAAGAAGGATGGATCTTTGCGCCTGTGCATTGACTACCGCAAGCTCAACACGATAACTGTCAAAGACAAATATCCATTGCCTCTAATCAATTCCACATTCGAGCTCCTTCAGTGCACGTGGGTATTCTCCAAACTTGACTTATGCAACGCATATCATTTGGTCTGCATACGCAAAGGGGCAAATGGAAGATGGCCTTCAAAACTCACCTGGGGCATTTTGAATATCTTGTGATGCTGTTTGGTCTCACTGATGCCCCAGCCATCTTCCAATGCATGATCAATGACGTTCTCCGCGACATGATCAACCAATTTGTGTTCATGTATCTCGACGATATTTTGATTTTTTTTCCCGCACACAGGAAGAACACACAGTCCACATCCAGGCCGTATTACAGTGGCTTCTGGAGAACCAGCTCTTTGTGAAGGCTGAGAAGTGTGAGTTTTCCACCCACTCCACTGCCTTCCTGGGCTTTATTGTTGCCGAAGGAGAGCTGAGGGCCAGTCCGGCCAAGGTGAAGGCTGTGCTTGATTGGCCTACCCCACACACCCGCAAACATATCCAGCATTTCTTGGGTTTCACTAACTTATCGTAGGTTCATCAGAAATTACAGCAGGGTGGCACAGCCTCTCACTCAGCTGACCTCGTCCAAAGTGTCCTTTAAATGGTCCGAGGCAGCTGAGCAGGCTTTCTCTGAACTGAAAGCCTTTTTTCCAACACACCCATCTTGGCCCAGGTCAACCCTCAGCTTCAGTTCATAGTTGAGGTGGAGGCTTCTGACTCGGAGGTGGGCGCTGTCCTTTCGCAGCGTTCAGCCTCCGATCAGAAGCTCCACCCATGTGTGTATTTCTCTCGGTGGTTAACTCCAGCCGAGAGGAAGTACGACGTAGGAGACCGAGAGCTGCTAGCCATTAAGTTGGCTCTCGAGGAGTGGAGGCACAGGCTGGAGGGAGCTGCTCATCCCATCAGTGTGTGGACCGACCATAAAAATTACCTTAGGTCAGCCTGCAGGTTGAATTCCAGGCAGGCTTGCTGGGCCCTAGTTTTCCTCAGATTTAACCTAATTATCACTTATTGGCCCAGCTCCCGTAGCATCAAGCCTGACACTCTCTTGGGCCAATTCGCCTCAGACCCCTCATCCTCATCTTCTCCTCCCGAACCCATTGTGCCCGCCTCCTGCATACTGGGCACCCTCTCGTGGGAGGTCGAGCAGACGGTCCGGCAGGCCCAATCCACTGAGCCCAAACCCGAGAGGGTCCCGGCCAATCGTTTGTTTGTCCCACCCAGCCTGCGCAGTGACATCATCCGCTGGGGGCACACCAGGCACTTTGCCCGTCACCCTGGGGTCTCCCGTATTATCGATCTGGTGAGGCGAGTGTTCTGGTGGCCCATACTGTGGACTGATGTGAGGGACTATGCCAAAGCCTGCCAGGTGTGTGCCACTAACAAATCAGATTCATCTCCACCAGTCGGTCTCAAGCATCCCTTGCCGGTTCCCAGTCGCTCCTGGTCTCATATTGCCATGGACACTGTTAAGGGACTCTCCCCTTCTCAGGGCAGCACAGTCATCCTCACCATAGTAGATCGCTTTTCTAAGGCTATTCATCCGGTGCCCCTTTCCGAGCTGCCCTCTGCCACCAAGACTACCAACCTGCTCACCATGCATGTCATCTGCCTTCATGGTATTCCCTTGGACATTGTGTCTGACTGGGGTCCCTAATTCACCTCACAAGTTTGGAAAGCCTTTTGTTGTTCCCTCAGCACTCTAGTCAACTTCACCTCCGACTATCACCCCTAGAGTAACAGACAGGCTGAGCATGCTAACCAATCCCCGGAGGCCGCCCTCAGATGTGTGGCTTCCTGCAACCCTATCACCTGGAGCTCCCATCTGACTTGGGTGGAGTACGCCCATAATTTGGCCATCTTCTCTGCCACCGGGTTGACGCCGTTCGAGGCCTCGATGGGCTATACTCCCCCACCACTGCCCATGGCAGAGAGGAACATCGCTGTGCCATCTGTGGGGGTCCATGCTTGCCGCTGCTGCTGGTTATGGAGGTCCACTCAGGTGGCCCTGCTCCGTTTGACTGAACGGAATCGCCGGTACGCAGACCGCAGGCGGGTCCTGGTGCCCAAATATGTGGTTGGTCGAGATGTGTGGTTGTTGGCGGAACTGGTTCCTCTGAAGAGGGAGTCTAGGAAGTTGTCACCTCGCTTCCTTGGTCCCTTTCCCATCTCCAGGATCGGTAATGACGTGACGGTCTGTCTGAAACTATCGCTGACACTCCGCATCCACCCCACATTCCATGTCTCCAAGATCAAGCCCCTCTCTGCTAGTCCTCTCTGCCCCCCCCCCCAAAAGCCGCCTCCTCCTCCCTGGATCCTCAACGGCCAGACCACCTACACCATACAGAGGATTCTGGATGTTTGCTGTCGGGCCGGGGCTTACAATACCTGGTCCGTTGGAAATGCTACGGACCAGAAGAGAGGTTATAAGATAAGATAAGATAAGATAAGCCTTTATTAGTCCCACAACGGGGAAATTCCAGGATTGCAACAGCACAGGGATAGCAACACTCAGAGCAACAATCAGAAGGCAAGAAAAAAAAAAACAAAAAAAAAAACAAGCAAGCAAGAGCAGCTAATAAACATATGTACGTATTACTATAAAATATATATATATACACACACACACAGACACACAGTGCAGAGCATTGTAGCTGGATGGAATAAATATATGAATATGTGAACACACAGTGCAGAGCATTGTAGCTAGATGGAATAAATATGTAAATATATAAACACCCACAGTACGGAGCATTGCAGCTAGGTGGAATAAATATGCAAGTATATAAACACACACAGTGCGGAGCAATGTAGCTAGATGGAATAATATGTAGATATATAAATATATAAACACCCACAGTACGGAGCATTGTAGCTAGATGGAATAAATATGCAAATATATAAACACACACAGTGCAGAGCATTGTTGCTAGATGGAATGAAACAGCATAACCGTCTACTTAGTTATCCTACATGGTATGATTATGTGCCCATACATATTCTCACCCTCCATAGCGACCGGTATGTTCCTAGTTGTATGCCGGAGAGGACCATTGTGTAAGTCTATTGCATCTTTTGCATTCAAAAAACTATTAGTTTGTTACGTCTTTTTGCTATCTCTGCGAGCAGCCCTGCTTAGGTTGTACAGTCTGACAGCCGTTGGTAGGAAGGACCTACGAAACCTCTCGGTTGTGCACCTGGGATGATGTAGTCTGCTGCTAAATGAGCTCCTCAGTGCATTCAGTATGTCCTGCATAGGGTGGAACTCGGACTCCAGCAGAGATGACAGTTTAGCCACCGTCCTTCTCTCTCCTATCTCCTCCATCGGATCAAGGCGCTGCCCCAGGACAGAGCTAGCTTTCTTAATCAGTTTGTTCAGTCTCTTCCTATCTGCTGCAGTAATGCCACTGCCCCAGCAGACCACTCCAAAAGTGATGGCTGATGCCACCACCGTGTCATAGAATGACTTCAGCAGCGCCCCTTGTACACCAAAAGACCTGAGTCTCCTCAGCAGGAACAGCCTGCGCTGTCCCTTCTTGTAGAGTGCATCAGTATTGTGTGACCAGTCTAGTTTATTGTTCAGATGAATACCCAGGTACTTATAGGATGTCACCATCTCGATGTCTGTTCCCTGTATATTTACTGGTACTGTGAGGGGCTGCCCATGCCTGCGGCAGTCCACCACCAGCTCCTTAGTTTTCCTCGCGTTGATCTGGAGGCAGTTCCGATGGCACCAGTCCACGAAGTCCTGGATAAGCCCTCTGTACTCAGCTTCATCTCCATTGGAGATGAGGCCAACGCTCGCAGAGTCATCAGAGAACTTCTGTAGATGGCAGTGTGTTGTGTTGTGTGAGAAGTCCGCAGTATAAAGAGTGAACAGGAAGGGAGCCAGCACCGTTCCCTGGGGGGCCCCCGTGCTACTGATGATCGTGTCGGACACACAGTCCCGGGTTCTCACAAACTGAGGCCGGTTCGTGAGGTAGTCCAGGATCCATGATGACAGGTGCTGGTCCACCCCTGCGCGCAGCAGCTTGTCCTTCAGGATCATCGGTTGGATGGTGTTGAAAGCACTGGAGAAGTCAAAGAACATGATCCTCACCATATTCCCGGGCTTCTCCAGGTGGGACAGAGAACGGTGAAGGAGGAAGATCACCGCATCCTCCACCCCAATGCCATGCTGGTAGGCGAACTGGAGTGGATCCATCGCTGGTTCCACCAGGGGGCGGAGGTGAGCAAGGAGCAGTCTCTCCAGGGTCTTCATCAAGTGGGACGTCAAGGCCACCGGTCTGTAGCTGTTCAGGTCTTTGGGGTGGGAAGTTTTTGGTACAGGTACCACACAAGATGTTTTCCACAGCTGTGGTACCCTCCCCAGTTTCAGGCTCATGTTGAAGATATACGTCACAATCCCACACAGCTGGTCTGCACAGGACTTGAGGAGCTTTGCGCTGATGCCGTCCGGTCCCGGCGCCTTCCTCGCCTTGATCTTCCTCAGCTCCGTCCTCACCTGGGTCCTGGTCAGGGTCAGGATGGGGGGCTGTGTGTTGGGAGTGGGGGGGTGTTGGTAGAGTGGGGAGTGGGCAGCAGGACTTGATTTCTTTAGAGGCAGCAGTGGTTGTTGTGCAGTCAGGGGGGAGGGCGGTTGGTCAAATCTATTGAAAAACAGATTCAGGTTGTTCGCCCACTCCCTGCCCCCTGTGGCCTGGGGGGAGGTATTCTGGAGCCCCGAGATGGTTTTGAGGTTTCTCCAGACCCCGCTGATGTCGCTCTGTTGCAGCTTGTCCTCCATCTTCTTCCTGAAGCTGTCCTTGCCTTCTCTGATCTTTCTCCTCAGCTCCCTCTGTACGGACTTCAGCATCTCCCTGTTCCCCGACCTGAAGATCCTCTTCTTCTCTCTCAGAAGTGTTTTTATCTCAGGGTTGATCCAGGGTTTGTTGTTTGAGTGACGCCGTATGGTCTTGGTGGGAACGGATTTGTCCACACAGAAGCTGAGGTAGCCCGTGAAGGTGTGAATGAGGCCATCGATGTCCTCACCATGTGGATCGCAGAGCTGCTTCCAGGCGGTGGCTTCAAAACAGCCCTTTAGGGTGTCCATTGTCTCCTCAGACCATAACTCCACAGTGTGCATGGCCGGAGGTTGTCTGTGCACTAGGGGTTTGTACACCGGCCGGAGATGAACCAAGTTGTGATCCGATCTCCCGAGTGGGGGTAGTTGTGATGAGGTGTACGCCTCCTTAGTGTTTGCGTAGAATAAATCCAGTGTTTTATTGTCTCTAGTGTGGCATGTGACATACTGGGTGAACGTGGGTAGAATGGGAGACAGTGAAACATGGTTGAAATCGCCTGAGATGAGGAGAAGAGCATCTGGGTGTTCTGTCTGCAGCCTGCTGGTTACTGAATGGATAACGTCACGTGCTGTCCCAGCGTTCGCCGTCGGATTTGCATAAACAACAATGCAGATCACGTGTGAGTGTTCTCTCGGGAGATATGTAGGCCTCATGCTAACAGCTAGCAACTCAATGTCTTTGCTGCAGTGTCGTTGTTTAACAGTGATATGTCCCGGTCTGCACCAGTTGTTGTTAACATACATGATCACTCCACCGCCCCTAGCCTTGCCACTGTCTGGTGTTCGGTCAGCTCGTATCATGTGAAAACCCTCCAGCTCAATGTTAGCATCTGCTGCTAGTTCAGTTAGCCACGTCTCAGTAAACAAAAGGAGAGAGCACTCCCGGTATGTGCTATCATAACGGGAGATAGCCGCTAGCTCATCTAACTTTCCCAGTATCGACCGTACATTTCCCATGACAACAGATGGAAGGGAGGGTCTGTACCTTATATTTTTTGTCCTCCGCCTTACTCCAGCCCGGCAGCCGCGGTGTTTTCGCCTCAGTTCACTCGGTATGTCGAGTTTTTCCAATGGGACCGGGTGGCGGTTGAATGCTAGCAGCTGTTCTCTGCTGTATCGTATCCTGCTATAGACAGTGGCTCCGTCCACCGGCTCAGGAGACATTTAGGACGATCTGTGTGTCCGTGATATAAGTGGGGTGAAAAAAAAAGACGGATCAAAAGAGAGAGGAAGGGAAAAAGACTCGGAATCGAGCCGCTGTTGCAAAAGGCAGCCGACTCGTGTGGCGCCGAGAGAAAAAAAAAAAAAAAAAAAAAAAAAAAAAAAAAAAAAAAAATCACCAGCTCCAACTTCCATGACAAGGGTATGGTCTGTGCCTTTCACCAGGCCCATCCCAATAAGCCCGGTGGATCGCCAGGAGGCGCCCCTTGACGGGGGGACACTGTGATGATCAGGTGAGCGCACTCCCCCTCCCTTTCTGTGGGATGTTCTCCATTCAGTTCCCGGCTCCGTTGGTTATCATTACACCTGCGTGAGTGGACACACCTGCTGCCTCTTCACTGCCAGCGCTTAAAAGGACCTGCTTGTGAACACTTTGGCGCTGGTTCGTTGGATATCGCTGCCTGAATTTAAGGCTAAATATTGACTCGTTAGGAGCTCAGCCTAATATCTCCTTTCCTCTTCTCTCCCCAGGTTGCTGCCATCTCTGCGGTGTGTCTCCGGGAGTGCTGTGCGCTCGCCTGCCGCTTCATCCTCATCTCTCCAGACTGTTCCTACCACCCGGTCAGACTCCACCCTGCTCCTCACCTCTCCACGTTCCTGGCCAGTTCAGTCCTGCTGGCTCGTCTTCCCCTGCACTGAGTTTCTCTGCCGGGCTCTCTGTTCATCTGCAGTAAGAAAAAAACCCGTTCCGTTTTATTTTTCCCTGTCACACTCCTCTCCTCTAAGCAGCTCTTGTCTGTCTCTCTCCACGGGCTGTGTGTCTCCCTGCATGCTCCGCTTTTCCCTATAGTTGCCAGTTATTCAGTAAAGTTGTGTTTTTCGTTTCAATTCGGTGTCTAAGTGTCTTCTCTGGTGTAGCTGCTTTGTATGTGAGCTTCCTATTTTACAGTCATGACAAAAAATATACTTAATAAATAAAAATGGTGCTTACAAGCGGTGATCCCTTATCCAACTCAGTGATTCTGCTTTTATTCTGACCTGCTGCTGTTATATCTTGCATGTTACTAGTTACCCATACTGACAGAGTCAAGGTGTGGGTAGGGCAGCCTCCTGAGTCCATCTGTCTGCATATCCGTGTTGTAACTCAGGAGGTAGTGATGCTAAGGTGACCAAACTTGGCACACAGGCTGGCCATGGGACCACAAGAGTACCACATTTGGCTATGCTTTTGGAATCCAAAGGTCAAGGTCACACGATCATTAAAGTTCAAAATCAGTTTGGGCTTATAGTGATTTTATTAAGGCAGATAGAACCACTGCATTTTAATACAACCTAGAATGGGGTCAGGGACACCTCTTGAATATCCAATGACCTTGACCTTGCATTTGACCTCAAAAATCAGTAAGGTCTGCAAATAAGTCACAGTGAGTGCTCCATCAGAACTGAAGCAGAAAGTCAACCAGGGATTTTCCATTACTATACCGGAGCGGTGGCTCAGTTGGTAGAGCATCCGCCCCACACCCGGGAGGCAGGGGTTCAAATCCCGCCCGGGTCATGCCGAAGACCATATAAAAGTGGAACTTCCTGCTGTCCAGCTTGGTGCTCAGCAATAATGGAATGGAGGAGGGAAATTTGTAGCGGCGCCTTGCATGGCAGCGGCCCTCTGATTCTACGCTTGGGGTGTGTGTGATTAACACAGTAGATAGGTAAAACACAATGTCGTTCTACTGTACATGATTGGTTGTACAGTTGAATGACAATAAAGGGTGATTTAATTTAATTTAATATTGCATTCCAACAGGAATAGGGCTGTAAGATGTAGGTCTGCATCTCTGTTGAGTGCAATTCTAGTTGGACTGTGTAAGTACCACTGGATAAAACAAAAACTGTGTCCATAAAACAAACTGTAACTATTCTGAAAGGGGGAGGTGTTTTTCTATATCTTCCTCCCTATACCTTTAGTATTAGATTCCTTGTCAGAACATGTACCCACAGCGAGGTGGCTTTTAGTTACTATTTCCCACGTCTGTGGAACAGCCTTCCAGAGAATATCAGGACTACCGAGAATGTTAATGTTTTTAAAAGCAGGCTCAAAACCTACTATTTTAACCTAGCTTTTGATTAGTTTCCCATTTTAGGCTGCGTGTCCACCAAATACGTTTTTTCCGCTCTGGGTGACTATTTTCCATTCATTCTCTATGTAGTCCAGTGTTTACAGCGCTGAGTGCCCTCGGCGCTGAAACGCTCTCGGCGCAGAAACACTCTCGGCAGTGGCCATTTTTTGTTGCGGCACTCAGGGTGCTCAGAGCTGAAAAAAGTTCAACTTTTCAGACTGCAGCTGAGCTTATCAATGTCAGACCTTAAGCAGCCAATCAGAACTGCTGTATGGGCGGGACATAGGACATCGATACTAGTCTGTACTCAGACTCCTGCTTTCCATGTCATCATATTCAGAGTTGCTAGAATACGTTTCCTGTCCATTGTTATTTAGAGACTGCCATTAAAAAAATCAGTAGAAAGTCTGACCATAGAAAAAGCGGAAGTGCTGAGCTGAGAGTGACAAGCTGTTGCTGGGATACAGGGCACAGACTTTTATTTTTCCAGAGTGCAGCGCACAAACGCTGGAAAAAAACAAACAAACACTCAGGGCAGTCGGGCAACAAAAAACGTGTTTGGTGGACACGCAGCCTTAATTGTCTTAGGCTACATGTCCACCAAATGTGTTTTTTCCCGCTCTGGGTGATGGTTTTCTATTCATTCTCTATGTAGTCCAGTGTTTACAGTGCTGAGCGCCCTCGACACTGAAACGCTTTGAGTGGTGGCTGTTTTTTGTTGCGGTGCTCAGTGTTCAAAAAAGTTAAACTTTTCAGATTGCAGCTGAGCTCGTCAATGTCAGACCTTTGCAGCCAATCAGAATTAAGGAAGGGCGGGACATACTGGAAGAAGACAATGGTTATGATGGCGGAGGACAGGCTGATACTTGCTGTATCAGACAATCTGGTATTGTTTGATCTGACGCTAAAAAGCTATCATGATTAAAATTTAAAAGCAAATGCTTGAGGGAATGTGTCCACATCTGTCGGCATGTCAGGTGAGTATTTGTTCCTTTGTCACGGTCATATTTTTTACAAGTTTGTTGCAGTCGATAAGGAAGGGCGGGACATAGGACGCTGGTACAGTCTCTACCCAGACTCCTGTTTTCCGTGTCATCATACTTTACATCCAGAGCTGCTAAAACATGTTTCCTGTCCATTGTTATTTAGAGACTGCTATTAAAAAAATAAGTAGAAAGTCTGACCAGAGGAAAAGTGGAAGTGCTGAGGTGAGAGTGACAAGCTGTTGCTGGGATACAGGGCACAGACTATTTTTTCCCAGAACGCAGCGCACAAATGCTGAAAAAAACCAACAAAAAACGCTCAGGGCGGTCGGGCGACAAAAAATGCGTTTGGTGGACACGGCAATTTAATTTCTGATTTTAAACCTATTTTATGTTGTTCTTGTGGAGAGTGCAAATAAAGGAACCAGACTTACACGACAGACGAACTTTATTTCTCACTCTCACTTCATCCATACACAGAAAAAGACTTCCTCAATACACCAGGGTCTCTCCTTTTATACCACTCCATTTCTTCCCCCTGCTGCCTGAAATCTTGCATTACAATACGTTCACACATTCACCCCTTACTGTCCCCGCAGCTACTCCTTCCTGCTGCATTACCATCTTTTCCCATTACAATATGTACTGTCCTTCTCCATTAAATCCCCCACGCTCTGCCGGCAGAGGGAATATTCCTCTCCCCTCTGCTTCCAGTCTGAGATGAATATCCCAGCGTGGGTTCCCTACATTCTTGTTACAATTCAGGTTCAGGTTCAGGTTCAGGTTACTTTATTTGTACCCGTAGGTAGATTTGTTTTGCAGTCTGGTGACATCCATATTTACAAGCCACTAATTACATTCAACATAGACACAAACACAGGCACACATGAAGCTGACTATAAACATGATAAAAATACTCAAGGCTTCATCAATCAGGGTATAAAAAGACAAAGAGATGAGGGAGAAACCAGAGGTAAGAGAGAAGGGTCATATTAAAAGTTAAAAACTAGTCAAAGAGGTTAAAAAACTCAAAGGTCTAAAACCCAATAAAATATTTAGAACCCAAGTGACATCCTACAAAAATAAGAAAATATAAAATGAAGTTAATAAATAGGTACCTACATTATGTACAATATATTTTTACAGCTTGTTCAACTCTTTGACAGCAGCAGGGACAAAACTGTTTTTGTAGCGCTGGGTTCTACTTTTTGGGACAGCAAACCTCCGTCTTGAGGGAAGAAGCTGAAAGTTGCAGTGCAAAGGGTGGGAGTCATCATTTAAAATGGAGGTAGCCATCCTCTGTACTTGTCTGGTGTACAGGGATGTCAGGCTCAGCTGTGACTCACCAAGCAAACGACTGGACCATCTAACTACCTGATCCAAGGATTTCCTCTGTTTCAGTTTTATCTGACCAAACCATGACACTAAAGAAAAGGCTAAAACAGATTCAATAAAAGCCCGATAAAACATTGTCATTATGGTTCGGTCAACTTGGAAGCGTGCAAGTTTTCTCAAGCAATGCAAATGTTGCTGACACTTTTTGCACACCCTTTCACAGTTCACTTCAAAGTTTAAATTACTATCAATAATCGTCCCAAGATATTTGTATGATTGTACACATTCGGTGGTCTGGCCTTTTAGTATGGTGACTTTGTGCCTGGGATTTTTCCTCCTAAAGTCAATAATCATATCTTTAGTTTTTGTTGTATTCAGCTGCAGGTAGGAATCCTCACACCAGTGAACAAAATCATCAACTACTGGGCCGTGGCCACTCTCACCATCCTGGAGGAGACCGACAATAACTGAGTCATCAGCATACTTTATGTGTCTGTTGTCATGTCTGCTCCGACACATGTTTGTGTACAGGATGAAGAGTAGTGGTGACAACACACACCCCTGAGGAGAGACAGTAGAAGAGCACTTTAGGTCAGACAATGTACCATTGACCCTTACTCTCCTGTTGGTTAAGAAATCCAGAATCCAACCCACCAGATTATTGCTCAAGTCAAATAGTTGCAGGAGCCTTTCAACTAAGATATGAGGTTGGATTGTATTAAAGGCGGAAGAAAAGTCCACAAATAAAAGCCTGGCATGTGTCCCATTAAAATCCAGATGTTTAAAAAGCATGTTAAACAGAGTGACAGTGGCATCCTCCACTCCTCTGTGAGGCCTATAGGCAAACTGCAGAGGATCCAATGCATGTTCAGTCTGCCTTAGGACCTCACATCTGACCAGTTTTTCAAAAATTTTCATTAAAATTGAAGTCAAAGCAACTGGTCTAAAGTCGTTTACCGTTTTAGGACAGCTGGATTTTGGAACGGGAACAACCATGGCTTCTTTCCAGTTCTTAGGCACATGTTGTGTCTGTAAGGACTTATTGAAAATGTAATGAAATATAGGACTCAGTTCATGTGCACAGGACCTTACCAAGCGCCCACATATATCATCAGGGCCCTGACTTTTGTTCACTTTTACAGCGCAGAACTCCCTTTTAACATTCTGCACCTCAATATTAAAGTGCTGATTGTCTTTGAGTTTCTGTTTCAAATCTTGGATTTCTGTGCTGAAATCAAAGGAGTCAAAACGACCATAAAAACAATTAAGAGCATTAGCCAGCTCTGTGTCTGAATTAAAACCATCTAAAAACACACGATTACTGCGCTCTGTGCTCTGAAGGCCTGCAATAGTTTTCATACTGGCCCAGGCTGAACCAAGTTTCTTAGTTGCCATCTTGCTTTCCAACTCTGATTTATAATTCTGTTTTGCTCTTAAAATTTCGGCCTTCAGCTCCTTTGTGGCAACCTGTAGCTCAGAAACAGACCCCTGTTTAAAGGCAAGTGCTTTCCTCTTTAAGCAGGATTTAACTGATTTTGTAACCCATGGTTTGTTGTTGGGATATATTTTGACACGTTTACGTGGAACAATCTTATTTTTACAGAAAGACATGTATGAGCATGTGACGTTAACCAGAGAGTCCAAATCATCCCCGCAGGCCAGTTTGAACATCTCCCAGTCTGTACAGTCAAAGCATTCCTGGAGGTTGTGCTCTGAATCTTCTGTCCACACATCAATGTCTCTCGTCTCCACCTAGCCTCTTCTGAGAGCAGTTTTATATGTGGGCAGCAAATGTACACAGTTGTGATCTGAGGATCCTAAAGGAGGAAGGGGGAGTGATTTATAGGCCCTCTCTATGGATCCATAGCACAGGTCCAATGTCTTTTTTTGCCTGGTTGGGCAGGAGACATACTGATAAAAGTTTTTAAGTGTTTTCTTTAAAGAAACATGGTTAAAATCCCCAAGAATGAAGTTTGGTGCCTCTGGAGAAATTGATTGCAGCTGCTGGATCACATCAAAGATGGTGCTGGAGGCGGAGTCAGCGTCTGCCCTCGGATGAAAGTACACAATTGTGATGAAAGGGTGTGGGAACTCGCGAGGCAAATAAAAGGGGCGTAGTGACACAGACAGCAGCTCCACATCGGGTGTACAGATGCACTCTCTGACCGTGACAGATGTGCAGTACTGCTTATTAATGTATAAACATACTCCACCCCCCTGACGTTTCCCCGTTACCTCTTCCTGCCGATCCGAGTGCAGCGGGGCTCCAAAGCCGTCAATCCACAGGTCTGCATCTTGATCATGCGCAGTAAGCCAAGATTCGGTGAAGGCCATGACGCAGCAGTTCTTAAAGTCCTTCTGGTAGCGTACATTCCCTTGAATTTCATCCACCTTGTTTCTCACAGACTGTACATTCCCAAAAATTATTGAAGGAAGAGGAATGTTACCAAACTGCCGTCTCCTAAGGCGCAATTTCACACCTCCACGCCTTCCGCGCTTCCTTCTGCCGCCTCTCCCGTCTCTCTTTTCACCGCTATGTTCGTCTCTCAAAATAAAGTCTGGCACTTGCGGCTTAGGCTCAATCACAGCCGCTGCATCAGCCGTGTTTAAATGCAGCAACATGTCCCTGGAATAATGTATTCTGCCCGCCATTCTGCCCGCCATGGAGCCGAACGCGTTTACTTCACAGACAAAGAGCCAGAGGACAGATAGCAGCAGTGCGAGAAAGGGGAGGAAATCCATGTTGTAGATACTAGGGAGCTCTTCGCCATATATTCCACAAACACTCCAGGGCAGAAACGACACAGAGGATTTTATAAAAACATATAAAAGTACATAAAAACACACACACGCACACGCACTATTTCACCAGCTGCCGGTCGTTGCGTGCGCATGCGCTTTATTTCATTATTAAATACTGTATATTCTATTATTATTATTCATTAGTGATAGTTTTATTTATCTTATTATCCTGTCCTAGCTCCAGTGTTTCCTCATAGGGAGCCCTTCCACAGGGAAATACCTAGTTCTAGCTGCAGGGCGCTGGCCTGTGATTGCCCTGGTCCACCCAATCGATGGGACTTTACACTGTGGTACCACGCCCACAGTGTTGACTCCTTAGATTGGACTTGGGTGGTTGTGGTGTCCCTGTGGCTGCAGACTTGGTGCTTTCCTCGTGTTGATGGCTCCCAAGAATGATGCTTCTACATCTAGATCCTCAGTGCTCATGCATGTCTCACATAGATGAAAGTGTGTGTGTGTGTGTGTGTGTGTGTGTGTGTGTGTGTGTGTGTGTGTGTGTGCGCGCGCGCACATGCACGCATGCGTGTGTGTACATGTGGTTGGTTGGGTGGGTGAGTGTGTTAGGTGGGGGGGATTGTAATTGTGTCATATTTTTAATTTGTAAAGCACTTTGTGCCACAACTTTTATATGAAAAGTGCAATGAAAAGTGTATTATTGTTTTCAATTTATTGCAGTCAGTGGGTTATAGCAAATTTAAATTTCACTGTAGTTTTTTCTGCATGTGACAATAAAGCATGATTGATCCTTGATCCTTATATACATAAAGTTTTGATTGATTGATTGTCTCCTCTATACACATTTTATATTAAAGGGTGAATTTTGGTAGTTTGCATATTATTTTGCCTTCATAGCTCATTTATTATTTGAAAGGGCTGCACGGTGGCGCAGTGGTTTAGCACTGTGGCAGCGCAGTTTTACCCTCGGCCGGGGGACCGCGGGGATCATGAGATCGTGGGTTCGATCCCAGCCCCCGACCAACAGTGAGCTGTGTGGAGTTTGCATGTTCTCCCCGTGTTGCGCGGGTTTACTCCGGGATTTCTCCGGTTTCCTCCCGCACACCAAAAACATGTAGGTTTAGGGCGCTCGCGCACGCAGCGACCAGCAGCCAGTGGCTTGTCACCAGACTGCAAACCAAGTCTACCTACGGGTACAAATAAGTAAAAAAAAAAAAAAAAAAAAAAAAAAAAAAGTCTGATTAATGTTACACCTTAGTTTTTTTTTTCTCTTAAAACTATAAATTTGTTCATTCAAATGCACATTTTACTTGTTCATTTGCAACACATTTATGAGAGGACTCACATGGACACACGCATACAGTATGTCTATCTGTTCACTTTCAGATGCAGATACTCAGATGCAGCAATCATTTCTTGTGTTTTCTTTCTCTTTGTCCCCCCCCACCCCATTCACATTTGACCACTTCCCCCTTCAACTCACCTCACAAATTTCCTTGTCAGCTCCAGCATAAATAAGACAATTTAAATAAAGTATTAAAGCTATTACACAGCAAGTGGAGCCTATAAAATACTATTTATATACAGTATATTGTGGTGGCTTCCTTCCTTCCTTCCTTCCTGCTCCTAGCTTACTTTTCTCTGCCTGTCGGAGTGTGAACAGATCAGAAGACAAAAGAAGAGGAAAACAGCAGCCTTGTGCGTCGCAGAATGGAATGTACGCACTTTGTTGGACAGAACAACATCACAGCGCCCAGAAAGACAGACCGCGCTTGTGGCCCTGGAAATGAACAGGTACAATGTAGACATAGCTGCACTTAGTGAAACAAGATTGCCTGGATATGACAGCTTGGAAGACCATGGGTACATCTTCTTTTGGAGTGGAAGATCAACTCAAGAAAGGAGAGAAGCAGAAGTGGGCTTTGCAGTTAGAAAGGAGATAGCAGCAATGCTTGATGAGGAACCGGTGCCAATCAACGCCAGGATAATGACTATGAGACTCCCACTACAGCGGAAGATGTATGCCACACTCATCAGTGTATATGCCCCAACAATGATCAACACAGAGGAGATGAAGGAAGAGTTCTACAGTGATTTACGTGAGACTATCAGGCGTGTACTGACTGATGACAGGCTGATACTTGTTGGAGATTTTAATGCCAGAGTTGGTTCGGACACTGAGAAATGGAAAGGAGTGGTAGGCAGTCATGGAGTAGGCAAGTGCAATGCTAATGGAGAACTTCTACTTGCACTATGTTCAGAGTACAACCTTGTGATAACCAACACTCTATTTAAGCACAAGGACACACACAAGAAGACATGGATGCACCCAAGAGCCAAGCACTGGCACTTGTTAGACTACATCACAGTCAGGCAGAGAGACATTTTTATATATCTACATATTATTCCATCTAGCTACATTGCTCCGCACTGTGTGTGTTTATATACTTGCATATTTATTCCACCTAGCTGCAATGCTCCGTACTGTGGGTGTTTATATATTTACATATTTATTCCATCTAGCTACAATGCTCTGCACTGTGTGTTCATATATTCATATATTTATTCCATCCAGCTACAATGCTCTGCACTGTGTGTCTGTGTGTGTGTGTGTATATATATATTTTATAGTAATATGTACATATGTATATTAGCTGCTCTTGCTTGCTTGTTTTTTTTTTTTCTTGCCTTCTGATCGTTGCTCTGAGTGTTGCTATCCCTGTGCTGTTGCAATCCTGGAATTTCCCTGTTGTGGGACTAATAAAGGCTTATCTTATCTTATCTTATCTTATCTTATGAGTTTGTTTTTTAAAATAATTCTGTTGAACCACAATTCAAAAGCATTGTCTGATTTTCATTGGTTAATTTTCATAGAATTTTTATTTATTACCACTTTTGTCAGATTCAAGTTATTTCTGTGACCATTGTGGGTTTTTCTTTCATTAACAGAGGAGTACCAACAATTTTGTCCACGGCTGTATATAATCAACTAATCCATGCTCTAAATAATGAATTAAATAAGCTTAAAAATGGATGGATTGTAAGGATCGTTTGCTGTTGCAATCCTGGAATTTCCCCGTTGTGGGACTAATAAAGGCTTATCTTATCTTATCTTATCTTATCTTATAAGGGATGTATTGGACACCAGAGCAATGAGAGGCGTGGACTGTGGTACTGATCATGTTATGCTGAGATCTAAATTAAGGATTTGGAGATGAAAACAGCACTGCAGGACGGGTGCGAAGCCACCACAGAAGCTAAGCACTAGTGCACTGAAAGGCCAAAAGAAGCAGGAAGAACTTACACAGGAAATGGATGAAAACTTGAAAGACTGGGACAGCAACAACTCAGAGAATGACATAGAAGAGAAATGGGCAACACTGAAGGATACGGTGTATCAGACTGCAAGTGATGTGTTAGGCCACCCTGAGAGGAAACATCAAGATTGGTTTGATGAGCATGATGAACACCTGAAGAAACTACTAGAAGCGAGGAATACAGCTAGGCAGGAAAACCTACTGTGTACCACAAGGTTGAAGAAGAAGAAATACTCAAAGGCTCAGAGTGAGCTACAGAAGTACACCAGAGAGATGAAGTCCAACTGGTGGGATGAAAAAGCGGAGGAACTTCAAACTGCAGCAGACAGGAAGGACATGAAAACATTCTTCACAGGTTTGAGAGAAGTCTACAGCCCTAAACCAAGAGGATTGATCCAACTAAAGGCTATGGATGGTGAAACGGTTTTGCAGGAGAAAGACAAGATCCTGGACAGATTTGCAGACCACTTTGACCAACTATTAAACAACCCTGGAGATCTCACTGAAGAGGCTAAAGAAGCTCTAGTGCAGTGACCAGTTGTATCAAGTCTGGATGAACCACCAAATTTTGATGAACTAATGGCAGCTATCAGGACAACACAGGATGGTAAAGCTCCAGGAAGGGATGGAATTCCAGCAGAAGTGTGGAAATTTGGTGGTGTTCAGCTGACCAACTGCCTGCACAAGCTCATCCAAGAGATATGGGATGCCCAGAAAGTACCTCAAGACATGAAGGATGCAAGTATTGTGTCTTTGTTCAAGAAAGGTGACAGGAAAGATTGTGGAAATTATCGAGGTATATCACTGCTAGCCACTGTTCGTAAGATTCGCTCACATGTACTACTGAACAGTCAATGAACACATCTCACAGAATGTACTACCGGAACTCCAGTGCGGCTTTAGAAGTGGAAGAAGCACAATGGACATGATTTTCTGCTTGAAACAGGTTCAAGAAAAGTGTATCGAACAGAACATGCCGCTTTATGTAGTCTTCATAGACTTCAGTAAAGCCTTCGATACTGTTTCGCGACAAGGACTTTGGCAGGTACTCAAGAAATATGGCTGTACATAGACATTTGTCAGCCTGATCGAGGCACTCCATACAGGTATGCAAGCAAACGTGGCAATGAGTGGCTCAGTATCTAAAGACTTTTCAGTAAGCAACGGGGTGAAACAAGGGTGTGTGCTGGCACCTACACTCTTCTCGCTATATCTGGCAGCCATGCTTGAAGTGGCCTTCAACGACACTTCAGAAGGAGTATACATTCAAACAAGGAAAGAAGCAGACTTGCTCAATGTGGCACAGTTTAAAGCCAAGAGTAAGACATCGATAAAAGTAGTAAGAGAAATGCTCTTTGCCGACGACAGTGCTCTAGTTGTACACACTGTGGAAGATATGCAATCTTTAGTGAAGAAATTTGCAAGAGCAGCTAGCCAATTCAGCCTCCAAATCAACATCAAGAAGACAGAGTGCCTTTGTCAACCACCAAAGTTCCAATTATCAACATCACTACCAGAAGAGATCAGCATTGGTACAGAGCCACTAGTCAAGTGCAAGACTTTCAAGTATCTAGGGAGTACTATTTAAGAGAATGCTAGGCTGGAGGATCAACTATCTCTCAGAATGGGAAGCGCGAGCACTGTGTTTGGAAACTTGAGGGAGAGACTGTGGAACAATCGACATGAGTCTATCCGTGTGAAATGCAAAGTGTACAGAGCGACAGTACTGGCTACTCTATTGTACGGTGCTGAAACATGGACTGTCTACAGAGTGCAGGTGAAGAAACTCCACGCATACATGAAGAGACACCTTCGAGCCATAATGAACATCTCATGGAAAGACAAGAAAACCAACACAGAAGTGTTGAAACGAGCTGGTCTACCATCAATGGAGGACATGCTAATACAGAGGAACCTGAGATGGTTTGGACATGTTGAGAGGATGGATCACCAACGTCTCCCTCGGCAGTTACTCTACTCACAGTTACGTATGTGAGGGCAAACGCAATCAGGGCAGACCAAGGCTCAGATTTAAAGACACTGTAAAAAGAAACTTGAAGAAGCTGGACATAGACAGGAGTTCCTGGCAGCGTAAGCCTAAGGACAGAGCTGTGTGGAGGATTCTGATCAGACCTAAATGAAACAGTCATTGTCACCCACAACAGACTGCTATGATGATGATGATGATTGTGGTGGACACTAGACACAGCGGGTGGACATCCTCTCACACCCAGAAGAGTGAAGATAGGCTGAACAATGGACTGAAGGGGGTAGCCCCCGAGGAGTAACTAGACAGACGACGAGGCGCCTTTGCCCCCTGCTGCTCCACGCCACAGCATGAAGGGCAGGGGGGTGAATGTTTTGTTATGAATGAACAAATGTTATGTTAATGTGTCACACAATGCCTTTGTACACACACATGCATAATGCACCAGCCCAGCTCTCTATGCATGTCTATTAAAGCTATATAAGCGGAATGCAGAGGGAGTTGAAGAGTCTCTTCTACATGACTCGGCCCCAGTGGGCCACGCTGAGGGCCACAGGCTGTACATCTGTTGGAGGGTCAATAAAGAATCTATGTCGACCTATGCTCGTGCCTTGCCTCCACATCCTTCCCAGCAGAGCTCCTTCTGGCAAAATAAATGTGTTTGGCACAACAAGGCAATCAGGTATCTGATCTGCTTACCAAACTGCTGGACAGGACAGATTTAAAAAAAAAAAAAGTGTATTCATTTCCTTTCTTTCTGCTCTTAAATAATATTTTTTCTTTTGAAATAGAATTTTATTTCTTTGTACATTTCTATTTTCTTTTTTCTTTCTTCTTAAATCTGCAAACTACTTGTAAAATTGCAGCATTTTACTTGGAAATTTGGAAATTTTTAGCTTAAGCAAGTTGAGTTTTCCAGCATAAATTTGGGAATTTTTTTTTGAAAATTTGTTATAAAAGCACAGGCCCACTGTACTATCTACCTAAACCACACAAGCAGTTGGCTTGGAGCTGATCTGAAAAGGTTTAGTTGGATTGTCAACTCTTCCATACCAATAGATATTTCGTATAGGGACACAGCTTGCCTATCCATGGCCACTGCCAATTACTAAATAAACTGAATGACCACAAAGTTCTAGGTTTAGCTTGAATAGCAGAAAAATATAGTTCCTTCAAGACTAACAACCAACAAATATCTTGCATCAACCCACAACTTTAATTAGATGCTCCTGCACTGACCACAAGTACAAATGGACCTTGAAACATACAAAAAGAGAACAGTCTGTCTGGACTGTACTACAACAGTGACCATCATCTAATTTCTTCAGTCAATCAGACAAATGTGAAAAAAAGGCAACACTGAAGCAGCAACATGGCATTACAAAGCAATATCCATCCATTCATCTTCTTCCGCTTAATCCTTTTCGGGTCGCGGGGGGCTGGAGCGTATCCCAGCATCTTTGGGCGAGAGGCAGGTTACACCCTGGACAGATCGCCAGTCCATTGCAGGGCCAACACAGAGATACAGACAACCCTTCACTCTCACAGTCATACGTACCTAAGGACAATTTAGAATCTCCAGTTTGATGCCAATTAACCTAACCTGCATGTTTTTGGCATGTGGGAGGAAACCGGAGAAATCCCGGAGTAAACCCACGCAGACACGGGGAGAACATGCAAACTCCACACAGATCGCTGTTGGTCAGGGGCTGGGATTGAACCCAGGATCCCCTGGTCAAGGGTGAGTTGCTGTGCTGCAACTCAGTTAATCAATATCAATTAATCAAAATGTTACACTGTAAAATTAAAAAAACAACAACAAAAAAATCCTGTACTGTCTAAGCTTTATGAATGTAAAAAGGAACATCCATAGTAAAGACTGAAAATTGTGACAAAACAACACAATGGCCCTTAGTGTGGAAAAAAACCTGCTGTATATGCAGCAGGCAAAACAATATAAACAGCCATGGAAGAAAAATATAGAAGCCATTGTCTTGGAACGTACTCACCATTTGCAAGTTTGCGATTGAAATGGCACTTTGAGAAAAAACATTTCTGCCGTTCGTAGGAACGTTCAGATGCTCTGTTATCAGCGTCCTTATTCTGGCAGCTCTCCGGTCCTTTTTTGGCCCAGAATTCCCGATGTGTACAAATCTTTAACACTTATAATGGGTGTTTTACAACTTCATTGACTGGGAGCTTCTGTAGCTGGAAAAGTTATGCCTCTGTGACTGACGGACTTTCAGACAGCGGCTTCGCCGGCGCATCCCATGTTAGCATTTGTAATGCTAACAGTTTGACAAACATCTTGTGACTGTAAAGTTGATGACTATCCGGCTGTATCGCTACTTAAAAAAAATCCTGTCAATTTAGGAGTCTTCTTTATTAAAGTCTCCTTCTCAAGTTCATCTTTTTCTTTCTTCTTTTTTCTCTTATGGGTGCCGCTATTGTACTTCCAAACATCTGCCATTACGATTCATGCATTTATTCGTCCGGGAATTCATTACTAGCCCACGTCTGCCCACGTTCAATATTAATCAGGTCAAATGTCAAATTAAGCAGGTGGGACGGACGTACACCTCAACAAATAAAAAGTTGATACGCCAAAACAAACCCTCCAATAAATGTTGGGCATGGCAGAATTAGAAAGACAGTTAAAAAAATAGCAAAACAAAAAAAGTAGAATTTCTTTCAGGGCCCCACACAAGCCGGGGCCCATGGGCTCATTCCCTGGTAAGCCCTTGCCATAATCCGGGGCAGTATATGACCTTCTTCCGGTCATGCTATGTAAACAAGTTGCAGGTTTGTTTAATGACACGATGTCAGACCGACAGAGCGATGGTAAAAAGGAAGAAAGTCAGAGAAAATGACAAAAAGTATCTCAAGTCTGGGATCATTTCAAGCTCAAATTGAAGGAAAACATTGTGTAGTGTGTACACTGTAAAGCTGAGCAGCGAGCTAGCATACCATAACATCATTGTTATGTGTCTTGGCAGACGGTATCCAGCCACATCATGCACGGCCAGCGCATCTGAGACAAGGTACATGATTGAGATTTTAAATTAAGAAGAATGGACTGTAGTCAGCTACGCTAATTATTAGGGGTGTAATGGTATGCCTAAAATCACAGCTCGGTACGTACCTTAGTTTTAAGGTGACGTTTCAGTTCATTTTCAGTACAGTAAAGAAACAAAATGCAAAATGTAAAACTACTTTTCTTTTGTATAAGTAGGAACAACTTTACTGACAAAAAACTGCGAACTGTCAGCAGTAAATTCTCCAATAAATAAAATATTCTCAAATAAACAAAATTAAAATAAATAAATTCTCTTTTTAGGAAATGAATGATGCAGACAAGTGCAACAATAGAAGTTTGAACAGCCTATTATAAAAAGTTCCCATAGCTAAATAAAATAATGACCCATCAAACATGGTTGGAAACTTGAGCTTGAGAGCTTAATCAAAAATGTTTGTAGCAACACAAATAACAGACATTAAAGTTCAGTCTTTTAACCCAAAAATAAAGAAATAGAACTCAGACATCTGTTTCTGCTGCTGTTGTAATTCTACTGTTCAAAACAAACTGGAGTAATAATATGAATAATATTCAGCTCTTTTAAAGTCAAAAAGAAAATATCATACGAGTCCATCCTGTTTGACACCTTGCTGGGTCTAGAAGTTTAAAAGTTTAATTAGGCCTCAGATGAAAATTAAAAGAAATATCATTTTACAAATGCTATAAGGTACAGTGCAGGAAGGTGAGCCTTCACGACACATACAGTGAAATCTTTAAGCAGTTTTAATTTATTTGTGATAATTATGTTTTTTAAATTAAATTGCAAATCATGGTATTCTAATTTCCTGAGATGCTAATTTTCAGAATGAGGGCTTATATTACCATGATAATAATAGAGAAGATGAAAAAGAGTAATTTAATTCACTCATTTACTGCTGTCAACACGTTACCAGCAGAACTGAAACAGCTCAGCCATCAGCAACCATCATCCAAGAGAGATTATTGTCTGACAGGTAATATTAGCACATGCTAACCATTTTATCAGTTTTCTAAAGCTGAAACAGTTGCTCGTTGAAAATAAGAAGAGCTAACTTTACTCACTAAAACTCACTAACCTTACTGATGTGGTGTTTAAAAGTAGCCCAAATTCAGTCGTTCATCCCCATGTCAGAGAGCAGTAGAGGTCTGCTGACAGGCTGACAGAGATGGGGAACAGAGGTGACGTGATATGACAGGTGACATAACGCATGGCTCAGGAGACGCACACACACAGGCTCAGGGTAGTTCAAATAGTTTATTAACAACAGGGGTGCATGAGTGTGTGTCTGCGGGATGTAAATGTGTTGGTGGCGGCGTCTGCTTCGGGCACAGAGGCAGGAGGCTGTACAGCCAGACAACCCTATGGGAAAAACACAAAGAGAAGGGTGACGGGCACACACCAACACAGGAGATGTAAGGGCAAGAGAGGAGCTTACTTGGAGAGGACAGATGACTGGCACAGCAAGGGACGAGACCCGGTAGACAGCCATCTGGAGGGCCCGATGCAGCAGCGAGGAATAGGCGATGGAGAGGCGTTGTCCGCCGCCGAGGAATCCACCTGTGCACAGGGGAGCAGACTGGGAAGAGAAAGGAGGTAAGGTCTTCTTACCCGAGTAATACGCTGAGGATGAAGGAACTCACAGCGATGCATGAAGAAGTCTGATGGCTTCAGGCCGAAGCTCAGGGCGAGGCGGCTTATATCCCTCGCCGCTGATGACGAGCAGGTGTGTGAGCAGGTGGCGCCGCTGATGAGCGGCGCGGCGTGACAGTACTCCCCCCTCTAGCAGCGCCTCCTGGCGATGGCTTCTCTGGGTGCGCTCGGTGGAAATCAGCGATGAGCGACGGGTCCAACACAAACGACGAGGGTACCCACTGTCGATGTTCAGGCCCATAGCCCTCCCAGTCCACCAAGTACTGCAACCCACGACCCTGGCGCCGGGAGTCCAGGATGGAGGCGACGGACCAGGCCGGATGGCCATCAATCATCCGGGGCGCGGGTTGCGCAGCAGGAGGAGGGCAAAGGGGATCGGAGACTGCCAGCTTCACCTTGGACACGTGGAAGGTGGGATGGATGCAGAGGGAGGGGGGAATAGCTACACGCACAGCCACCGGGTTGACGATCCTGGTGATGGGGTAGGGACCCATGAAGCGCTGTGCCAGCTTCCTCCTCTCGCCCTTTAAGGTCACGTCCTGGGTCGACACATAGACTTGTTGCCCAACTCTGTACGCCGGGGCAGGTCTTGTGTGCCGGTCCGCCATGGCTCAGTTGTGCTCCGCCGTGCGTAAAAGCGCATTACGTGCTGATGCCCAGATGGAGCGGAACTGCCTGAGATGCGCCCTTACTGAGGGGACAGTTACCTCACTCTCCTGCGCCGGGAACAGCGGGGGGTCGTAACCCAGGGACGCCTTAAAGGGAGACATCCCTGTAGCAGAAGAGCGAGCGGTATTATGGGCGTATTCAACCCAGGCGAGGTGGTTACTCCAGGACGTGGGTTTGGATGCCGTTACACAGCGGAGCGCAGCCTCCAGCTCCTGGTTGGTCCGCTCACACTGCCCGTTGGATTGGGGGTGATGGCCGGAGGAGAGGCTCACCTTGGCTCCTAAGGCGTTGCAGAACGATCTCCAAACCTCAGAGGAAAATTGGGGACCCCGGTCCGAGACCACGTCCACCGGAATCCCGTGCAGCCTGACCACGTGTTGGATGAGGAGGTCCGCCGTCTCCAGGGCAGTTGGGAGACCTCGTAGGGGGACGAAGTGTACCGCCTTGGAGAAGCGGTCCACGATGGTCAGGATGGTGTCATAGGTGTTCGAGACTGGGAGACCGGTGACGAAATCCAGGGCGATATGCGACCAGGGCCTGCCAGGGACGGGCAGAGGCTGGAGCAAACCCGCTGGAGGGGCATTACCCGATTTGTTGGTGGCACAAACTGGACAGGCCCGGGCGTAGCGGGCAGCATCCCTCCGCAGGCCCGGCCACCAAAAGGACCGCTGGAGATGGTCAATCATCCGGGAGGAGCCAGGGTGACAGGTGAGCTTGGACGTGTGCAACCAGTGGATAACCTCCCCTCGAACCGTGGATGGCACGAACAGCCTCCCCTCTGGTCCGCCGCCAGGGTCAGGTTCCACTTCCTGCGCCCTCCGGATCTTGCTCTCGATGTCCCAGGTGACGGCTCCCACGACGCACGACCTGGGTAGGATGGTGTGAACCGTGTCCTCCGACTCCTCAGGGGCGAATTGCCTAGAGAGGGCGTCGGGCAGGCCATTCTTGGAGCCAGGCCTGAAGGTGATGGTGAATTGGAACCTGGTGAAGAACAAGGACCAGCGCGCCTGGCGGGCGTTCAGGCGCCTGGCAGATCTAAGGTATTCCAAGTTCTTGTGGTCCGTCAGGACCACGAACAGCAGGTCCGCCCCCTCTAGCCAGTGACACCACTCCTGTAGCGCGAGCTTGATGGCAAGGAGCTCTCTGTCACCCACGTCGTAATTTCTCTCCGCCGGGGACAAGCGCCGGGAGAAGAAGGCGCAGGGCCGTTTGATACCATCGTCTGGCGACCGCTGGGATAGCGCCGCCCCCACTCCTGTGTCCGAAGCGTCCACTTCCACGATGCACTGCAGCGCAGGGTTGACTTGGCTAAGGACCCGGGAGGAGGAGAACTCCGCCTTCAGCGCCTGAAAAGCAGCTGCGGCCTCTTCGGTCCACCGGAACGGAACCTTAGGGGATGTGAGGCGGGTCAGCGGGCCGACGATGGTGCCAAAGTTTGGGACAAAGCGGCGGTAGAAGTTCGCAAACCCAACGAACTGTTGCACCTGCTTCCTTGATGCAGGTGTAGGCCATTCCACCACCGCCTTCACCTTCTCTGGGTCCGGAAGCACCTGGTCGTGTGAGATGATGAACCCGAGGAAGGATGTTGTCTTTGCATAAAATTCACACTTCTCAGCCTTCACGTATAACCGGTTCTCCAGCAGCCTTTGGAGGACCCGCCTCCCGTGGACCTGGTGCTCGTCCCTGGACTTGGAGAAGATGAGTATATCATCCAGGTAGACGAACACAAAGAGGCCGATGAAATCCCGGAGGACGTCGTTGATGAGGCGCTGAAAGACGGCTGGAGCGTTGGTCAACCCGAACGGCATTACCAGGTATTCGAAGTGGCCGTTCGGGGTACGGAAGGCTGTTTTCCACTCATCTCCCTCCCGGATCTGGACGAGGTGGTATGCGCTGCGTAGATCCAGCTTGGTGAACCAAGTCGCCCCCTGGAGGGAGTGGAAAGCGGTGTCCATGAGGGGCAGGGTGTAACGATCCTTCTCCGTTATGTCATTAAGAGCACGGTAGTCAATGCAAGGACGGAGGGATCCGTCCTTCTTGCCGACGAAGAAGAATCCTGCCCCCACGGGTGATGACGATGGGCGGATTATCCCAGCACTCAGCGACTCCTTGAGGTATGTGTTCATTGTCTCCTTCTCCGGCGCCGACAGACTGTAGAGCCGTCCAGAAGGTAAGGGCGCCCCCTGGTGGAGATTGATTGCGCAGTCATAGGGCCGATGAGGAGGGAGAGACATTGCCTTGGATTTGCTGAATACCATACCCAGGTCGTGAAATTCCAGTGGCGCCAGGGACAGGTCCGGGGGTGCAACGTCCGAAGGAGGGGGAGAAGCGGACGGACAGCAGGCCGCGGACTGAAGACAGGTGCCCATGCAGAACGTGCTCCATGCCGACACCCCGGCGGACTTCCAATCCAGAACAGGGTTGTGGAGGCGTAGCCAGGGATACCCCAGGATGACGGGCGACACAGAGTTGGGCAGGACGTAAAAGGTCATCTCCTCCCGGTGGTTTCCTAAGATAATAACTGGGACGGGGATGGTCTGGTGTGTAACTCTCCCAAGGGAGGCACGAGAGAGATTGACCAGGGAGATGGGGTTCCTGAGTGCCTGACAGCGGATGCCCAATCGGGTTGCCAGGCTTTGTGAAATAAAGCTGCCTTCTGCGCCCGAATCCACCAGTGCGTGGGTGAGATGCCCAGTGGGGTTGTGGCAGAAACGGATGGGCAGCTTCAATTGAGTGAGAGAACTTGACCGGTTGACGTCCGCGAGGCCCCCCACAGTGACTCGCGGACCCCGCCGACTGGCTTTCCGTGGACAAAGCTTCACCGTGTGTTGGTCATCTCCGCAATACATGCAGAGATCCAACTCACGGCGGCGTTGTCTCTCCGCAGGGGAAAGCTTTGTCCAGCCCGTCACCATCGGCTCCGACTCCTCGGGGCACGATGGTGGCGGCGCCGCCAGGAGGCGAGCTTGGAACAGGCGCGGCGAGGCTCCACGAGGGCGAGAAGAAGATGACTTCCGTCCCGAGGAGCGCTCGCGCAGCCTGTTGTCCAAACTGATCGCTAGGGATGTTAGCTCCGCTAGCGTCTCAGGGATATCCCGCCCAGCCAGTTCATCCCTCAGATCATCATTGAGACTGCGGAGGAAAAGGCCACAGAGGGAGCATTCCTCCCAGCCTAATTCCTCCGCCGCTACCCGGAAGTCGACCGCGTAGTCCGCTGCCAACCGGCTTCCCTGCTGGAGGGCGAGAAGCCGATCGACCTGGACTGTCTCGGTAAGAGAATGGTCAAAGACCTCCAGGAAGCGTCTCACGAACTGGTCATATGTGAGGGTGGCATAACTGGGCCTCGCCATTACGGCGTAGGTCCATGTTAATGCTCGCCCCTCCAGGAGATTCCCGATATAACCAATTCGGCTATGATCTGAGGGAAAGTCCCCGGGCACACGGTGGAAAACGGACTCACACTGCATAATAAACCCCCGCGCTCCGCCGAGCTTACCGCTAAAGCGGGCGGGGGTTGGAATGGGCGTGAGCCAAACCGGTGCACCCGGAGCCTGCTGGACGGCCACTGGAGCAGCAGGAGCCGCGCCACCCTGACGAGCCGGGAGGAACGGCTGTTGGGGGTCCAAGCGGCCCAACCGGTTAGTTATATTTAACAACTGATTAAAAATCACCTGTTGCTGATAAGCTATCTGATCCACCCGAGCCTCGAGGGTGGTAAGCCGGTGTGCGAGCCCGCCGTCTGCCGAGCCGCTCTGCTGAAGCCGTACTGACATAACGCACGGCTCAGGAGACGCACACACACAGGCTCAGGGTAGTTCAAATAGTTTATTAACAACAGGGGTGTATGAGTGTGTGTCTGCGGGATGTAAATGTGTTGGTGGCGGCGTCTGCTTCGGGCACAGAGGCAGGAGGCCGTACAGCCGGACAACCCTATGGGAAAAACACAAAGAGAAGGGTGACGGGCACACACCAACACAGGAGATGTAAGGGCAAGAGAGGAGCTTACTTGGAGAGGACAGATGACTGGCACAGCAAGGGACGAGACCCAGTAGACAGCCACCTGGAGGGCCCGATGCAGCAGCGAGGAATAGGCGATGGAGAGGCGTTGTCCGCCGCCGAGGAATCCACCTGTGCACAGGGGAGCAGACTGGGAAGAGAAAGGAGGTAAGGTCTTCTTACCCGAGTAATACGCTGAGGATGAAGGAACTCACAGCGATGCATGAAGAAGTCTGACGGCTTCAGGCCGAAGCTCAGGGCGAGGCGGCTTATATCCCTCGCCGCTGATGACGAGCAGGTGTGCGAGCAGGTGGCGCCGCTGATGAGTGGCGCGGCGTGACAACAGGTACACTTTCTGTCATTTAATATAGTGCGTTCCCGTACCTTGGTACGCCTCTGTACCGTACTGTGGGTGGCGTACTGAAAAATCAGAATACGAATACATGTACCATTACACCCCTTCTAATTATGCTTATATGGCCAAAGAACATATAGCAGCTACCGCTAATAGTAGTAGCTGGTATTTGTTAGCTATATTGCGAGTTGAAGCTACTGCTACAAAATGGAACTTTATGGTGTAACGTAATGTTTAAAGTTACGTTCTATGCAATAAACATTGCAATAAGTATTGCAATAAATGTGTACCTGTGGTATTTAGTGTTTGGTACAATTACTACTGCTCTTTAGGAAAGAAAGTTCCGCACATGTTGGTCAATGCAAGTTTCTTCAATACCCAAAAAAAAAAGAGTATGTGATTACTTGAGTAATTGTCCAATTACAGTGACAAATTACTTGATTACTAAAATAGTTGATAGCTGCAGCTCTAGACCTAACCCTACTCCATGCATATTTGCTTTTTCCACATTCAGTAATGAAAAAAAGAGGAATACTGTTTGTAGAAAAAATTTCCAGAGTCACACAAGGCAACTTCATGTGAATTCTTTGTACTTTGTTAAATAAAATATTAAGAGGAAGAAATATACAGCTTAATGAGCTATTTGTTGTTGTAGCTTAACATATCCATTTTAACATAAATTATTCCGCTTGGAGCTATCACCACTGTCACCCCCACTCTCCAGTCCCAAGGCTGGAGTTGGACTAAAATTAAAGGGTTTGAACCTGAAAGTTATTCTCATAATTGTGGCTGTTCTGAATATGGATCTGCAGAAGGATAGCTAGTCATTGCACTTTTTTATCTTCTTGAATAATGCCAACCTAAAATGTTCCTTGTGTGAACATGAGGAGGGTGAACTCAGCCTCGCACATAAAGCTAGTGAGTGCACTCAGCTGAGATGCAGATCCAGCCTAATGCTGCCTTTAGCGCTGCTGCTGCGTCAGTGTGGGGAACAAACAAATGGGCAGATGAGCAGACAGCTGTTTGCTTGCTACAGATATGCTCCTTTTAAATTCAGTCCTGCTGTCTGCACATGACATACGCTATCCTTCTCCTTTAAAACATTAGCTAAAGAGGGTTTGTATGCTTTAAGTCTGTTTTGTTACAATAGCCTCCTTCAAAAATGGGGGCGATCCTCAGCTCCAGCGTGGAACCAGAGGAAGTCCTGAAGTTGCTTAACATGCTGCTCATGATTCACCCTCTGAAAGCCCTCTATTCCAGGGAACTCATTTCTGTTCAGCTTTTTTTATTAGGGACACATGATTCATGCATTTTATTTTGTTAATAGAAACCTTGACCTTAAATTTAGTGTTAAATCTTAGTTTTCCAATTATCTAAATGAAGAGGGTGAAATATGTGGGGTGGTGACTGTGCAGTATAATGCTGAATTTGTAACATTTTTTTTCCACATTTAGGTCTGTGCAGCATTAAAAATGTGGTGTGAATTTTTCAGTCACTTTATATTTTTAACCAGATTTACAACAGCATTTGTGATTTTCTTTTCATATTTAGCTTTTTTTTTTAGGATGCCTCCTGGACGCCTCCCACTTGAGGTGTTTCAGGCATGTCCCACTGGGAGGAGACCCCGGGGCAGACCCAGGACTCGGTGGAGAGACTACGTCTCCCAGCTGGTCTGGGAACGCCTTGGTATCCCCTCTGAAGAGCTGGAGCAGGTGGCTGGGGAGAGGGAAGTCTGGGCTTCTCTGCTTGAACTGCTGCCTCCGTGACCTGGACCTCCGGAAAAGCGGTAGAAGATGGATAGATGGATGGATGGATGGATTTAGCTTTTTCTAAATAACAGAAATGATGTGACTTTTAAAGGTGATAGAGACAAGATTCTGACCTTCTGGCCAGTAGGTGCCACACTTACCCTTGCCCCAACTGCTTGGAAGAGACATGTGATATTAACCCTGTCATGGTCCGTGCGTTGACTTTGTCCGCGCTCGGGTTGTCCGGTGGTTTCCCGTTCTCTGGCGTACCATATTGTGACAGCTGTTCAGCATTTCTCCTGAGTACACTCTGATTGGTTTGGTTTGTCTTGGATATTTAAGGAAGCAGCTGAGGCTTACTCCTCGCTGCGATCATCATCCGTCTATTATTCATCATTCATTCATCAAAGTAAGTGTTTTCCCTGAGGCTCTGTATCCTGTGTTTTGTCATAGCCTTTGTTGTGTTTTTGCCCCCTGTGGCTCATTGTTTTGTTATCCATATTCATTAATAAATTATGCAAACTCATCGGCGGCCTATAGTGTCTCATTAGCGGTCCGCAAGGACCGCATCATGACAGTAGATCGCAGCCAGAAAGAGACGCCGGTCACCGCGAATTAGCTATTGGACTTGAGTTTTTTCCCTTCTCTGGGGGCTAGTATTGCTTAGTATGTCCGCTTTCGAGCGTGGGTATTGCCCTGAGTGGCTCCAGGAGGTAGATGGCTACCTGGCAGAAGCCGATCTCCTCATACCCACCTACGCGACATACGAGCCCCGAGGTCTCGCTCAGAGGGCTTTGTTAAAATACCATCTCACCTCCTTTCCAGAGGGAAAGGAACGGGTGGCGTGGATTGTGACACAACGTGGACTGATAGAGAGAGCGCTCGAGAGGGCAGCCAAGGAATCCTCACTGCCTTCCTCGAGTACGGCGTTCCCGACGAGGGAGGAGGTCCATGGACTGGAGGGAAACCCCAGCAGGAAGCCAACGGTGAGGCATCTCCGCTCCTTGCGTCGGGAGTCAGCTCTTGTCACCCGTCCAGCCCAGGTGCAGTGTTTCCCTGACTTCACCTTGCCCTCTGCTGGTAAACGTCATCACAAAGCCCACTGCAAGCCTCTGCGAGAACCCCGTCCGGATCCAGTTCCGGGTCGCCGTTGGAACCCTGCCTCCCAGCCAGCTGTTTCTCCTGCGTCACTACAGGAGGAAAACCCAGCAGCCTCCGCCTCCGGGTCATCTGTCCCTGCTGTCCCGTCAGCTCCTCATTCCCGGATCGCCTTGGCTGTTACTCCCTCCTCCTCGACGCTCTCCCCAGCTGTTGTGAGCTCCATGAGTCCTGCTCTGGCGATCATCGATCCTGTTTGAACGGCTCCTCCTCATCTTCCCGGGGGGCCCTCCGTCACCATCCAGTGGGGGAAGGGAAGAACCAAACCCTCTACAGCAGCTTCCATCGGTCCTCAGCGGAGCAGGCAAGTGAGTTTTCATTCTTTTCCTTCACTGAGTGAATTGCCTTGTCTGACCGCTGGGGGTGGAGTTTGGGGCTCACAGTCCCCTGAGCTCCCTCTACCTGCTGCAGTGTTTAATTATGAACCTGCTTCCTTTGTGTCCCCTTCCCCCTAGCGTTCTTCGGCGCCAGGTCTATGCTGTCGGACAAGGAAGGAGCCTGTGGCCCTGGAGTACCTGGTTCTGGCCCCGCAGCCACGTCATGGGCAAAGGAGGAGGGCAGACTGTCATTTGGAGCCTGCGCCGACAAGTAAGCATCCCCGAGTCTCCACGGAGAGACAGTCCAACCCGGCAGGTCACGGATCCCCTGCCATCACACCGTGCGGGCCCTCAGCATGGACATCAGGGTTGGGGGGTCCTCAGACTGTGGAAACCATCATCCCGGCTGCAGAGGCTGCCGTAGCCGAGTGGGAGCCAGAGGACGTCCTTCTTCCTACTGAACCCAGATCGTCGAAGTCCTGGACGGCAACAGAACTTGAGATCAGGCAAGTGCTCTATTTTGTCTTTCTCCTATCAATTCTAGAGCATTTTTGCCTGTCTCTCGGGGAGATGAGCCGGATGCAGCCGTCCGCTGCATCCGAGCTTGTCTCGCTGGGCTCTGTCGCTGCCGGTGATCCTGATCCCAGTTCTCTTTCTTCTCCCGAGCCTTCTCCCAGGGTCACCGGTGTGGAGTCGATTCCGGTTGCCGTTCTGGAGGTTCCGGGTTCGGGTTGGGAGGTCGTCTCTGGTGCTGCCCAGGTCTAGTCGGGGTCCGTTGTGGGTGCAGCTGTGACCCAATCGGGGTCCGTCGTGGGTGCAGCTGCGACCCAATCAGGGTCCGTCGTGGGTGCAGCCGCGATCCAATATGGGTCCATTGTGGGTGCAGCGCGGTCTCATCTGGGATCCGACTGGAGGGCAATGCCGGTTCTTGTGGAGTTCGGAGGTGGATTTGCAGATCCTTCGCTGAGCGACGCTGGACTGGTCCCTCTTCCTTTACCCGTTCTTTTTTTTCCTTCCATCGGGGGCCACTGGGGTTCTCCGTTATCGGTCCGGTCCTCCCCCTTTTTCCCTCTCTATAGGGAGGCCGTCTCGGAGTTCTCCCCTGCGGTCCTGGTGGCTGAATGACGCGGGTCGGCCGCCTGGGAGACTGCTTTGCCCGTTTGGCATTCTGGGTCGGCCACCCGACCAATTGGACTTTCTGTTCGGCGACCTGGTCCGGCCGCCAGAGGTGCTGTTTTTCCTGGCCTGGGACTGGGGTAGGGCGCCCGAATTTTTTCCTTTTCCCCTGTCAGCGATCTGGACGCTGGACGCAGGAAAACCCCCTGAATTATTTGTTTTTGTGCTCTGTCTGCCGTCATCCCTGTTTTTTCCTCTGCCTGCTCCTCAGGAATTTTAGGGATGCTCTTGTGTTTTGTTTGGGACTATAGTGACTTATGTACAGTATATTGCCGCCCTGCTGCATGTGTTTTTTTCTCTCTCCTCCTCACTTTTGTTATTTATACAACATTGAAGTATATGTATCACTGTTCCTTAGCATGAGTTTTTTTTTTTCTTCTCTCGCTCTGGTATTATGGGGTACGCTGCTTGGTTGTGCCTGTATTTGAGTTTCCTGTATTCCCTTGTGGGGTGTAAAGATGTTTTTCTTTTTTGCCTGTGACCTTATTGGATTGATCATGGTGTTCTGTTTGTAGCCTGTTCTTTTTTCTCTTTCTGTTATTATGCTGGTTGGTTCTCGCCCCCCGAGCCTGTTTCCCCCACCCCCTCCCTAAGGCGGTCCTGTTGACCTTCTGGGGGGTGGGGGGTGGGGGCTCGATGTTACACATCATCTGGAATCCGCTTCGGGAACGGGGGCTACTGTCCGTGTGCTGACTTTGTCCGCACTCGGGTTGTCCAGTGGTTTCCTGTTCTCTGGCATACCATATGGCCGTCAGGGCTTTTATTCTGACAGCGTCACGGTGGGGCTTCCGGCTGTCAAAGCCGGGTCACGTTGTAACAGCTGTTCAGCATTTCTCCTGAGTACACTCTCCACTGATTGGTTTGTCTTGGATATTTAAGGAAGCAGCTGAGGCTTACTCCTCGCTGCGATCTCGTCAAACTTTCATTCGTCAATCATCCGTCTATTATTCATCATTCATTCATCAAAGTAAGTGTTTTCCCTGAGGCTCTGTATCTGTGTTTTGTCATAGCCTTAGTTGTGTTTTTGCCCCCCGTGGCTCATTGTTTTGTTATCCGTCTTCATTAATAAATTATGCAAACTCATCGGCGGCCTATAGCGTCTCATTATGGTGTCATTCTCACCATGACAAACCCAGTCACGCTATTGGCTGTGACCGACTGTGAAATTCTTACCGGAGGCTGAAAAGTTCATAGGCTGAATAGTTCATAGTAGTCAAATTTGACCAAATGTGGTTTATTTTTCAACATAGTCTCCCCTTCGGTCTGTTATGTATAGAAAATACCTGGGAAAACGATAAGGCAAGATGAGTTGGTAAACACAGCTTTATTGGTGGAATGTGGATAGCGGTTACACGGCAGGCACCTGGCGATGGGCACCGGTCAAAGAGACCACAACATGGTTGCCCATCCCTTATATAGGGCAGTGCAGTGATGTGACGGGAAGTGTACGTCACACTGTACTTCACAATAAAGTGCCATTTCCATATGCCACATTTCCTCCCCCCCTTAGAAGAGTCCCAAACCACACACACACAACTGAAACCCCCCACCAAATAAATAAATAAATAAAAAAAAAATTAGGACCCAAATAACACGCACTAAATTTCAAGCTAGCCCAATTTCACGCACTAAAATAACAAAGACTAATGTACTATACTGGCCTAACACACTCACTCAGAACAACCTAAAATAGGGCTAGCAGGTGGACTGCCACCAATAGCTAAAAGAAAAAGTCCTTCATTAAACTAAAATTACTTGCCGTGCTCCTAAACTAAAAACACAAACACAAAAATAACCCCATACCATAACATGCATGCATAAACACAGAACTATAAACATCTTCATTTTACAGCACAGTCACTTGGGTGGAAGGGGTAGAACCGGCATGGGGGGCCCAGGGCAGCCCCTCAGCAAGCGTGCCCCTGGAAGCAGCAAATCCATGGGATGAAGACTGATCTTCTGGATGGTGGAGCCCGACTCCTTCACCACCAACACCAACTCCCGTCCAGCCTCATCACCCAGAGCCTCTTCCTGGACACGCCAAAGCTAGTTGGCGTGCCTCGATAAGCCGTCGGACAACCAGAAGTGTGCTGCACCCAACTTTGGCACTATGCGCAGACATCCTTGGTGTTTTGCTGGCTGTCGTTTGGCCCATCCTTGCCGTGGACGTTCATCACCCCGAACCAAGTCCAAAACCCTCAGCGGAGCCCGGCTCGGCCTGACGTGGTGCTGCTAAGCATGTGGTAACTCCATGCTCATCGGTCTGGCCCCATCCTCTTCTAAAACCATTGTAGTGGTCACCTTCGTAGCTGCAGCTCCTCAATCCCCCTGCGGTCAAGCTCTGGAGGCATCTGGGGCTAGCACAATGGTGTCACTTGCTGACGCAGGTGCCTCACCGCCACCCTCGGTACCCCCCTCTGCCATGTCCCAAGCACCAGCACTGAGACCCTCCTGTGCCAAACCTGAGTGAAACTGGTCTTGCTTGACCACCGTGGTGTCTGTTAGCTTTTCATCCCACACAACATTCTTTTCGACCACTGGAACCGGGAGGGTCCAGCGGCCACAACCCGACCATTCATTCCCGGCATCATCTGTAATGGCAAAACCCAGTCCGTAAAACAAATCACAGCCCATGATGTTATTGCCTTGCGCTGTCATGTGGAATGTGAAGTCAACATCTTCGCAGACTTGTACCGGACCGTTAACTCCAAAGTTCCAACTGTGCACAGCCTGCCACCTCCATAACCATACAACGGTGCTGGGTTACCTTTAATCCTGTAGTGGGGAAAGAACTTCCTCACCGTGGCCCAATTCAGCAATGATCCCTCCACTCCCATGTCGAGCAACAGCGGCACCTCCACACCATCCAACTCCACTGTGCATTACGTGTACCTGATTGTGCTGGGGAAAACTGAATGGATGGTTGTCGGGGGTGGGCAGAGTGATTTCTTCTGTGGGCTCTCCGGTTCAGATACACGGCACACTCTAGCGTAATGGTTCAAGCGTCCACATCTGTTACAACATTTTCCCCTAGCCGGGCAGTCCTCCACCTTATTTTGGTGCGTTGCAGACCCACAACCCTTGCACAGGGGTTTTCCTGGGGCAGACCTTCGGCTGGCAGCATTGGTTTCCGTAACGTCGTCATCCAAGCTGTCCTTGCTTTCAGTGTCCGCAACATTTGTCATGGCGGGTGGCTCCGGTGGCCGCTGTGACTGGCGCCAGGTTAGCTCCGAAGCTTGCTTGTCTGTGGCCTCCAGCTGGAGAGCTAGTTCGACAGCTCTGGCTAATGTTAAGTCATTAGGTGCCATAAGTAGCCTAGCCCACAATGTGGCACTGCACGTATGCTCCGCAAGCTGATCACGTACCATTTCATCTTCCAACGGCCCAAAATGACACTCGCTAGCTAGCTGCCTCAAGTAGGCTCACCTACCAGCTGATGTCACTGCCGCAAAAGAATCCTCCAGACAGTCACGCTATCCGGGGTGTGGAAGTGGTTGGGTAGCAGCTCCACAACATCTTCAAAGGAATCCGACGCTCCGAGTGTTCACAGGACTCGCTGGCCCTCAATACCCAGGTTATGGACGAGAAGCGCATGTGCCCTTAGCTTATCGAGCTTACTGAGGTCCAGCGTGGTGATGTAGGTTTGGAAGGCCTTGAACCACCCCGGCCAAGGCACCGGCGGTTCACCCGGGAGCTGAAGAAAGGGACGAAGTGGTGTGATACACGCCTCCATGAGTTAATCCTTGATCGCCAAATGTTATGTATGGAAAATATCTGGGCGAAGGATGAGGCAAGATGGACTTAGCAAACACCGCTTTATCGGTGGAAAGTGGATAGCAGTTACATGGTAGGCACCAGGCAATGGGCATTGATCAAAGAGACCACAACATGGTTGCCCATCCATTATATTGGGCAGTGCGGTGACGTGACGGGAAGTGCATGTCACCACACTGCACTTCACAATAAAGTGCCATTTCCATATGCCACATAATCCACACACTTCTTCCATTGGTGTTGCAGCGCTTGGATCCCTGCGGTTGAAAAATAAACCACATTTGGTCAAATTTGACCACTATCCAATCCATTCCACCTTTATCTAAAAAGCACTTTAAAAACAACCACAGCTGATACAAAGTGCTGTACATCAATAAATAAAATATAAAAACATAAGACATAAAGACAATAAAATACAACTAAAAAATACAATACAACACAAATAAAAACAGTAGTCATACAATAAAAGCAACAAAAACAGGTAAAATCAATGTCTCAAACTTCAGTCAAAAGCCAGAGAGTAAAAATGGGATTTAAGATGAGTTTTAAAACTGGACAGTGAAGAGGCCTGTCTGATGGACAAAGGCAGATTGGTCCATAATTTAGGAGCAGCAACAGAAAAAGCTCTGTCACCTCTGAGCTTCCTCTTCGATTTTGGTATCTCCAGGATCAGCAGCTGATCAGCTGACCTGAGAGACCGAGCAGGAGTGTAAGGGTGAAGAAGCTCAGAGAGGTAAGGTGGGGCAAGTCCATTTACTGATTTAAAAAAAAAAAGACTTTTTAAAATTAACCCTAAAGTGGAGGGAAGCTAAAATGGGTGTAATGTGTGCCCTCTTACATGTTCCAGTTAAAAGACGTGCAGCAGCATTCTGAACCAACTGGAGACGTGAGAGGGAAGACTGGCTAACTCCAAAATAAAGTGTTACATTAATCCAGCTGAGATGTAATGAAGGCATAGATTACTGTTTTAAAGTGCTACCTTGCAAGAATGGGTTTAACCTTTGCCAGCTGCCTCAAATGAAAAAAGCTGGATTTGACTACTACACCAATTTGACAATTTAATCTAAAATCAATGTCCATGTTAAAACCCAGATTAGTAACAGTTGTTTTAACAAATTGTGCCAAGGGGCCCAAGTCAACGGGATGAAGATAAACAATTTTCTCCGATATTTTTGAGAGAAAAGGTAGCTTTGAAATAGGTCAAAAATTAGTCAACACAATTTGATCAAGACCAGGTTTCGTTAACAAAGGTTTCACTACTGCATGTTTAAAATTTGCAGGAACCACATCAGAAGACAAACCATTGTTTAAAATGGTTAAAATTGACTGACCATTGCTAGATAAAACCTCTTTAAAAAATTGAAGAGGGAGAGCATCATAAAGGGAACCTGAAGGCTTTAATATGACCAACCACATCCTCTAATTGCAACAGGGTCACAGACTCAAGCTGATTAATAACAGCAGTGCAAGGGACAGAGACAGAGGGATCAGAAGCAGGAGCTGGGATAAGAGCCCTAATAGTGGTGACCTCATTAATAAAAATATGTAAAAAGTCATTGCACGTTTCAGTAGATGCTTCTATACTGACAGTCGGTGAGGCATTAAGAACAGAGTCAATGGTCTTGAATAACACACATGGATTATGATGATTGGACATAATAATATTGGACAAATGTTCAATTTCAGTCACTTTAACAGCACTCTGGTAACAATGCCACTATGAACTTTTCAGCCCCCCCTCGTACATTAACATAGCTGACATAGCCGGCCTCCAGACTGGTCATGTTCCATATACATAATTTACTTGCATGATTACAATAAATGCAACAAACAACTGTTTGTATATCCTATTACCACAATGCTGCAGATGCTGTGAACAATTACCTACAGAATATGGTATGTATATTTGCCATGAAAATGTTAACCATGTCCTTTCTAATGTTTATGCATATCTGTACCGGCCATCGAAGTCTCATCATTCAGCCTGCTAAGATGCAAATATTCTGATTGTTTTCAACCCATAAAAATTTTTAAAAGTATTTTTTCATCAATATATTATTATTGTTATTTTTGAAGAATACAAAGCCTTTAATTCTGCACCTTTCTAAACATTTTTTGATGTATTTTTTTAAATATTTGTTTTCAGAAAAAATATTTTAATAATTTTTACAAGTCCAAAATAATCACAATTTTTACATCTGACCAGTTGGATGAGACTCCAGTGGCCGGTAACATAGATATATGATACAGTGCATCCAAAAAGTATTCACAGCGCTTCACATTTTCCACATTTTGTTTTGTTACAGCCTTATTCCAAAATGGATTAAATTAACTTTTTTCCCTCACAATTCTACACACAGTACCCCATAATGACAACGTGAAAAAAGTTTTTTTTTTTTTTTTTTTTAGATTTTTGCAAATTTATTAAAAGCAAAAAACTAAGAAATTACATGTAAAAAAGTATTCACAGTATTACAGCTTAATTGGAGTCCACCTGTGGTAAATTCAGTTGATTGGACATGATTTGGAAAGACGCACACCTGTCTATATAAGATCCCACAGTTGACAGTGCATGTCAGAGCACAAACCGAGCATGAAATCAGAGGAATTGTCTGTAGACCTCCGAGACACAACTGTCTCGAGGTACAAATCTGGGGAAAGGGTACAAAAAAATTTCTGCTGCTTTGAAGGTCCCAATGAGCACAGTGGCCTCCATCATCCATAAATGGAAGAAATTCAGAACCACCAAGACTCTTCCTCGAGCTGGCTGGCCGTCTAAACTGAGCGATCGGGGGAGAAGGGACTTAGTCAGGGAGGTGACCAAGAACCCAATGGTCACTCTGTCAGAGCTCCAGCGTTCCTCTGTGAAGAGAGGAGAACCTTCCAGAAGGACAACTATCTCTGCAGCAATCCACCAATCAGGCCTGTATGGTAAAGTGGCCAGACGGAAACCACTCCTTAGTAAAAGGTACATGGCAGCCCACCTGGAGTTTACCAAAAGGCACCTGAAAAACTCTCAGACCATGAGAAACAAAATTCTCTCGTCTGATGGGACAAAGCTTGAACTCTTTGGTGTGAATCCCAGGCATCATGTTTGGAGGAAACCAGGCATCGCTCATAACCACGTCAATGGTGGTGGCAGCATCAGGATAGAGGGAAAGATGAATGCAATAATGTACAGAGACATCCTGGATGAAAACCTACTCCAGAGCGCTCTTGACCTCAGACTGGGGCAACGGTTCATCTTTCAGCAGGACAACAACCCGAAGCACACAGGCAAGATATCAAAGGAGTGGCTTCAGAACAGCTCTGTGAATGTCCTTGAGTGGCCCAGCCAGAGCCCAGACTTGAACCCAAAGGAACATCTCTGGAGAGATCTGAAAATGGCTGTGCACCGACGCTTCCCACCCAACTTGATGGAGCTTGAGAGGTGCTGCAAAGAGGAATGGGCAAAACTGCCCAGAGATAGGTGTGTCAAGCTTGTGGCATCATATTAAAAAAAAAACTGAGGCTGTTAATTGCTGCCAAAGGTGCATCAACAAAGTATTGAGCAAAGGCTGTGAAAACTTATGTACGTACATGTGACTTCTTAGTTTTTCATTTTTAATAAATTTGCAAAAATCTCAAAAAAACTTTTTTTTACATTGTCAATATGGGGTATTGTGTGTAGAATTTTGAGGAAAAAAATGGTGGAGCAGTGGTTAGCACTGCGGCAGCACAGCAACTCACCCTTGGCCGGGGGATCCTGGGTTCGATCCCAGCCCCCGACCAACAGAGATCTATGTGGAGTTTGTATGTTCTCACCGTGTCTGCGTGGGTTTACTCCGGGATTTCTCTGGTTTCCTCCCACATGCCAAAAAACATGCAGGTTAGGTTAACTGGCATCAAAACTGGGGATTCTAAATTGTCCTTAGGTATGACTGTGAGAGTGAATGGTTGTCTGTCTCTCTGTGTTGGCCCTGCGATGGACTGGCGATCTGTCCAGGGTGTACGCTGCCTCTTGCCCAAAGATGCTGGGATAGGCTCCAACCCCCCCGCGACCCGAAAAAAGATTAAGCGGAAGAAGATGAATGAATGAATGAAAATGAATTTAATCCCTTTTGGAATAAGGCTTGTAGCATAACAAAATGTGGAAAAAGTGAAACAGTGTGAATACTTTCTGGATGCACTGTACCTAGTGTACAGGATATGGCTAACATTTTCATGGCAAATGGAGGTGCCATATTCTGTAATTATAATGGTTGACAGCACTTTCAGCATTGTGATAACAGGATACACAAACAATTGTTCATTATTGACATTATTATGTCATTGTTCTATCTAATGTTTACATCTCTATGGCTGGTCACAGCCAATAGCATGAATGGGTTGATGACACGTGTCTCTATCAGCCAGTTAGTGCAAGAGTAAGTGCGGCACCTACTTGCCAGGAGGTCAGAATCTTGTCTCTAGCACTTTTAAATCTAAATATTTAATCTAAATGCCAAATAAAAATGTTAAATGTTAACGCTACATACTAAATATATATATGCAAACATTAAAGCTACAGTTGTGCTCATAAGTTTACATACCCTGGCATAATTTGTGATTTTTTTGGCCATTTTTTAGAGAAAATGAATGATAATACAAATTTTTTTTTTCACTCATAATTAGTGGTTGGGTGAAGCCATTTATTATCAAACAATTGTGTTTGCTCTTTTTAAATCAAAATGACAACAGAAACTACCCAAATGACCCTGATCAAAGGTTTACATACCCTGGAAATTTTGGCCTGATAACATACATACAAGTTGACACAGATGGGTTTAAATGGCTACTAAAGGTAACCATCCTCACCTGTGATCTGTTTACTTGTAATTAGTGTGTGTGTATAAAAAGTCAGTGAAGTTTCTGGGCTCCTGACAGATCCCTGAATGTTTCATCCAGTGCTGCACTGACGTTACTGGATTCCAAGCATTGGGAAAAGCAGAATAATTATCAAAGGACCTGTGGGAGAAGATAGTTGAACTTTATAAAACAGGAAAAGGATATAAAAAGATATCCAAGGAATTGAGAATGCCAATCAGCAGTGTTCAAACTCTAATTAAGAAGTGGAAAATGAGGGATTCTGTTGAAACCAAGCCACGGTCAGGTAGACCAACTAAAATTTCAGCCACAACTGCCAGGAAAATTGTTCAGGTTGCAAAGAAAAGCCCTCCTATAACTTCAGCTGACATGCAGGACTCTCTGGGGAAAAAAAAGTGGTGTGGCTGTTTCAAGATGCACAATAAGGAGGCACTTCAAGAAAAATGGGCTGCATGGTCGAGTCACCAGAAGAAAGCCATTACTACACCAATGCCACAAAGCAGCATGCTTACAATGCATCAAACAGCACAGAGACAAGCCTCAAAATTTCTGGAACAAAGTTATTTGGAGTGATGAGACCACAATTGAACTTTTTGGCCACAACCATAAACGCTACATTTAGAAGAGGAGTCAAGAAGGCCTATGATGAAAAGTACACCATTCCTACTGTGAAACATGGAGGTGGATCACTGATGTTTTGGGGATGTGTGAGTTACAAAGACACAGGGAACTTGGTCAGAATTGATGGTAAGAAGAATGCAGCATGTTATCAGAAAGTACAGGAAGAAAATTTGCACTCCTCAGCTCGGAAGCTGCGCATGGGACGCATTTGGACATTCCAGCATGACAATGATCCAAAACACAATGCCAAGTCAGCCTGTTGTTGGCTACAGCAGAAAAAAGTGAAGGTTCTGGAGTGGCCATCTCAGTCTCCTGACCTCAATATCATTGAGCCACTTGGGGGAGATCTCAAACGTGCAGTTCATGAAAGATGGCCCAAGCATTTACAGGAACTTGAGGCTTTTTGCCAAGAAGAATGAGCAGCTTTACCATCTGAGAAAATAAAGTGCCTCACCCACAACTACCACAAAAGACTTCAAGCTGTCATTGATGTTAAAGGCGGCACATGGAGGACTTCCGGGAAGATGGCGGAGAGACATAACGCTTAAACAGAGAGCTCTCCCTAGCTGGATTAAAAATCATCGGTAAATGGCCAACTCGACATAAGCGGATCAATAAACTAAGGGATGAAAACACGAAGGAGCCGGGCACAAGGACAAAAGCAGGGTAAAATTGAAGAATTCCTCTCCAACAACGCAGGAAAAACCGCTGAACGCGAAGCCCAAAAAAACGAGGTGTCTACAGCAGAGAAAATGGAGGACGCCAGACTCGAAAACATGAACACTGGCATCGCCAGTTTGGGTAAAGAGTTAAGAGAATTCAAGCGGCAGCTACAGCAGGATTTAGCGGCTCTTAAGGAGGAGCTGAAAAAAGAGATTAAGGAGGAAATTATGGGCCTCCGAAGAGAAATGGAGCGCAAGCTAACAGAAAATATGGAGGAGCTGCGCTCCCAGCGGGCGTGTATGACAGAAGCGCAGGCCCGAATATCGGAGCTGGAAGATTGGAAAAGCGAGGCAAATGAACAACTACAGATCCTGACGACGCAAACGCAGAGGATGCAGGAGAAAATAAACGACTTGGAGAGCAGATCCAGACGAAGCAATATGCGCATCTTTGGAATTCCGGAGGGCATTGAAGGCAACTCGATGATGAAATTCATGGATCATTTCTTAAAAAAAGAGCTGGAACTGCCCGAAGAAACGGATCTGCAGATTCAACGAGCGCACAGAACCCCGGCACAGAACCCCGGCACAGAACCCGAAACCAAACGCTACACCCAGGTCAGTTGTGGTAAACTTTGTGAAATATGACATAAAGGAAAGAATCCTGACGCAAGCATGGAAAAAAAAGATACGAATCGGCGACAAACAGGTATTCTTCGACCATGACTACCCGACAGAAATTGTGCAGCAGCGGAAGAAATATGCCAACATTAAAAAAATGCTGAAAGAGAAAAAAATTAGATTCCAAACGCCGCTAACGAAAATGAGGATTCATTGGGAGGACGGCGTAAGAACCTACAACACGGCCAGAGAGGCAGCGCGGGATATGATGGAGCAGGGCCTTGAGGTGAGCGTGCCGGAGGAAACGGCTGGAGCAGCGGCGGCCCTGAACGCATCACGACAGCCGGAGTGGAGATGAGTGAACGGCGGAAGAAGGGGGAGAGACGTGGCGCAGCGGGCCCAGGACAAGCTACAAGGCTTTCAACTGAAAGCCTAGATCATAACAAAGATTAAGAAAGGCACAGAAGAAATGAAGGCCAAGAAGACAAGGTAAAAGAGAAACAGACGGCTAGGAGAGGTTTAAGTGATATTTGTTGGACATTTCTAGACTAATGATTATTACTTGGATAGTAAATATAGGTCTAGGGAGGGCCCTTCACTCTGTGAAGACAATCCCCCCACCCACCAACAGGGACCAGTGGGCAGAAGAAAGGCCCAAAGTACGGAGGTCGAGATTTTTTAATGTGTTTTTATATAAATATGTGTTATTTTTGTTGTTAAAGGGGCTAGGAGCACAAGTTAAAAAAATGGAAAAACATGAATATGGGTAAAAATCTTAAGATAATGACACTAAACGTGAATGGTCTGAACTCACCTGTTAAAAGGGAAAGAATAATAAGAAAATTCAAAAAGGAAAAAGCTGAAATTATATTTATGCAAGAGACACATTTGAGCAAGACAGAACATGTGAAACTAAAGAGATTTGGCTATAAGAACTCCTACTGCAGTTCATTTAAGGGAGGAGCTAAAAGGGGGGTTATGATACTAATTTCAAACAAAATACAATTTGAAAGTGAACAGGAAATCCAGGATAAAGAAGGCAGGTATGTAATAATAAAGGGAAGAATAGATGGTATGCAGATTACATTAGTGAACATCTATGCCCCACCAGAAAGTGACAAGGGTTTTTTTCAACATCTGTTTGATCTCATAGCAACACACAGTGAAGGAGTCCTAATTTGTGGAGGAGACTTAAATGCTGTCATGGATCATGAAGTTGATACAACAAGTGTTAAGAAGACAAAAAAAAACATGTAACAAAGTTCATAAGAACCTCACTGGCAGAAATAGGTATGGTAGACATATGGAGGGACCTACACCCACTCGAAAAAGACTATACACATTATTCAGCAGTCCATAAAGTACACTCTAGAATAGATTACTTCCTTATGAATGAAGGTGACAGACACAGGGTGAGAAATTGTTGGATTGGAGGGGCAGAAATATCAGATCATAATCCTATATACATGGAAATATATTTAAACAATAGAAAACGACAAACAACATGGAAACTTAACGTAGGACTGTTAAATGATGAGAAAATGAAAGAAAGAATAAAAATAAACATAAACGAATATATCCAAGAGAATGACAATGAAGAAGTGGACCCAACAATACTATGGGACGCACTAAAAGCCGTGTTAAGAGGAAAATTAATTGTTGAAACAGGAAAAGCAAATAAGACTAAACTGGAAGTGTATGAACAAAGATGTGAGAGACTGAGGGAATTAGAACGTAAACATCAAAGCACAAATGATCCAAAAATATATCAAGAAATTAAAGAAGAAAAAACAAAGATAAAAGAAACACAAATGGATGAAATTGAAAGGAAAAATAGATATCTAAAGCAAAAATATTATGAAACGGGACCAAAAGCCACAAAACTGCTGGCAAAACGGTTAAGAAAACAACAAACAATGAATAATGTATACAAGATTAAAGACCCCACCACAAATAAAACCACAGTTAACCCAGAAAACATCGAAGAAATATTCCATAATTTCTACCAAGAACTATACTCGCAACCTGAAGAAACAAATACTAAAGATATTAAAAAATTTCTAGGCACATTGGACTTGCCATCAATAGGAAATCAACAAAATGAAAAGCTAACAGCAGAAATAACAACACAAGAGATCAGAGATGTGATTAAGTCACTTAAAAACGGTAAATCACCAGGTAGTGATGGATACCCATCTGAGTTTTATAAACTGTTTATAGAAGAACTCACGCCACAGCTCCTAAAGTCATTTAATTGGACGTTGAAAAACAACAAAATACCTCCATCATGGAACGAAGCTATCATTTCAGTTATTTTAAAGCCAGGGAAAGATAAAGAACAATGCGGAAACTATAGACCAATCTCTTTATTAAATGTGGATTATAAAATATATACAACAATTATATGTAAACGAATAAAGACATTCTTGACGGAATTGATAGAAGATGATCAAACTGGTTTCATAGAGGGGCGCCAAACACATGATAATATCAGGAGAACAATACATATAATTAACCAAATACATAAAGAAAAGAAAAGCGCAGTAATAATGAGTTTAGACGCAGAAAAAGCATTTGACAGGGTTAACTGGAAATTCCTATATAGTGTACTGGAGCGCTTTGGATTTAACGAAAAATCAGTACAATGCATAAGGACGCTATATCAAGAACCTGTGGCAAGAATCAAGATAAACGGTAGCTTAACAGACAAAGTAAATATACAAAGATCAACTAGGCAGGGATGCTGCTTATCGCCCACCTTGTCTGCTCTGTTCATAGAACCATTGGCTCAAGCGATAAGACAAAATAAGAAATTAAAAGGTGTAACAATAAAGGGGGCGGAACACAAGATTGGGCTATTTGCAGACGATATTATAGTTTACATTGAACAACCAGATTAATCAATAATGGAAATGATGAACTTGATAGAAAATTTTGGAAAATTATCAGGATACAAGATAAACATAACAAAAACACAAATACTGACATTCCACTATAACCCTCTAAACCAGATAACTGATAAGATCAAACTAAACTGGAAACAAAAAGAAATAAAATACCTTGGAGTGAACATACCTAAAGACCTAAGCAAAATATATAAAGCAAACTATGATAGGTTGGAACAAGAAATAAAAAAAGATATTGATAGATGGTCAATCTTAAATATGGATCTGAATTCAAAAATTGAGACAGTCAAAATCAGCATACAACCTAGATTACTTTACCTCTTCCAGGCTATACCAACAGAGATTCCAGATGCCCAATTCTCAGAGTGGGACAGGATGATATCGAGATTTGTTTGGGGAGGTAAAAAACCAAGAGTGAAATATAAAACTCTCCAATTACCAAAAAAGAAAGGAGGCATGGGCCTACCGAGTCTAAAGGAATATTACTACTCAGCACAAATAAGATATATCATATGTTGGTGCGACGAGGGATATGAGGCAAAATGGAAAGAAATGGAAAAGGAAATTGAGGGACTCCCAGTACAAAGCATAATAGGAGATAAAGATGCATATAAGCAAATCAAACAAATAGACCCAATCACTAAATTTACTTTAGAACTGTGGTATAAAATAGTACAAAAATATAATATAAAGGAAGACATAAAACTATTGAAATGGGTAGCATTTGACAGTCAGTTTGAACCGGCAAAACAAGATAGGGGATACAAAAATCTGGTGAACAAGGGAATCACAGCATGGGGCAATATCGGAAAAAAAGATCTCGGGAGCTTTGTAGACATCAGGAAAAAATTTAAACTAGAAAGATCGGAATTTTTCAGATATCTGCAGATGAGAGATTATTATATAAAGAAGATTAGGCATAACCTCCAAACAGATGTGAGCGAGATTATACAACTCATTTTAAGCTCATATACAGGAAATAAAATAAGAATTATTTCAAAGCTGCACGGTGGCGCAGTGGTTTAGCACTGTGGCAGCACAGTTTTACCCTCGGCCGGGGGATCGCGGGGATCATGAGATCGTGGGTTCGATCCCAGCCCCCGACCAACAGTGAGCTGTGTGGAGTTTGCATGTTCTCCCCGTGTTGCGCGGGTTTACTCCGGGATTTCTCCGGTTTCCTCCCGCACACCAAAAACATGTAGGTTTAGGGCGCTCGCGCACGCAGCGACCAGCAGCCGGTGGCTTGTCACCAGACTGCAAACCAAGTCTACCTACGGGTACAAATAAGTAACAAAAAAAAAAAAAAAAAAAAAAGCTATATCAGAAACTTATGACAAACAATCATACAAGTAACTATATAAAGGAGAAATGGGAGAAAGAGCTCAATTTAAACATAACAGAAGAAAGCTGGCAGGAAATATGGAAAACACAACACACATCAACAAATTCAAGGACATGGAGGGAATTTGGATGGAAAAACCTGATTCGCTTTTTCATTACACCACAGATTCAAGGAAAATATACAAATACCCAATCTTTATGCTGGAGGGGATGTGGGGTTCAAAATGCAGACCACTCACATATGTTTTGGAAATGCTGCAAAATATCATCATTCTGGAAATCTATACATGTGACAATACAGAGGATATTAGGATATAATATACCAATGAACTGTAACCTGATGTACTTATGTGATCTTAAAAGAGACAATGTTATACAGGCTGAGGACAGATATCTAGTTAAAATCTTGTTGATTGCATGTAAAAAAACTATCACAAAAAAATGGCGATCAGAAGTTCTTCCTGACCAAGAACAATGGACTGACATTGTTGAGGACATACGTATGATGGAAAAACTAACATATCGACAAAGAATGCAAGAAGGACTATGGGAAAAAAAATGGCGGAAATGGACACACTACAAAGTGCAACAACGAGGCAGAAATTGAAAGAATAACCAAAGACACTGAAAAAACCAGAAAAATTAAGAGATGGAAACTAAAAACTTGATGCTCCAACATTTGTCCCCCCCCCTTTTTTTCTTTTTTTTTCTTTTTCCCTACCCTAACCCCTTTGTTTTTTAAATGTAGAATGTGATCTGAATGCATTATATATGATGAAAAATGAATAAAAATCTAAGTTACAAAAAAAGGCGGCACATGGTATTAAGAAAGAGGGTATGTAAACTTTTGATCAGGGTCATTTTGGTAGTTTCTATTGTCATTAGGATGTAAAAAGAGGAAACAATTGTTTGATAATAAATGGCTTCCACCGACCACTAACTGTGTGAAAGAAAAGTTTTTGTATTATCATTCATATTCCCTGAAAAATGGCCAAAAAATCATAAATTCCACCAGAGTAAACTTATGAGCACAACTGTAAAGCTAAATATAAATTACATTTTAAATATTAATATAAATGCAGAATATAAATGTAAATGTTAAAACTAAATGTTATATGTTTAATAATCTAAATGTTAAATCTAAATGCTGAATGTGTAAATATTTAGCTAATATGTCTAACGCTAAATAGCATTGGTTGAAAAAAGTGATTTGAAAAAAAAATCACAGCACATCTTTAATGTTGTGCAGAGATAAATGTGGCAAAAATGTTGCTGTTAAATTCAGCATGCACCGCCTCACAGAGAATGTAAGGCTATGATATCCAGTCAAAAGAACTACAGTGAAAGTATCACACCTGGGTCCTGTCTGGGATCAACGTGGCCAATACCTTTTCTGAATTTTATCCAAGTTCAGAATCAGAATCAGAATCAGAATCAGGTTTATTGCCATTGTTCATGTAGTACACAAACTAGGAATTTGTCTCGGTACAATGCTGCAACATTAAACATGATAAGATAAGAGAAATAAACTATACATGTAATAAAGTGTAGGATAAGATTAAGTGATACTGGTCAACAGTTAAAATATATATTAGCCAGCAGCAGATACTGTGGAGAACTATATAGTGCAGTCGGTAATGCAGGAAGAAAACAGTGATGATTGACATGAGTCTGGTTGAGCTGCTGTACATGGTGCACGAGAGTCACTTAGTGTTCAGCAGTCTAATGGCAGAGGGGAAGAAGCTGTTCATGTGACGGGAGGTTTTAGTCTGGATGGACCGAAGTCTTCTACCAGAGGGGAGGGGGGCAAACAGTACATGACCAGGGTGTGAGGGATCGGCTATGATCCGGCCAGCACGCCTCCGGGTCCTGGAGATGTACAGATCCTGGAGAGATGGGAGCTTGCAGCCGATCACCTTCTCAGCAGTGCGCACGACGCGCTGCAGCCTTAGTCTGTCCCTGGCAGTGGCTCCTGCGTACCACACGGTTATGGAGGTGGTGAGGATGGACTCGATGATGGCTGTGTAGAACTGCACTAACATCTTGGTGGGTAGCTTGAGCTTCCTCAGCTGCCGCAGGAAGAACATCCTCTGCTGGGCTTTTTTGATGAGTGAGCTGATGGTCAGCTCCCATTTGAGGTCCCTGGTGATGGTAGTGCCTAGGAAGCGGAAGGAATCAGCAGTGGTGATGGGAGAGCCTGAGAGGGTGAGGGGGGGCAGAGGAGTAGTGACTTTCCTGAAGTCTACAATCATCTCCACTGTCTTCAGAGCGTTCAGCTGCAGGTTGTTATTGCTGCACCAGGACGCCAGCTGGGCCACCTCTCTCCTGTAGGCGGACTCGTCGCCGTTGGAGATGAGCCCGATGAGGGTGGTGTCGTCCGCAAACTTGATCAACTTGACAGACTGGTGGCTGGAGGTGCAGGAGTTGGTGTAAAGGGAGAAGAGTAGGGGGGAAAGTACACAGCCCTGGGGTGATCCGGTGCTGATGCTAGTATAGTCTGAGACAGTCTTTCCCAGCCGCACATGCTGCCTCCGGTCCGTCAGGAAGTCGATGATCCACCTGCAGAGGGAGTCAGGCACGTTGAGCAGGGACAGCTTGTCCCGGAGCAGAGCGGGGCGGATGGTGTTGAATGCGGAGCTGAAGTCCACAAACAGGATCCTGGCGTAGGTTCCCGGGGAGTCCAGGTGCTGCAGGATGGAGTGGAGGGCCAGGTTGACTGCATCGTCTACAGACCTGTTGGCTCGGTAGGCAAACTGCAGCGGGTCCAGGAGAGGGGTGGTGATGGACTTGAGGTGGGACAGGACCAGGCGCTCAAAGGACTTCATGACTACAGAGGTGAGCGCTACACGTCTGTAGTCATTAAGTCCAGTGATCCGTGGCTTCTTGGGGACAGGGATGATGGTGGAGGATTTGAGGCAGGACGGCACGTGGCATAACTTAAGGGAGGTGTTAAAAATGTCTGTGAATACAGGAGCCAGCTGTTTCGCACAGAGTCTCAGGGTGGAGGGAGACACGCCATCTGGGCCGGGGGCCTTGCGCGGGTTCAGTCTGGAGAACTGTTTGAGCACATCCTGCTCACTGATGATAAGGGGAGGGGGGGAGGTGGGGGGGGGGTGCCTTAAATGAAGTAGGGAATGTGGAGGCTGTGGAGCTGGAGGGAGGGGGGGAGTTGGACACAGATGACGAGGTGTCAAAACGGGCATAGTGTTGGGACAGTCTCTGACAAAGGGCTTTGTCATCCTGACCTTTAGGAGCCTGAGGCCGATAGTTGGTGATCTGCCTCAGTCCTCTCCACACGGAAGCCGAATCATTAGCAGTGAACTGCTGCTGGAGTCTCTCTGAGTACACAGATTTAGCCCTCTTCAGCTCTCTGTTAGCTGCTTTTAGTCTAAAGATGTTTTGTAAAAAGGGATTCCTGATCTGTAACCTTAACTATTGGATGCATTTGTTTAGTGGCTGGAAGTTTTCCAGAACCTGGAGGGAGAGCATCCTGAGATACTCCGTACAGGGCAGAAAAGTCACCTCTCCATCTGCTCATGGCTGCAGAGGCAATGGGAGCTCACACACGAGCACATACACACGTACACACAGTCAGATTTCCATCACTTCTGAGGATGCTGGGTTGACTTGTATTGATTTCTTTGGAGATTCATCAACCCTGGCCCTCCACCAACCCTACAGAATATGCAATGATTTATGCTACAGTATATGCAGCTGAATGGGCTCACAAGGTGGAAAACAAGACTCTGCATAGATTTTTGTCCCTACCAACACAAAGTGGGAATACCTTTCCGGTTTGTTGTTTAGACCTCAGTAACCACAGCCTGTCTGAGTCCCAAAGTCCATTTCATAACACAGAAGTGCTGCAGGGGCGCATTTAGATGTTTTAAAGTCCAGGGAAAACATAAACATGAGGCCCTGTGCAGCCAAATTTGCTCTCCTCCTCTTCTTTTTGGAATTTTTAGTAACACAATACATTCATTCATTCATCTTCTTCCGCTTAATCCTTTTTCGGGTCACGGGGGGGCTGGAGCCTATCCCAGCATCTTTGGGCGGGGGCAGGGTACACCCTGGACAGATCGCCAGTCCATCGCAGGGCCAACACAGAGAGACAGACAACCATTCACTCTCGCATTCACACCTAAGGACAATTTAGAATCCCCAGTTTGATGCCAATTAACCTAACTTGCACGTTTTTGGCATGTGGGAGGAAACCGGAGAAAACCCTGAGGAAACCCACGCAGACACGGGGAGAACATGCAAACTCCACACAGATCACTGTTGGTCGGGGGCTGGGATCGAACCCAGGATCCCCCGGCCAAGGGTGAGTTGCTGTGCTGCCGCAGTGCTAACCACTCCGCCACCGCGCTGCCCTAACAATCATAGATTAATTATGGAGACATAATTTAAAAAAAAAAAAAATGTAGCACAAGAAAGTTACAAATAAAAAAAACCAACTGATTTGTGAGGGGAAAAGTCACATTTATGGTATGAGGGGAAAATCACAAATTAGAAGAAAAGTCACAAGTTGATGAAGAAAAAGTACTAATTTTTAAAGGAAAAAGTTAAAATTTTTCTAGAAAAAAATAAATTTCCTAGAAAAAAGTCACAAGGTTTCATGGAAAAAAAATCAAAACAGTTATAAAGTCACAAGGTTAAATAAAAAATACATTTTTTTTGTGTGGGATAAACACATGAATTTCCAACAAAAAAGTCACAAATTTGTTTAAAAAAAATCTAATTTCTGAGAAAAATTCACATGTATGGCATGAGAGGAAAAATAACTAGTATGTCTGGTTTTCACACTGTTTTTCTCCTCCAGCTGATTACCTGATGTTGTGCAGTTGCTGCTTTCTCCCCACCTGTCTGAATTACTGCTGTCTTTACAAGGAGGAGGTTCTCTTCACTTTCTCACAGAGATGTCAGATGACCTTCAAAGCTGTTTGGAGTGTTCTGTGTGCAACCAGATACTTTTCATGTTCTCCCTACTAGTGATGGCCAGATGAGGCTTTCTGGAGGACTTGAGACCTTTCATCAAAATGGTTCATATAGATGAGGCCTCATGTGAAACTTCATTTTCTCTACTAGACCATCTAGTGGACAAAACGTATACAACATGCAGATTTTTACAAGGGCATTATTGGTTTAATGTGTATTTTTTCCCATTTCAATAAATGCACTATCTTTTAAGAAATATCAGTGATCATAAGGGAAAAAAGAAATAATAAAACTTGGTTGACTACAGTGACAGTGCTTGTGCTATTTATCCATTTTTATTTAGAAATAATAACTTTTCAACAGTCTTTGGACTAAGGTGAGTTCTTTTTTTTTTTAGATTATTTCTCCAGCTTTGGAGAATACTCTCTCAGAGCATGGAAGATGCAGGTGTGCAAAGGAAGGCTACTGTAAGTTTGTACAGTGTAGGATAGACATGTTTCTGTCTGTCTCAGTACATTCATCTCTGTCCTTATTGTCATGTAGGGCACAATAGTGCCTCAGCATAATGATGTATTATTGTTGTATCCAATGTCTTTGAAACACAACAGACACTTCACCGTGCAAATAAAATTAATTATAAAAATGGCCTCACTGGGACTTGAACCCCAGCTTCTCAGTTGCAGGACAGATGATTTATCTTTACGTTACTACTTAGTGATGGCCAAATGAGGCTTTCTTGAAGACTTGAGGCTTTTCATCAAAATTATTCATATAGACGAAGCCTCATGTGAAACTTCATTTGCTCTACTGCTCTACTAGGTCATATAGTTGACAAAAAGTATACAACATGCAGATTTTTGCAAGGGCATTATTGGTTTAATGTGTATTTTTTTCCTTTTCAATAAATACACTGTCTTTTAAGACATATCAATGATCATAAGGGAAAAAAGAAATAAAACTGAGGTGACTACAGTGAATGTGCTTGTGCTACTTATCCATTTTTATTAAGAAATAACTTTTCAACAGTCTTTGGACTAAAGCTATTTCTTTTTAGATTTGGAGAATATGCTCTCAGAGCACAGAGGATGCAGGTGTGCAAAGGAAGGCTACTGCAAGTTTCTCCAGTGTAGGGTAGACATGTTTCTGTTTCTCCCAGTACATTAACCTCTGTCCTTAGTCATGCAGGGCACAACAGTGCCTCAGCATAATGATCCAAGCTCTTTGAAACACAACAGACACTTCACCTTGCAGATAAAAAAAAAAAAAAAAATAAATTACAAGAATGACCTAGCAGGGACTTGAACCCCAGTCTTGCAGTTGCAGGACAGATACTTTACTGTTTGGCCATCACTTCAGTTACAACAAGCATCCACTATTTGTGAAAAATGTATCAATGGGAGAAGTCCATGTTTTTGGTGCTGGCTCCATCTGAAAATTGGCTGCGACAAATCCCTTACACAGTCAAACATCGACAACACAAAACGTGAGGGACAGGGATTTCCATTGTGTATCATTGCTCATTTTATTTCATGTTGCGTGCAAAATCATGAATGGCTTCCTGACCCAGTCACATGGTAAGACATTAGCAATACAAGACTCGAAACGCGCTTTGCCAAATATTTCCTGGACAAGCTCGGAGCACCCTCGAAGCTCTGGAGCCTACCGTCCCATCACTACTTTCATCAAAATGGTTCATATAGAGGAGGCCTCATGTGAAACTTCATTTTCTCTACTAGGCCACCTAGTGGACAAAACGTATACAACATGCAGATTTTTACATGGGCATTTTTGGTTTAATGTGTATTTTTTTCCCATTTCAATAAATGCACTGTCTTTTAAGAAATATCAATGATCATAACGGAAAAAAGAAATAATAAAACTCAGGTGACTACAGTGAATGTGCTTCTTATCCATTTTTATTAAGAAATAATAACACATCAGATTTATACAGCGCTTTACAAGTAGATACATTATTCATTCACTCCAGACAGACAATGGTAGTGGCAAGCTACTACTGTAGCTACAGCTGCCCTGGGGCAGGCTGACGGAAACGTGGCTGCCAATCCATGCCAACCATTTATACCCTGTGTTATGGACACAGGAGGCAAGGTGGGTAAAGTGTCTTGCCCAGGGACACAATGGCAGGATATCTGGGGAGAGCGAGATTCAAACCGCCAACCATCCGGTTATTGGACGACCTGCTCTACCTCCTGAGCCACTGCCGTCCCCAACAGTTTTTTCAACAGTCTTCGGACTAAGGCAATTTCTTTTTTGAGATTATTTCACCAGCTTTGGAGAATACTCTCTCAGAGCACAGAGGATGCAGGTGTGCAAAGGAAGGCTACTGCAAGTTTGTACAGTGTAGGATAGACACGTTTCTGTCTCTCCCAGTACATTCACCTCTGTCTCAGAGGTGCCTAGTACCTCAGCATAATGATCCAAGCTCTTTGAAACACAACAGACACTTGACCTTGCAAATAGAAATAAAATTAGAAGAATGGCCTAGCTGGGACTTTAACCCCAGCCTCCCAGTTGCGGGGCAGATGCTTTACCACTATACCATCACCTCAGTTACAATAAAAATCCACTGTTTGTGTAAAATGTATCAATGGGAGAAATTAGATCAAACTGTTCCCAAACGGGAGAAGTCCATGTTTTTGGTGCTGGTTCCATCTGAAATTTGGCTGTGACAAATCCCTTACACAGTCAAACATCGACAACACAAAACATGAGTGAAAGGGATTTGCATTGTGTATCGCTGCTCACTTTATTTCATGTTGCGTGCAAAATCATGAATGGCTTCTTGATCCAGTCATGTAGTACGATGTCAGCAATACATTGATAGAAAAATTCCATATTATCTACATTATTATTGATATTAATAATGTATTATTATATTTGAGAAGTATCATACCTTTCATATGCCATGTTTAATGTTTATATGTGCATTCCATATAGGATAAGCTTATATATTCTTGGTATGTTTCTGTGAGCAATTTCAGAGAGCTCAGACTGAAGATCAGTACAGGGTTAGTACATGTGTAAGGAATGATCTAAGGCATTTATTACAATCTCTTTGACATGTCCTGTTTCGGGTCACAGGAATGCACAGGAACTCCTCATCTTATAGATTAGTGTTTTATGGACATTCTGTTAGATTTACTTTCTTGTCACCAGAGTGTCTGTGACATCCACCTGGATAAGCTCAGTTATCAGGACTTTCTGTCTGTCCCTCTCCTTTCCTCCTCTCATCCCATCCTCCCCCTGCTTTCTCCTACCTATATATATCAGACTTAGAAGAATGGATCCTTTAGGGATTCTAAGCGTATCTGAACGCCATGCTTTGTAATTTCTCCCCCAAAGTGGCCATTGGGGTGACTCCTTATATTTTTGTAATAAATGTATATAAATTCAACTTTCCGCCCGATTATTTGACTTTGAATAATTTAAGCTCAATATTATTCTAACATTTTGGCGCCCGAACAGCGGATCCACATATCTCCGTCTTTCTGGTGCCTCTGCTTGATTTCAGCAAGTGCACAGCTGATAAAAAGACCTTCCCAGGCTGAGTGAAAAAAAGGCTCAGTGTTACTGCAGTGAAGGCATTTCAGACCGGGGAGCTGGAACTGACTGGGTGATGGATCTGAGAATCCTACAGGCGGCTTGAATGTAAGTACATCTGTTGTTGTTTATGGATAAAAGATAGTGAGGTTCCCCGGACCGATCGTACACTGCGAAAAGCTGAAGGGGTGAAACTAGCGGCCTGATTGGTGGGTTATTTTTGCCCACGGTGAGCGGTACCGTAATAATCCCTTGGGAGGAATGAGGTTTTTCCTCTGCAAATGGTGACCGTTATCGCAAGACCCAGGGTAAATCTTCGAAATCCGCCATTCTCTACATCCTAGTAAGTGCAGTGGAGGTCCGGAAGTGCATGCAGAGAAAAAAGGGAAAGATTCGTGGTCTTTTAACCGCAGATGTTTGACGTCCTGTGGAAAAGTCACGTGATCCCAGAGAAGTAAATTTTCGGGGACAGATCCTTGCCTTTTGTGACCGTTTCTGCTTATTGTCCAGTGTTTGGTTTTTCAGCATTTGTGGGGAGGTTACTTGAACCCCAAAAAAGGTAGATTTTATTTTGAGAATTTGTTGAAGTACTGAGTCTGGTTTGTTTTGTCTCTGTGTTATCTGCTCCAGTGTGAAAAAGTGAGAGTTCTCCACGGAGGCGGAAGGAGCAGGTTGTAAAATTGATGTTTGTGATTTTTTCCTGATATTTGTGGAGCATAAAAGGATGGATTAGTTAATTGCTATCCTTTTGAGAAGTGTTTAAATTTATAGGTATTTGAAAATAGTAGCTTTGAGCAAAAGCAGTGGACTGGTGTTGTGAGAGCTGCCACATCTGCGATTTTTCCGCTAAGAGTTGCCAGTTCCGGAGATTATTTGAAGCAATTTTCATGCTGTTTTGGGTTTTGGCATGAACCTAAAAGTTTCTATTGTATGACCTTGTGAAGATAACGCGAAAAGAGAGCATTTCTGTGTGGGCCCTGTGTGTCTGTCTGTGTGTGTGTATCTATCTGTGTCTCTGTGTATGTGTCCTTGGGTGAAAGAAACAGACAGAGAGAGAGAGAACTTGGGGAAAAAATAGAAAAGGCTGTGTATCTACTGATTTGTGTGTAAAAACTTGGTAAAAGGGAAGAGAAAAAAACAATCTATGGGTATTTTTGCAAAGTTTTGGGGTTTTACTTTTTCAGTCTAACTTTGTGGGTTTTTAACTCTAATGCTGCGTACATGATAAACTATTTACATATTTTTTACAGCCGATTTTTTGATGTATCACTGACTTTTCTTTTTTTCTTTGACTGAAGCATATCAGTGCACTTTACAGGGAAAAAGGACGCAGAACTGAGGTTCTCCTTCCCCTGCCAAACCAAAACCAGCCTCTGAGACCCAGCCTTGTTACCATTCATGCTCTCCTCCTATCGACATCAAAGAGGTGGCTGAACATCTAAATTAAGTACAAATGCTTGCATCTTAATCAATGCTACCAGCATGACAATGTTGAAATTAACTGAACATTACAATATCATGCTGTCACTTAATAATGCCTAATCACTGAAGGCTTTATGTATACCCTATATTACATGATTCAAAGCATAGAGGTTCAAAAGAGATTGATAATTAATGTGTTTGTGCATACGACTTGCCAGAGACTACTGATTATCAAACAGAGGTCTTAGTAATTGTATGTCATATTGTTGCTTTGTTTAAATAATACTATACTCACTTTTTAATAAATGACATATGCAATCTTATTTACATTTTGACCCTGGGCCTGTCCATGTAAAACACAGGGGGAGAACGCAAGAGCAGGATCTGAGACAGTTCATGCTGTGACTTTTTCCATCCTGGAAGAACACAGCAAGATGAGAATGAATTTTTTTTTATTATCGGGAGATGGTTAAAAAAAAAAAAGAAAAAGAGACAGAAATAGCACAAGATTTCTGGTAAAATGGAGAAAGGGAATTTAATTTCAATGGTCTACTCAGACTGATTAGTGGCAGATGGAGCACCAAGAGGAGTTGTCAGACTGACCTAGATAAAATAAGATAAACAGACAAAATCAGCCTTCTAAGGGGAACCCCCCCCCCCCCACACACACACACACACACACAGACCACGGATTGTGGTCCTGTGCCATAAATTCCTGAAAACGGAGATTAGGCCTGCATTTCCAGTTACTAATTCTAACTGCTGCATTGGTTTAAAGCTTCTAACATATGATACTGTCCTAAACTAGTGATTAGCCATGTCAATTGGTAAAACATTTACTTATTCACAGAGTATTTAGCGAATACTTGCTGTGAATAGCAAAAACACATTCAAATTGTGTAAGCTTTAGGTGTAATTTAAAGTTTTTTCTGCTACTGTACATTCTTCGTTTTTCAACAGGAAAGGGAAAGCATTCACAAATTTTTTTTTAGCTTTCACCAGGAATTACTGTAGATTTGCCAAATTAACAAGGAATCACAACATCACCATTACCTTTCAATTTAATAAATCCTTGGTGACGTGCAATATGTAATAAAATAATATAAAAAAACAATAATTCACTTGTGTTTCTTAACATTACCTGTTATAATAAACAGTGGGATAAACAACTGGGATAAACATTTAAGGGACACAAAAATAATGATGATCACTGGAACATTAGTAAAATCAATTTATAAGGTGATAAAATTTGCACTTCTGTTGATGTAAATACTGAAGGTGCAGACGGGGAAGCCGTAAGGCTTTCCCCAAACTGTTCCTTTGCAGGATGGCACCAACATGTGATCTTTGTGGGAGATGGGAGGAGGCCAGATGGTGTGTGTGTGTGACAGGCTCATTGGCTGGAGGGACCACAGGGGGAAGGACCTCTCAGTTGACAAGCATTTTTTGAAGCTAAGTAGAACAAATGACATTGCAAATGACATAAAGCATAACAATTTAAATGACTCTGACTTTAAAAATGTAGTGTTCATATGACTTCACACTGCAGGATACATCTGATGCCACACAACATAATGGTGTGACAATATCACATTTCAGAAATGTGACAGTAATAAGGAATGTGTTTTCCTGGTGCTCAGCCATGGCTGAGCTGGGCCTCAGGACTACAGCCCACCCCATAATTTACCAAGGAATATATAAAATGAGGCATTCCTTGTACAAAATTAAGCCAAATTCTAATTAGGCAATATGTCCACCTTTCTATTGACTGAAGGAGTGTGACACAACCTTTCACAAGGATTCACTTATGCAAATTCAACCTGTCTGTGTTCAACTGGACAAACTGAGCTTAGTTATCAATGCTAAATCATATCAAATCTGCACAGACAGCTATATTGTTTTTTCCTAAATGGAATTTGTAAATTGGTTCAAGAGACGTCATAAAAGAAACCATGATTATTGAAACCTCATTTTGAAGGAGGTGTACTACTCACAAATTTTCATCTAAATTAACTGTGTGTGACACATAAAAGTGGTAACACGCTTCCTTCTAGTAAAAAACACTACCCATCAAGCAAATACCCTGTAACTTTGCTGCATGTGCATCTCCATGCATCAAAAGGGGGGTACCAAAGAAATTAATTAGCAAAAAATAATTAGCAATCCTCAGAAAAATAGATAATACATAAAAATTATCAATAGATGATCAATAATGAAGAAAAAATATAAATGAAACCACTTGGTAATGAAATCACAACCTTCAATAGGAGAAGTTAAAAGTTACATCAATAAATTTCCAGATATTTAAAAAAATATCAGTAGATTATTGTAAAGGAAATATCATGTTTATAAGGAACAAGGTAAACTGATAAGGAAGAAAACTATGCAAATATATGAGAAAAGTTCCAAATTTCTAAGAAAAGTCCAATCTGTGCTGAATTTATGTTTACTGTGGGACTTGATTTAGAATCTACTACAAAGACAATACAGATTCTTACTCAATTAAGAGAACAATGCTTTAAGGAGCTCAAAGCAAAAAAAATTGATCTTCCCTGCAAAAAGTTAGTTTTTTCAAAACCTTTGCATGGATCTCATTGAACTAAACCAGAAAAGCACTCCGAGAGCGCAGACCTCCGCCAAGTACCTCAGTTCCCCCTAATATTGGGATTTTCCCCAAATATAATAATCCTCCATTTAATTTATCTATATTTTCAGAATCCTTGACCAGCAAAACATACCTTTAGCAATTGGATTCACATTGATATCTTTATTAGTTCAGTAGTTATTGACAAAAATCACTTTTTTGGTAATGGTGGTTTTCTTCTGGATATAGCTCCATAGCTTTAGAAGATAAAACAAATCCATTGGCACACTACTGATTCCTCAGTGTCTTTACTATATTTTGGTGTTTGTTGTATGTTTATATGTTAATTTGTTACCTTACAGTGATGAAAATTCCAAAGATCCCCTATTATTTCCTGTTGTGGATCACAGTATCCAGATTTTTTGCAGGATCCGGATCAGTCTTTGATATTTCCTAGAACCTATTGGGATCTTATCCTGTATTTTTTTGACAAGCGTCCTGACCATTTATTGTGGAGTTATATACACATATGCTAAACATGGCCCTATCTCGCAATGATAAAGAATCTTTAAAAAATTCCTGGATCCAGACGGTGATCCGGATCACTCCCAAAATCTAATCATTTCTTCCTTGTCCCATTTTGGACTTGTCCTGAAAATTTTGTCAAAATCCGTTCATAACTTTTTGAGTTATGTTGGTAACAGACAGACAGACAGACAAACAGACAAACAAACAAACCCCAGTAAAAACATAACCTCCTTGGCGGAGGTAATAAGAGTGAAGGTAAAAATGTTTAGAAATTATTTACACACTTATTGAATATACAAAGGCTTTACCCTACACTAATTTAAATATTGCTATGGTGACACTGAAACCCTTAACTAAAACAATATCAAGATTTAAAATAGCTGAAATGATTTACTTAGATAATGGAAATGGAATACACTTTGTAAATCAAATCATGTCACATTTAATTCAATTCAATTCAATTCAACTTTATTTATAAAGCGCCATTTCACAACAACAGTCATCTCATAGCACTATCAACTGTAGGGGGACCCCCACAGTTGCAGAAAGACCCCAGCAATCAGGCGATCCCCTGTGAGCAAGCACTTGGCGACGGTGGAGAGGAAAAACTCCCTTTTAACAGGAAGAAACCTCCAGCAGAACCAGGCTCAGGGAGGGGCAGTCATCTGCTGCGACTGGCTGGGGGGTGAGGGGATAGAGAAGAAGAAAAGAACAGACATGTAGAGAGCAAACAGCACGATGGGGACTCAATCTATGGGAGAGAACAAACAAATGTTAATGACCAGCAAAAAAAAAAAAAATATTTCATAGAGAGTGAGGAAAGGTGTGAGGCCCAGTGCATTACTGGAGGTCCCCCGGCTGACTAAACCTATTAGCAGCATAACTAAGGGAGGGTTCAGAAACACATGATCCCTCCCTAATTGTAGGCTATATCAAAAAGGTAGGTTTTAGCCCTATTCTTAAAAACAGAGATCGAGTCTGACTCCCGAATCCAGATTAGCAGCTGATTCCACAGGAGAGGACCTTGATAACTGAAGGCTCTGCCTCCCATTGTACTTTTGGAGATTCTAGGTATTACAAGTAATCCTGCATTTTGGGAGTGTAGTGCTCTGTTAGGATGATACGGTAGTATCAGATCTTTTAAATAAAAAGGAGCCTGATTGTTTAGAGCTTTGTAAGTAAGAAGAAGGATTTTAAACTTAATTCTAAACTCTATGGGAAGCCAATGAAGGGAGGCCAGAACCGGAGAGATATGATCTCTCTTTCTAGTACCTGTTAAAACTCTTGCTGCAGCATTTTGGATCAGCTGAAGACTTTTTAAAGATGTTTTAGGACAGCCTGATAATAAAGAATTACAATAATCTAATCTCGAGCAAACAAAAGCGTGGATCAGCTTCTCAGCATCACTCTGAGACAAGATGCTCCTAATCTTGGCAATATTACGCAAATGATAGAAGGCAGTCTTAGAAACAAATTTAATATGTGAATTGAAGGACAAATCCTGATCAAAAATAACTCCAAGGTTCCTCACAGAGCTATTAAGAGAAAGAGTAACTGCATCCAAACTGAAAGTTTGATTTGGAAAGGAATTTCTAAGGTTTTTTGGACCAACAAGAATGACTTCAGTCTTATCTGAATTTAATAGCAGGAAATTACAAGTCATCCAAGCTTTGATTTCCTTAAGACAGGCTTCTAACTTGGCTAATTGATTAGTATCATCTGGCTTCATTGACAGGTATAATTGTGTGTCATCTGCATAACAATGAAAATGTATACAGTGCTTTCTAATAATGTTGCCTAACGGAAGCATATATAAACTAAAAAGAGTAGGGCCTAGCACAGATCCCTGTGGAACTCCATGACTAAGCTTTGAGCTGAAAGAAAACTCATCATTTACATGAACAAACTGGAACCTATCAGATAAATAAGATCTAAACCACTGCAACGAAGTTCCATTAAGTCCAACATAGTGTTCTAATCTATCAAGTAGAATATTATGATCGATAGTATCAAAAGCTGCACTAAGGTCTAAAAGGACAAGTACAGAAACTAGTCCATTATCAGATGCAATGAGGAGGTCGTTAGTGACCTTCGTTAAGGCTGTTTCAGTACTATGATGGATTCTAAACCCAGATTGAAACTCTTCAAGTAAACCATTTCCCTGCAGGTGGTCAAATAATTGCGTAGCAACAACTCTTTCTAAGATTTTTGAAATGAAAGGGAGATTAGAGATTGGTCTATAGTTAGCTAAAGCTCCTGGATCTAGCGTTGGCTTTTTGAGTAAGGGTTTAATTACAGCCGTTTTAAAAGCCTGCGGTACATGGCCTAAAGTTAATGAAGAATTGATTATATGAAGAATAAAGCTACCAATAAGTGGGAAGACTTCTTTAAATAACCTGGTAGGAATAGGGTCTAAAAGACAAGTTGAAGGTTTGGATGAGGAAACTATTTTGTCTAACTCACAAAGGTCGATTGGAGTAAACTCATCAAGACAGACATCAATAGAAGGAGTTGTAGTAGTTACAGTATTTAAGTTAACTGTGGGAAGAATCTGATTGATTTTATCTCTGATGGATGAAATTTTATTATTGAAAAAGTTCATAAAGTCCTGACTAGTAAGCTCTAAGGGGATGCTAGGATTGACAGAGTCCTGACTCTTTGTCAACCTGGCTACAGTACTGAAAAGAAACCTGGGATTATTCTTGTTCTCTTCTATTAATGCAGAGTAATAACTCGTTCTAGCTTTTCTAAGAGATTTTTTATAAATTAAAAGATGATTTCTCCAAGCTAAATAGATTTCATCTAAATTAGTAGAGCGCCATTTTCTTTCTAATTGACGAGTCTTCTGTTTTAAGCTACGAGTTTCTGTGTTGAACCAAGGAGTTAAAAATCTCTGATTAGACTTTTTCTTTTTTAAGGGGGCCACCAAATCTAGAGCCTGATGCAGAGAAGCCGAAACACTATCCACCATGTTATCAATTACAGAAGGAGCAAGCTGTCTATAGCTTATTTCCGTTGTGTTGACACATGGCATAGAGGAAACAATCTGTATAAATTTGGAAACAGCATCATCTGAGAGGCATCTACTGTGATAATATTTTTCTTTAGGAGCCAAATAGTCAGAAATAGTAAAATCAAAGGTTAACAGACAATGGTCTGACAGTACAGGGTTATGAGGAGACACTACAAGATTTTCTATTTCTATGCCATATGTCAGAACAAGGTCCAATGTATGGTGGAGGTAATGAGTAGAATTTCCTACTTTCTGAGAAAACCCAATCGAGTCTAATATTGAATTAAAAGCCACATTAAGGCAGTCACTATCTACATCCACATGTATATTAAAGTCCCCTACTATAATTATTCTATCAGATTTCAGCACTAAATCAGCTAAGAAATCAGCAAATTCGGATAAAAATTCTGAATAGGTTGATGGGGGACGATAAACTATGGCAAATAAAATTGGGTTTAACCTGAAATTGCTAAAGTGCCCAACACTGAGGACCAGGCCCTCAAAGGAATTATAACATGTTTTTTGCTTTACATTAACTAGTAATTTGGAATGGTAAATTGTTGCTACTCCTCCTCCACGACCAGAACTTCTGGGATTTTGACAGTTTAAATAACCAGAGGGAGTTGATTCATTTAAACCAACATAATCCTCTTGCCCTAACCAAGTCTCTGTAAGGGAAATTAAATCAATCTGATGATCAATTAACAGATCATGGACTAACAGAGACTTGGGAGTTAGAGACCTAATATTTAATAAACCACATTTAATTTTTAAATTATGAGGAGGAACAGAGGCCAAATCATTCAATTTAGAGGCTTTATGTTTAATTTGAGTTTTACCAATATTTTGCTTTATCACTTTGGGATGCTTATACATTATATTTTTATTTACTTTGGAGGGAGCAGACAACGATTCTCTGATGGGGAAGTCAGGGGCTAAGCTGAGGGGTGGCGGATGAAGAGGAGCTGCAGAGAGGCGTGTAAGACTGCGACTCTGCTTCCTGGTCCCAACTCTGAGTAGTCAGGGTTTTGGAAATTTGGATAAAAAAGATGCCAGATTGTTAGATAAATGAGAAGCACCATCCAAAGTGGGATGAATGCTGTCTCGTCTCATAAGACCAGGTTTTCCCCAAAAAGAGCTCCAATTGTCAATGTAGCCCACGTCATTTTTAGGACACCACACAGACAGCCAGCGGTTCAAGGATGACGAGCGACTAAACATGTCATCACTGGTCAGATTGGGGAGGGGTCCAGAGAACACTACAGTGGCAGACATCATTTTTGCAAACTCACACAATCTTATCTTATTTAAGATAAGATAAGATAAGATAAGATAAGCCTTTATTAGTCCCACAATGGGGAAATTCCAGGATTACAACAGCACAGGGATAGCAACACTCAGAGCAACAATCAGAAGGCAAGAAAAAACAAGAACAGCTAGTAAACATATGTACATATTACTATAAATATATATATATATATATATATATAGACACACAGTGCGGAGCATTATGGTTGGTGAATGTGCAGCAGAACATCTAAGCTCTCTCTCCGCGGATGCGGCGGGCCAGCTGGAAGTCTTTGGGCATGATGGTGACCCTCTTAGCGAAGAAGAGACCCACCAGGTAGGCCTCGCTGGCCTCCTGCAGAGCCATGACGGCGAAGCTCAGGAAGCGCAGGTCAGTCTTGAAGTCCTGAGCGATCTCCCTCACCAGGTGCTGGATGGGCAGCTTACAGATGAGCAGCTCCGTGGAATTCTGGTAGCGACGGATCTCTCTCAGAGCCACGGGCCTGTAACGGTGAGGCTTCTTCTCTCCGCTGGTGGCCGGAGCGCTTTTCCGAGCAGCCTTGGTGGCTAGCTGCTTCCTGGGGGGCTTTTTCCTCCAGTAGATTTTACGGGTGGTCTGCTTGGTTCTTGCCATCGCTCTTTATTATTCTGTCTTATATTTCTTGCACGCCGCCTAAACTCCAGCTCGGCACCCGCGTCGTTTTCGCTACAGTTCCCAGTATGTCGAGTTTCTCCGATAGCACCGGGTGGCGGTTGAGTGCTAGCTAGCACTAGCTCTTCCTGCTGTAACGTCTCCTGCTGTAAACAGTGGCTCCGTCCGCCGACTCGGGAGACCTTTGGGGCGATCTGTGTGTCCATGATATATATATATAGAGTGAAAGGTGTAGAAAGAAGAAGGAAGATAAAAAAAGGCTATTGCAACGGGCGGCCAACTCGTGTGGCGCCGCCGGTCCGGCGGAACTGGAACTGAAAAAAAAAAAAAAAGTGCAGTTCCTAAATTATTAGTACCAAACATTTACCTAGGAAACCACTTAGCTTACCATCAACAATCTACAAGATCAGTATAATATTCAAATAAGAAAATAGGGAGATTGTGAATGACAAACCCTATTACTGAAGCCATTTAACCCCTTAACGCCTGAATTTATTTCCAATTATGAAAAAAAAATTTCACTTGTGTTTTTGCTTTTAAGTAGATGCTAAATTAAGTTGAGAAAGTTAATTTGACTATAGCACATAAAATAGATATAATTTTAGGTATGATGCAAATTAGCGACAACAGGCATCTATGGTAAAAAATGGTAACAAAAAAACACCTGTTCCCATCTCAAGTATGAAGAGTCTTTTATTTATGCAACAAAGTTATTTTCAGTATTTTCAACTCTCATGACTGCCAAACTATAACCCTAACCCTAGCAATCAGGAAATGGATGGTGCTCCATCTCTGACCGTTCCTACGAGAAACTAATGCCTGCAAAAGGTTCCTGGGTATGTGTTGGAAGTGCTCCAACTGGAAGTGGAGGAATACAGACGGTATTTTGGTTGCATTTGGAGCGGAAGCGGTTTGATGCGAATTCGCGACAACAGGCGTCAAGGGGTTAACTTAGGTGATGAGGAAGGGTTTCTGGGTGATTATATGGAAAGAATGACAACTGACAGCGATGTCATCCATACTGCCCTTCCCAGGAGGGACCATGTGATGAAGGAACTCTGGGAGGTGCACCCATCTCTTGACCAAACCAGGGGATCTGGTCATCAAAGGAAACTGGACCAAAACTCCCTGGTAAGGACAGCACAAAGGTTATCCTGCTGACCTAAACAGCCGCAGAAAGCGAAGGACGTGGCACTTGGGTGCATCTAACATTTTACCCCAACTGAAACCCACAGTAAGAGACTGTTTAACATGTATATTGTATACTTTATTTGGAAAAAAAAGGAAAACAACAAATGACTGTTTAACTGTTTCTCTATGCAAGTGTCAGCTGATGACTTGGTGTCCAGTAACGACCTCTGCTAATAGAGAAGCAGGCTGTTTGTTTATCATGACAAGGGAGAAAAAGAGAAAAAAAAATACAAGGGAAAGAAAAATGTGGTCAGTGTTGTTACCTTATCATCCTCTAGTAATACTTAATATTGGTTATTAAGTTGTTCCAATGCTTATACACTGTTGAGAATGTTTGCTCCTTAATAACACTAACAGTTAGGCAAAATATCTTTATTGCTAAAATAATGCAGCTACTACAGGCCATTTGTTTTTATTTTTTTTAAAGAAAGGCTATATACAGAAATAACATAGCAGACTTCATTTTGAATCAAACCTGACACAACACATCACTCCACTGATTAGAAACATGACACTCCTTACTCTGCAAATGCAAGGTTAAATTTCATCAGGGAACTCCTCTTTTTGAAGTGGGGATGTCCCCTTTTCAACAGTTTAACATTCTTTGAGTATGCAACGGCTTACAGTGCGTCTATCCCCTGTACTGCTACCCTGCTTGACCAACGAAGCAAGCAAGTGTTATACCAAGGATTTACATTGTCAAAGGTCATTGAGTCATTGGGTGTATTCGCATCTGGCTGGACACTGGGCAGATCTGTGTACCCCATTTTGGCAACTGACCGTACCCTCATCATGTCGGCAGGGCAGGTGGGCAGGGTGAAGAGAGATGCTTTTCTACCACATGATGCCATTCATGAAGCATGAATGCAATTTCAGATGAAAAGTACAGGAGTGAGGTTTGGTTCATTGTTTCTTTGAGTGAGAGTAGAAACAAAATACCTTAGGGATGAAAACACTTAATTGTAGACTATAATTATTTACAAAATTATAACAAAGGATAGAATGGTCCTTGATCGACTAATTACCACCCGTAGGGGTGTAGGCCCTATTATAGGAGATTACTCCATCCATCCATCCATCTTCTACGGCTTTTCCAGAGGTCCAGGTTGCGGAGGCAGCAGAGAAGCCCAGACCTCCCTCCCCCCAGCCACCTGTTCCAGCTCTTCAGAGAGGATACCAAGAGCCAATAGTAGCTGAACCAATAGTTCAGCTTTGGCAGCGAGCAGGAAAAGCTCTGTGCAGGCGAAGGTGGAGGGGGGTGGGGGGTAGTAAATGCCGGCCGGGGATGGTGAAATCGTCCGGGCCGCGCAAAAATTGCTTGTTGTTCCGCGATGTCGAGGGGCTGTCCCGTTGAACGTGCGGAGATCACAAGAAGAAAAATTAGTCACTGGCTCCTCTCGCGATTAAGTCCTGCAAGGATTAATAGCGGCCGTGAAGAAAAGACGAGGCTGCGTGGCGGCTGTAATAAAAGCAGCGGGACTGGCGTGTTGGCTTTAGGTGCAGGCACAACCTTAAAGCTCTCGGAAACCGCAAACTGCTGAATTTCCCTTGTGCGCCGTGGCTGAGACCATTAGCAAATCCTTCGTGCATGCTGCGTGCGTGCCTCAGGTGTACGAGCAACCTTGAAGGGCTTGTGTGCAGCGGCGAAGGAGGATGGGGGTCTGCAGAGCCGTATGCATCCCGTGCGTGGTGCGCCGTCCGCGTAACTCCCCGGTGCGTGTGGTGGGGCTCCGTGCGTTGTTGGGCCAGCTGGAGAGGAGACAGGGTCAGGGAGCGTAATCATCCCTGTTCGATGTGTTGGAGCGGTGAAAGGAAGTAGACGATCTTTGTCCCTCGTGCTTGTGCAGATTGGAGTGGTGAGAGGGAGGAGATCTTTGTCACTCGCTCGGCCATGGTGCGTTCAGGTCCACGCGCTGCATTCTCCGTCGGCCATGGAGGTCGCCGTCGTGGAGAGGGGACGAGGTGCATGCGCTCTCGTGTGGAGGAGCTGTGAGCGCGGCCGGTCCAGCGTGGATGTGCCGATCTAGGCGTGCAGATCCCACCATGGAATTTGCTGCAGCTTTCCCGGTCGTGGGTGATGTCCTGAAAGTTCACTGAAGCAGAAGGCAGCTGCTGCGTTCGCTTGTCGTCGGAGCATCACCGCCGGGTGCTGCGTTCGCCGGCAGCGTGTTTTTTTCAGCGTCGGGTCACCAATATGGCGGATGATAAAATAAAGGCAGCGATGAGAGGTTTTAAGAAGGTTTATTAAATCACACCGCCATCATGGAACTCCGCTCCAGCCTTTGTGTGAGCAGACTGGAGCGGGGTCCTCAGGCTCTCCAGCAAAGAGACACAAGATGTGTGTGTCAGCAGCAGCAGTCAAAGAGGGAATGAGTTACAGAACATGTGCAGTATTTATACCCAGTTACAGACAATACATGAAAGACATGGGACATTTGCATCACAGTAAGAGCAGGAAGCCTGAATGTTTGCATTTGATTCATACAAAACAGCATGATACCAGCGGAAGGAGCTAGACACAGGAAGGCTGCCTATTGTTCTGTTAATCGCTCCAGATGCACGCTCTGCATGTCCCAGTCTGTTGTGGGGGTTACGTCACAATATGTTCATTCCATATAGGATAAGTTTATATATTCTTGGCATGTTTCTGTGAGCAATTTCAGAGAGTTCAGACTGAAGATCAGTACAGGGTTAGTACATGCATAAGGAATGATCTAAGCCATTTATTACAATCTCTTTGACATGTCCTGTTTCGGGTCACAGGAATGCACAAGAGCTCATCATCTTATAGATTAGTGTTTTATGGACGTTCTGTTAGATTTACTTTTTTGTCACCAGAGTGTCTGTGACGTCCGCCTGGATAAGCTCAGTTATCAGGACTTTCTGTCTGTCCCTCTCCTTTCCTCCTCTCACCCCACCCTTCCCCTGCTTTCTCATACCTATATATATCAGACTTAGAAGAATGGATCCTTTAGGGATTCTAAGTGTGTCTGAACGCCATGCTTTGTAATTTCTCCCCCAAAGTGGCCATTGGGGTGGCTCCTTATATTTTTGTAATAAATGTACATAAATTCAATTTTCCACCTGATTACTTGACTTTGAATAATTTAAGCTCAAAATTATTCTAGCATACATACCTTGCCAAATATTTCCTGGACAAGCTCGGAGCACCCTCAAGGCTCTGGAGCCTGCTGTCCCATCACTACTCCCTACCAACTCTTTCAGTGTTGGATTCAGTAAACTCTCTTCTTTAAAAAAAAACAAAACACTATTGTCAACTTAACCTTTATATCTCCTCCTTCCTACTGATATCCTCTATACAGAGACGTTTCTGCCTATTAAGCATTGCACACAAATGCATCAGGCCCCCTCACCCACTAGAGGGCCTCTGAGCTCACCCTCAACATTTTTGAGGTGCATTAAAATTATGTTCAACTTTTTTCCTGTAAATTTTCAACTTTTTTTCTTACAAATTTGTGACTTTTCGATTGTTTTTTTAAACATTCGCAAAGAAGGAAATGTAATTAGAGTGGTTTGTTTGTTTGCCTGTTAGTAGGATTATGCAAAAACTACTGAAAAGATTTGGTTGAAATTTTCACCAGAGGTAGTCTTTGGACTACAGATGAACCCATTAGATTATGGAGGTGATCCATAAGTACATACCTCCACCAAGGCTCTGTCTCACAATGTACAGACTGATAGAAGGATGGAGGGATGGATGGACCAAAGGGTGGGAGAGATCGAGGGAGGGACAGAGCCTTGGCAGAGGCATGCTTGGATTGCCCTCTAGTTTTCTCACAGTTTCTGTTTCCCAGACATTTAAACAACCAGAGGTGGTTATGCTCAAAAACTTGCTTTTATTCCCTCACAGATCGGCTATTTTTTTTCTTGTAAATTCACAAAAATTGCATAAATTTGCAACATTTTTCCTCTTAATTTGAAACTCTTTCTCACAAATTTGTGACTTTTTTCTTGTAAATTTGCATAATTTTCCCATGTAAATTTCTTTTTTTCATAGTAAATTCATTTTTCATTATAATTTTCAACCTTTTTCTTGTAAATATGCAGCGTTCCTCTAGATTTAGATTTTTCCCCCAAATATCCAGTGACCTGTTTATTTTGTTGTTTTTTTAATGTTTTTCCCTGCATTTTAAAGGGATTGGACTCACTCCTGTTACAAAAATCGTCCCCCCCCAAACACAACCTTTCATAGGACCCTGAAAACGCTAGAAACGGCCCTGCCTCTGCCATTCATTTTGCTTCTTCGTCATAAAAATTTCATGTATTTCTTAAATTGAAGTCAGTTTCGCCAGTTTAAAAAAAAAGGTAGAACTTGTGGAGATTACACAGCCCTGCAACAGCTGCTAATTTCAGCGGAAATGTAATTAAAGAAATTTGTAAAACTCACTGAAAGCTTTAGTTCTTTAACAGAATGCAATGGTGCAGCTGAGGCTATAGCAGGCGGCTGACTGATCTTGTTGTCTGCAGCGTAATGGCGTCGTACATCACCCTGTGATGTGCTATTGGGGATTCTGGCCTGCAGTTTCACTGATTCCACCTGCTGCTCAGAGTTACCACCACACAACAGCAGTGGGGATTTCATGGAAACCTGATTTTATGCTCTCTTCATTTGTAGCTGCATGGCTCTGTCATAGGCTTAAATAAAGGGGAGAGACACGGGGACATGCCCCCCAACCAGGAAAAATGAGCCCTCCCCCCCCGATACTTGCAACTTTTCTCATAAGTTTGTCCATTTTTTTCTGATAAATAAGTTACTTTTTGTGAAATATTTGCTTTTATTTAAATTAGAAACTTTTTTCATAAATTTGTGACTTTCTTTGTACATTTCCAACTTTTTTTTCCTTAAATTTGCAACTTATTTCCTGTAAATTTTCAACTTTTTTCTTGAAAATTTGTGACTTTCTTTTTAAATTTCCAACTTTTTTTCTTGTAAATTTTCATTTTTTTTTCTCATAAATTTGTGACTTTTTCCCCGTAAACTTGTGACTTTTCCCTTATTTTTTCTTGTAGTTTTTCAGGTTTTTTTTCATGTAAATTAGTGATTTTTTTTGTCATAAATTTGGCATTTTTTCTTGTGAATCAGAAAATGTATCACCTTCTTTCACTTTGTTTTCTTTATTATTTTGTTTATTTAATATTTGGGACTTTTTTTCTTGTAACTTTTTTCTTATAACTTTTCAACTTTTTTCTCGTGGCTTGTGACTTTTTAACTTGTAAATTTGTGACTTTTTTCACAAATTTTTTTCTGAATTTTTTTTTCATTAATTGAGATTTTTTTCCTCATAACCTTGCAACTTTTTATTTTTAGAAATTTTCTGCTTTTTTATTGTAATTTTTCTACTTTTTTATTGTAAAATTTCAGCTTTTTTCTTGTAAAGTTTGTATTTTTTTTCTTGTAAATCAGAAAATGTATCATCTTACTTTCTTTTCTTTATTTGTGGTTTTATTTTTATTTATTTATTTTTCAAAAAATTAGTGATTTTTTTTCCATGTAACTTTTTTTCTTATGTTTTCAGCTTTTTTTTCCGTAAACTTATTACCTTTTCACAATTTTTTTGTTTGTTTCAGAATCTTTTTTTTTCATAAATTTTGATTTTTTTTCTTGTAAATCTGTGCCTAAATTAACAATTTCTGTTTTTTCCTTTTTTTTTTTGTAAATTTCCAGGTTTTTGTGATGTTGCTATGTTTTTCTTATAAAACTGTGACTTTTTTTGTCATAAATTATCTGCTTTTTTTCAACAGAAATATGCAACTTTGTGTAAAATTGAAACATTCATATGAAAGCTGGTTAAATTTTTGTTCTCTGTAACTGTTTAATTTTTTATCTTCATCTAGACAATGACCCAAGTTTATTTTTATAAGGTTTCTGTTTTGATGGGAGATTTTAATTTTAAAAGGTTTTAACTCTTCCCCAATTAAAAAAAAAATATAGGCCCTCAATCACAGTTTTGCATAAGGCCCCCAAAAAGCTATAAACAGGCCTGGATAAATCGTTTTATTTTTGAAGAGTATAAAGCAGTGTTTAGCAGCTTGTTTACCAAGTCTTATGTTATAATTTGTCCCTTTAAAAAAGTAGAATCCACACTTCTCCTGCTGGCAGGCTTCTGTGTTTGGTGAGTGGGAGAGCGCAGCGGCACCTTCGACTGATCCTCAGGCAACAAGAAACATGAATCAGCCCTGAATATTCCTACCTGAATTATCTAAATATTTAAATTACACAACTGTCTAAATTAGTCATAGATTTCACAGATGCAAAGAATCTACAAGTTTGCTCTTGTGTCTTCTACATATATATATTAAAATTTGTCATTCTTTCAACAACTTTTAGTGCAAAAAAACCCTCTCAAAACACTGCAACTTTTATTGCAACTTTTTAAAAAAGCTCCCGCAAATTCAGGCTTTTTGGCAGAGGTGCCTCAAAAAATTTTTCATGGGGGGGCCACTGAAAATCTTGGGGTGGCACATCAAAATCGATTTCAAATGTAATCACGCTGCGCACCCATTCACATTTGGTCTGAACGCGCCTTGATAGTGTGATCTGTCCTACATTGCTGTATTTTGTTAATGTTTGTTAATAATACACATAAACCCCAACCAACAGGTCCCGGGCACCAACCTCCCAAGGAGACAGTGGTCTACACTCAATCGCTTCAGGACTGGACATGGCCCCTGCTTGGCCAGCCTTCACAGATGGGGCAGTAGCCCTAGCCCACTGTGCGCATGTGGAGAGGAGCAAACTATGGAACACATCATAGAGGCTTGCCCGCTCCAAAGACTGGAAGGAGGATTACACACCCTCCATACAGCAAACCAGGAGGCAACTGCTTGGCTTAAGGACTTTGCATTCGCTAAATAAATAAATAAAATAATACACAGTGCACATCAATTATTCTTAAACATCTACTACATGTAAAACATGACATAGAAAAACAAAATATAAAATTATGTTAGACTGTCCAGTGGCAGGGACCAGGGGTGGCCACTGAGGGGGCCCAAGTGGTGGCGGGGGGGCATGGTGTCAACATCCCGCGAAATCCTGGAGGGACTGATTAGCCTTGGGGTATGTGGGTTGGGCCTAGTTGCCGATTCTGGTGTTTGAAAGGGAGGAATGAAAACGTTTTGACACAAAATCGTAAGACAATGAAAGGTTTTGTTTCTAGAAAAAAAAAAAGGGCATAAAATACCATTTTAGACATTAGAGATTTGTTTTGATCGGGGATTTATAGCCACCAGAGCGCATCTTTAAAATTACGTTTTTTTGTTTTTTTTTTTGATACATTTGTGACTTTCTTCAAGTAAATTTGCAACATCTTTATAAATTTAAACTTTTTTCTTTTTAAACTTTTTCTTTAAAATTTACAAGAAAAAATGAAATCTGTGTGATAAAAGTCACAAAATTACGGGAAAAACGTAAATTTACAAGCGTTTTCGCTTAAGTTTAAAATTTTGGTCTTACAGATTTGTGACTTTTTTCCTCATAAATATGCAACTTCTTTCTCATAAATTTCCTCTTTTTGCTACGCACTGAGCTGGTGGTTCTCAAGCTCAGGCTTCATGACGGTTTCCTGTTCCATATTATCTGTTTTATGCTACCTTTGGCTTCCCATATATTCTTCTGTGCCTCCTGCCTCTGGTAGCCACTCCAATCTCTCCTGTCAGTTTCTGACAGGTGATTCCAATCTGTCATTGTCTGTTCCTCTCCCTGCTCAGGTTCACACATTCACACGCACTCACACACACACACTCTCACCCATACACACACTATCATCCACACCTGCTCTCCATCAACTCTTCAATCACTGATTCGCACCGGCAATCACGGTGATCATCAGGGCTGGTGTTACTTAAGCCCTGTCCGTCCTCCTGTGCATTGTCGGTGCATTGCATAGTCTTCTCCCTGCACACAGTAAGTTGTTCTGTTCAGCCTGCTCCTCGTGTTTGGACTTTCCCCCCTTTGGACTGCGGTTGTTGTATCTCAGAGCCCAGCTGCGCTCCGACTCTTCTATGTAAGTCCTGCTTCCCGGTTTACATTTCTGGTTTTCCCCAGCGGCCAGTGTTACCCTGGAGCTTATGTGAACGGCTTTTCTCTAAGTCCAAACCTGACTCAGCTGAACTGTATTCACCTGTTGTGCAGCTAACCTTTATGGAATCCTATGTTGGACATTTGTTCTACGTTTGACTCCTTATTTATTAAAACACTCTCTTCACCTGCAAGTGGGCTTGTCTTTTACATTTGTGCATGTATAAAGCGCACGCTCATGACAGAATGCACCAACCATTGAAAGCCCAGCGGTGAAGTTGTGTTCTTTCATCTGTCTGTGTTTTTCACCTACCTGAGTCTCTGCGCAATCATGGATGGGTTGGAGCGGCTGGCGATGTCCCTCCTGAAGGATCTCCTGGCACAGGCACAGGCCTCTTCCTCTCTGGGGACGGTCCGGAAGAACCAGGTACACGCAGCTTGGGTAATGAAGACGAACCCTGGCCTATGGAGTCACCCGGAGGCTACCGACGTGCTCAGCCGCATCAACTCCCTGCTGATGGAGGATGTTGCGATGCTGGAGCCGGTCCATATTAAGAAGAGGCGCGTGAGCAGTAGGAAGTCCCCAGCTTCGCCTGCGACAGCTCAGCTTCCTTCTCCAGAATCGTGGCCCGCTCAGTCTGCTGAGGAGATGGAGGAATGCAGGCAGGTGTTGCTGGCGGGGACGGATCTCCTCTTGGAGGTGAAGCCGTGGCTCCTACCGGATTTGGCATCAGAGTTTGGGGAATATTCTCCGAGGGAGCTGGAGCTCTAGCCCGTGGCCGAGCGCGCTCCAATCCATTGGCCTCCTCCCCACTATGACGAATTTGATCTCGCGGAGACAGCGGACATCATCACCTCCCAGGAATTCAGGCAAGTGCTTGTTCAATCACTTCTACTCTCACCTAAAACCGCTTGTCTGATTCCCGATGAGCTGTTAATTGCTATCACTGCGCCTCCACCTGTCTCTCCTGTTTCCCCCGACTTCCTGCTGTTTCTGGAGGGAGTTCTCCGGGCGATGGAGGAGCGTTCCCCGAGGGAGGCGGAGCCCGAGCACACGCTGGTCAAGGAACCATCTGCTCTCCCACGTCATCGCCGTTCCTGGAGGTCTCGCCCAAAGGAGTCCATCATCATCCAGTCAGCAACCCCTCCTTCACCAGAGAAGGAGAATCCTGCTGCGGAGCTGCTGGTTTCTCCCAAGGTGTCGCCTGCAACCGTCTTCTCCACAACTTTTACATCCGCCAATGTGGGGGCTGCAGTTTTTCTCCCAAATTCTTCGACCTCTGTGCCTGTTTCGGAGGTTTCTCCTCTGCATATAGAGGAGCCCAGGGCCACCGTGGACACAGAGGGAAAGAGAAGTGCTTCTGATGCTGCTGGAGACATCAAACACCAGGAGAACAGGCAAGTTCCTTTTCTATTGTTGATGAACAATTTTGCCCATTCCCTGGTCAAGAGACTCAGGGTCTGCAGTCCCCTGAGTTCTCACCACCAGTGGCATGTGATGACCCCTCACCTGTCCTCTCCGTGTCCTCTTTGTGTGCTTCTGTGAGTTTGAAGGTTTCCAAACCGAGTCACCAGGCAGAGGAGGAGTCCGAGGCCCTGGAAGATCCTGTCCCAGGGTCGGCGGAGCGGCAGCCCCCAGCTACCATGCTGGATCAGCCATCGGTGTGGAGAACAATGCCTGGGGGCTTTGAGACTGCGATTACCATCACGCCTGCTGCAGGGGCCGCTGCAGCAGAGTCACCCACCCAGCTGGACCTCCACGAGGCCGGGCCCAAGACATCATTGTCGGGATCGACGGAGTCCTGGACAGCGGTGGAGCTCGAGTCTAGGCAAGTGCTCCCATTTGTTTCTCTTCCCCCAGTTTTGGAGCAGTCTTGCCTGACTCTTGATGAAGAGGGCCAGGGGCAGCTTGCGGCTGCACCCGGGCTCACCTCGTCGGGCTCTGCCACTGCCGGCGACCCTGACCCTGTCTCTCTCTCTCTCTCATCTCTGAGTTCCTTTCCAGGGTCGCCGGAGAGTGGCCAACACCACCTGAGGCCGCTGAGGATCCAGGTTTGCTGCCCGAGGTCACTATGTACCCAGCTTCCCTCGCTATGGAGGCCACCGTGGGTGTGGCAGTGTCCCAGGCTGGGTCCACTGAGGGTGCAGCGTTGGCCCAGGCCGGGCCCACCGAGGGTGCAGCGTTGACCCAGCCGGGGCCCACCGAGGGTGCAGCGTTGGCCCAGCTGGGGTCCCCTGCAGGAGCAATGAGGTCCCTGGTGGGGACCACCACAGGTGCTACGGTGCTCCAGCTGGAGCCCACTGCGGGTGCAGCTACGGCCCAGGCCGGGGCCACCGCGGATGCAGCTACGGCCCAGTCTGGGACCTCCGAGGGTGCTGTCGGCCAGCTCAAGGAGGCCGGGGCCTTCACTTCTCTTCTGGACGCCATCAGTCACCGTGGGGGTTCCCCTCCTTTGGTCCGGCCACTGACCTTTAAACCTTCCGGTGGGTAAGCCACCTCTTCACTCTCCCCTCCGGTCCTGGTGGCTTAACAATGCTGGCCGCCCGCCCGAGGGACTAAGTCTACAGGTCTTGTGGCCCGTTTGCTCCAGCAGGGCGCCTGACGCTGTTCAGCGGCCTGCGTGCGGGGCTTGGGACTCGGGCAGACCACCCTGGGTAGTTTGTTCCAGTTCTGGTTGGGGGGGTGGGAGGTTGTCTCTGGTTTTGATGGTACTCTGGGTGTCTGGAATCCACCCCTTGAGAGGGGGACTCTATCATGAGCCGAGCTGGTGGTTCCCAAGCTCAGGCTTCATGACAGTTTCCTGTTTCATATTACCTGTGTTTTATGCTACCTTTGGCTTTCCATATATTTTTCTGTGCCTCCTGCCTCTGGTAGCCACTCCTCCATCTCCTGTCAGTTTCTGACAGGTGATTCCAATCTGTCATTGCACGGAGCTTATGTGAACGGCTTTTCTCTAAGTCCAAACCTGACTCAGCTGAACTGTATTCACCCGTTGTGCAACTAACCTTTATGGAATCCTATGTTGGACATTTGTTGTATGTTTGACTCCTGGTGGTGCAGTGGTTAGCACTGTTGCCTCACAGCTAGAAGGTTCCTGGTTCGAATCCCCAGGCTGGCAGGGGTTGGAACCTTTCTGTGTGGAGTTTGCATGTTCTCCCTGTGCTGCGTGGGTTTACTCCGGGGGCTCCGGTTTCCTCCCACAATCCAAAGACATGCATGTTAGGTTAATTGGCTGTTCTAAATTGTCCCTAGATATCTGTTTCCTATAGGCCCTTAGAATAGAGGGTTAGTACTAGTGAAAGCGCTTTGAGTGGTCTTTGTGACTAGAAAAGCGCTATATAAGTGCAGGTTAGTTAGTTAGTTAGTAGTTATTTATTAAAACACTCTCTTCACCTGCAAGTGGGCTTGTCTTTTCCATTTGTGTGTGCGTAAAGCGCACGCTCATGACACTTCTTTCAAAATGTGACTTTTTTCTCTCAAATTTATAGTTTTTTTCTCATAAATTTACAACTTCTTTCTCATAAATTGGCAATTTTTTTTCTTGAATATTAGTTTTTTTTTCTCGTAAATTTGCAGTTTTTCTCATAAATTTGTGACTTTTTCCCCGTAACTGGCAACTGTTTTTACTCATAATTTAATATTTTTTTTTCTCTTAAACTTGCAACTTTTTTTCATACATTTTTTTTTTTGTTACTTATTTGTACCCGTAGGTAGACTTGGTTTGCAGTCTGGTGACAAGCCACCGGCTGCTGGTCGCTGTGTGCGCGAGCGCCCTAAACCTACATGTTTTTGGTATGCGGGAGGAAACCGGAGAAATCCCGGAGTAAACCCACGCAACACGGGGAGAACATGCAAACTCCACACAGCTCACTGTTGGTCGGGGGCTGGGATCGAACCCACGACCTCATGATCCCCACGATCACCCGGCCGAGGGTAAAACTGTGCTGCCGCAGTGCTAAACCACTGCGCCACCGTGCAGCCCCGGTTAATACATTGTTAATTTTGGTGCTATAAATTTTGGATTTCTTTAACTTGCGAATTGGCATTGTTCATCATATCTTTGCATCTTTATTCTTACAAATTTGAACTTGATTTACATTTACATGTTTATATCTTATGCTAAATTTTTGAATACCTCCACCATTGATTTAAGTGTTTGTTGGGTTTTTGCTGTTTAAAAAAAGATCAGACTCTGTTTTGTTTCAGTCCCATGACTCTGCTGAAGTCTGTGCAGATAATTCTGAATTTTACAGACATTACAGTGGGTGACTCATCCTCGGCATCCAGAGGGCCAGAGATGAAGCACGGCGATTGAGAGTGAAGTACAGAGTGCCCATTGAATGGTGAATTACTGAATGATGAAGTGGATTCTGAAAGAGCTCAAATATCTGAACTGCCATTTTTAGACACAACTCAATGAATGTTGGATTTCATGTCTCCTTGGATTTGGAACAAAATATTGGCACAGTCATTTTACAGTAACTTGGCATTTTCTCCCCAAGTTTGTCCTGTTTTTGATAACCTCCGCTAAGGAGGTATAATGTGATTGGGGCAATGTATTTATTTGTCTGTGTCTTCGTAGGATTAAGAAACTACTGGATGGATTGTAATGAAATTTTCACCAGAGGTGACCCTTGGGTGATGGATGAACCCATAAGATTTTTGAGGTGATCCACGAATACATACCTCTGCCGGGGGCGGGGGGGGGGGATGGAGCCTTGCCATTGGTATGCACTCTGAGTGTCTTTTAATTTTCTCACAGTTGTAGTTTTCCATATGTTTAAACAACCAGAGGTGGGCAGAGTAGCAAGAAAATCAGAAAGCAACATTGCCTTATATTAATTACTCAACTACAAGTAAAAGTAGTCCCCAAAAATGACTGAAGTAAGAGTAAGAGTCAGCTCCGTCTCCCCTCCTCATGACTCACAGCTGATTGTCATTTTCTCCCCAGCCCGCTCATGTGATTCACACCGGTTATTTTCTGTGTTAATTGTTTCTAATCCTATTTAAGGGCTGTTATTATCATTTCTCCTGCCGGAGTCTTATGTTTCCTTCTCTCATCTCCATCAGAACCCAGCCCTTGTTCTGATGTGGAATCTGTAAGTTTATTTTGTATTTCGGTTTGAGCACTTTTTTGGTCTTTGTGTTTGTTTAATAAATTTCACAACTGCAGTCCTGCGCGTGGGTCTCTCCTCTCTGCCCTGAGGGGCAATTCTTGACAGAAGACTCCGGCCAGTTTGAGACCCAGCAGCTGCAGTGTGTGTTAATTTTGCATTGTTTCACTCCAGCGGCAGTGGAGGCTCGCAGGTTTTCCTTATCAGAATCAGAATCAGAATCAGAATCAGAATCAGCTTTATTGGCCAAGTATGCACAACACATACAAGGAATTTGACTTTGGCTAAAAACTTGCTCTCGTTGTTCAGGTGAAGGATTTAAATAAGGATTCAATGACAACCACAGTATGTACAGTAAATTACAGTCTGTCCATGTTTCTATAAAAGGATGCAAATATATACAGGAATATATGCAGTTATTTACTCGGACTAACCACACTTTGCAGAAATACATGAAAAAATATACAGTCATACAGTATTTCAATGTGAACTCAGATTCAGTGATATAATGTGAATGAAGTAAAAAGCAGTGTGAGAGTTATGTGCAATGTAATAATGGATGAAAAGTCATTAGTACAGCAACAGGTAGGACTAGGTGAATGTTAGGAGTTCATCAGAGTGATGGCTTGAGGAAAGAAACTGTTCCTGTGACGGGTGGTTTTGACCTTCAGTGATCTGTAACGACGACCAGAAGATAGAAGTTCAAACAGTTTGTGGCCGGGGTGTGATGGGTCAGCACAGATGTTTCCCGCCCGTTTCCTGGTTATGGACCGATATAAGTTCTCAATGGAGGGTAGGTCGGTACCAATGATCCTCTCCGCAGACTTAATGATCCGCTGCAGTCTGGTCTTGTCCTGTTTAGTGGCAGATCCAAACCAGACAGTGATGGAAAAGCAGAGGACAGATTGGATGATGGCGGTGTAGAAGACAACCAGCAGCTCCTGAGGCAAATCAAACTTCTTGAGCTGACGCAGAAAAAACAACCTCTGCTGGGCCTTTTTCCGGACAGTGTCAATATGGGAGGACCACTTCAGGTTCCGGGAGATTGTGGTACCCAGAAACTTGAAGGAGTCCACAGTGGACACTGTGCTGTTGAGGATGGTGAGTGGGGGGAATGAAGGGGGGTGTCGCCTGAAATCCACAGTCATCTCCACCGTTTTGGCTGGGTTAAGTTCAAGATGGTTCTGGCTGCACCATCATGGTTCTGGCTGTATTTCTCCCCAGTTTGGTTTTTCACCCGGAGTACCATGTCAGTCACCCCGGATTTGTCAACCCTGTGTCTGAGCGAGGCGGAACGGTGGTGTATGTGCGTCCTGGAGGACATTCTTTCATAGGCTTGTGCCTCTCGTACTCCCGAGGCAGTCCGAGAGTGTCTGGAGGGCGTGGCACAGGTAGTCGAGGCATGCCCCGACCTGTGGGACCACCCAGAGCCCGCGGCTCTACTCATTTCCATTATCACCCTATAACCTGCGAGTCACGGGCTTGAGACGAGGCAAGTGCTCTCCTTTTCTTTGTTTCTATTTTGGAGAGATCTTGCTTGGCTCTTGATGGGGAGAGCCAGGTGCAGTCATCGCATGCACCTGAGCTCACCTCGCTGGGCTCAACTGCCGCTGGTGACCCCGACCCTGTTTCTTTGCCTCTCTCATCTGAGCTTTTCCCCAGGGTCACCGAGGATCATCCAGCTTCACTGCCCGAGATCACCGTGGGTCCATCTCCTCCTGCCGAGGTCATTGCGGGTGCTCCGTCCCAGCCCGGGACCTCTGTGGGTGCTGCTTCCCCTCTGGTTGAGGTCTCTGCGGGTGCTCCAGCCCAGTCCGGGTCCACTGAGGGTGCGGCTCTGGCCCAGTCCGGGTTCACCGAAGGTGCAGCTTTGGCCTAGTCTGGGTCCTCTGCGGGTGCAACTTTGCTCCTGCCCAGAGCCACCACGGGTGCTACTATGTCCCAGTCTGGGACCACCGAGGGTGCTGCTGAGCGATCAGACACCGTCGTGGTCCCCCCTCCTCTGCCCGAGGCCATCGCGGTTCCCCCTCCTCTGCCTGAGGCTGTCGTGGTTCCCCCTCCTCTGTCCGAGGCCATCGTGGTTCCCCCTCCTCTGCCAGACATCATCATGGTTCTCCCTCCTCTCCCCGAGGCCATCATGGTTCGCCCTCCTCTCCCCGAGACCATCGTGGTTCCCCCTCCTCTGCCAGACATCGTCATGGTTCCCTCTCCTCTGCCTGAGGCCGTTGTGGTTCGCCCTCCTCTCCCTGAGACCGTCGTGGCTCCCCCTCCTCTGCCAGACATCGTCGTGGTTCCCCCTCCTCTACCCGACATCATCATGGTTCCCCCTACTCTGCTGTCCTTTTCTTCACTGGGCCTCTCCATGAGGGAAACCACCTCCTGGGCCACCCCTTCTGTTTAGGTGGCTAAAAAACTCTGGTCAACCGCCTGATGAACTGCGCCGTTGGGTTGGGTGGCCCATATTCTCCGGCAGGCAACCCAACTCTTACCACCTCGCTGTCTGCCAGGCCTGGGACTTTGGCCGGCCACCAGAACTGTCTAGCCCTTTTGTGCAGGGGGCGTAGGTCCCTGATTTTGTCTGGTGTGGAACCTGAGCGGGGTTTTTGTTTTCTCCTAACCTGGGTTTTACTAAGGCATGAGTCATGGGAGTTCTTACTATCTTCTCTGGTTTGTTTCGGTCCCTCCGTGCCTGGGTCCCCCTCCTCCCACCCGGGGAGGGGTTGTTTTCTGGTCTTTTTTTGGGGGGGGGGGGTTCTTAGTGTGGGTGAGCCCTTGTTTTCCTTTTGATGTTGCCTGGGAGGTTTGGTATCCAACTATTGAGATGGCGGGGGGGGGGGGGCTCTGTCACGATCTCAGCACGGGGGATTTCACCCTGCTCTGTCTCTTTGCCTTTCTGTTTTTCCTTATTTGTATAATATTGTATTTTGGAGTTCTTGGCCAGTGATGTTATTTCTAGCTGGTTTTCACGTATTTGGTATTGTATGATTTATTTTCCTGTTTGCGTTCAGTATAGTTTTGTTATTTACATATTTGGGTTTTTTGTTTCCACTTTATTTTGCCAGTGTCCTCTCTTTCCTTTCTCTCGCTGGGGTTGCAGTTGTCAGGAGCACTTCCAGGCTTCTCCCTGGTTCTGGGCGGTGCTCCTGTCAAACTGTCAGCTCCGTCTCCCCTCCTCATGACTCACAGTTGATTGTCATTTTCTCCCCAGCCCGCTCATGTGATTCATACCGGTTATTTTCTGTGTTAATTGTTTCTAATCCTATTTAAGGGCTGTTATTTTCATTTCTCTTTGCTGGTGTTCTGCCATTTTACCATAGGTCATCAGAATACCATAGCCTGGGTTACTACACATTCGCGGCATGCGCATGCATACGTAGTAACAGGAAATACGCTTCCGCTCATCATTTCAGCTTAGATACAGCTGACGGAATCAGCTGACGGAAACAGCTGACGGAAGATACTGTACACCTGATGGAAACAGCTGACGGAAACAGCTGACAGAAGGTAAGCGATGCGCACATGTATAACAGGAAAGGGGCTTGACACTGATTCAAAACGTGGCGCGATTGTGCAGTGTTATCAGTCTACGGTCTATTTCTCACAGAAGGTAAGCTGTTAGTGCAACCTTTATATAATAATGTGGAGTCGCATAATATTAATTTTGTTGTTGCAGTGCATCTCTCATATAGTCAGGCTGCAGTTAACTTAAAAAAACACTGTTGTACTGGCGAAAATTGCGGACAGTCCATGCCTGTGTACTGAACTAAATTTGCCATGTTTTATTAAATGTTATGTTGTTCCTTTGTCTGAATCCATCGCAGTTGTACTGTATGAAAGTCTAGCTATTTTGTAGTTTTCTGTAGTTATTTCCCGTAAGTGCAGCAAGGTCCTGAAAGCTTATGAGGAGGTGCTTGGATCCCTGTGGTTGAAAAATAAATCACATTTGGTCAAATTTGACCACTATGAACTTTTCAGCACCCCCCCCCCCCTTGTAAGATGCTAACCATATTGTTTTATTTAATGCTAGCACCCACCACTCCATTTTAATGTAATATAGGCTAAATGCTCTGGTTTATCTTTTTGTCCTTATATTAGGCTGTATTAGAGTCAGATGAGTTCATCCAGTTTGTTTTAAAAATTATGTTTTATCATTTTTTGAAAAATGTGTAGTGTGTATCCACAACCATGGAAAAGAAGTGGCAGAAGATTTTCAGTTTCCTTTCCAAGGGGTCATACCCGCCAGCGCTGAATTACGGACAGAGGCAAACCCTTCAAGAATACTGTTCTAAATTCAACATTCATGGTCAGTATTTAATGTTCAGAATTAATTACTATGATGTTGACAATGCTATTTGTATATTAATATTTTGATGATCACTCTAACCCTAAGACAGCGAACTATTCTTCAAGGGCCAACGAAGAGTAATAAAGTCAAAGGAGGAGGCCCTGAATCTTTTTAAGGAATTTCATGCCTCACCAATTGGAGGACACACTGGTGTCCTGAAAACAAGAACTGCCATGTCTTTAAAGGGCCTATATCATGCTATTTTAAGCCTTTCAGAGTAAACTACATGCATGTATGTGATAGTATATTACCTTTGGTACACTGGAGAATGAATTTCTTATGAAATAGGAGTTATTTTCGCGAGCTACTTTTCCAACCCGGAAGTAAGATGCCTCAATCTCTGAGGCTCCGCCTCTCCTTCTTGTGGCTGCCACCCATTTCATGACGTAACCCCTGAGCCGGCTGCTGCAGCGTGTCGCTGGGTTCCGCCCACGAAAACTTAGAAGACATTGTCTTATGTAAAAAAGCAAACAGTTGTTGTCACTGAGCAGATTAGGTGCGAGAGGAACTACTTCTTCACAGCGTCAATGCTAAAGTGAAAGAGTTTTGCCGATCACCGCTCCGTTAGCTGCGCGGAGAAAGTGGGTGTGTGCATTAGCCTGGGGGCGGTGCTGGCAGCACAGGCACTTCATGGAGTGGGCGGCTCACCCACGTTCATACGTTTGAACGTGGGGACCCAGTCATTATCAGGGACAGGGCGGAGCAGCAGCTCAGAGAGCAGGGTTGAGGAGGAATACTCAGAGATGCGTGAATGGAGCAAAATACCACTTTGGGGGTGTTTTTGGTGAGGAATTAACATTATAACATGCTTAAAGGCTCAAAAAAGTCGATTTTGCATGATATAGGCCCTTTAAGGTTTTACTGGTATACCAAGGCATAGCAAGAAAAATGGGTATGCAGTTGTTTGTATATCATTAAGCATAAATGTACATATCTCTCTATGAAACCAAACATTGTTATTTTCAAGGTGTCTGAATGTGACCTGTGCCAAAGGGTGGGACCACTGTTAAGTGCAGTTAAAAAGCTGGAATGCATCAAGGTGGATAAGGACCTGTACTTATATAACGCTTTTTCTAGTCTCAAAGACCACTCAAAGCGCTTCACTAGTACTAACCCTCTATTCTAAGGGCCTATAGGAGACAGATACAGTATCTAGGGACAATTTTAGAACAACCAATTAACCTAACATGCATGTCTTTGGATTGTGGGAGGAAACTGGAGCCCCCGGAGTAAACCCACACAGCACAGGGAGAACATGCAAACTCCACACAGAAAGGTTCCTACCCCTGCCAGCCTGAGGATTCGAACCTGGAATCTTCTAGCTGTTAGGCAACAGTGCTAACCACTGCACCACCGTGCTGCCCCAAGGTGACCAACTATTGCAATGCACTATATTAATTCACTGTAGTATCAGCTCAGGGTAATTAAATATTACTGTATATCACTGGCAGGTATCTGCTGTTTGGGAGCTGGTTGGAATTGACCTCACAGGTCCATTTCCAAAGACATCCTCTGGGTTCCAATACATTTTAACAGTCACAGATTACTTTTCCAAGTGGGTGGAGGCCTTCCCTCCACCCACTTGGAAGTGGAAGACTGCAGTGGAAGACTGCAGTGGAAGTGGCGAAAAACCTCTGCAAACTTATTTACAGACATGGCTGTCCCCAGCGTATTCTCTCAGACCAAGGACGGGAGTTGGTAAATCAGGTAAGCTGTACTGGATACATGCTGTAGTAGTTATGAGAAGTCTGTTTGTGACATCTTGACTTTATGCAGAATGTAACTGTAATGTGCTCATTTGTTCATTAAGCTTAACAGAAAGTTCTGCGAACTGCTCTCCATTGAGAGAAGTGTAACTGCTGCTTACCACCCACAGACAAACGGTCTCAATGAGAAGACCAACAACAACATCTAACAGTAAGAATGAGATGGTATCTCTTGTGTGCTGAAGGAATTAAAGACTACTTGTAGTATAGTTTAGTTTTTTATTTAGCTCTCACAGCGAACATAATGTACAGCCTCAACATTTGTGTTTGTGATAATTGTGTAACATCAGATTATATTAAATTTGGGTAGTTTTTGTTTTGAAATACACTCATCTCTATTAAAAGTAGAACTTTGTGTGTCCATACGTTATGAGAATTATTCTATTTTTAATAGAGTTGCTCCAATTTCCCATATTATTAATGCAAAGCCATTTTAAATTATTCTTCCTAGAGCACTTCAGAAGCTGGTGAATAAGCAGCAGGATGATTGGGACATATATCTTGATGCAACACTTTTTTCACTCCGCTCTAAAGTTCACACCACCACAAAATTTCCTCCATTTTTCTTGATGTATGGAAGTGAGGCAAGGTTCCCCTCAGAAGTGCCTGTTGAAATGCCAGTGAGTGTCCCTCTCTCTGGCTGTTTGTCTCTCTTATAACAAAGGGGGAAAAAAATCAAATTTTGACTGAGCAACATACTAGTGTATGATTTATATATTGGTGTTCAGCCAAAAAAGTAATTTGGTTTTGATCGTATCACCCAGCCCTGTTTGACGTGTAAAGTTCACTGGGTATTGCATGTACCTTCACAGGTATGTTTCTGTATGTAATGTTGTACAATGGAGCATGCAGTATAAAAATCATTATCATTATCTATTTTTTCCCACATAGCTGTCTACAATAATACTCCCTGAAGACTGCAATCAATTTGTTAAGGAAAAACAGGAAGCTCAAGATGGAACAAGAGAAAAGGTTGAGGACAATATCATACAGGCACGACAGAAAATGACGCAAGCATTTGAAAAGAGTTCAGAAGAAGTACAGAAAATAGAATATAGAATATATTTTATAATAGAATATATAGAATGTAGAATATAAAGAGGGAGATTAAGTGCTGTTGCTGAATATGCGAAAGAGAGGTAGGAAAGGAGGAAGAATAGAGGCAGATTACACTGGACTCTACACCATTCAGGCACTTTCAGGGAAGACTGCCATGCAGAAGTCATTGCAAGTTGACTGCTTAAAAATGAAATATAATATCAGCCACCTCAAACCATATAAAAGAAATGGTCATCAAGAGAAGGTCAGTTATCACTTACTGTATGTTGGAAAACTGAAAAAATTCTGTTGACCAAGACTGAAGACCAACAGGCAAGCGCAAGACTGCAGTCACCTCCAGGGATTTGTCTTCAGTCACCTCAAGAGATCTCTCCTCAGTCCCTGTCAAAGGCCCCATCGTCATGGAATAGTGTTCAAGCGCAAGGTCCATAGTAACTAAAATATAAATGTTCTGGTTCCGAGTTGTTCGTCATGGGTTCTGACCTGTTGGTCAATTTGATTGCATGGTCCTTTCATTGCTCAACCTGTTGGTTGTACATTCTGACTGGCTGATCTTTTCATAAAATCTTTGTGCCATGACCCTACATGTAAACCTAAATATTCACAAGACTAATTTTATGTTCTGTGTTGCAGTCTACAAACTGTGGTCGTCAAAAGATTCAGGCAAAGTTGAAGCAATTATTGTACCATACAAACTGTATGACACATCATTTCAAACACTTTCTGGTAATGGCTGGCTGTCAGATGAAGTAAGAGTACATTTTTGTTGCATGCAAAAAAAAATGTTACATTGCTGTTTCAATGATTAACTTACTAACAGCTATTCTTCATTTAAACAGATCATCGATGCGTACCTTCACTGTATTGTGAAACAAGGGGTAAGGGGAAAGCATGTCAACAGTTTCTTAAACCAAGTCTTTTGTCTTTATCGTTTGTAAATGCGTTAGAAATCTTTAATAACAGCATACTGAACCTGATACTGTATCAGACCTAAATGAAACAGTCATTGTCGCCCAGGACAGACTGCTATGATGATGAATTGGATTATCTGTCTTTTATTGGGGCCAGTTCAGTCATTCAAAGGGGAGTTAACAACATTACTCACTAAGTTACTGCAACTGGACTCATTTTATGTTTGAGTTATGATTAAAGTGCTCTCTGCTGTTTTAACAGATGAAGTTGCCCGATTCTACAGCTTGGATTTGCCCTGTAAATGTTGGAGGTCACTGGATTTTAGTTGTACTTCTTGTCTTTAGGTTCAGGTTCAGGTTCAGGTTCCTTTATTTGTACCCGTAGATAGATTTAAGATAAGATACGATAAGATAAGATAAGCCTTTATTAGTCCCACAACGGGGAAATTCCAGGATTGCAACAGCACAGGGATAGCAACACTCAGAGCAACAATCAGAAGGCAAGAAAAAAAAAAAGCAAGCAAGCAAGAGCAGCTAATATACATATAAGATAAGATAAGATAAGCCTTTATTAGTCCCACAACGGGGAAATTCCAGGATTGCAACAGCACAGGGATAGCAACACTCAGAGCAACAATCAGAAGGCAAGAAAAAAAACAACAACAAAAAAACAAGCAAGCAAGAGCAGCTAATATACATATGTACATATTACTATAAAATATATATATACACACACACACACACACAGACACACAGTGCAGAGCATTGTAGCTGGATGGAATAAATATATGAATATATGAACACACAGTGCAGAGCATTGTAGCTAGATGGAATAAATATGTAAATATATAAACACCCACAGTACGGAGCATTGCAGCTAGGTGGAATAAATATGCAAGTATATAAACACACACAGTGCGGAGCAATGTAGCTAGATGGAATAATATGTAGATATATAAAAACACAGTGCGGAGCATTGTAGCTAGATGGAATAAATATATAGATATATAAATATAAACACACCCAGTGCTGAGCATTGTAGCTAGATGGAATAAATATATAGATATATAAATATAAACACACCCAGTGCAGAGCATTGTAGCTAGATGGAATAAATATGTAAATATATAAACACACACAGTGCAGAGCATTGTTGCTAGGTGGGATGAAACAGCATAACCGTCTATTTAGTTATCCTACATGGTATGATTATGTGCCCATACATATTCTCACCCTCCATAGCGACCGGTATGTTCCTAGTTGTATGCCGGAGAGGACCATTGTGTAAGTCTATTGCATCTTTTGCATTCAAAAAAAACTATTAGTTTGTTACGTCTTTTTGCTATCTCTGCGAGCAGCCCTGCTTAGGTTGTACAGTCTGACAGCCGTTGGTAGGAAGGACCTACGAAACCTCTCGGTTGTGCACCTGGGATGATGTAGTCTGCTGCTAAATGAGCTCCTCAGTGCATCCAGTATGTCCTGCATAGGGTGGAACTCGGACTCCAGCAGAGATGACAGTTTAGCCACCGTCCTTCTCTCTCCTATCTCCTCCATCGGATCAAGGCGTTGCCCCAGGACAGAGCTAGCTTTCTTAATCAGTTTGTTCAGTCTCTTCCTATCGGCTGCAGTAATGCCACTGCCCCAGCAGACCACTCCAAAAGTGATGGCTGATGCCACCACCGTGTCATAGAATGACTTCAGCAGCGCCCCTTGTACACCAAAAGACCTGAGTCTCCTCAGCAGGAACAGCCTGCGCTGTCCCTTCTTGTAGAGTGCGACAGTATTGTGTGACCAGTCTAGTTTATTGTTCAGATGAATACCCAGGTACTTGTAGGATGTCACCATCTCGATGTCTGTTCCCTGTATATTTACTGGTGCTGTGAGGGGCTGCCCATGCCTGCGGCAGTCCACCACCAGCTCCTTAGTTTTCCTCGCGTTGATCTGGAGGCAGTTCTGATGGCACCAGTCCACAAAGTCCTGGATAAGCCCTCTGTACTCAGCTTCATCTCCGCTGGAGATGAGACCAACGATCGCAGAGTCATCAGAGAACTTCTGTAGATGGCAATGTGTTGTGTTGTGTGAGAAGTCCGCAGTATAAAGAGTGAACAGGAAGGGAGCCAGCACCGTTCCCTGGGGGCCCCCCGTGCTACTGATGATCGTGTCGGAAACACAGTCCCGGGTTCTCACAAACTGAGGCCGGTTCGTGAGGTAGTCCAGGATCCATGATGACAGGTGCTGGTCCACCCCTGCGCGCAGCAGCTTGTCCTTCAGGATCATCGGTTGGATGGTGTTGAAAGCACTGGAGAAGTCAAAGAACATGATCCTCACCATATTCCCGGGCTCCTCCAGGTGGGACAGAGAACGGTGAAGGAGGAAGATCACCGCATCCTCCACCCCAATGCCATGCTGGTAGGCGAACTGGAGTGGATCCATCGCTAGTTCCACCAGGGGGCGGAGATGAGCAAGGAGCAGTCTCTCCAGGGTCTTCATCAAGTGGGACGTCAAGGCCACCGGTCTGAAGCTGTTCAGGTCTTTGGGGTGGGAAGTCTTTGGTACAGGTACCACACAAGATGTTTTCCACAGCTGTGGTACCCTCCCCAGTTTCAGGCTCATGTTGAAGATATACGTCACAATCCCACACAGCTGGTCTGCACAGGACTTGAGGAGCTTTGCGCTGATGCCGTCCGGTCCCGACGCCTTCCTCGCCTTGATCTTCCTCAGCTCCGTCCTCACCTGGGTCTTGGTCAGGGTCAGGATGGGGGGCTGTGTGTTGGGAGTGGGGGGGGTGTCGGTGGAGTGGGGAGTGGGTAGCAGGACTTGATTTCTTAGAGGCAGCAGTGGTTGTTGTGCAGACAGGGGGGAGGGCGGTTGGTCAAATCTATTGAAAAACAGATTCAGGTTGTTCGCCCACTCCCTGCCCCCCCGTGGCCTGGGGGGAGGTATTCTGGAGCCCCGAGATGGTTTTGAGGTTTCTCCAGACCCCGCTGATGTCGCTCTGTTGCAGCTTGTCCTCCATCTTCTTCCTGAAGCTGTCCTTGCCTTCTCTGATCTTTCTCCTCAGCTCCCTCTGTACGGACTTCAGCATCTCCCTGTTCCCCGACCTGAAGATCCTCTTCTTCTCTCTCAGAAGTGTTTTTATCTCAGGGTTGATCCAGGGTTTGTTGTTTGAGTGACGCCGTATGGTCTTGGTGGGAACGGATTTGTCCACACAGAAGCTGAGGTAGCCCGTGAAGGTGTGAATGAGGCCATCGATGTCCTCACCATGTGGATCGCAGAGCTGCTTCCAGGCAGTGGCTTCAAAACAGTCCTTTAGAGTGTCCATTGTCTCCTCAGACCATAACTCCACAGTGTGCATGGCCGGAGGTTGTCTGTGCACTAGGGGTTTGTACACCGGTCGGAGATGAACCAAGTTGTGATCCGATCTCCCAAGTGGGGGGAGTTGTGATGAGGTGTACGCCTCCTTAGTGTTTGCGTAGAACAAATCCAGTGTTTTATTGTCTCTAGTGTGGCATGTGACATACTGGGTGAAAGTGGGCAGAATGGGAGACAGTGAAACGTGGTTGAAATCGCCTGAGATGAGGAGAAGAGCATCTGGGTGTTCTGTCTGCAGCCTGCTGGTTACTGAATGGATGACGTCACGCGCTGTCCCAGCGTTCGCCGTCGGATTTGCATAAACAACAATGCAGATCACGTGTGAGTGTTCTCTCGGGAGATATGTAGGCCTCATGCTAACAGCTAGCAACTCAATGTCTTTGCTGCAGTGTTGTTGTTTAACAGTGATATGTCCCGGTCTACACCAGTTGTTGTTAACATACATTATCACTCCACCGCCCCTAGTTTTGCCACTCTCTGGTGTTCGGTCAGCTCGTATCATGTGAAAACCCTCCAGCTCAATGTTAGCATCTGCTGCTAGTTCAGTTAGCCACGTCTCAGTAAACAAAAGGAGAGAGCACTCCCGGTAAGTGCTATCATAACGGGAGATAGCCGCTAGCTCATCTAACTTTCCCAGTATCGACCGTACATTTCCCATGACAACAGATGGAAGGGAGGGTCTGTACCTTATATTTTTTGTCCTCCGCCTTACTCCAGCCCGGCAGCCGCGGCGTTTTCGCCTCAGTTCTCTCGGTATGTCGAGTTTTTCCAGTGGGACCGGGTGGCGGTTAAATGCTAGCAGCTCTTCCCTGTTGTATCGAATCCTGCTATAAACAGTGGCTCCGTCCACCGGCTCAGGAGACATTTGGGACAATCTGTGTGTCCGTGATATAAGTGGGGTGAAAAAAAAAAAAAAAGTGATCAAAAGAGAGAGGAAGGGAAAAAAAAAAAAAAAAAAAAAAAAAAAAACTCGGAATCGAGCCGCTGTTGCAAAAGGCAGCCGACTGGTGTGGCGCCGAGAGATATAATATATGTACATATTACTATAAATATACAGTATATATACTGTATATATACACAGACACACAGTGTACAGCATTGTAGATGGATGGGATAAATATATGAGTATATAAACACACAGTACGGAGCATTGCAGCTAGATGGAATAAATATGTAAATATATAAACACAGTGCGGAGCAATGTAGCTTTGTTTTGCAGTCTGGTGACATCCATATTTACAAACCACAATTACATTCAACATGAACTCAAACACAGGCACACATGAAGCTGACTATAAACATGATAAAAGTACTCAAGCCTCCACCAATCAGGACATAGGACAAAGAGATAAGAGAAAAAACAAAGAGAGAAGAGAGAAGAATCATATTAAAAAGTTAAAGACTAGTCAAAGAGGTTAAAAACTCAAAAGTCTAAAACCCAATAAAAGATTTAGAACCCAAATAAAAAACCTACAAAAATAAGTAAATATAAAATAAAATTAATAAATAGATAACTAAATTATGTGCAATATATTGTTACAGCTTGTTCAACTCTTTGACAGCAGCAGGAACAAAGCTGTTTTTGTAGCGCTGGGTTTTACTTTTTGGGACAGCAAACCTCCGTCTGGAGGGAAGAAGCTGAAAGTTGCAGTGCAAAGGGTGGGAGTCATCATTTAAAATGGAGGTAGCAATCCTCTGTACCTGTCTGGTGTATAGGGATGTCAGGCTCAGCTGTGACTCACCAAGCAAACGACTGGACCATCTAACTACCTGATCCAAGGATTTCCTCTGTTTCAGTTTTATCTGACCAAACCATGACACTAAAGAAAAGGATAAAACAAATTCAATAAAACCCCGATAAAACATTGTTATTATGGTTCGGTCAATTTGGAAGCGTGCAAGTTTCCTTAAACAATGCAAATGTTGCTGACCCTTTTTGCACACCCTTTCACAGTTCTCTTCAAAGTTTAAATTACTATCAATAATCGTCCCAAGATATTTGTAGGATTACATACTGTATATCCAGTGGTCTGACCTTTTAGTACTGTGACTTCGTGCCTGGGAGTTTTCCTCCTAAAGTCGATAATCATATCTTTAGTTTTTGTCGTATTCAGCTGCAGGTAGGAATCCTCACACCAGAGAACAAAATCATCAACTACTGGGCCGTGGCCACTCTCACCATCCTGGAGGAGACTGACAATAACTGAATCATCAGCATACTTTATAATGTGTCTGTTGACATGTCTGCTCTGACACATGTTTGTGTACAGGATGAAGAGTAGTGGTGACAACACACACTTGTCTTCATTGTGGTTTCACTAAACAACATATTTTCCACAGAAAGGTTTCTATGTATATACCACAACTTTTAATACTTTTTAAGACTTAAAATCAATTCATGCTGTTTTTTTAATTTAGACAGATGAAATGTCAGTCTATGTTCTATGCATAATGTTATATATATTATATATTTGTGTATACCTTTGTATTAAATATTCCTACATTTTGTATGCTATTTATTAGTCACTGAAGGAACTGCAAGCTGTAAAACCTCTCACTCCATAAGCAGGTTAAGCAGTATGTAGATCATTTTTGTGAAACTATGATTTATCTAGTACAAACATAATTGTCTTGTTTGTACATAGATAAATCATAGTTGTCTTATTTATTTCTACACTATTAGTGTTGTATATGTATCACAATAAAAGCTTCTGTGTGAAAAGAACCTATTTTTTTCCTCATGAATGTGCAGCCCCTTCTGCTTGAAAATTAATTACATCTTTTGTTTGAATTTGTTTTTCTGGAAGACCCCTTATATAAACTATAGATATGCTATTCTTTGATCTTAAATATATCTATCAGAAGATTAGACCACTATAAACTATAGAAATGCTACTGTTTGACCTTAAATATACCCACCAGAACATCATAGCACTGTATAAACTATACAGTAGATATGCTATTCTGACAAAGTAAGCTAAATTGATAGCTATATCTATCAGTTTGCCATAGGGCTATGGTATTCTGATGACCTATGGTAAAATGGCAGAATACCGGGGTCTTAAGTTTCCTTCTCCTGTCTCCACCAGAACCCAGCCCTTGTTCTGGTGCGGAATTTGAAAGTTTATTTTGTATTTCGGTTTGAGCACTGTTTTGGTCTTTGTGTTTGTTTAATAAATTTCACAACTGCAGTCCTGCGCGTGGGTCTCACCTCTCTGCCCTGAGGGGCAATTCTTCACAATTTTTGTGCAGGAAACAATAACTTACATACACGGTTGATTTCACAATAACTTTAAAGAGTTTTCCTAAGAAACAATAACGCATTTCCTTTGGAAGTGAAAACTGTGGCCCAGTGGTAGCCTGAAAGGGCACTGCAACGTAGCCGCAGCACAAAAGTTTTTGCTTTTACATTTTTGGAATTTTAAAAATTACTTTTCTGACCTGTCATTTAAAAAGCTCCTCTTTAATTTAGCTTTTGGTAAGATTTTTTTTAAAAATTTTATTTTAATGAGTGGTGGCTCTAAGGTGCAAAAAGAAAAATTTTAACAGTGAAAATGCATCCCTTAAAAGTATAATGATGGTGTTGCTAAAATAAGTAGGATATACCGTGACAAGACCAATATTGTCTTTGATCTGACATGGAAAGAATGGTTGTCTTATTTTCTTCTTATCTGTTACTGTTACATCTTTCAGTTGGATATTGTAAGTTCCAATGAGTAAATACAGCTGGATAAAACAAAAATTGTGCCCATCGTCATTTCTGGCTGTGAAGCAACAAATTGTGGTCATTTTAAAGTGAGGGGATTCTGTATCCTCCAATAAAACTACTCATGAAAGCACAATTTTTGTAAAAGTTGTTTGAGTACATCTAATGTTACGGAAGTGCTCACCTGTGCTACTGGCTAATAGGTGTATGGGCTGAATGTCATGTTTGGTGTATTAGACTTCTTTTACGTCAGACTTTTATTTGTTTATTACCTCCTCCAAGGGAGTAGGTAATGTTTTTAGTGGCGTTGGTTGGTTGGTTTGCCTGTCTTAACAACATAACTCAAAAAGTTATGAACAGATTTTGATGACATTTTCAGGAAAGGTGTGTAATCACACGGGGAACAGATGATTAGATTTTGGTAACGATCTGAAAGTGCACACCTCCACCAAGGGCTTTGTTTTTTATTTGTGCAGCAGGATTACACAAAAACTACCAGATGGATTTGGATGAAATTTTCACTAGAGGTGGTTCTTGGGCTACAGAGGAATCCATTACATTTTGGTGATGATCTGAGAATGCATACCTCAGCCAAGGCTCGTATCTTCTCACAGTGTGTTAGCAGCAATACTCCAAAACTAATGGACAGACTTTGATGCAGTTTTCACCAGAAGTGGCTCTAGGCCTACACACAAACCCATTACATTTTGGAGGTGATCCATGAGGGATGGAAGGAGTCTTGGCAGAGGTATGCACTCTGGGTGCTTTTCTAGTTATGTTCTATTCTTGTTTAGTTTTATGCTGAAAGCATTTCCTGTTCTTATTTTTGTTTTATTTTGATAGCCTTTCCTGTTGATTCCTTGCTTCAGATTTTTCATTTTAATGCAGTTATTTTAAGTTTGTACTGTGGTTATTTTGGTGTTTAGTTGAATATACTTTTCCTCAGTTGATTCCGTGTTTGGTGAAGGCCTGTTCCATATGTGTCTGGTGGTCTTGTCTTCTTCTGTGTGTGTGTTTCCTCCTCATTGTACTGCATTTGTCTGTCTTGTCCCCTGTGGCAATTTTCGATATGGGCCACATGGGTGGTTGCCCAGGGCGGCATTCTCTAGGGGCGCCACGAGGAAGAGGAAAACAAAAGATCCATATTTATTTGTGCTCCGCACTCATTTTCACATCAGATCATGCTATGTCTGGCAAATGGCCTCTACATGCAGGACGCTGGTGCCCTCCAAGAGTATCTGTCTGTGGTTGACTCTGGCAGACTATGCCCCCTCAGTAAGTAACTCCAATACGGCAGATATCCAAAGTAGAGCAAAGGAGGGAAAAAACTAAAAGCAAGTTTTGTGCTTAAATTATGCAGCAGTTTGAATTTATAAACACCAATGACTCCTAAAACGGCAACATTTGATTATTAAAGCTCAAGTTTATGTTATTTGTGTACTGATTTAGTATTGCTGATGTAGTGCTGTGAAATAAAAACCCATTTAAGGTTAGTGATGGGCCGAAGGGGGCGGTGTTTTTCCCAGATAAGGAGGAACTCGCCACTAGCCCCTCTACAGATTTTTTTTTTTTTTTTAATTTACCTAAGGTTCACTTCAGGTTATTTTTAGAGGAAAAATAAAGCAGTTTTTGAGAGGAACATGACATCTGTAATAACTTATTTGAGTGTGCTGAGTTTAAAAATGTTCTTTCACATCTGTAATAATAATCAGATTTTTCTGATGTTTTGTTTTTTGTTTCTTCTGGTTTGTGTCAAGGTGTGGGTTGGAGCCATGTCCTCCCCTTATGCCATAGTTTATATTTCTTGTTCCCCAGACATGGTCTCCAACCCACATCCTCACCTTTAGTTCATTTTCTGTATTTGTCATTTACTAGAGTCATGGTTATGTTTTATTATTTTTGCCTTTGTTTCCCATTGTTCTGTTTATCATTTTCTCAGTCATGTTTGTGCCCAAAGATGCTGGGATAGGTTCCAGCCCCCCACCGTGACCCAAAAAAGGATTAAGCGGAAGAAGATGGATGGATGGATGTTTGTGCTCTTTGTTTTGGTCTTGGGCTTAGTTAATGTGTGTTGTTGTTTTCACCTTAGTCTAGCTTGGTTCTCGTTTTGTTGATTTCCTGATTATCCACAGCTGTTTGTGTTTAAGTTGATGAAGTTCTGCTCTATTTAAGGGACGCAGCCCCTCACCTGGGTGCTGTGTTGTCATCATAATTTGGCGTGATTCACACTCCTGTCTGCCTTATGTGAATCTTTCCTGTGACTTTTGTTTCGCCCTGCCAAGTCATTATCGTTTATTTCCAGCTGTGTTTAATTTCTGTTATTAATAAAATGTCAAACGCTCGCTACGTGACTAAGTCCAGTTATCTGCCCTGAGGGGCAAACCATGACAACTTCTTTGAATTCTGTGGTGGTGCACTGGGAGGAGTGGGGGTGTCAGGGAGGCAGTCCGCCAAGGGTGTCATACAGGCCAGGCCAGCCACTGCTTGTCTGTCCTTGTGTAATTGTTTCCTCCTTGGTTGTTGCGTTTTTGAATGTCTGCCTTCCTTTCTGCTCCTCCCTTGTTTGTGTCATTGCCCTCACCTGCCTGACTGTTCTCACCTGTTGTTCATCCCGATTGTTCCCCGATATCGGGTCCATGACCTCTATTACACAGCCACTCTGAGAGATTTCTGACCAGGAAAAATCCTCATGGAGCCACAAAAATATCTGAGCCTGAAACCTGAGGTAAAACAACAACGTACAGTATGCCATCAATATTAAAAGTTTTTTTCGTCATAAATTTACAGTTTTCTCCCCAAAATTTGTGAGATCTTTGGGATAAATTTTGTTTTTCTAATAAAATTTGTCAAAATTTTCAGTGAAAATGTTTTAATAAATTTGTTCTATTCTCTCTTGTAAATGTACCTTTTTCAAGCAATTTTTTCCACATAAATTTGTAACATTATTCTCTTATTGCCAGAAAATTTGTGTTGTTTTTATCCCAGAAGTTTTGCAACCATTTCTTGCACATTGGTTGTGGTGTTTTCCTCATAAAATTGCAACCTTTTTTTCTCTTAATCTGTGTTTTTTCAGCTTTTCTTATGATTTTTCTAGTAATTTTTTTCCTCACAAATTTGTGTCCTCTTTTTTACTGAAAGTTTAGATTTTTTTTGTTTTTTGTCAAGGCCTTATGGAGCCATTGGTTATGGGCAAAAGAGCCACATTTGGTTTCAGAATTTCATGTTGCAGACCCCTACTCTATGTATTCTGTTCAGAGCATTTTTTTTTCATTTCCTCCCTCCTGTTCCTGTCCATATTTCTCCTACCTCTTCAGCCTGTACACTTTTGTGCAGTGTTTTCTATTAGTGTTCTCTTTCTATTTGTTTAGCTTCAAGTTTTGTCCCCCCCACCCCGCTCCTTGTGCCTCTGCTTTCTTTGGTAGTTTATCCTCACCGTTTAAGTTTTTTTTTAGTTGCCTTCCTGGCCCACATGCCTCGGTTTTGTTTTATAGCGTTTTCAGTGTTTATTAGTTTTTTTTTCCGGGTCTTGTGCCTTGGTTTTTGTTTGGTCTTGCTTTAACTGCAAAACAGACCCTGAAAAGATGCGCTGATTAATGACAAATTAAAGTAATTGTAAGGGGAGAAAAAGGAGAAAACTGCAAAAAAAAAAAAAAAAGAGGTTCAAATTTCAGGGATCAAAACAGGTTATAATCACACAAGAAATTTGTCTGTGTTATAATACACTGTTATCACAGATGCATCAATGTACAAAACGGTATAGGATGTGTTTGATGTGAATTTGTGCTTTTACCACGCGTAATGTTTTACACGCAATAAAAACACAATGCTCAAATTTAAAAGATCCATGCTGCATGGTGCGGCTGCAATAAGCTCCCAAGACAACCAAAGCCTCACAGTCGGAAAGAGTCTTTAGTCTGGGATGATTAAAGGTTTGGGTGGGCCGTGGAACGTTCTCTGACTTCAAATGGGCTCTGGCCGTCTAAGGTTTGGGAAGCTGGTCTAAACTGGTATAGCTTCATGTGTGTGAAATGTGAGTTAAGTACTTTTTGAGAGTGGTGGTGATGAATGACTAATTCTTAAAACATCAGTAAGGAAATATTCTCAGAAATGGTAATAAATAAGAATACACAAAAGTCCAACAAACAAGATTGTTCTCTTATGCTTTGCTGTAACGTGTCCAGCTTTTAAAATAACAGGTTTACACTTCTGCTGGAGGCTTTTGCGGGGTCTGGCATGTGGGAGTTTTCTGTGAAAATGTACATCAGCGGGAGACAGTCAAAGCCATCATTTGATCATGAAATTGTTGATCAGCAGTCCCGTTGGACTGAGGCACCGTTTTCCAGAGAAACTTTTCAGTATTAATGTTAATTATGAAATGGAGGCTGTGATTCAAATCCATCAGGCTTATGTAACAGCGTGACTTCCTGGGGTCAGGATCCACCTACACTGCAGCGATCTGACAACACGCAGCATTTAGACAACTACTTGAGGTGGAAACACATAAATCTCTCCATATATGCACTGACAAGGGTGACTGGATGTTGTATCCATGGCTACCTTCTCACGTAATCTGCATTATTTTTATCACAAAAGCCGTTCTGTTTTTTCTCCTGAGCCTGCTGCTAACATGATATACACTGACTCACTTCTATATGTGAAGAAACCAAAGCCAAAGGGCACTGACGGGGTTTATACTGCGATCAGTCTGGGCAAACTTTAGTGTGTGAGAGTTTAGTTAATCTTATCCAAGTAAAATAACTTCTGTGTATACTGTTCTTCTGTACTGGAGCTCAGAACCAATGGGTGGATATTTCATGCCACTGTTTTTTTTTTTGGGGGGGGGCAGTAAAGACTGAGGGGGACACTATAGTGACCCTAAAGCTGGATTCATGCTGCACCTCTGCTGTCCCTGTACGTCTAACCGGAAACCTTGTGTGACGAAATTTACGTCATTGTCTCCACTCCGCTAGTGTCCGCAGTGGTCGACCGCGTGCAACCCAAATTTTGTGACCGCGCTGCCTGCCCACGTCATTAACCGTGCCGCAAAAACAAGCACAGTAGTGTCTGAAAGCCACTAATTTTATTGTTCTATTGAGTTTACTGTATAGTCCACTATATCTAAATTCACTATATGGCGAGTAGAGAGGGAGTGAGTGAGTGAACATTCCAAACAATACTTCAGCAGCAGCATCAGCATCTTCGTGGAAAAGGGGTGAAAACCGCAGCAGAAAGCAAGCAGCGTTTCTTCGTTGCTGAGAATCCTGGCATTGGCGCTACCTATCGGGTGGGAGTGAAACTACAAATGATGGTTGTGTGCATGCGTCAACCGCTTGGCCTGGGTAGATGGAAAAAAGTGAGAATGAACAGTGCCGTGTGCGTGCCGGGCTCATCCAGACCAAAGTGGACTAGAGGGGAAATGCAGCATGAATAAGGCTTAAGTCATACCCCTTCTACTTCTGCATATGGGACCTTAAATCGGAAAAATTCTCCATTGAAATGAATGGCAAGAACAAAATTATCTTTTGACCCCGATCGAATTTTGCCATGAGTTACACATATGTTTGTCAATTTAAAAGAAAAAAGATAATTTTCCACTTAAATAACAATGTACAGTGCATCCGGAAAGTATTCACAGTGCTTCACCTTTTCCACATTTTGTTATCCTACAGCCTTATTCCAAAAGGGATTAAATTCATTTTTCCCCCTCAAAATTCGACACACAATACCCCATAATGACAATGTCCATCCATTCATCCATCTTCTACCGCTTTTCCGGAGGTCCAGGTCGCGGAGGCAGCAGTTCAAGCAGAGAAGCCCAGACTTCCCTCTCCCCAGCCACCTGCTCCAGCTCTTCAGAGGGGATACCAAGGCGTTCCCAGACCAGCTGGGAGACATAGTCTCTCCACCGAGTCCTGGGTCTGCCCCGGGGTCTCCTCCCAGTGGGACATGCCTGAAACACCTCAAGTGGGAGGCGTCCAGGAGGCATCCTAATCAGATGCCCATACCACCTCAACTGACTCCTTTCAATGTGGAGGAGCAGCGGTTCTACTCTGAGCCTCTCCCGGATGACTGAGCTCCTCACCCTATCTCTCAGGGTGAGTCCAGCAATCCTACGGAGAAAGCTCATTTCAGCCGCTTGTATCCGCGATCTCGTTCTTTCGGTCATTACCCAAAGCTCGTGACCATAGGTGAGAGTAGGAACGTAGATTGACTGGTAAATCGACAGCTTTGCCTTAGAACTAAGCTCCCTCTTCACCACAACAGACCGGTACAACGTCTGCATCACTGCAGATGCTGCTCCAATCCGTCTGTCGATCTCTCGCTCCATTTTCCCCTCACTCGTGAACAAGACCCCAAGATACTTAAACTCCTCCACTTGGGGCAGGAGCCTGTCCCCAACCCGGAGAGGACAATCCACCTTTTTCCGGCTGAGGACCATGGACTCGGACTTGGAGGTGCTGATTCTCATCCCAGCCGCTTCACACTCAGCGGCAAACCGTCCCAGCAAGAGCTGTAGGTCATTGCTGGATGAAGCCAACAGGACAACATCATCTGCAAACAACAGAGATGAGATCCTGTGGTCACCAAGCATGACACCCTCCATTCCCTGGCTGCGCCTAGAAATCCTGTCCATAAAAATTATGAACAGGATCGGTGACAAAGGGCAGCCCTGGCGGAGTCCAACTCTCACTGGGAATGACTCCGACTGAGTGTTGGCAATACGAACCAAACTCTCACAACGGTCGTACAGAGACCGAATAGCTCGTAACAACAAGCCCGATACCCCATACTCCCGAAGCACCCCCCACAAAAAACCACGAGGGACGCGGTCAAATGCCTTCTCCAAGTCCACAAAACACATGTAAACTGGTTGGGCAAACTCCCACGAACCCTCAAGAATTCTCGAGAGGGTAAAGAGCTGGTCCGATGTGCCACGGCCAGGACGAAAACCACATTGCTCCTCCTGAATCCGAGGTTCGACCAACGGCCGGACTCTCCTCTCCAGTACCTTGGCATAGACCTTCCCAGGGAGGCTGAGGAGTGTGATCCCTCTAAAGTTGGAGCACACCCTCCGGTCCCCTTTTTTGGTACGTGAATAATGACAATGTGATTTTTTTTTTTTTTAGATTTGTGCAAATTTATTAAAAATAAAAAACTATGAAATCACATGTACATAAGTTTTCATAGACTTTGCCATGAAGCTCAAAATTGAGCTCAGGTGCATCCTGTTTCCACTGATCATCCTTGAGATGTTTCTACAGCTTAATTGGAGTCCAACTGTGGTAAATTCAGTTGATTGGACATGATCTGGAAAGGCACACACCTGTCTATATAAGGTCCCACAGTTGACAGTGCATGTCAGAGCACAAACCGAGCATGAAGTCAGAGGAAATATCTGTAGACCTCCGAGACAGGATTGTCTCGAGGCACAAATCTGGGGAAGGGTACAGAATAATTTCTGTTGGTTTGAAGGTCCCAATGAGCACAGTGGCCTCCATCATCCGTAAATGGAAGAAGTTCGGAACCACCAGGACTCTTCCTAGAGCTGGCCGACTGTCTAAACTGAGCAACTGGGGGAGAAGGGCCTTAGTCAGGGAGGTGACCAAGAACCCTATGGTCACTCTGTCAGAGCTCCAGCGCTCCTCTGTGGAGAGAGGAGAACCTTCCAGAAGGACAACCATCTCTGCAGCAATCCACCAATCAGGCCTGTATGGCAGAGTGGCCAGATGGAAGCCACTCCTTAGAAAAAGGCGCATGGCAGCCTGCCTTGAGTTTGCCAAAAGGTACCTGAAGGACTCTCAGACCATGACAAACAAAATTCTCTGGTCTGATGAAACAAAGACTGAACTCTTTGGCGTGAATGCCAGGTGTTATGTTTGGAGGAAACCAGGCACCACTCATAACCATGCCAATGGTGGTGGCAGCATCATGCTGTAGGAATATTTTTCAGTGGCAGGAACTGGGAGACTAGTCAGGATAGAGGGAAATATGAATCCAGCAATGTACAGAGATATCCTGCATGAAAACCTGCTCCGGAGGACTCTTGACCTCAGACTGAGGCGATGGTTCATCTTTCAGTGGGACAACGACCCTAAGCACACAGTCAGTATATCGAAGGAGTGGCTTCAGGACAACTCTGTGAATGTCCTTGGGTGGCTCAGCCAGAGCCCAGACTAGAATCCAATTGAACATCTCTGGAGAGATCTGAAAATGGCTGTGCACCAACGCTTCCCATCCAACCTGATGGAGCTTCAGAGGTGCTGCAAAGAGGAATGGGTGAAACTGCCCAAAGATAGGTGTGCCAAGCTTGTGGCATCATATTCAAAAAAATTTGAGGCTGTAATTTACTGCCAAAGGTGCATCAACAAAGTATTAAGCAAAGGCTGTGAAAACTTATGTACAGGTGATTTCTTATTTTTTTTTATTTTTAATAAATTTGTAAAAATCTCAAAAAAAAAAACTTTTTTCACATTGTCATTATGTGGTATTGCGTGTAGAATTTTGAGGAAAAAAATGAATTTAATCCTTTTTGGAATAAGGCTGTAACAAAACAAAATGTGGAAAAAGTGAAGCACTGTGAATACTTTCTGGATGCACTGTAGGTTGTCATATACATCAGGTACGTGTCTCTGTGTTTGTAGTCTATTAATTTAAAGTCCGAGTCCATGGTCCTCAGCCAGAAAAAGTTGAATCGTCCTCTCTGGGTTGGGGACAAGCTCCTGCCCCAAGTGGAGGAGTTGAAGTATCTCAGGATCTTATTCACGAGTGAGGGGAGAATGGCGCAAGAGATTGACAGACGGATTGGAGCAGCATCTGCAGTGATGTGGATGAAGCCAGAGGATAGTAATCAGCCAAATTAGAGGCTCATCTTATGGGAATCAAAGATTGGATTACTTGTAATTTCTTGCTATTAAATTCAGATAAGACTTAAGTCATTCTAATTGGTCCAAAAAACCTTAGAAATACCTTTCCAAATCAAACTCTTAGTTTGGATATAGTTACTCTCTCTTAATAGCTCTGTGAGGAACCTTGGAGTTATTTTTGATCAAGATCTGTTCTTTAATTCACATATTTAACTTGTTTCTAAGACTGCCTTTATCATTTGTGTAATATTGCCAAGATTAGGAGCATCTTGTCTCAGAGTGATGCTGAGAAACATGCTTTTGTTAGCTCTAGATTAGATTATTGTAATTCTTTATTGCCAGGCTGTCCTAAAACATCATTAAAAAGTCTTCAGCTGATCCAAAATGCTGCAGCAAGAGTTTTAACAGGTACTAGAAAGAGAGATCACATCTCTCCGGTTCTGGCCTTCCTGCATTGGCTTCCCATAGAATTTAGAATTATGTTTAAAATCCTTCTTCTCACTTACAAAGCTCTAAAGAATTAGGCCCCTTTTTTATTTAAAAGATCTGATCATACCTTATCATCTAGGGCTGGGAACGATCCCTAATTTCCAGAATCGATTCGATTCCGATTCTTGAGATTCTGAATCGATTCGATTCAATTCCGATTCAATCCCGATTCGATCTGGGGAATTACCATTTTTAATAGCCATTTTACTTCCCATGAAACAAAAATCTTCGAGACCTAATGCTGCAAATTGTACCAAGAATCTTCTAACTTTGTTAATTCATAAATTATCACATATAGAACTGACCCAAAATCAGTTACAATAATGCACTTTTTATTATTTAACTTATCATTTCATAAAGTGCTCACAGGTGCTTTCTTTAGTGCAAAGGGTGTGTCGTGTCAAGTTCACCACCCAGAGTAAGTAAACCAATTCAATGCATGAACCATGCATTCATAATCTCATTGTATTTCAGTCCCTCCAGGATTTTGTCAGCTGTTTTTGTGATTGTTGTGGCCCAAAAAGCCTGGATTTGTGGGAGCTTTTCCAAAAAGTTATGGCACTTTTAGAGTTTTTTTGCACTCAAAGTTGTGTGAGGAAGTACAGATTTTAAAGCAGCTGCTTTTGCCATAGTTTACAGTGATGCTGTTCTATGTAACACCACAAGAAAAGTACAGGATTGCCAAAAATTTCTTGTTAAACAGTGATTTATTTAGAAATAAATGCTCAGTAAAATTGTAAAAAAAAAAAAAAAGACCAATATTGTGTTCTTGTTGAGAACTTTAAAAAAAGAAATAAAAGAATTTGTCATTCCAACAACTAAATTGCATTGAATGCATGTTAGTGTGGAGAAAGTGATGGCAGCACCTCCTTGAATCTTGAAGTTGAAGGTCTTCTTCTGTGCTGAAATCCACATGAAGCAGGGATGCTCCTCCACTGACCACCTCTGACCTTCAGAAGGTCTCAGTGAGAATGAAGCTTCCAGTCTTCACACATCTGAAGGCAGATAAAAAGAATAGATTTCACAGTAAAATTAACATTCATATTTTTAGATCGCCACACCACAGTAGGGTTTAATAATTTAGGGTTTTTTTTAAATATTTTAACTACAAATTAACTTTCAGTGTTGGAAAAGGGTTTCAGTTCATTTCCTGAGAAGGTTTGTTCATTTCAATTTAGTTCTACTGAGTAACAATAGCTTGTTGTACTGCAGCCTTTATTAATTTTATTGTGATTTATTCTCTTCACATCGCTGAAGTGGCAGAAGTCCATAATCTCATAAAATATACCTTAATTCTGCATTTATTCACAGCGTTTAACCAGCAGTTCTCTCTGTGTCCATAGTTTGTAAAAGAAACCACCATCATGCCAGATAAATTATTAACTGACGACATAAACGTTAAAACAAACAAATATTATACTTACAGTCTCAGCAGCTCCAAGTCTCTCTCTGCTTCACGGGTTTCAGTCTCCGCATTTTCCCTTTATCAGTCGTCAACTTGATGTTCCAACACAGCGCTGCATGGAGTAAAAGTCCGTTTATCCCCGCTTTATGAAAAATATTCAGAAGCTGTTGAGGACAGTCTATACGGTGACTTTTGCTGCTAAATTAAGAGACGCACGTTATTAACTCCGCGTCATGTAAACACAAAAGACGTGTGCACGCGCCGCAGGGAACACAGAAGTTTTATTTATGAAAAATATTCAGAAGCTGTTGAGGACAATCTTTACGGTGACTTTTGTTGCAAAATTAAGAGACGCACGTTAATATCGCCGCTCGTGTAAACACGAAAGAGCACGCGCGGCAGGAAACTCTTGCCGGATGAGAACCGTTTTAACACCACAGAAGAAGAACTAGCATATCCGTTAGCTTGCTAGCTCCGTTAGCGCGTCAGTTGTTTTTGGTTCTCGGCCGTTGTTCCTGGCTGACTGACCCGGTTTCGACCCGATTATACTCAGCAGACGTTCACAAACGTAAAAATATTATATTAAAACATATTAATATTAAAAGATCGATCCGCAGATTTTGTGGACCGATATCGGCTCAGTCAAACATGTATCGATACATATCGATATATTGATCTTTTGAACCCACCCCTATTATCATCCCAACAGAGCACTACGCTCCCAACATGCAGGATTACTTGTAATACCTAGAATCTCCAAAAGTACAATGGGAGGCAGAGCATTCAGTTATTAGACTCGATCTCTGTTTTTAAGAATAGGGTTAAAACCTTCCTTTTTGATATACAGTAGTGTGAAACAGTGTTTGCTCCTTCTCATTTTTTGTATGTTTGTCACACTTAAATGTTTCAGATCATCAAACAAATTTAAATATTAGGCAAAGATAACACAAGTAAACACAAAATGCAGTTTTTAAATTAAGGTGTTTATTATTAAGAGTACAAAAAAATCCAAACCTACATGGCCCTGTGTGAAAAAGTGACCCCCCCCCCCCCGTTAAAACATAAATTAACTGTGGTTTATCACATCTTTGGAAAGTCGAGTTCAATTTCTCTAGCCACACCCAGGCCTGATTACTGCCACACCTGTTCTCAATCAAGAAATCACTTAAATAGGACCTGTCTGATAAAGTGAAGTAGACCAAAAGAGCCTCAAAAGCTAGACATCATGCTGTGATCCAAAGAAATTCAGGAACAAATGAGAAACAAAGTAATTGCGATCTATCAGTCTGGAAAAGGTTATAAAGCCATTTCTAAAGCTTTAGGACTCAAGCAAGCCACAGTGAGAGCCATTGTCCACAAATGGCGAAAACATGGAACAGTGGGGAACCTTCCCAGGAATGGCCAGTTGACGAAAATTACCCCAAGAGTGCAGCGACGACTCATTCAAGAGGTCACAAAAGACCTCACAACAACATTCAAAGAACTGCAGGCCTCACCTGCCTCAGTTAAGGTCAGTTTTCATGCCTCTACCATAAGAAAGAGACTGGGCAAAAATGGCCTGCACGGCAGAGTTCCAAGATGAAAACCACTGCTGAGCAAAAAGAACATTAAGGCTCATCTCAGTTTTGCCAGTAAACATCTTGATGATCCTCAAGACTTTTGGGAAAATACTCTGTGGACTGATGAGACAAAAGTTGAACTTTTTAGAAGGTGTGTGTCCCATTACATCCAGTGTAAAAGTAACACAGCATTTCAGAAAAGGAACATCATACCAACAGTAAAATATGGTGGTGGTAGTGTGATGGTCTGGGGCTGTTTTGCTGCTTCAGGATCTGGGAGACTTGCTGAGGTAAATGGAACCATGAATTCTGCTGTCTAGCAAAAAATCCTGAAGGAGAATGTCTGGCCATCTCCTCGTGACCTCAAGCTGAAGTGCACTTGGATTTTGCAGCAGGACAATGAACCAAAACACACCAACGAGTTCACCTCTGAATTCAATTCAATTCAACTTTATTTATACAGCGCCATTTCACAACAGTCATCTCATAGCACTTTCAACTGTAGGGGAAACCCCCACAATTGCAGAAAGACCCCAGCAATCATGCAATCCCCTGTGAGCAAGTGCTTGGCAACGGTGGAAAGGAAAAACTCCCTTTTAACAGGAATAAACCTCCAGCACAACCAGGCTCAGGGAGGGGCAGTCATCTGCTGCAACTGGCTGGGGGGTGAGGGGATAGAGAAGACAAAAAGTAAAGACATGAAGAGAGCAAACAACACCATGGGGACTGAATCTATGGGAGAGAACAAACAGATGTTAATGACCAGCAAAATATTTCATTGAGAGTGAAGAAAGGAGTGAAGCCCAGTGCATTATTGGAGGTCCCCCAGCTGTCTAAACCTATTAGCAGCATAACTAAGGGAGGGTTCAGAGACACATGATCCCTCCCTAATTGTAGGCTATATCAAAAAGGAAGGTTTTAACCCTATTCTTAAAAACAGAGATCGAGTCTGACTCCCAAATCCAGATTGGCAGCTGGTTCCACAGGAGAGGAGTTTGATAACTGAAGGCTCTGCCTCCCAATGTACAGACGTGGACAAAATTGTTGGTACCCCTCTGTTAATGAAAGAAAAACCCACAATGGTCACAGAAATAACTTGAATCTGACAAAAGTGGTAATAAATAAAAATTCTATGAAAATTAACCAATGAAAATCAGACAATGCTTTTGAATTGTGGTTCAACAGAATTATTTTAAAAAACAAACTCATGAAACAGAACTGGACAAAAATGATATTTTGTTGTACAACCTTTTGAGGCAATCACTGCAATCAAACGATTTCTGTAACTGTCAATGAGACTTCTGCACCTCTCAGCAGGTATTGTGGCCCACTCCTCATGAGCAAACTGCTCCAGTTGTCTCATGTTTGAAGGGCGCCTTGTCCAGACGGCATGTTTCAGCTCCTTCCACAGATCTTCAATAGGATTTACATCAGGGCTCATAGAAGGCCACTTTAGAATAGTTCAATGTTTCGCTCTTAGCCATTCTTGGGTGCTTTTAGCTGTGTGTTTTGGGTCATTATCCTGTTGCAAGATCCATGACCTGCGATTGAGACAAAGCTGTCTGACACTGGGCAGCACATTTCTCTCTAGAATACTTTGATAGTCTTGAGATTTCATTGTACCCTGCACAGATGACAATAATAGAGCCACCCCCCCAACACAATTTTGCATAGTGTCCCTAAAAAGCTAGAAATTGCTCAGATTATATGTAGTAACAGCAGAATTCAATTTAAGAAGCACAGTCTGTTTTCATAAATAATTTGATTGGATTGTACCATTGTAGGGCAGGGTGATTGGTAGAGGGGGAGGAGCCATTATGATGAGTTGTGCATTTTTTTTGTATCTTTTTGTATTTTTTATATTTCAGTCGTTATAGTTTTGTTGTATTTGTTTAAAAGCCTTTGTCTATAATCATTTAAAGCTGACATCTGAATTGATCTCTGTGTAGTGTCCTGGTTGTAGTCTGGTGTTTGTTATATTCCACTGCACCATCAAATCCCCCAGTAAAGCAAAAACAGAGCTGTGGACGCTGGTGACTGGCCCTGTGTCCTAATTCAACACTGCAAACATCTCCAACCATACAACTGCCATCGTGGGGAAAGAAATAAAGGCTGTTCCTTCATAAAACCCTACAGAGTTATATTATTGCCTCTATAATGTATAGCTCGCCCATGTCATGAACCCATTATGTTAATACTCATTAACAGTTACAACCTGGCTGTCAGACAAGGGAAGAAAAGGAAGAACATGGCTGATGCTTTGACTCGTTCTCTAGATCAACTCATTGACAGTTCTGCATGGAGCCTCTGAATAGTCGTGCAGCAGAAATGGCAGCTTTAAAGGCCTGATGTCTCAGTAGAATCTAGAAAAACTTGTCCATGCATTTATCTTCAGTAAACTGGACTACTGTAACGCTGTCCTCACAGCTCTAGCTTAAAAGTCCATCAGACAGCTGTAGTTAGTTCAGAACGCTGCAGGTCAAGTCCTCAAGCAAATGAGCAACTCTAACACTACAGCCAGTGTTGTAACATTTTATACATCTTTAGAGGTAAAATCATTACTATATCTTGTCAATAAGCTTTAAATCTCCGGTTGGGGCACTGACCAATGCGCACCCACGGCAAACTCCCAAGGATAGCCCCTCCTCCCGGTAAAGGAAAGATGAGTATCTGATGAGACAGATGTGTGTCAAGATAGCAGATACACAGATAGGCAGGAGTTAGGTAAAGAAAGAGAGAGAATAATCAGTAATTTTAAAAAAACAATAAACAAAAACAGACTTTGACAGACAATACAGAGCGACAGAATAAATTATTTCTTTTTTCTCTGCTTTTTTCTCTGCTCGGTACCAAGTGGTTGGGGACCGCTATGGTTAGGAAGTTTTCAAATGAAGGTGCTGCCATAATTTCCAAATCTATACTCTTTATCCCTTTGTTCGGCAAGATTTAATTTTCGATCTCTGTTTTTAAGAATAGGGCTAAAACCTACCTTTTTGATATAGCCTACAATTAGGGAGGGATCATGTGTTTCTGAACCCTCCCTTAGTTATGCTGCTAATAGGTTTAGTCAGCCGGGGGACCTCCAGTAATGCACTGGGCCTCACTCCTTTCCTCACTCTCAATGAAATATTTTTTTTGCTGGTCATTAACATTTGTTTGTTCTCTCCCATAGATTGAGTCCCCATCGTGCTGTTTGCTCTCTACATGTCTGTTCTTTTCTTCTTCTCTATCCCCTCACCCCCCAGCCAGTCGCAGCAGATGACTGCCCCTCCCTGAGCCTGGTTCTGCTGGAGGTTTCTTCCTGTTAAAAGGGAGTTTTTCCTCTCCACCGTCGCCAAGTGCTTGCTCACAGGGGATCGCCTGATTGCTGGGGTCTTTCTGCAACTGTGGGGGTTCCCCCTACAGTTGATAGTGCTATGAGATGACTGTTGTTGTGAAATGGCGCTATATAAATAAAGTTGAATTGAATTTACAGATCGCGCCCCTAGTGGCACAGCGCAGCACTGCACCTGTCAAGTGTTATGATGTGCCAAACGCTCCGCAGTTGTACTGAGAATTGTACTGAGGATTTGTACTGATGATGCCAGCTCACAAGGTGGCAGACACGTATAAGTTACTGCTCTTGCGTTGGCGGAATCATGGCTGACCTGTAAGCATCGATATTACATCAAAGAGGAAGAAATTTTTCTTCTTCTTCCGTGTATGTGTAAATGCTGCGTGAGCATTTGCTCCCAAATTTGCCAACTATGATTCAAAAAAGAGATTATTTAAGTTATGAAGGTAAATGTTTACATCATTTTGTTATGACAGAGGGTGCGCGAAGCTGCCTGATATTCACCTGCTGGCCACAGCGCCATATGACCAGGGGAAACAATTACTCAGGTGATTCCGACTTTTGTGTCGTTTTATAACATAAATAGCACTGGAATAAAAGTGAAATTGACGTGCAATAATCCTAACCGTTTCTGGATGTGGGAGAGAAAGCAAAAATGACCGACAGAAGAGGAAATACCGACCAGGATGGACGCAGCGAGAGCCGCCTTCACCAGCGGTAAGTTAGGAATATGGCTTGTTTTGTTTACATTGTACTGCATTGTACTGATTTTCTGGTTCATATACTTTGAAGATAAGATAACAAAATGCCCAAATAAAGAAACGGTGACAAAAAGCAGAACCATTCTTTGTGTAAATATGTCCAAAGTCCACTTTTGACTGTGTTATGTAATTCTATATGGCTGCCGTGTAATCATGCAAATTAGATGCGTAAATTTACTCCTATCCAATAAACTAGACTGGTCACACAATACTGACGCACTCTACAAGAAGGGACAGCGCAGGCTGTTCCTACTGAGGAGGCTCAGGTCTTTTGGTGTATAAGGGGTGCTCTTGAAGACATTCTACGACACGGTGGTGGCATCAGCCATCACTTTTGGAGTGGTCTGCTGGGGCAACGGCATTACAGCAGCCGATAGGAAGAGACTGAACAAACTGATCAAGAAAGCTAGCTCTGTCCTGGGGAAACGCCTTGACCCAATGGAGGAGATAGGAGAGAGAAGGATGGTGGCTAAACTGTCATCTCTGCTGGAGTCCGAGTCCCACCCTATGCTGGACATACTGAACGCACTGAGGAGCTCATTTAGCAGTAGACTACATCATCTTAGGTGCGCGACCGAAAGGTTTCGCAGGTCCTTCCTACCTACGGCTGTCAGACTGTATAACCTAAGCAGGGCTGCTCGCAGAGATAGCAAAAAAAAAACTTGATGACCTAATAGTATTGAATGCAAAAGACGCAACAGACTTACACAAATGGTCCCCTCCAGTATACAACTAGGACAATATCACTTGCTATGGAGGGTGACAATATGTATGGGTACATGTTCATACTGTGTAAGGTAACTAAATAGACGGTTATGCTGTTTACTCCATCTAGCTACAATGCTCCGCACTGTGTATATACAGTATATTTATATATTTATGTGTACATATGTATATTCACTGCTCTTATTTTCTTATCTTCTAAATTATTGCTCTGAGTGTTGCTATCCCTGTGCTGTTGCAATCCTGGAATTTCCCCATTGTGGGACTAATAAAGGCTCATCTTATCTTATCTGAAACTTTGGATCATATTCTACATCTTTCTAATAGACAGTAAGCCATTATCTCTTATCACGTTCAAGTTATAGCCTGGGAAATCTCTGACATCAGATCTGAATATTTTCTTGACAAAAATCTTTACCACTTTTGACCACTAGGGGTTTATGTCACCATTTGGCACCTGTGACAGTTAAGATGTTTTTAACATACATTCAGTGCAATTTAGCTGTTGTAATGGATATTGTGTTAAAGTCTGTATTTCCTGTTGCACAAAAGAGTTTTTTTTTTCTGTATAGCAGAAGTTTCTGCTTAATTTACCAATCACTGTTTGATAGGACATTTTTGACAATCCTGTGCTTTTCTTGTGGTGTTATATAGAATATCATTGCAGTAAACTATGGAAAAAGCATCTCCTTTAAAATTTGTAATTCTTCCCACAGCTTTTAGTGCAAACAAACCTCTCAAAACATTGTAACTTTTAATGCAACTTTTTATAAAAGCTCCCACAAATTCAGGCTTTTTGGGCCACAACAATCATCAAAATATCCCGTGAAATCCTGGAGGGACTGTTTAGTCAAACTGAGCACCAATGAAAAATATTTTTCACAGTCATTTAAAGAGTTGAAAATGAAACAGCATACAGGCATAGACGCACACAGGAGTGAAACAGATTTTAACTCACTGGTTACTGTTTCTTTAAATGGATCTGGATAAATCTTCCATGTCATCAAATCCAGTTGGAATTGTTGCAAAATGCAAGGCCAAGGCTAGCACTGTTAAGCTGGAACACTGGTTAGCAACTCCACTCGTCCAGGTATCCTGAGCGCACTCCTGCTGTATCCTGAATTCTTTATAATGTCCAGTTTAGGACATTCTTGGACAAAAGCTGGTGTTCAAATTGTAATTTTGTAAACTTGTTAGCAAGTAAATACTGCAGGATATCCCGTCTGTGCACACTGGCAATAATCAGCATGTTGAAATGCATCGATGGTGACATTGTCAAAAGGCTGAATCTGATTGGTTAGAGCACCTCCTTCCTTTTTTTTTTTCTTCAATGCAAGGAGATAGTGAATTTTCCATAGCAACACATAAACTGATTTCTGATTGGCTAAATAATTTCAGAATTTATGCTTGCCTCCTTACATTTTACATAGCAAGAAAAACAAACTCATTTCTGATTCATTAATTTACAGTGGTGTGAAAAAGTGCCCCCTTCCTGATTTCTCGTTTTTTTTGTATGCTTGTCACACTTAAATGTTTCAGATCATCAAACAAATTTAAATATTAGACAAAGATAACACAAGTAAACACAAAATACAGTTTTTAAATGGAGGTGTTTATTATTAAGAGTAAAAAAAAAATAAATCCAAGACTACATGGCCCTGTGTGAAAAAATGATTGCCTTCCCCCGTTAAAATATAAATTAACTGTGGTTTGTCACATCTTTGGAAAGCTGAGTTCAATTTCTCTAGCCATACCCAGGCCTGATTACTGCCACACCTGTTCTCAATCAAGAAATCACTTAAATAGGACCTGCCTGACAAAGTGAAGTAGACCAAAAGATCCTCAAAAGCTAGACATCATGCTGTGATCCAAAGAAATTCAGGAACAAATGAGAAACAAAGTAATTGCGATCTATCAGTCTGGAAAAGGTTATAAAGCCATTTCTAAAGCGTTGGGACTCCAGCAAACCACAGTGAGAGCCATTATCCACAAATGAAGAAAACATGGAACAGTGGGGAATCTTCCCAGGAGTGGCTGGCTGACCAAAATTACCCCAAGAGCACAGCGACGACTCATCCAAGAGATCACATAAGACCCCACAACAACATCCAAAGAACTGCAGGCCTCACTTGCCTCAGTTAAGGTCAGTGTTCATGACTCCACCATAAGAAAGAGACTGGGCAAAAATGGCCTGCATGGCAGAGTTCAAAGAGATGAAAACCACTGCTGAGCAAAAAGAACATAAAGCCTCGTCTCAGTTTTGCCAGAAAACATCTTGATGATCCCCAAGACTTTTGGGAAAATACTCTGTGGACTGATGAGACAAAAGTTGAACTTTTTGGAAGGTGTGTGTCCCATTACATTCGGTGTAAAAGTAACACAGCATTTCAGAATAAAATATGGTGGTGGTAGTGTGATGGTCTGGGGATGTTTAACTACTTCAGGACCTGGAAGACTTTCTGTGGTAAACAGAACTATGAATTCTGCTGTCTACCAAAAAATCCTGAAGGAGGAGAATATCCGGCCCTCTGTTCGTGACCTCAGTCATGAGTCTGAACTCTATTTTCCCCTCTGAGCTCAGACTCAATTTATTTTCTGAGTTCTGTATGTCTGTTATTATTATGTTGTCAGTTCTTTGTATATATTTTGGTTTATTGACACTCAGAGCCCTTCCTCTTGCCCAGACACTCCCAACAACTACTCACACTGTCTCCCTGCCTTCTCAAGCTGTGAGTAGTTGATTAATCAGGTTACCTGCTCACTCAGCTCCCCGCACCTGCGTCTCATTTATCCCCAGTTATTTAAACACTGTCTGTTCATTTTTTCAAGCTTACTCCCTGCATGACTCACATTCACAGAACGATGCCGGCTCTGGAACGTAGACTGTAAGTTTTTCCTTATTTGTATTTTTTGTAAGTTTTGCACTGTTTCTGTTTTTTTGTTCTTCTGTTAATAAATGTCACAACACAATTCAGCGCCTAGGTCTGTCTCTCTCTGCCCTGAGGGGCATTCATGACAGAATGGTGCCGCCAAGTTAAAGACCTAGCTGTTGTGTTGTGCTTTTTTTCCTTTTCCCTCACCTGTCTGGCAGAGCTGTCATGTCTCCCTCAAGTGAGCCAGACCAGAGGAGGAGGAAGTGGAGTCGGGATGAGCTGGAGTTCATCTCCATGATCGAGGACATAGTGATAGGTGCTCGAAACTGCTTATCCCGTAAAGACAAGAAGCTGTGCTGGGGGAAAGTCGCCAATTTGCTGGAAATTAAACCCAGCGCATGCTTCCATCCTCGGGTCCAGAGACTCTCCCTTCCTCCACTCCCACCGATGCCATCAGCCTCCTCCTCGCCTGCTCCAGCAGCTCCGCGGCAACAGCGTCGTCCCGCTTTGGACCGCCGGAGGAATCCTCCCGCTTCTTGGGCAGCTCTCTCCCCGACAACGGGCCCCACAATTCCCGCAGCAATTTGTTCCTGTTCTCCTCCTTTGCCGGCTGTTCCGTCAGCCCCCTCTCTCTCCACAGCTGCTGCAATTCTCGTTTCCCTGATGTGCTCTCCTGCTGCCTAGAGGTTATTGGTTGGTTCCCCGGCTACGCCCATCTCTGTGACTCCAGGGGCGGCTCCTCTACAATCCACAGAGGAGCCCAAACTCACCTTAGCCACAGAGAGGGACAGCGCTCCATACACAGCAGCAGATAACATCAAGATCCGGGAAAACAGGCAAATTTTATTTCATTTTACTCCAATTCATGATGAAATGTCTTGCCTGATTCCCAGTAGGGAGGCTCAAGAAAAGCAGTCCCCTGAGCTCTCCCCACCTGCTGCTGTTATAAACTGCTCACCAGCCCCCTGGGCCAGAGCCGCTGAACAATGGAGGAGCTCGTAGCCCTGAAGGACCCTGCTTCAGCGCCAGCGGTGAGCCAACCTCCAGCTGCCACGCTGTAAGAGCCATCAGCGTGGCCCACTTCATCTGGGGAGACATGGACTGCTATCACCATCATGCCTGCTGCGGAGGCCACCGCAGCAGAGTGGGAACCAGAGCTGGACCTCCATGAGACCGGGCCTGAGACGTCGTCATCTGGATCGATGGAGTTCTGGACAGCGGTGGAGCTCAAGCTCAGGCAAATACTCTCTTGTTTTCCTCTTATTTGTTTTAGAGAGATCTTGCCTGGCTCTTGGGGAGGAGAGTCGGGTGCAGCCATCAGCTCGACCTGAGCTCACCTCACCGGGCTCTGCTGCTGCTGGTGACCCTGACCCTGTATCTCTCCCTGTTTGTTCTGAGCCTTCTTCCAGGGTCGCAGGGGAAAATCCATCTTTGCCAGATGTCTCCGTGGGTCCAGGATCACTACTCACTGACATTGTGGGTCCAGCTCCCTGCGCTGAGGTCGTCGTGGACCTTCCTCCTTTGCCCTTGTCCGGTGTCTCTTTGGTGGACCACCTCATTGGCCTGATGCTCTCGCGTGTTGCCCTGTTCACCATGGGTGCAGCTCTGGCCCACTTCGGGTCCACCGCAGGTGCTGCTAAGCTCCAGCCTGGAGCTACCGATGGTGCTGCAGTGCTCCAGCCCAGAGCCACTGAGGGTGCTGCAGTGCTCCAGCCCAGAGCCACCGCAGGTGTTGCATTGCTCCAGCCCGGAGCCACCGCGGGTGTTGCATTGCTCCAGCCCGGAGCCACCGAGGGTGCTGCAGTGCTCCAGCCCAGAGCCAGTGTGGATGCTGCAGTGCTTAAGTCTCAAACCACCGAGGGCATCGGGGCCTCCTCTCCTTTACCTGGCACAATCGTGGTTCCCCCACCACTGCTTAACGCCACCGTGGGTCGTGCTCACTCAGCTCCCCACACCTGCATCTCATTTATCCCCAGTTATTTAAACACTGTTCATTGTTTCACTACAGCACCATTGTATGTTCTCCTGCTTACTTCCTGCATGACTCACATTCGCAGAGCGATGCCGGCTCTGGAACGTAGACTGTAAGTTTTTCCTTATTTGTATTTTTTGTAAATTTTGCACAGTTTCTGTTTTTTTGTTCTTCTGTTAATAAGTGTCACAACACAATTCAGTGCCTAGGTCTGTCTCTCATTCATGACAACCTCAAGCTGAAGCGCACTTGGGTTCTGTAGCAGGACAACGATCCAAAACACACCAGCAAGTCCACCTCTGAATGGCTTAAGAAAAACAAAATGAAGACTTTGGTGCAGCCTAGTCAAAGTCCTGACCTGAATCCAATTGAGATGCTGTGGCATGACCTTAAAAAGGCGGTTCATGCTCGAAAACCCTCCAGTCTGGCTGAATTACAACAACTCTGTAAAGATGAGTGGGCCAAAATTTCTCCACAGCACTGTAAAAGACTCATTGCCAGTAATTGTAAACACTTGATTGCAGTTGTTGCTGCTAAGGGTGGCCCAACCAGTAATTACGTTCAGGGGGCAATCACTTTTTCACACAGGGCTATTTAGGTTTGCATTTTTTTTCCCCTTAATAATAAACACATTCATTTAAAAACTGTATTTTATGTTTACCTGTGTTATCTTTGTCTAATATTTTAATTTGTTTGATGATCTGAAACATTTCAGTGTGACAAATGTGTCACGACCCGTCGCTCATCAGCGGCTTCAGCTGCGTGCACACCTGCGTCTCATCAGCAGCGGGCTATTTAGCCCACTCTGCCCTCTGCTGCAGTCTGGAGCCGTCTGTTCTCATCAGCATTTCCAAAGCTCGTGATTCTACCTCAGATCACCAGCAAGATTCAACGACACGTAAGAACTCCTTACCTTGTCTTTCAAGTTCTCACCCCTGTGCACAGGTGGACCCTCCTGGCGGCGGATTCCCCCCGTCATTGCCATAGCATCTCCATCTTCTGCGCAGACCCAGCAGGACGCTGTCTCCCGGGCTCATCGCCTGCCGACGCCAGCCACCTGTCCCTGCAAGTAAGCAACACCGTCACTCATATCCCCTGTCTCGGTGTGGTGCCCATTACCCTTGTCCTTTGTTCTTGTCTCCATAGGGTTGTCCGGCTGTACGGCGCGCTGCTCTGCTGCCTGCGCATCGGCGTTCACCCCAGCACATTCCCATACCGCATACATCCATCCACACACACCTGCTTGTTGAATAAAGCTGTTAAATCTATCCTGAGCCTGCGTGCGTGTTTCCTGGGCCTGTGTGCTACATTATGTCAGTACGGCTCCAGCAAAGTGGCCCAGCAGACAGCGGGCTCGCACGCCGTCTTTCCACCCTCGAGGCTCGGGTGGATTTAATAGCTCATCAGCAGCAGGTGATACTCAACCAGTTGGTTAACATCACTCACCGGTTAGACCGCCTGGACCCCCAGCAGGCGTTCCCCATGGCTCGCCAGGGCGGGCCAGCTCCTGCCGTTCCGATGCCCGGTCAGTCTACCTCGGGAGCGCCAACCCACCTCACACCAATCCCGCCCCCCGCCCGCTTCAGCGGAAAGCTCGGAGGGGCGCGGGGGTTTATAATGCAGTGTGAGTCGGTGTTTTTGCATGTTCCCGGGGACTTTCCCTCAGACCACAGCAGAATTGGCTATATTGGAAATCTCTTGGAGGGGCGAGCGTTAACCTGGGCTTATGCCGTAATGGCGAAGCCCAGCTACGCGAGCCTCTCCTACAGCCAGTTCGTGCAGAGCTTTTTAGAGGTCTTTGATCATTCCCGGTGCGATAGCGTCCTAACTGACTGGCTTCTCGCCCTCCAGCAGGGAAGCCGGTCAGCAGCGGACTATGCTATCGACTTCTGGGTTGCAGCGTAGGAGGTGGGCTGGGGCGAAGCCGCTCTCTGTGGCATCTTCCTCCGCAGCCTCAGCTCGGGTCTGAGGGATGAACTGGCTGGTCGGGATCTTCCGGAGACATTGGCGGAGTTAATCTCCACCGCCATTAGTTTGGATAATAGGCTGCGTGAACGGTCCACCGAGCAGAAGTTTAGCAGCCGCTCGCGTGGAGGCTCCGTCCGCACGCCTCAAGACCGCCCCCTGGCGACACCTCCACCGGAGGCCTCCGAGGAGTCAGAGGCAATGGTGGTGGCCCGGTCAAAGCTCCCTCTAGCGGAGAAACAGCGCCGCCGGAAGTTGGGTCTCTGCATGTATTGCGGAGGAGGCCAACATTCCGTGGAGCATTGCCCGGAGAAACCAAACGGGGAGGTCCGCGAGTCACTGTAGGGGGCCTCGCGGACTCTAACCGGTCAAATCTCCTCACAAGCCTATCCTTGCCCATCCGATTTTGTGACAATGCCATGGGGCATCTCACACACGCACTGGTGGACTCAGGAGCAGAGCAGAGCTTCATTTCAAAGAGCCTGGCAACCCGATTGGGCATCCCCTGCCAACCTCTGCCCGCTCCTCTGAGCCTTATCACCCTCTCCCGTGCTCCCCTTGGCCAAGTGACTCATCGCACGCAGTCCGTCCCAGTCATTATCTCGGGCAATCACCGAGAGGAACTCTCCTTCTACGTTTTGTCCTCCTCTGTGACGCCTGTTATCCTTGGGTACCCCTGGCTGCGCCTGCACAACCCGGTCCTGGATTGGCAGACCGGGAAGATCGCCGCCTGGAGTGCATTCTGTATGGGCACCTGTTTACAATCCGCAGCCTGCGCCCCATCTGCTCCTCCCCCGATCAAGGACGCCGCGCCTCCGGACCTCACCTTGGTGCCCTCGGAATTCCACGATCTGGGCTTGGTCTTCAGCAAATCCAGGGTGATGTCTCTCCCTCCTCATCGGCCCTATGATTGTGCCATCAACCTCCGCCCATGGGCTCCCCTGCTGTCAGGTCGCCTGTATAGCCTGTCAGCGCCGGAGCGGGAGGCGATGGACAGTTATATAAAGGAGTCTCTCAGCGCAGGTATCATCCGCCCCTCCTCGTCCCCGCTCGAAGCCGGTTTCTTCTTCGTATCAAAGAAGGACGGGTCCCTCCGCCCTTGTATCGACTTCTGAGTGTTGAATGACATCACTGAGAAGGACCGGTACACTCTGCCGCTGATGGACACTGCCTTCCACTCCCTGCAGGGGGCGACCTGGTTTACCAAATTGGACCTCCGCAGCGCCTACCATCTCGTCCGGATCAGGGAGGGGGATGAGTGGAAAATTGCATTCAGAACGCCAAGTGGACATTTTGAATACCTCGTAATGCCCTTTGGTCTGACCAACGCCCAGCTGTCTTTCAGCGCCTAATAAATGACGTCCTGCGTGATTTCCTGGGTCTCTTTGTATTCGTGTACCTAGATGACATCCTCATCTTCTCCAGGTCACGTGAAGAACACCAGGTGCATGTGAGATGGGTCTTACAGCGGCTGCTGGAGAACAGGTTATATGTGAAGGCAGAAAAATGTGAGTTTTACGCCAAGACCACCTCCTTTCTAGGATTTGTGATCTCACATAATCAGGTTCTGCCCGACCCCACTAAGGTCAAAGCGGTGGTGGACTGGCCGACGCCGACCTCCAGGAAGCAGGTCCAACAATTCCTTGGGTTCGCTAATTTCTACCGCCGTTTTGTGCCCAACTTTGGTGCCATCGCTGCCCCGCTGACCCGTCTCACGTCACCCAAGAACGCCTTTCGCTGGACTGAAGAGGTCGCCGCGGCATTCCAGGCGCTGAAGACGGAGTTCTCCTCCTCCCGGGTCCTGACCCAGGTCGACCCTGCGCTGCAGTGCTTGGTTGAGGTCGACGCATCTGACACGGGGGTGGGGGCGGTGCTGTCCCAGCGTTCACCTACTGACGGGACCAAACGACCCTGCGACTTCTTCTCACGGCGTCTGTCTCCGGCCGAGCGGAATTATGACGTCAGGGACAGGGAGCTTCTTGTCATCAAGCTCGCCCTGCAGGAGTGGCACCACTGGCTGGAGGGGGCAGTGCTATCATTCGTGGTGATGACGGACCACAAGAACTTGGAGTATCTTCGATCTGCTAGACGCCTGAATGCCCGCCAGGCGCGCTGGTCTCTATTCTTTGCCCGGTTCCGCTTCACCATTACCTATCGCCCCGGCTCTAAGAACATCCTACCTGATGCCCTCTCCAGGCAGTTCGCCCCTGAGACATCGGAGGAGTCGGGCCACCCCATCCTGCCCAGTTCGTGTGTGGTAGGTGCCATCTCCTGGTCCATCAGGGACAAGATCCGGAGGGCGCAGGAGGCTGAACCGGATCCTGGCGGCGGACCGGAGGGAAGGTTGTTTGTTCCATCTTCTGTCCGGGGGGAGGTCATTCATTGGGTCCACACCTCCAAGCTCGCCTGTCATCCGGGGGTATCTCAGCTAGTGGATCTCCTTCATCGCTCCTTCTGGTGGCCGGGTCTGCAGAAGGATGCCTCCAACTACGTCCGGGCTTGCCCTGTGTGCGCCTCTGCCAAGTCGGGTAATTCTCCTCCCGCCGGTCTACTCCAGCCTCTGCCGACCCCTGGCAGACCCTGGTCCCATATTGCCCTCGACTTTGTCACTGGTCTCCCCACTTCCAACTCCTATAACGCCGTGCTGACCATTGTGGACCGTTTCTCCAAGGCCGCCCACTTCGTGCCACTGTGGGGTCTTCCAACGGCGCAGGAGATGGGAGATCTCCTGGTGCAGCACGTGGTCAGGTTACACGGGATACCAGTAGATGTCATCTCGGATCGGGGTCTCCAGTTTGTCTCAGAGGTCTGGAGGTGCTTTTGCAATGCCCTGGGGGCCACAGTTAGCCTCTCATCCGGCCATCACCCACAATCCAACGGGCAGTGTGAGAGGGCCAACCAGGAGTTGGAGGCTGCCCTGCGCTGTGTCACGTCATTGGACCCATCCTCCTGGAGTTCACATCTGGCCTGGGTTGAATACGCCCACAACACCGCCCAGTCTTCTGCTACAGGTATGTCTCCCTTTAAGGCGTGCCTGGGCTATGATCCACCCTTGTTTCCAGACCAGGAGGCAGAGCTCGCTGTTCCTTCCGTCCAGGCGCACCTGAGACGTTGTCGGGCTCTGTGGTCCAGGACACGGGACGCGCTTTTACGCACGGCTGCGCGTAATAGCATCACTGCCAACCGCCGCAGGAGACCGGCCCCTGCCTACCAGGTGGGTCAACGAGTCTGGTTGACCACTCAGGATTTCCACCTTAAGGGGGAGAAGAAGAAGTTGGCACCACGCTTCGTTGGTCCTCACACCATTTCCAGGATTATCAACCCGGTGGCTGTGCGTCTGGCTCTCCCCCCCTCCCTTCGCATTTGTCCTACTTTCCACGTTTCCAGGATCAAGCCCTATGTGTCTGACCCCCTCTGCCCCCCGCCCGCAGCGCCACCCGCGCCTATGATGATCGACGGCCACCCAGCCTGGAGAGTCGCCTCCTTCCTGGACTCCCGGCGCCGAGGGCGCGGGTTGCAGTATCTGGTGGACTGGGAGGGGTTTGGTCCGGAGTTTAGATCCTGGGTGCCCTCCTCTTGGGTGTTAGACAAGAGCCTCATCAGGGAGTTCCATCGGGCACATCCGGACAAACCAGCGCCAGGAGGTGCTGCTAGAGGGGGGAGTACTGTCACGACCCGCCGCTCATCAGCGGCTTCAGCTGCGCGCACACCTGCGTCTCGTCAGCAGCGGGCTATTTAGCCCACTCTACCCTCTGCTGCAGTCTGGAGCCGTCTGTTCTCATCAGCGTTTCCAAAGCTCGTGATTCTACCTCAGATCACCAGCAAGATTCAGCGACACGTAAGAACTCCTTACCTTGTCTTCCAAGTTCTCACCCCTGTGCACAGGTGGACCCTCCTGGCGGCGGATTCCCCCCGTCATTGCCATAGCATCTCCATCTTCTGCGCAGACCCAGCAGGACGCTGTCTCCCGGGCTCATCGCCTGCCGACGCCAGCCACCTGTCCCTGCAAGTAAGCAACACCGTCACTCATATCCCCTGTCTCGGTGTGGTGCCCGTTACCCTTGTCCTTCGTTCTTGTCTCCATAGGGTTGTCCGGCTGTACGGCGCGCTGCTCTGCTGCCTGCGCATCGGCGTTCACCCCAGCACATTCCCATACCGCATACATCCATCCACACACACCTGCTTGTTGAATAAAGCTGTTAAATCTATCCTGAGCCTGCGTGCGTGTTTCCTGGGCCTGTGTGCTACATTATGTCAAAATGAGCCCAGTCTCAGCAAAAAAATGTTCAAATGCACGTTTTGTCAGTCAGAGAAAACGTACAGAGGCATGTAAAAAAGATTTTTGATGTGCAGTGTGTATGTGGCGTTTACAGCTTTACGAAAGGTGTGTAATGGCAGTTTTTTTTCCACTTTTATTGTGTTTGAGCATGGAGTAACTAACCAATACTTTAACGCATAACCCTAACCTCATAGGAACATTTCATTAGTGGAGTGAAAAAAAAAAGTAAGCAAAAAAAAAAAAAAACCTTCGAAAAACATCAGTGACAGAGAGAGTGGGAGTTGAACTCATGTGTTTTCAGTGAAACAGCTGTGTAAGTAACCTTACACCATCTCCCTCCCACCAACTTGCCATCGCCAAGTAAAAGATGCGTTGTTCTGCGCATGCGTGGTGAGGACTATGCAATGAGTGAACTTGTAAAAACGTGCTGAGGCACTTTTTTTTATTTATTTCGCATGCAAATGTACGTTTTTTTAGAGGAGTGGGAAAATGTTTATTAGATAAGTTTTTTACTGAGACCGGGTTGAAACATACAAAAAATAAGAAATCAGGAAGGGGGCAAACACTTTTTCACACCACTGTAGTATCACAATGTTTGAATCATTTCTTCTCTTTTTCTTCTCAATTTTCTAAGGAAGCTCTGTCTCCCCTGCCTTCTCATACAAGCTGCCACTGGAGGCTGATGTGTGAAGAATGGTGCCATGGTCATAGAAAAGATGTCTCTTTTGGAATTAAATTAAAAGAAACAATACATGAGCACTGATAGCAAATGAAAGTTTGGAGAAACAAACAGAACAATATCATGATGTCTGAAGTTTATGGGGCTGCTGCAACAAAGGACACATGGCAGGATTTGGCTTTTTTTTTTTTTTTATATTCGTTCTCCAGTGATTCATCTGTCTCTCCAATGACTTCACATTAATTTGTCTCACAGAAAACACAATCCACAAACTAATTCCTGCTTTTGACAACCTCACGTCCACAACTATTTTACTGCATGTATTTAAAAGGGCAGAGTTCTCAGCATTTTATAAGGATACACAAGTTGTTTAACTTATCAGTCAGAATATTTTTAGAAAAATATCCTGAAAACTGTAGCTGATTGTATCACTTGGATTACACGTGCAATGGTGAAATGACTGGCAGCTGAACAATTTTTGGCAGTTTTATCTGACTGACTGTGGAAGTTTGCTTTTAGGGAGTGATGATGATGTCAGAGGAGCAGACATGATAGGACTGATTTTCTGCTTCAGCTCTGACCTTTGGCACTTCACTGCAGCAAGTGAATTCTTTTGACTTCCAAATACACTAGCTTCTATAATGCAGACTGAGGTTTTCCATCTAACTTTACAGTAAACAACTCTGACATGGTCACACCACGCCATGTGTTATATCACTTGAGTAAAATAGATTTTTAGATGTTTTAAACATTCATAATTTACAAATTAACTCTTAATTTGAGCTGTTTAACCCCTTAGCATTCAAGCCAATTTCCCTACATTTAGCATACACAAAGAAAATCTAATTCTTTCTTCACTGAGTGGCAGTAGAAAATTTGAAACATCCCGCTGACAGAACACTGGAAATTTAAGAAATTAAATTTGCAACCTTTTGTCAGGGCTGCGGTGAGCAAACACACACACATCATCATTTATCATCTCTCATCCGCTTCACCTGTGCAACTACCAGGCACTGACTGTCGACCCCATCATGGTCAATGAATTCCACCGTCGACACCCAGACAAGTCCAATGGAACGCCAGAAGGCGTTCCTTGAGGAAGGGGCACTGTCATAGCCTGTGGTGAGCAAGCACATACACATCATCATTTATCATCTCTCATCTGCTTTAGCTGTGCAGCTACCAGGCTTCACCCTACTTAAGAGGGGGAGGTGGCATCATTTCCCTGTGGGATTGTCTCGATGCCACACTGCCACGAGATCACCTGCTGTACCTTGGAACTGTGTTGTTACAGCCTGTGTGTGCTCCAGCTCGCTCTGCCAGGGGTGTTACCCCCTTTGAGGCATCAGTAGGGTACAACCCTCCTCTGCTCCCTGTCACCAAAGGAGGGATTGCCGTCCACTCCATCCAGCACCACGTACGGTGCTGCCGCCACATCTGGCGATCCACCAAGGCAGCCCTACTGCGCACCGTCAGCCAGAACTCTGCCATGGCCAATCGGCAAAGGACCCCGGCTCCTGAGTACTCTGTGGGACTGAAGGTATGGCTTTCCATGCCCATCATTCCACTAAAGACTGATTCTAGAAAACTGTCACCCAGGTTTATTGGTCCCTTTCCCATAACCCACATTATCAATCCATCTGCTGTCCCCCTTAAAATGCCTCCCGCTCTGTGTATCCACCCTTCTTTTCATGTCTCCCATATCAATCCTTCATTCTCTAACATAGTACATTGCCAGCAATTACTTTGACATTAACATCCACCCCCACACACACACAGGGTTCCAGTCCTGGCACAATTACCACGATTATTGTCAATAAAACCACAAACCTTGCACCTTACCTGTGAATCTGTTGTGGTCTCAGCTCCTTGGGTCCTGCTTTGTCACATTTTTCCTCCTCAATTTACAATTTTTTTCTTGAAAATTAGCAATTTTTTTTTCCTCAAAAATTTGCAACTTTTTTCTTGTAATTCCCTTCCACAGTATGTGGGACACCATGTGGCGTATGGGGCGGCGCCTATCTCTGTTTCACTGACCCTAGGTCACACAGCTTCTACGAGTAGTGAAAGGTACAGTGGGGGGGGGGGTGTCAGTCCTCTGGTAGCTCTGTGCGTTAACTTTCCTTTCCCCATTCTATTATGCTGAGCACCAAGCTAGAAGGCAGAAAGTACCATTTTTATAGTCTTTGGTTTGACCCGGCCGGGATTTGAACCCTCAAACTCCTGGCTGTGGGGCAAAAGCTCTACCAACTAGGCCACCGGAGTGGTGGCCCAGTTGGAACCTAGGCTGTGGAGGTGGTTCCCCCTCATGGATCATCACCTTATCATGGTGGAGGTTTGCGTGCCCTAGTGATCCCAGGAGCTATGTTGTCTGGGGCAATTTGCCTCTGGTAGGGTCACCCAAGACAAACTGGTCCTGGGTGAAGGGCCAGACTAAGAACAATCTAACAGACTCTCATGATGAATGTTAGAACAAGGATTTGGTGTACCCTGCCCGGTATGGGGTTACCGGGGCCCCACCCTGGAGCTAGGCCTGGGGGAGAGGCTTGATGGCTAGCGCCTGGTGGCCGGGTTTCTGCCCATGGGACCCGGCCGGGCTCAGCCCTAAGGAGTTACATGGGTCCACCCTCCAGTGGGCTCACCACCTGCAAGAGGGACCATGAGGGTCTGGTGCTATTTGGATCAGGTGGCGGTCAAAGGCAGAGATTTTGGCGGTCTGATCCCAAGCTTCCTAAACTGGCTTTTGGGACATGGAATGTCACCTTTCTAGTGGGGAAGGAGCCTGAGCTGGTGCATGAGGTTGAGAGATACCGGCTAGATTCCGGCGCCACGTGAGTAGGCTGCGTTTTTGCAACAGCGGATCAATTTCTGCCTATTTCTATTTACTATCTGGCTCTCTTACCAATCTTTCTGATCCAGCGTCACCTTTATTCCATCCGAACACGTAGATCGCCCAAATGTCTCTTGAGCCAGCGGGCGGAGCCACTGTTTCTTGCAGTAGGCAGTACAATAGAGACCAGCTGTTAGCACTTAACTGGCCCACGATGCTAATGCAAAAACTCGACATACCGGGAGAAATAAGACGGAAATGGCATGGATGTCAAGCTGGAGTAAGACGGCGGGCGAGGAATATAAGGTACAGACCCGTCCTCCCATCCGTTATTATGGGGAATGTTCGATCACTACTCAGTAAGATTGATAAGCTAGCGGCTATCTCCCGCTACGAGAGCGTCTTCAGAGAGATTACCTTGATGTTGTATACTGAGACGTGGCTAACAGAACTAGCAACAGATGCTAACACTGAACTGGAGGGTTTCCACGCAATACGGGCAGACCGGACACCAGACAGTGGGAAGACAAGGGGCGGAGAAGTGATAATGTATGTCAATAACAACTGGTGCAGACCGGGACATATCACGGTTAAGGAACAGCACTGTAGCAAAGACATCGAGTTGCTAGCTGTTAGCATGCGGCCTACATATCTCCCGAGGGAATACTCACACATGATCTGCATTGTTATTTATGCAAATCCGACGGTGAACGCTGGGACAGCGCGTGACATCATCCACTCAGTAACTGGCAGGCTGCTGACAGAACACCCAGATGCTCTTCTCCTCATCTCAGGTGATTTCAACCATATTTCACTGTCCCCCATTCTACCCACGCTCACCCAGTATGTCACATGCCACACTAGAGACAATAAAACACTGGACTTATTTTATGCAAATACTAAGGAGGCGTACACCTCATCACCACTCCCCCCACTCGGGAGATCGGATCACAACTTGGTTCATCTCCTGCCAGTGTACAAACCCCTAGTACACAGACAACCTCCGGTCATGCGCACGGTGAAGTTATGGTCTGAGGAGGCAATGGATGCGCTAAAGGACTGTTTTGAAATCACTGCCTGGAAACAGCTCTGCGATCCACATGGTGAGGACTTCGATGGCCTCACTCACACAATCACGGACTACATCGGCTTCTGTGTGGACAACACCGTACCCACCAAGACCATACGGTGTTGCTCGAACAACAAACCCTGGATCAACCCTGAGATTAAAACACTTCTGAGAGAGAAGAAGAGGATCTTCAGGTCGGGGAACAGGGAGATGCTGAAGTCCGTACAGAGGGAGCTGAGGAGGAAGATCAGAGAAGGCAAGGACAGCTTCAGGAAGAAGATGGAGGACAAGCTGCAACAGAGTGACATCGGCAGGGTCTGGAGAAACCTTAAAACCAACTCTGGGCTCCAGAATACCTCCCCCCAGGCCACGGGGGGCAGGGAGTGGGCGAACAATCTGAACCTGTTTTTTAATAAGTTTGACCAATTGCCCTCCCCCCCGACTGCACAAACAACCACTGCTGCCTCTAAAGTCATTGAGCCCTGCTGTCCACACCCCACTCCACCAACACCCCCCACTCCTAGCACACAGCCCCCCAACCTGACCCTCACTAAGACCCAGGTGAGGACGGAGCTGAGGAAGATCAAGGTGAGGAAGGCCTCAGGACCGGACGGCGTCAGCGCAAAGCTCCTCAAGTCCTGTGCAGACCAGCTGTGTGGGATTGTGGAGCACATCTTCAAGCTGAGCCTGAAGCTGGGGAGGGTACAACAGTTGTGGAAAACATCTTGTGTGATACCTGTACCAAAGACTTCCCACCCCAAAGATCTGAACAGCTACAGACCAGTGGCCCTGACGTCTCACATGATGAAGACCCTGGAGAGACTGCTCCTTGCTCACCTCCGCCCCCTGGTGGGACCAGCGATGGATCCACTTCAGTTCGCCTACCAGCATGGCATTGGGGTGGAGGATGCAGTGATCTTCCTCCTTCACCATTCCCTGTCCCACCTGGAGAAGCCCGGGAATGTGGTGAGGATCATGTTCTTTGACTTCTCCAGTGCTTTCAACACCATTCAACTGATGATCCTGAAGGACAAGCTGCTGTGCGCAGGGGTGGACCAGTACTTGTCATCATGGATCCTGGATTACCTCACTAACCGGCCACAGTTTGTGAGAACCCGAGATTGTGTGTCTGACACGATCATCGGTAACACGGGGCCCCCCCAGGGAACGGTTTTGGCTCCCTTCCTGTTCACCCTTTATACTGCGGACTTTTCACACAATACAACACACTATAAGAATAATTATAGTAGGGGACTTCTTTAATATACATGTGGATGTAGATATTGACTGCCTTAATGTGGCATTTAATTCAATATTAGACTCGATTGGGTTTTCTCAGAAAGTAGGAAATTCTACTCATTACCTCCACCATACATTGGACCTTGTTCTGACATATGGTATAGAAATAGAAAATCTTGTAGAGTCTCCTCATAACCCTGTACTGTTAGACCATTGTCTGTTAACCTTTGATTTTACTATTTCTGACTATTTGGCTCCTAAAGAAAAATATTATTACAGTAGATGCCTCTCAGATGATGCTGTTACCAAAATTATGCAGATTGTTTCCTCTATGCCATGTGTCAACACAATGGAAATAAGCTATAGACAGCTTGCTCCTTCTGTAATTGATAACATGGTGGATAGTGTTTCAGCTTCTCTGCATCAGACTCTCGACTTGGTGGCCCCCTTAAAAAAGAAAAAGTCTAATCAGAGATTTCTAACTCCTTGGTTCAACACAGAAACTCGTAGCTTAAAACAGAAGACTTGTCAATTAGAAAGAAAATGGCGCTCCACTAATTTAGATGAAATCTATTTAGCTTGGAGAAATCATCTTTTAATTTATAAAAAATCTCTTAGAAAAGCTAGAACGAGTTATTACTCTGCATTAATAGAAGAGAACAAGAATAATCCCAGGTTTCTTTTCAGTAATGTAGCCAGGTTGACAAAGAGTCAGGACTCTGTCAATCCTAGCATTCCCTTAGAGCTTACTAGTCAGGACTTTATGAACTTTTTCAATAATAAAATTTCATCCATCAGAGATAAAATCAGTCAGATTCTTCCCACAGTTAGCTTAAATACTGTAACTACTACAACTCCTTCTATTGATGTCTGTCTTGATGAGTTTACTCCAATCGACCTTTGTGAGTTGGACAAAATAGTTTCCTCATCCAAACCTTCAACTTGTCTTTTAGACCCTATTCCTACCAGGTTATTTAAAGAAGTCTTCCCACTTATTGGTAGCCTTATTCTTCATATAATCAATTCTTCATTAACTTTAGGCCATGTACCGCAGGCTTTTAAAACGGCTGTAATTAAACCCTTACTCAAAAAGCCAACGCTAGATCCAGGAGCTTTAGCTAACTATAGACCAATCTCTAATCTCCCTTTCATTTCAAAAATCTTAGAAAGAGTTGTTGCTACGCAATTATTTGACCACCTGCAGGGAAATGGTTTACTTGAAGAGTTTCAGTCTGGGTTTAGAATCCATCATAGTACTGAAACAGCCTTAGCGAAGGTCACTAACGACCTCCTCATTGCATCTGATAATGGACTAGTTTCTGTATTTGTCCTTTTAGACCTTAGTGCAGCTTTTGATACTATTGATCATAATATTCTACTTGACAGATTAGAACACTATGTTGGACTAAATGGAACTTCGTTGCAGTGGTTTAGATCTTATTTATCTGATAGGTTCCAGTTTGTTCATGTAAATAATGAGTTTTCTTTCAACTCAAAGCTCAGTCATGGAGTTCCACAGGGATCTGTGCTAGGCCCGACTCTTTTTAGTTTATATATGCTTCCGTTAGGCAACATTATTAGAAAGCACTGTATACATTTTCATTGTTATGCTGATGACACACAATTATACCTGTCAATGAAGCCAGATGATAGTAATCAATTAGCCAAGTTAGAAGCCTGTCTTAAGGAAATCAGAGCTTGGATGACTTGTAATTTCCTGCTATTAAATTCAGAGAAGACTGAAGTCATTCTTGTTGGTCCAAAAAACCTTAGAAATTCCTTTCCAAATCAAACTTTCAGTTTGGATGCGGTTACTCTTTCTCTTAATAGCTCTGTGAGGAACCTTGGAGTTATTTTTGATCAGGATTTGTCCTTCAATTCACATATTAAATTTGTTTCTAAGACTGCCTTCTATCATTTGCGTAATATTGCCAAGATTAGGAGCATCTTGTCTCAGAGTGATGCTGAGAAACTGATCCACGCTTTTGTTAGCTCGAGATTAGATTATTGTAATTCTTTATTATCAGGCTGTCCTAAAACATCTTTAAAAAGTCTTCAGCTGATCCAAAATGCTGCAGCAAGAGTTTTAACAGGTACTAGAAAGAGAGATCATATCTCTCCGGTTCTGGCCTCCCTTCATTGGCTTCCCATAGAGTTTAGAATTAAGTTTAAAATCCTTCTTCTTACTTACAAAGCTCTAAACAATCAGGCTCCTTTTTATTTAAAAGATCTGATACTACCGTATTATCCTAACAGAGCACTACACTCCCAAAATGCAGGATTACTTGTAATACCTAGAATCTCCAAAAGTACAATGGGAGGCAGAGCCTTCAGTTATCAAGCTCCTCTCCTGTGGAATCAGCTGCCAATCTGGATTCGGGAGTCAGACTCGATCTTTGTTTTTAAGAATAGGGCTAAAACCTACCTTTTTGATATAGCCTACAATTAGGGAGGGATCATGTGTTTCTGAACCCTCCCTTAGTTATGCTGCTAATAGGTTTAGTCAGCCGGGGGACCTCCAGTAATGCACTGGGCTTCACTCCTTTTCTCACTCTCAATGAAATATTGTTTTTGCTGGTCATGAACATTTGTTTGTTCTCTCCCATAGATTGAGTCCCCATCGTGCTGTTTGCTCTCTACATGTCTGTTCTTTTCTTCTTCTCTATCCCCTCACCCCCCAGCCAGTCGCAGCAGATGACTGCCCCTCCCTGAGCCTGGTTCTGCTGGAGGTTTCTTCCTGTTAAAAGGGAGTTTTTCCTCTCCACCGTCGCCAAGTGCTTGCTCACAGGGGATTGCCTGATTGCTGGGGTCTTTCTGCAACTGTGGGGGTTCCCCCTACAGTTGATAGTGCTATGAGATGACTGTTGTTGTGAAATGGCGCTATATAAATAAAGTTGAATTGAACTGAATTGAACTGCCATCTACAGAAGTTCTCTGACGATCGTTGGCCCGGAGATGAAGCTGAGTACAGAGGACTTATCCAGGACTTTGTGGACTGGTGCCATCAGAACTGCCTCCAGATCAACGCGAGGAAAACTAAGGAGCTGGTGGTGGACTGCCGCAGGCAAGGACAACCCCTCACAGCACCAGGAAACATACAGGGAACAGACATTGAGATGGTGACATCCTACAAGTACCTTGGTGTTCATCTGAACAATAAACTAGACTGGTCACACAATACTGACGCACTCTACAAGAAGGGACAGCGCAGGCTGTATCTACTAAGGAGGCTCAGGTCTTTTGGTGTACAAGGGGCGCTGCTGAAGACATTCTACAACACGGTGGTGGCATCAGCCATCACTTTTGGTGTGGTCTGCTGGGGCAACAGCATTACAGCAGCCGATAGGAAGAGACTGAACAAACTGATCAAGAAAGCTAGATCTGTCCTGGGGCAACGCCTTGACCCAGTGGAGGAGATAGGAGAGAGAAGGACGGTGGCTAAACTGTCATCTCTGCTGGAGTCCGAGTCCCACCCTATGCAGGACATACTGAACGCACTGAGGAGCTCATTTAGCAGTAGACTACACCATCCGAGGAGCGTGACCGAGAGGTTTCGCAGGTCCTTCCTACCTACGGCTGTCAGACTGCATATAACCTAAGCAGGGCTGCTCGCAGAGATAGCAAAAAAAAAACTTGATGACCTCATAGTATTGAATGCAAAAGACGCAACAGACTTACACAAATGGTCCCCTCCAGTATACAACTAGGGCAATATCAGTCGCTACGGAGGGTGACAATATGTATGGGTACATATTCATACTATGTAGGATAACTAAGTAGACGGTGATGCTGTTTATTCCATCTTGCTACAGTGCTCCGCACTTTGTATATATATTTATATATTTATGTGTACGTATGTATATCCACTGCTCTTATTTATATTTTTCGTATCTTCTTAATTATTGCTCTGAGTGTTGCTATCCCTGTGCTGTTGCAATCCTGGAATTTCCCCATTGTGGGACTAATAATGGCTTATCTTATCTTATTTTATCTTAGATATAGCCGGCCTCACCTCAACACACAGCTCTGGTTTTGGAACTAGTCTCCTGGAGAGGGGATGGAGCTTGTCCTACTCTGGAGTTGCCCTGGGTGAGAGGTGATGAGCAGGGGTGGGTGTTCTTGTATCCCCCCACCTTGCTGCCTCTATATTGAAGTTTTCCCCGGTGGGTGAAAGGGTTGTTTCCCTGTGCCTTCGGGTTGGGAAACGAGTCCTGACCATATTTGTGCCTATACACCAAATGATGGTTCAGATATCCACCCTTTTTGAAGTCTCTGACTGGGATGCTGGAGAGTGCTCCTCTTGGAGACTCCATTGTCCTACTGAGGGACTTCAATGCACACATGAGCAGTGACAGTGAAACCTGGAGGGGGGTGATTGCGAGGAACGGCCTGCCCGATCTGAACCCGAGTGGTTTTCAGTTATTGGACTTCTGTGCTAACCACAGTTTGTCCATAACGAACACCATATTTAAGCATAAGGGTGTCCATATGTGCACCTGGTACCAGGACACCCTAGGTCACAGGTTGATGATCGATTTTGTTATCCTGTCATCAGACCTGCGACACTATGTCTTGGTCACTCTGGTAAAGAGAGGCGCAGAGCTGTCAACTGATTACCACCTGGTGGTGAGTTGGATCCGATGGCAGGGGAGGATGCCATTCAGACCTGGGAGACCCAAACGTATTGTGAGAGTGTGCTGGGAACGTTTGGCTGAGGCCTCTATCCGGGAGGTCTTTAACTCCCACCTCTGGAAGACCTTTGATCACATTCCAAGGAAGTCTGGAGACATGGAGTCTGAATGGGCCATGTTCTCCACCTCCATTGTTGAAGCAGCTGCCCAGAGCTGTGGCTGCAAGGTTGTCGGTGCATCTCGTGGTGGCAACCCCCAAACCAAGTGGTGGACATCAGTGGTGAGGGAGGCCATAAAGTTGAAGAAAGGAGTCCTATCGAGGTTGGATGGCTTGTGGCACCCCCGAAGCAGCTGAGGTATACCAGCAGGCCAAGTGGAGTGCAGCTCGGGTGGTTGCTGAAGCAAAAACTTGGGTGTGGGAGGAGCTCGGTGAGGCCATGGAACAAGACTTTCGGTCGGCCTCGAAGAAATTCTGGCAAACTGTCCGGTGGCTCAGGAGGGGAAAGCAGCTCCCTGTCCACACTGTGTATGATGCGGATGGGGCGCTGCTGACTTCGACTGGGGATATCGTCAGACAGTGGAAGGAATACTTCGAGGATCTCCTCAATCTCACTGACACGCCTTCCGCAGAGGAAGCAGGGCTTGTGGATGAGGGGAACGACTCGCCCATCACAGCGGCTGAGTTTGCCAAGGTGGTTAAAAAGCTCCTTGGTGGCCGGGCCCCGGGGGTGGACGAGATTCGCCCTGAGTATCTCAAGGCCCTGGATGTTGTAGGGCTGTCATGGCTGACACGCGTGGAGGTTGAGGGAAGTGCCTTTGGCATGGCAAACCGGGGTGGTGGTTCCTCTCTTCTAAGATAAGATAAGCCTTTATTAGTCCCACAATGGGGAAATTCCAGGATTGCAACAGCACAGGGATAGCAACACTCAGAGCAATAATTTAGAAGATAAGAAAATAAGAGCAGTGAATATACATATGTACACATACACTACCGTTCAAAGGTTTGGGGTCACTTAGAAATTTCCTTATTTTTGAAAGAAAAGCACTTTTTTTCAATGAAGATAACTTTAAACTAATCAGAAATACACTCTATACATTGCTAATGTAGTAAATGACTATTCTAGCAGCAAATGTCTGGTTTTTGGTGCAATATCTAGATAGGTGTATAGAGGCCCATTTCCAGCAACTATCACTCCAGTGTTCTAATGGTACAATGTGTTTGCTCATTGCATCAGAAGGCTAATGGATGATTAGAAAACCCTTGTGCAATCATGTTAGGTCTGCATTGCTGTAATTGCTGCAAATGGAGGATTCTTTGACGAAAGCAAAGTTTGAAGGAAAAAATTATTATTTCAAATACAAATCATTATTTCTAACCTTGTCAATGTCTTGACTATATTTTCTATTCATTTTACAACTCATGGTGGTAATTGTCTGGGTGACCCCAAACTTTTGAACGGTAGTGTAAGTATATAAATATACAGTATATACACAGTGTGGAGCATTGTAGCTAGATGGACTAAACAGCATAACCGTCTATTTAGTTACCCTTCATGGTATGAATATGTACCCATACATATTGTCACCCTCCATAGCAAGTGATATTGTCCTAGTTGAATACTGGAGGGGACCATTTGTGTAAGTCTGTTGCGTCTTTTGCATTCAATACTATTAGGTCATCACATTGTTTTTGCTATCTCTGCGAGCAGCCCTGCTTAGGTTATACAGTCTGACAGCCGTAGGTAGGAAGGACCTGCGAAACCTCTCGGTCACGCATCTAGGATGATGTAGTCTACTGCTAAATGCGCTCCTCAGTGCGTTCAGTATGTCCTGCATAGGGTGGGACTTGGAATCCAGCAGAGATGACAGTTTAGCCACCATCCTTCTCTCTCCTATCTCCTCCACTGGGTCAAGGCGTTTCCCCAGGACAGAGCTAGCTTTCTTGATTAGCTTGTTCAGTCTCTTCCTATCGGCTGCTGTAATGCCGTTGCCCCAGCAGACCACTCCAAAAGTGATGGCTGATGCCACCACCGTGTCGTAGAATGTCTTCAGCAGCACCCCTTGTACACCAAAAGATCTGAGCCTCCTCAGTAGGAACAGCCTGCGCTGTCCCTTCTTGTAGAGTGCGTCGGTATTGTGTGACCAGTCTAGTTTATTGTTCAGATGAACACTCAGGTACTTGTAGGATGTCACCATCTCGATGTCTGTTCCCTGTATATTTACTGGTGCTGTGAGGGGTTGTCCTAGCCTGCGGCAGTCCACCACCAGCTCCTTAGTTTTCCTCGCGTTGATCTGGAGGCAGCTCCGATGGCACCAGTCCACAAAGTCCTGGATAAGTCCTCTGTACTCAGCTTCATCTCCGTTGGAGATGAGGCCGACGATTGCAGAGTCGTCAGAGAACTTCTGTAGATGGCAGTGTGTTGTGTTGTGTGAGAAGTCCACAGTATAAAGGGTGAACAGGAAGGGAGCCAAAACCGTTCCCTGGGGGGGCCCCGTGCTGCCGATGATCATGTCGGACACACAATCCCGGGTTCTCACAAACTGTGGCCGGTTTGTGAGGTAGTCCAGGATCCATGATGACAAGTGCTGGTCCACCCCTGCGCACAGCAGCTTGTCCTTCAGGATCATTGGTTGGATGGTGCTGAAAGCACTAGAGAAGTCAAAGAACATGATCCTCACCGCATTCCCGGGCTTCTCCAGGTCGGACAGGGAACGGTGAAGGAGGAAGATCACTGCATCCTCCACCCCAATGCCATGCTGGTAGGCGAACTGAAGTGGATCCATCGCTGGTCCTACCAGGGGGCGGAGGCGAGCAAGGAGCAGTCGCTCCAGGGTCTTCATCATGTGAGACGTCAGGGCCACTGGCCTGTAGCTGTTCAGGTCTTTGGGGTGGGAAGTCTTTGGTACAGGTACCATACAAGATGTTTTCCACAACTGTGGTACCCTCCCCAGCTTCAGGCTCAGCTTGAAGATGTGCTCCACAATCCCACACAGCTGGTCTGCACAGGACTTGAGGAGCTTCGCGCTGATGCCGTCCGATCCCGAGGCCTTCCTCGCCTTGATCTTCCTCAGCTCCGTCCTCACCTGGGTCTTAGTGAGGGTCTGGTTGGGGGGCTGTGTGCTGGGAGTGGGGGGGGGGTGTTGGTGGAGTCGGGTGCGGACAGCAGGGCTTGATGACTTTAGAGGCAGCAGTGGTTGGTGTGCAGTCGGGGGGGGGGAGGCGGTTGGTCAAACCTATTAAAAAACAGGTTCAGATTGTTCGCCCACTCCCTGCCCCCCCCGGCCTGGGAGGAGGTATTCTGGAGCCCAGAGATGGTTTTAAGGTTTCTCCAGACCCCGCTGATGTCGCTCTGTTGCAGCTTGTCCTCCATCTTCTTCCTGAAGCTGTCCTTGCCTTCTCTGATCTTCCTCCTCAGCTTCCTCTGTACGGACTTCGCATCTCCCTGTTCCCCGACCTGAAGATCCTCTTCTTCTCTCTCAGAAGTGTTTTAATCTCAGGGTTGATCCAGGGTTTGTTGTTCGAGCAACACCGTATGGTCTTGGTGGGTACAGTGTTGTCCACACAGAAGTTGATGTAGTCCGTGATGGTGTGAGTAAGGTCATCGATGTCCTCACCATGTGGCTCGCAGAGCTGCTCCCAGGCAGTGGTTTCAAGACAGTCCTTCAGAGCGTCCATTGCCTCCTCAGACCATATCTTCACCATGCGCATGACCGGAGGTTGTCTGTGTACTCGGGGTTTGTACACCGGCAGGAGATGAACCAAGTTGTGATCCGATCTCCTGAGTGGGGGGAGTGGTGATGAGGTGTACGCCTCCTTAGTGTTAGCATAGAATAAGTCCAATGTTTTGCTGTCTCTAGTGTGGCATGTGACATACTGGGTGAACGTGGGCAGAATGGGGGACAGTGAAATATGGTTGAAATCACCTGAGATGAGGAGAAGAGCATCTGGGTGTTCTGTCAGCAGCCTGCCAGTTACTGAGTGAATGGCGTCACGCGCTGTCCCAGCGTTCGCCGTCAGATTTGAATAAATAACAATGCAGATCACGTGTGAGTATTCCCTCGGGAGACAGGTAGGCCGCATGCTAACAGCTAGCAACTCAATGTCTTTGCTGCAGTGATGTTGTTTAATTGTGATATGTCCCGCTCTGCACCAGCTGTTATTGACATACATTATCACTCCTCCGCCCCTTGCCTTCCCACTGTCTGGTGTCCGGTCTGCCCATATTGCATGGAAACCCTCCAGTTCGATGTTAGCATCTGTTGCTAGTTCGGTTAGCCATGTCTCAGTAAACAACATCAAGTAATCTCTCTGAAGACGCTCTGGTATCGAGCCATAGCCGCTAGCTCATCTGTCTTATTGAGTAGCGATCAAACATTCCCCATAATAACTGATGGAAGGACAGGTCTGTACCTTATATTTCTCGCCCACCGTCTTGCTCCAGCACAGCATCCACATCATTTCTGTCTTATTTCACCCGGTATGTCGAGGTCTTGCGCTAGCATCTTGGTCCGGTTAAGTGCTAACAGCTGGTCTCTGCTCTAACGTATCCTGCTAAAAACAGTGGCTCCGTCTGCTGGCTCAGGAGATATTTGGGCGATCCGTGTGTCTGTCCGATGTATAAGGCGTCGCCTGATCAGAAAGATTAGCAAGAGAAGCCAGATAGTAAATAGAAATAGGAAGAAATTGATCCGTTGTTGCAAAAAGGCAGCCTACTCGTGTGGCGCCGGAAGGATTCTAGAAAGGGGACCGGAGGGTGTGCTCCAACTTTAGAAGAATCACACTCCTCAGCCTCCCTGGGAAGGTCTATGCCAAGCTACTGGAGAGGAGAGTCCAGCCGTTGGTCAAACCTCAGATTCAGGAGGAGCAATGTGGTTTTCGTCCTGGCTGTGGCACATCGGACCAACTCTTTACTCTCTCGAGAATCCTCGAGGGTTTGTGGGAGTTTGCCCAACCAGTTTATATGTGTTTTGTGGACTTGGAGAAGGCATTCAACCACATCCCTCGTGGTTTTTTGTGGGGGGTGCTTCAGGAGTATGGGGTATCGGGCTTGTTGTTACGAGCTATCTGGTCTCGATACGACCGTTGTGAGGGTTTGGTTCGTATTGCCAACACTCGGTCAGACTCATTCCCAGTGAGAGTTGGACTCCGCCAGGACTGCCCTTTGTCACCGATCATGTTCATAATTTTAATGGACAGGATTTCTAGGTGCAGCCAGGGAACGGAGGGTGTCATGCTCCGTCACCACAGGATCTCATCTCTGTTGTTTGCAGATGATGTTGTCCTGTTGGCATCATCCAGCAATGACCTACAGGTCTTACTGGGACAGTTTTCCGCTGAGTGTGAAGCGGCTGGGATGAGAATCAGTACCTCCAAGTCCGAGTTCATGGTCCTCAGCCAGAAAAAGGTGGATTGTCTTCTCTGGGTTGGGGACAAGCTCCTGCCCCAAGTGGAGGAGTTTAAGTATCTTGGGGTCTTATTCATGTGTGAAGGGAGAATAGAGAGAGAGATTGACGGATCAGAGCAGCATCTGCAGTGATGTGGACGTTGCACCGGTTCGTTGTGGTGAAAAGGGAGCTGAGCTCTAAGGCAAAGCTGTCGATTTACCGGTCAATCTATGTTCCTACCCTCACCTATGGTCACGAGCTTTGAGTAATGACAAAAAGAATGAGATTGCGGATACAAGTGGCTGCAATGAGCTTTCTTCGTAGGATTGCCGGACTCACCTTTAGAGATAGGATGAGGAGCTCAGTCATCCAGGAGAGGCTCAGAGTAGAACTGCTGCTCCTCCACATTGAAAGGAGCCAGTTGAAGTGGTTTTGGCACCTGATCAGGATGCCTCCTGGACGCCTCCCACTTGAGGTGTTTTGGACACATCCCACTGGGAGGAGACCCCGGGGTAGAACCAGGACTCGCTGGAGAGACTACATCTCCCAGTTGGTCTGGGAACGCCTTGGCATCCCCTCTGAAGAGCTGGAACAGGTGACTGGGGAGAGGGAAGTCTGGCCTTCTCTGCTTTGCAACTTGCAACATTTTTTCTCCTCAATTTACAACTTTTTTCTCAAAAATTTGCAACTTTTTTCTTGTAAATTTTTAAAACTTTTTTCTCAAATATATTACTTATTTCTCAAATATATGCAACCTTTTCCCCCAAAATTTGCAACTTTTTTCCTGTAAATTTGCAACTTTTTTCTTGTAGAATTGAAACTTTTCTTTTAAATCCCTGTAAATGTTCCAATATATACACTGTATTACTGTAGTTGACAAATAATAAATACATCCCGTGACAGTAGAGGTGAGAGGTCAGTCGAGAATCCATCTTAACCACAATCGATTTCCTTAATCAGGGAGTCTCTCATCATCCCCTGCTCAGCAATCAGCTGATGGATATCCAGGAGGAGGAGTCCCTGCCTGGTGCAGCAGAGTCAGGCTTCCCTCTTAATCAGGATCTCTCCTGGTGGTCCCTGACACGTTGCCCAACCCTGTCATTACCACTGTGCAGGTGGGAGGGGCTGCCCACTGACACCATTAACTTTTCATCATCTCTGGCTTTCAACCCTGAGACACTCCTTTCTCTTCTACAGCTCACCATCGCCTCAGAAATTAACATCCACATGAAATATCTCCTTCTGCTGTTTCACTCGTGACCCATGCTTTTATACTTTACTTATGTAATGCTAGTCATAACAGAAACGCGAAAAGATGTTAAGATTTTTTTTTTCTGCCAAACATTCAGCATTCACACTGTTATGAATGCTGTTCTGTTGATTCTTTATGGCATCTAAGAAACAGGATGCCATATTCAGGAAATACTTTCTCAGGCACACAGCAGTTTCACCCACCTGCTGTCCAAAACATCCGTTCGCAAGGAGCAGTCAGTCACAAGGAAGCTGGCAGAGCTAAAACTGCCTCGTTCAGAGAGCGGATGATGTGAGACTGCACTGAAGCTCAGTATAGGATAAGAAAGGTTCATTACCCACGCCGATGTAGGATTTTTACATCCGTCTGTCAGTTTTCCCCACACTCTAAGATAAAAATGACTGCAGATATCAGTGACAAACTTAGTGTGGGGACAGTACATGGAAAGTTCTAGACATTCAGTTGCTTTGAGGTCAGAAAGTCAAAGGTGAACGTAACACGGAGAGCCTTCTAGTTTTGAACTGTGAATCATGCAAAGTAAATAAAGGCCATAAGTACAGTCCAAGAAAAAAAAGAAACACTAAGCTAGAAATTAGAGGTGCAAAATCCATCTTTTTGTGCAACTAGTCTCATACAATGACTCATCGTTGAGAGGGTTTTTTAAAATTATATTTGTGCATGTACCAGGGTTTCCTCTGGTAACATTTCCGTGTGGTGGGCACCGCCCATGAAGTTATGGTGCCACACAAAGGAAATACAAATTTAAGAAAAAAAAATGAAGCAATGATGCTCTGCAAACGCAAACACGAACAATGCACGTGACCGTCATCTGTGTGGAGCTCGGAAGCGCCCTGCCTGCATGACCGTTCCAGTCCACAGGCGGAGTGTCTCTTTAGCGTTGCTGTCCAAGAGAAGCATGAGCTTATTAAAGTACTTTAAACGTGTAAAAAAGCAGAAGAGGTATCTAAGCAGTGGAGGCATTTATGGTGGTTTTAACCTGCTGGTAACTGGAACAATAATGAAGAGTCGCTTAGCTAACAGTGTAGTTAGACTTCATATGCAGGGAAAGGCAAGAGTGACTGATGAATCACTGAGGAATGACTTCACCAGCCACAACAATATTAACTAATTTATGTTCATTATTATGTACTTGGCAAGTTAAGATGGCTGAAATTCACAAAGTCAATGACTTTAATCCATCAACATCCTTTAGACAAGCTAAACGTGCCAACATTTGGATTTCAAAATAAGGGAGGTTTTTCCTGCTGTCTGGTTGATGAGGAGAGTTCTAAAACTATAAATATATATAGAAATATAACAGAAATCACTGCATCTTTTGTCATTTAAGTTAATTTATTTCATTAAATATAATTTTATTATTTTTTTTTCTTTGAAATCAGAGTTAAATTATTGTTCTGTTGTGGCTCTGCAAAATTATGGTCAAAAGTGTAAATTGTATGAGGAACAAAGTAAAGATTTTACCACAATCTCTTTCAAATTTATAAAAAAAACCTGGTAATTTTATTAAAAAAGACAAAAATTTGCTATAAAAAATCCACAAGTTTATAACAAATGGTCAAAGATTGAGGAGGAAGAGAGGGGGAAGGCATGTTAGGAGGAAGAGAGAGGAGGAAAGGTAGAAGTGTGGAGGTGAAAGTAGGGACGTTAAATGTAGGAACTATGACTGGTAAAGGCAGAGAGTTGGCTGATATGATGGAGAGAAGAGGGAAGCAAGGCTAGAAGCATTGGAGGGGGATTTAAACTGTTCTACCATGGTGTAGATAAGAAGAGAAATAGAGTAGGAGTAATCTTGAAGGAAGAGTATGTGAAGAGTGTTTAGGAGATAAAGAGGGAGTCAGACAGAATCATGAGTTTGAAGCTAGAAGTCAAAGGTGTGATGTCGAATGTTGTCAGTGTGTATGCCCCACAAGTTGGATGTCAGGTAGAAGAGAAAGAGGAATTCTAGAGTAAGTTGGATGAAGTGGTAGAAAGTATTCCCAGGGGGAAGAGGGTGGTGATTGGAGCGGACTTTAATGGACATGTAGGTGAAGGGAACAGAGGTGATGAGGAGGTCCTGGGTAGGTATGGTCTAAAGGAGAGAAATGTGGAAGGACAGATGGTTGTGGATTTTCCTAAAAGGATGGAAATGGATGTGGTGAGCACATACTTCAAGAAGAGAGAGGAACATAGGGTGACTTATAAGAGCGGAAGAAGGTGCACACGAGTGGACTACATCTTACGCAGATGGAGACATTTGAAAAAAGATAGGAGACTGCAAGGTGATGGCAGGGGAGAATGGAGCTAGACGGCATCGGATAGTAGTCTGTAGGATGACTTTGCAAAGCAAGAAGAGGAAAACAGTGAAGGCAGAACAAAAGATTAAGTGGGGGAAGTTATAGAAGGAAGAAGGTCGCACAGAATTCAGGAAGGAGTTGATACAGGCTCTAGGTGGTAGGAAAGAATGACTAGATGACTGGGAAAGTACAGCAACAGTATTGAGGGAAACGGGTAGAAAGGTATGTGGTGTATCCAGTGGACAGAGGAAGGAAGACAAGGAGACCAGGTAGTGGAATGAAGAGGTACAGGAAAGTATCCAAAGGAAGAGATTACCAAAGAAAAAGTGGGATAGTCAGGGAGATGAAGAAAGTAGACAGGAATATTTGGAATCTGGGCGCATGCAAAGAGAGAGGTGGCAAAGGCAAAGGAAAAGGTATATAGTGAGCTGTATGAGAGGCTGGACACTAAGGAAGGAGAAAAGGAGTTGTATCAACTGGCTAGTCAGACAGCTCGAGCTGGAAAGGATGCACAGCAGGTTGGGTTGATTAAGGACAGAAATGTAATGTACTAACAAATGATGAGAGTGTGTTGAGAAGATGGAAGAAGTACTTTGAAGAGCTGATGAATAAAGAAAATGAAAGAGAGAGAGAGAGGAGGATGGATGAAGGAAAGATAGTGAACAAGGAAGTCCTGATGATTAGCAAGGCGGAAGTGAGGGAAGCTTTGAAGAGGATGAAGAATGGAAAGGCGGTTGGTCCAGATGACATACCTGTGGAGGTATGGAGATGTTTAGAAGAGATGGCAGTAGACTTTTTAACCAGACTGTTTAACACAATCTTGGAGAGTGAGAGGATGCCCAAGGAGTGGTGAAGAAGAACAAAGATGATGCTCTGAGCTGTAGTAACTACAGAGGCATAAAGTTGATCTGCCACACTATGAAGATATGGGAAAGAGTTGTTGAAGCCAGGTTAAGAGGTGAGGTGACAATCAGTGAGCAGCAGTATGTTTTCATGCCAAGAAAGAGTACTACAGATGCAATGTTTGCTCTAAGAGTGCTGAGGGAGAAGTATAGCGAAGGTCAGAAGGAGTTACACTGTGTTTTTGTGGATCTGGAGAAAGGTTGTGATAGGGTGCCAAGAGAGGAAGTGTGGTATTGTATGAAAAAGTCAGGAGTGGCAAAGAAGTATGTGAGGGTGGTGCAGAACATGTATGAGGACAGCAGGATGGTGGTGAAGTGCCCTTTAGGAGTGACGGATGGATTCAATGTGTCACATGGGTTGAGACGCCGTGTCATCCGGCGCTCAGACCATATTCCCCCTCAGCCCGGTTCCCTCTGTGATAGCGTCTCAGCGGGCTCCCAGCTGTCAGTTATACGGGACGGCTGGAGCCCAATTAACTCTCATCAGCTGAGGCGCTGCTAATGAGTTTAAAAGAGAGCAGCTCCGATCATTCGGGGCTGTGACTTCGCACATCGAAGGCTGGAACCCCTACGTCCGGCACCAGTCACCTGCTCATCGTTCTGCATTATTTGTGAGTGTTACACCTGTATGAGTATTTGTGCTTTTTGGCCCCACGAGGCCGTGTTCCTTATTCCCTGTTCCCTATCACAATAAAGCATCGCAAACTCACTGGCTCACCCTCGGCTCTCATTGTGTGGCTCGCGAGGGCCACACGTAACTGTAAGTCACAGCCAGATGAGTTGCCGGCGGCCGTGAGTTTGCTGCTTTGGACTGTTTGCCCTTACCTGTCCAGGTATCGTCGCGGAAGCATGCCGTCACAGAGGTCCCGCACTCAGGGCTCGAGTGATGTCCTCGCAGACGCCCTCGAGTGCGTGGATGACATTCTTAACACTCCTTCCCTCCTCAACTTCAGTAGCGACGTGCACCGGTACTTGGACCAGGCTGAGGAGGTTCTCAATTATCTTCCCCGCTTCGCCTGTCATCCTGAGGTGAGCGCGAGGAGATTGGACATAGCCGCACAGCGGGAAATACTCCGTGGGTTGGAGGGAAATCCCGGCAGGAAACCGAAGAGGAGGAGACGTCACCCTTCACTTCGGGATTCCACTCCTGCCTCCGCTCCGGCCCTGGAGTTCGCACCATCCAGAGGGCTTTCCCCATCCAGCACGACGTCACTCGGGATTCCTCCGGAGGATCTGCAGCTGACTGCAATTATGGTCCGGGACCGAGTGGCTGCTGCTCGCTCCGCTGTGCACCCATCCTCCACCATGAAGCATGTGGCGGCGGCAGTTAGACTGGTGGAGAGGAGTCCAGGGCTGCGAGATTACCCCGAGTTCGACGCCCTCCTCGCCGCGGTCTCTGCTCAGGAGCGGCGATTCCCGGGTCTCTCCTTCGCTTCGCCCCCTGGGAATAGCCGTCGTCACATTGCCAAACTTTCTCAGTATGAACCCCGTCCGGATTCAGTTCCGGGTCGCCGCAAGGTCTCATCCTCCCACGCAGCTGTCACTCCTGCGCCTCATCTGAGAGGAGATCACGCAGCCTCGTCTCCTGAGCCACCTCCCTCCGCTGTTACGCCAGCGCTCTGGGCCCGGCTCATCTCGGCTGTCGCCCCCTCCTCCTCGACGCGCTCCCCGGCTGCTGTGTGTGTCCAGAATCCTGACCTGGCGAGCTCCCTCCTGGAATCAACACAAGCGGCTCCCCGACGTCCTCTCAGGGGGTCCTCCGTTACCGCCCGGCGGGGAAAGGGAGGCGCAACGTCCACTACAGTAGGCACCATCCAGCCTCCAGGAGACAGGCAAGTCCCAGTTTGTTCACATTCACCTTGTGATTTGCTCTGTCAAACTCCTGGAGGTGGAGTTCGGGGTTCGCAGCTCCCCGAACTCCCACCACCTGCACCACCACCTGGACCCTCTGTGTCTCCCTCCGCTGAGCGGTCCCCGGCGCCAGGCCAACGTCGTGGGATGAGGAGGGGGCCTGCGGTTCTGGGCAGCCTGGTTCCGGTTCCGCAGCTACGCCGTGGACGGAGGAGGAAAGCGGATTGTTACGTGGAGCCTGCGCCGACGACCAAGCGTCCCCAGGTCTCCACGGAGGGGCGGTCCGGTCCAGCGGGACGAGGTTCTCCTGCCACCATGCCGTGTGGGCTGTCGGCGTGGGCACCGGTGCCGGAGGATGCACAAGCTGCGCTTTCCATCATGCCAGCTGCGGAGCCCGACGCAGCTGAGTGGGAGCCTGACGACGACCTCCTGATGCTGGATCCCGGATCTTCGCAGTTCTGGACGGCGTCAGAACCCGAGATCAGGCAAGTGCTCTATCTTATCTTTCTTCTCCTTACTTTAGAGCACTTTAGCCTGTCTCCAGGGGAGGTGAGCCGGGTGCAGCCGTCCGCTGCGTCCGAGCTTATCTCGCCGGGTTCTGGCGCTGCCGGTGATCCTGATCCCGGTTCTGTTTTCTCTCCTGAGCCTTCTCCCAGGGTCGCCGGCGAGGAGCTGCCATCGCCCGTGGTGCCAGAGGGTCCAGGTTCGACATCGGAGGTCGGTTCTGGTGCGGCGTCGGCCCAATCGGGGTCCGACGTGGGTTCGACGGAGATCCAATCGGGGTCCGACGTGGGTTCGTCAGAGACCCAATCGGGGTCCGACGTGGGTTCGACAGAGACCCAATCGGGGTCCGCCGTGGTTTCGGCACCAGCGGTGTCCGGGTCCGGTGAGGGAGTTGCTGATCCCCTGCCATCTGACGTTGGTCCACCTCGTCATCAGCTCTTCCCCAAGCTTCTTCCACTAGGGCCCATTTGGACCTCTCTCTCTTCCCTACGGGCCTGGTGGTTGAGAGATGCGGGTCGGCCACCGGAGGGTCTGCCGTGCCCATTCGGCTCGTTGGTGCGGCCACCCGACCCACTAGACTTCCTGTTCGGCGATCTGGTTCGGCCTCCCGAGGAACTGTGTTTTCTGGCCTGGGATTCGGGTAGGCCGCCGGAAATTTTCCCTTCACCCCTGTTAGCGGTATGGACGCTGGGTGCGGGGAGACCCCCCGAACTGAATGTCTTTTGCTGTGCTTGTGTTTGGGTGGGTACAGCTAAACTGTTATTACTGTTCCGCGTTTAGCGTGATTTTTTTTTTTTTTTTTGTTTCCCCTCCTGTTTGAGGGATGGCTGCAATGGTTAATTTTCGCCCTTGGGAGTTTTTTCCTCTCGTTTTGGTGTCTCCGGGGTTGATTTTCTTTGTATTTGTCTGTACATGGTTTATGGAGTATTGTGGGGGGTTTTTTCCTCCCTGTGTTTCGGGCCGTTATTTCCACATTATCTTCTGCCTAAATGGTATTTTTTCCTTACCCGTGTCATGGTTTTGGGGTATTGTGTTTTTTTTTTCCTCCCTGTGTTTCGGGCCATTGTTTCCACAATTATCCTCTGCCTAAATGGGTTTTTTCTTCTCCCTCTCATATTGTGATTTACGAAGTGTTGTGGGTTTTTTTTTTTTTTCCCTGTGTTTCGGGCCGTTATTTCCACAATTTTCTTCTGCCTAAATGTTTTTTTTTTCTCTCTTTTTTGTTGTGTTTTATGGAGTATTGTGTTTGGGTTTTTCCCTCGTACTCTGTATTGGTTTATTGTCGATTGTTTTTTTTTTTCCTTCTCTGATTCTCTCCCTCCTGACCTGCACCCCTTCCGCCCACCCTAGGTGGGGGGGGGGGTCTTGGGTGTTACGGGCCGTTCGGAGTCCGGCCGTGGGGAGGGGGCCCTGTCACATGGGGTGAGACGCCGTGTCATCCGGCACTCAGACCATATTCCCCCTCAGCCCGGTTCCTTCTGTGATAGCGTCTCAGCGGGCTCCCAGCTGTCAGTTATACGGGACAGCTGGAGCCCAATTAACTCTCATCAGCTGAGGCGCTGCTAATGAGTTTAAAAGGGAGCAGCTCCAATCATTCGGGGCTGTGACTTCGCACATCGAAGGCTGGAACCCCTATGTCCGGCGCCAGTCACCTGCTCATCGTTCTGCATTATTTGTGAGTGTTACACCTGTATGAGTATTTGTGCTTTTTGGCCCCACGAGGCCGTGTTCCTTATTCCCTGTTCCCTATCACAATAAAACATCGCAAACTCACTGGCTCGCCCTCGGCTCTCATTGTGTGGCTCGCGAGGGCCACACGTAACACAATGAGGGGGTGGGATTACATCAGGGATCTTCTCTGAGCCCCTTCTTGTTTGCCATGGTGATGGACAGGCTGACAGATGAGGTCAGGAAGGAGTCTTCGTGGACCATGATGTTTGCACACGACATTGTGATCTGCAGTGAGAGTAGGGATCAGGTGGAAGAGAACCTTGAAAGGTAGAGGTATGCTCTGGAGAGAAGAGGAATGAAAGTCAGTAGAAGCAAGACAGAATACATGAGTGTGAATGAGAGGGAGGCAGGTGCAACGGTGAAGATGGAAGGAGTAGCGGCAGTGAAAGCAGATGAGTTTAAATACCTGGGGTCAACCATCCAAAGCAATGGAAAATGCACGAGAGGTGAAGAAGAAAGTGCAGACAGGGGCGGACTTAGTCCATTTGGGGCCCAAGGCAAAGACAGAAATGGGCCCCTACTTTTTCTTTGGTCTACACTTTCTGTTCAGGGCTTACAGAAATCCTACCTGAAATTTATTGTCCTCAGAAGTCTTCAAATGATGATATCATTCAGGCATCAGGAATTACATCTGTAAAAAAACAAAGAAGTTTAACAAATTGAATGTAGACTCTTGTCTATTTTTAAAAACCAACAACAACTCACATGGAAGATCTGGTGTTTGTTCACACTTATCACCCCCTCCAGGATTTCACAATATTACAATGGCACAAATTCATGCTGTTATGGCTCCGCTCCTTCTTGGAGTGTTTTGTCTGTGTTTTTTTTCCTGTGTTGTAGGTGGAGATGTGAAGGACCACCACTGGCTGGGGGCTGCCCTTTTTAAGCCGCACCTCATCAGCAGCACTTTTTGCTCCAGCGAAAGCCAGGTGCCTCTCTGCTGTGTCTGTGCTCTGCCTGCTGCCTGTTGTTTGTGCGTCTGTTCTGGACTGGGCTAGCTGCTTTTCTCCGCACTGTCTGCTGTCAACGGGGTTTTGTTTGGGGGTTTGCTGCTGCCGTTCCTGGTTCTGTTGCTGCTCATGCTCCAGTTGGTGGTGGGTAGTCACTGGGCTGGCTAGTCACTGTGTTTGTTTCAGGCATCCAACACACACACGCACCACTAACACTTACAGACACGTTTATCTTCTTTAAATAAATTATTGTTCAAATTGGCACCTCCGTGTGGTCTCCCTTCTTTGTCCAGCCTCGAGCCAGGCTTGCGACAACGCAAAATCAGTGACTGGCCATATCTTATGAGCGACCTTGCAACTTTGTCCAATCACCGCAACTTTCCTGCAGTTTTGGCCAATCCTCATCAACTTCCACCAATTTTGCCAATCAAATTTGTCCCCAGTAGTGCTCAAACACTCAGTCTAACCAACCAAATGCGTTGCTGCACCACGCTCACTGTTGTGTTTACAGTGAGTATTAACAGAACACATCAGCAAAAACCAGAGTGTGCAATTTAAAAAAAAAAAAAAAACACTCAGCCCTAAGTTTTTCCACACCGTCCCAACCTCCGTCTTCCCACATCTCTGTCTTGACTGTGTGCACAAAGTGCCGGGTTTGTGTTGAAAAAAGTCTGCCTGCCTGAACGCTAACAAAACACGGCCTCACACTCAACAGGGAGAAGTGCATCCTTGGAGCAACGACCATCAAGTTCGTGGGTTTCTGCCTGTCTGCCTAGGGCCTGAGCCCCTTGCACTCAAACGCCAAGGTGGTACTGCAGCTACCTGAACCATCATGCCCCGCACAGCTCTTATCCTTTTTGGGCATGGTGAATTTTTATGGGCGCTTCATTCCCCGTTACTCAGAGATGATAGAGCTGCTATGTGCCCTCCAAAAGCAGGATGCACCCTGGATATGGACCCTGGCGTGCTGCGCCGCCATCAGCCAGTTGAACACACAGCACACCTCTCCACCAGTACTCGCCCACTTCGACCCACAAAGCCCCATGTCCGTGATGTGTGACGCCTCCAACACATCAGTAGACGCCATTCTGTCACAACTGCAAGGAGGAACCAAGCGCCCAGTGGCGTTTGTCTCGAGGTCACTCACTTTGGCTGAGCTGAAGTACTCAATGGGGAAAAGGGAGGCAATGGCATGCGTTTGAGCATGTGAACACTGACACATGTACCTATATGGACGATGCTTCACACTGTGGACAGATCACAGAGCTCTCACGGCACTGCTGGAAACATCGGGGTCGGGGCACAAACCTCTGCGCATCTGCAAGTGGACAGAAAGACTGCAAGCATACAACACCCAGTTTACGCTGGGCAGAGAAAACGTAGTGGTGGACCTCTTGTCCCGGGCCACACATAACCTCACTCTGAACGGCGACTGAGACCCCCTGGAACCAGAGCTAATCCACATGCTACATGGGTCACTCCAAAATGCTGTCTCCCTGCAAGAGCTCCAGGCGGCGTCTGAACAGGACCCGACACTGACTCAGCTGTGCATCTTTACTCACGAGGGCTGGCCTGCCAACACGCCGGGGGAACTTGCACCCTTCCACAGAGTCAAGGACGATTTATCATGCTGGAATGACATCTGCGTGGTAAGGGGGCACTGCACGGTGATTCCAGAGGCACTAAAGGGCAGCATCCTGATCATGGTAGATGAGGGTCACCTGGGCGTTGTCAGAGTCAAACAGTGATGTAGGGGCTCAGTCTGGTGGCCAGGCATCGGCAAGGACATGGAGATCACGGCAAAAGACTGCATGCCCTGCCTAGCCAGTGGAAAAACTGGCGTACCATCATTCCTACCCCTGCAACTACTGTCATAGCCATCGACCCCGTGGAAACGCATACAATTGGACATAAGTGGCGAACTGCATAGCGTTCCCAAGTACCAATGCTTTCTATTAGTGGCCTATGATCTCCACTCAAAATGGCTCGAGGTGTTGCCCACCAACTCAGTTACCACCAACGTAGTCACCAATTTCCTCACTTCCTTCTTCGCCCGCTGGGGTATGCCACACACAATCACAACAGACAACAGACTGCAATTCACCTCAGCGGACTTCATGGCCTTCGTAGGGGAGAGGGGCATCAAGCACATAAGAACTGGCTTCTACCACCCTCAGGCGAATGGGGGGGGTGGAGAGGTTCAACCAGACCTTCAACAATGGTCTCAGGGCACACCTAGCGGATGGGCTCCCGCTTTTGGCCACACTACAGAACACCCTGCTGATTACAGAGCGACGCCTAACACCACGATGGGTAACTCCCCAGCCCTATTAATGCTAGGACACGAAATGTGCCTTTCCCTGAACCGACTATGCCCTCCATCAGACGCCACCCCAACGGAGAGGCCCTCACCTAGGGGAAGGGTGGTTGAACAACTGCAACACATCAAGCAAAGGGTTGATAATCAGAATCAGAATCAGAAATCAGAATCAGAAAAGCTTTATTGCCAAGCATGTTAAAAACACGAGGAATTTGACTTGACATTGGCGCGCTCGATAAGTGCTTCCCAATGACACGGCAGCCATGCAAGGCGCCTCATCAAAACAGTGGGGGGTAAAGAGGGGAAGAGGGGAGGGGATGACACATTGGGCACAGAGAAAAAACATAGTTTATCAAAATAAAGCTTGTTGAATGAGCAAGATTGTGATTACATAGAAAAAAAATCCTCTAGTTGCACAATTAGCAGACAATACAAATCCACACAAAAACAAAGAAAAAGAGAGAGACCAGTGTGTGTATATCAGTCATGTGATATCAGCGTGAGTGCAGTGTGAATGTATCAGAAATGATAAGAAACGCTGGGTGAAGTGACCTGGACTAGCAGTGCTGGATTGAGTTCAGAGCTGGCGCTCCAACTGCGCCCACAAGCTGCAGTCATTTTGGACAACACCGAAGCAGATCACAGCGCAGTGGGGCCCAGCCACCTTTCATCTCACAGATTGATCACGATGGCACGCCAGCTGCCCCAGGAAGGTGACACCAACTTCGGCCACGGATCAGAAAACGGCTGCGGACATGACAAGGTCAGGCGGGGACTTTGGTGACACAAGATCCACAACCCCCGATGAACGTCTGCCGGAGCCAATGGTGGTGACACAGCCCGAGTGCCACTTGTCCCGGGTTCAGCAGAGACCCCGCCATCTAAAGGACTTTGTGACTAACTTTTAACATATGGAACTCTTAAGTGTAGCCAGGACGTGACTGACAATGGTGGCAGAATAATCCACCCGGTCATGCAGGCATACCGGTAGTCTACCCAGCTGCCCAGGTAATTGTATAAAGTTCTTTGGGTTTTTCAAGGGGGGGAGTAAATGTGGTGTTCAGTCACACAACACCAATGCACTCTACAAGAAGGGGCAGCACAGACTGCTCCTCCTGAGGAGACTCAGGTCCTTTGGAGTGCGGGGGGACACTCCTGAAGACCTTCTACGATTCTGTGGTGGCACCAGCCGTCACATTTGGAGTGGTCTGCTGGGGCAGTGGCATCATGGCAGCCGACAGGAAGAGACTGAACAGGCTGATCAAAAAAGCCAACTCTGTTCTGGAGCACCACCTCAACCCAGTGGAGGAGATAGGAGAAAGAATGGTAGCCAAGTTGTCATCTCTGCTGGAGTGCGAGTCCCACCCCATGCAGGACATGCTGAACGCACTGAAGAGCTCATTTAGCACAAGACTGTGCCATCCTAAGTGCTCAAGGGAAAGGTTCCACAGGTCCTTCCTAACTACGGCTGTCAGACTTGACAATCTAATCCGTGCTCCTCATAAAGGCCGTATTAAACATCACAACTTTGCACAATAGAGATCGTCCCCTCCAATACACAACTAAGACAATTACAATTATTATCAAGGGTGGCAACTACGCTGTTCATTCAAATGTGAAATATACTGTCTGGGTCTATATTTATATTTTGCCAGGTAATTTAACTAACTGGAATGCTGTTAATGCCATCTAACTGCAATGTTCCTGCTCTGTGTATATAACTGTATACATATGTATATTCACTGCTTTGGCTAACCAAATATGTCATGTTTGCCCTTTCGGGGCAAAGAAGAGGACCCAATTGCCAGGCAAATCTAGTACACCATGATTTATTAATAACGGGAAATAAACACTGCACGTGGGCAGAAATTAAATGCAATGATGAACCAGACAGTGTGGAGTGAACAAACAATAATAAATCTGAACAGCATGGTGAAGAAAACTGTGATGTTAACATAAGGATGCAGCAAAGAACACAGACTAAAAATGCACATATATAAAGAGGGGAGCAATTAAGACAAAACAGAACAGGTGAGCACCATCAAGGCCATCAGGTGGCACAGGACGGGCGGGGCTGTACAAACACAGAGGAGATATACACCAAAAATGATAAATGGGTCAAACAAGAACATAAAATGTGGACAGGGGCTGCAGCCCTTGTCCAGAAAACTACAGTTCCCCCCTTTAAGGGTCGGCCCCAGACGATCCTAGAGTAACACCTACAAGAGAAAAAAAGAAAACCCAAAAACCCTTACAGGGTTGGTGTTGAGTGAAAAGGCCAGGTGGGCTGAAACAAATTGACCCCCCCCCCCCCAAGCAAAGTCTAAAGGCAACACTGTTCATTGGCCAAATAAAGTTCAAGGCCCCAAGACTCAAAACAAAGCGGGTTGGGTGGTCTACCCAGGTCCATGTGCCACCGAACCATAATAAACAATGGGTCAGGGGGTCTACCAAAGTCCAAAGGCCCTCAAACCGGAAAATGACATGGGTCAGGGGGGTCTACCCCAGTCCATGGACCACCAGATCTCAAAACATAACCAGTCGGGAGGTCTTCTGACTTCTGGAACATCGGCTGGAGGTCTCCTGACCCCTGAAGCTAAGGCTGGAGGTCTGCCGATCTCAGGGACAATGGCTCGAGCACGGTCCTCCTGCGACCCCATCCTCGACATGGCTACCTCGGACGATGGAGGGAAACAGGGGGTCAGTGAGGCGACACCACAATCATTAGCAACAGAGACTGGTGGGGAGGACTCAGCAGCTGGTGGGATGTGCGCTTGGTCCCCCCATCGGGGCAAGACAAGTCTTTTCACAAACTGTGTTTGAACATAAATGAAAAGGTACTTGCCTTAACTCCTGGTCTCCTTCTGCCGGGGTGACCACCTCATGATCAGGAGCTGGAATTGCGGGCTCTGGGTGAGCTACAGTTGGAACAGTTACTGGAGCTGGAAGGTGCCGTGGAGCACTGATCCCTGAATGAGACGGCCTGGGAATGCTGACTTCAGAATGAGATGGTTGGGATGTGCTGACCTCCGGATGAGATGGCTGGAGCGCGCTGACCTCTGGAGCAGATGATGGAAGCGCATCGACCTCATGCACTAAAAGTATGTTGAGGAGTGCTTCCTGGACTCAAGAACAAACTTTAAGTTCTCTGAGGTGCTCTTTGGGTGGGAAACTTCATGAAAACAGCCAAAAAAAGACACTCCAAGGCAGATGACTGAAGCTCGCCGACCTCATGCGCTGATTCACTAAAGGTACGTATGTAGAGGAGTACTTCCTGGAGTCAAGAACAAACTTTAAGCTCTCTGAGGTGCTCTTTGGGTGGGAAACTTCATGAAAACAGCCAAAAAAAGAGACTCCAAGCTTGGGACTCCAAGGCACTCTCATTTCAAAAATAAAAAAGGCCATATTAAAATGGCTTTGGTCATATAAACCTATTAAAATCATTTAAAAACTCCAACACATTTCGGCCATATGCCTTCATCAGGGAGTCAAACAGGTATCAAGAAGACGGGAGGGTTCTTATAAAAAAAGGTCCACTAATCAGAAACCTCCACCTGGTTGCTGTGGTGTTCTGGTGCAAAAATGCACAGTGTAGACACCCACCACATCCACCCAACAAAATTCAAAACATAAACAACATACCCACACAACAAATGTACAGTATATAACCACTAAATCCTACAGACAAGGCAAAGTAAAAAATAAACAGCACAGGACACAGACTAAAAATAAACATATGTATATAGAGGGGCGCAATCAAGACAAAAAAGAACAGGTGAGCATCATCAAGGCCATCAGGCGGCACAGGATGGGCGGGGCTGTGCAAACACAGAGGGGATATACACCAAATATGATAAATGGGTCAAACAAGAACACAAAGCGTGGACAGGGCCTGCAGCACTGTCCAGAACACTACAATTAGTTGTGTACAATTACACAATTGTACAATTAGTTAATTATCTTATTTACTATTGCTCTGAGTGCTGCTATCCCTTTGCTGCTGCAATCCTGTAATTTCCTCATTGTGAGACTAATAAAGGGTTATTTTTGTGTATGTGTGTATATATTCATTCATCTTCTTCCACTTAATCCTTTTCTGGTCGCGGGGGGGGCTGGAGCCTATCCCAGCATCTTTGGGCGAGAGGCAGGGTACACCCTGGACAGATCGCCAGTCCATCGCAGGGCCAACACAGAGAGACAGACAACCATTCACTCTCACAGTCATACCTAAGGACAATTTAGAATCCCCAGTTTTGATGCCAATTAACCTAACTTGCATGTTTTTGGCATGTGGGAGGAAACCGGAGAAATCCCGGAGTAAACCCACACAGACACGGGGAGAACATGCAAACTCCACACAGATCACTGTTGGTCGGGGATTGGGATCGAACCCAGGATCCCCGGCCAAGGGTGAGTTGCTGTGCTGCCGCAGTGCTAATATAGTTGGCTCAAAGTTGGCTTGATCTGTTGGGCAGACTGAGGTCATTTGGGGTCTGTACATAGGCCATTATTAAGGACTTTCTACAACACTGTGGTGACCTCTGCAATATTTTATGCAGTCGTTTGCTGGGGTGGTGGCAGCATGGAGACTAACAGGAAACATTTGAACAGATTGGTCAAGAGGGCGAGTTCTGCCCTGGCTGGTCCCCTGGACTCTATTGAGGTGGTAGGGGAGAAAAGGATGTTAGCTAAGCTAATGTCTATTATGGACAACACCTCTCACCCCCTACATGAGTCTGTGGAGGCCCTGAGCAGCTCCTTTAGTAGTAGACTGTTACAGCCACTGTGTAGGACTGAACGCAGCTGGCGGCTAGTGGTGGGTGGATCGATTGAAATATCGATAATACCATCCATCCATCCATCTTCTTCCGCTTAATCTTTTTTGGGTTGTGGGGGTGGGGGGTGGGCGGCTGGAGCCTATCCCAGCATCTTTGGGCGAGAAACAGGGTACACCCTGGACAGATCGCCAGTCCATCATAGGGCCAAAACAGAGAGACAGACAACCATTCACTCTCACATTCATATCTAAGGACAATTTAGAATCCCCAGTTTGATACCAATTAACCTAACTTACATGTTTTTTTGGCATGTGGGAGGAAACCGGAGAAATCCCGGAGTAAACTGACGCAGACACGGGGAGAACATGCAAACTCCACACAGATCACTGTTGACTGGGGGCTGGGATCGAACCCAGGATCTCCCAGCCAAGGGTGAGTTGCTGCGCTGCCGCAGTGCTAACCACTCTGCCACCGCGCTGCCATCAATACCAATGTTGGTATTGATATTGATCACTACCAGTGTAACGAGATTGATACTCTATGTCTGTGTTACCTCATCCCTCTCGTACCATCACGTGACTCAGCAGCACCAGGTAAACAAGCTAGCAAGCAGCAGCAGCCGCCAGCTGCCGGAGTGCCGGTGTTCTATAATTCTATGCTACTTATGGAGATGTGCTACCACAGCGTGCACACACAGTACAGAGATGGAGCAGAAGAATGGCAGAGGAAGAGGAGTGTCATGTCGTGTGGCTATATTTCCAGGCTGAAAATGAAACAACGGCAAGCTGTACAATTAATAAAAAGCCTGTGAAATACAGTGGTAACACAGCTAATTTATACAAGCATATGAAAAATCATCCAAAAGACAATGCTGAGCTACAGAAATGGAGAGAGGAGGAGAGAATTACCCCACCCACTGGCCCCGACAGACCCAAACCCAGAGGCAGAGATCACTGGCTGAGGCCTTTCAGTATGGCAGAGAATATCCAGGTATTTTAATCATCTTCGGCATTAGTTAATATTAATTTTCAAAATGCAACTGGTCATTTGCTACTTTAGCCAACTCAAAAAGTATAAATTATGCTAAGACCTTGATATAACACATTTATCCCATTGAAACATTTTATTTAAATGAATGCATTTACTAGAATTGAAACAAATATACCGGATATAATATGGGTCAGATTTGACTGAATGTAATTACCCTTTAGTGTTAACTGTGAAAGTGATACTGTATGCATACCTCTAAACTGCCCAAATTCTGTCCTGGGTTTTAACTAATTAATAATCCAAAGGAAAAATCACAGAACACTTAATGGTCATGAAAATTCATTCAGATTTAGTAATTTGATGATGCCATCCACCTTAATGATTAAAACGTATCGGTATCAGTGATACTGGCCCTGTATTTACTTAGCATCGGATCGATACCAAATCTTGCAGTATCACACAACACTAGTGCTCACCAATCCGGCAACACTGGGTGAACAAATGTCCATCTTTTTTCTTCCTCTGCAACAAAACAGCAAACACTCCTGTTCAACTTGATTGTCATTGTATTCAACATATCTCCATTGCTTCCACCATTTAAAATGTCTTCCCCTGTGCTCTTCTTCTGTGTTTGGATTGCAGCTGTTCAAATCAGTCTGATGGCTCTTGGCTGCCGCCGACAGCACAGGGATGTGAACTGCAGATTATTTTCACTGCGCATGTGTGTACTCCAAAACTACTGGATGGGTTTGGATGAAATTTTTACTAGAGGTAGTCCTTGGGCTAGAGAGGAACCTATAACATTTTGGTGACAATCCCAGAATGCATACCTCCACCAAGATTGTTATCTCCTCACAGTGTGTTAGCAAGAATATTCCAAGACTACTACATGGATTTGGATGTTTTTTTTTTTTTTTGTTTGTTTTTTTTACCAGAGGTGGTCCCTGAGCTAGAGAAAAACCCTTAATATTTTGGTAATGATCCGGGAATGCATACCTCTGCCAAGGCTCTGGCACCGAGGCATCAGCACCTTGGTGCTTTCATTTATTGCTGTTTAAGGTCATTCTGATCTAATGTTATGATGGGTTGTACTATAATTTATTTATAAATGCCACATTTCCCAGCTTTAGGTTTTTTTTAACTTCACGATTCCATAATGTTGGTATCCAAAAATCAGAACACAACATTATAAAATTTTTGATCCAACAATAGAAAAGGATTTCATGGGATTCCATGCACCATTCTGCAGGGTAACTGATTAAAATGGGAATGACTGAAGTGAGTCTGTACTAATTAGCCACTTAAAATCTTAGCAGATGTCTAAAATATTCATTGGTGCAGCAAGTTTCTCCTGTACATGATAACCTTGCTATTGCTCTTTCTGCATCAAAATGCTTAATGTATGCCAACTGCATTGTGTCACTGGTGTACGTCTATGTTTGTGGACAAAACTCGCTTGCTATTGTAGTACCACCATCAAACAATGAATGCAATATTCAATGGGCATCAATGCTAGTACACACACACACACACACACACACACACACACACACACACACACACACACACACACACATATACATATATACACACACATGGCAAACATTGACCATGGACAAAGGTGTGACAAACATGGGCCTGCTCCAGTCCATGGACCCCCAAACCAGAATGTAGGGCCGGTCCAGTGACCTGCCAATGTCCATAGGCCACCAAACTGGAAAATAAGGTGGAACAGTGGCCGCAGACACACAGAGCTCACCAAGCAAACACAGAGGAGCCTTATGCTCTGTGACCAATGACTGTTTCACGCTGAGCCCGCCCTCTGGAACAAAAGGTAGAGGCACCCCGGAATCTTGGGCTACGGGTGGAACGGACTGCTCAACCTCTTGAACAATGACAGGTGGAGCAGACTGTTCGACCTTTTGGATGATGGGTGGGGTGGACTGCTTGACCTTTTCGATGATGGGTGGAACGGACTGCTCAACCTTTTGAACGATGGGTGGAGCAGACTGCTCCATCTGCTCGATCTCTTGGACGATGACGGGTGGAGCGGACTGCTCAACCTCTTGGACGATGGGTGGAGCCGACTGCTCGACCTCTTGGATGATGGGTGGAGCGGACTGCTCAACCTCTTGGATGGATGGTGTAGGAGCATCCGGCCCCGACGCCTGGAGAACCACCCCTGTTGCAGTCACCTCGGATGGGGGAGAAAGGCAGGGTGAGGCGTTACCAAAAACACCAGGAGCTAGGCAAGTCTTAACTAGTATTGATGTAAAGTAAAGCACTTGCTTGAGCTCCTGGTCCTCTGCTGCTGGGGTGACCTCCTCAGGATGAGCCGCAGGAGCCGGAGTGTGGACCTTAGGCAGAGCAGGAACTGAAGTGTGCACAGAGAGAACAGCTGGAGCTGTGGCGTGCACCTCAGGGACAACGGGAGCCGTTGTGTGCACCTATGAGACAGCGGGAGCTGTTGTGTGCACCTTGGAGATAGCTGGCACTGTTGTGTGCACCTCGGGGATGGCCGGCAATGTTGTGTACACTTTGGGGAAGGCCAGCACTGTTGTGTGCACCTTGAGGATGGCTGGAGCTGTGATGCACACCTCATGGGCAGCTGGAGCTGTCCGGAGAAGAGCTGGAGCTGGTGGTGTAGATGGGGAGAGACGTGGTGCTGGTACTGGAGCTGGGGAGTGATGCGGCGCTGCTTTGGGAGCCAAGGCAGCTGGGTCATCTGACGCCAGCTGGTTCCAACCCAACTGGGATACATGCTCTGGAAGGAGCCACGGTTTGCAGTCCAGCATGAGCTCCTTCTGAGCAAGCACAGCTAGCCAACACTCTTCCCGTTTCTCCTCTTCACCTCCACACAGGGGTATCAATGTCACTGCCCCAAGCCGGCAAACCACGGGATCCTCTAGAGCAGCTGACTCCTCCCAGAAGAGCCGGTTCCCCTCCAGTATGGCCAGTTTCTCACGAAAACCCAAACTGGAAACTGGAGAAGCAGGTGGGGGTGGGTGGATGGACAGGGCAGCAGACTTAATAGCAGAGTGAGGTGGAGAGAACTCAGCAGCGGGAGGCGACCGCGACTGAGTCTCCCCACCAAGAACCAGAAAAGTCCTTTCATTAATAGATATGAGAAAATGAACAGGTACTTGCCTGTATTCCCTCTCTGCTGCCGCTGACCCTCCTGGGAGAAGCTGGAACTTGTCAGACAGGGGGAGGATGCTCGATGATAATGCGCTGATGGTGGTCCGAAGGAGGAAAAGGAAGCCTGGTGCGCCCTCACCGGGGATGAGAAGCTGGGCCACTGTGATCTATGGCGCCAGTGATGACCATGTCTTCCCCTGGATGGATGCGGTCCTTCCTCCATCAGCACCTCTTCCACCACTGGGAATGATTCCATCAACCCACGAATGATGATTTGCATGTTTATGCTCTGCTCATGCAGACGGGCGAGCTGAGGGACCCGTCGGAGGGCTGGAAGCGCCTCACTCAACTCCTTGGCACATTCAAGGCAGAGGAGGGCTACCTCCAATATGCGGGAGGTGCGGGCATCCTTGATGCAGGCCTTAATGTTTGTAGCTTCCCACACTTCCTTCACACTGAGCCCTAACTGCCCAAACTTTAAAAATGCTGGGTCCACTGCACGAGTGTCCTACTGTCACGGTTTTCGAACAGGACATAGATGCAATATTTAAAGTTCTCGGTCCTGTCATATTGACTGGACAAGCAACCTGAGTGCAAAGTGCAATCACCAAGAGAACACACAGGAAACGTTTGACCTTTTATTAGAATTTTAAAAACCGTACACTTGTAGAAAAAGTCAGTCACTCGCCAGATTAGCAGGAGCCCTGCGGAGGAAAGACGAGGCTGATTAGGGAGGAATGGAGAAATTATGAGAAATCTAATTACACCACTTACGTGGGAGTTGAGGAGAAACCAGCACAGAACCCAGCGAAGTAGAAGAACCAGCAGGCAGAACTGCCGGTCGGGTATGGTTAGTGGGGTCTGACCGGGTGGAGAAGATGAGCAGAGTAGAGGTGGAGCAACGAGCTGGCGAGCGCACCAAATCCCCGGAGACGCACCGCTTTGTTTGCAGCAACCTGGAAGAGATGGAGGAGAATGTGTGTAAGACAAAGTCATAGATTACACAACCACTTACTAGAGCTGTCTGCTGAGCAGTATACCCAAACGAGCCAGAGTTGAATCACTGAAGAGCGCTTCCTTATAAACGCTGGCCCAGCAGGAATCAGCAGGTGCGTTTGATGAGGAAGCCGGTGAGCAGAAAGGAGGGGGCGAGCGCTCGCTGGCACATGTCAGGTTGATTTATTCAGAGCTGGCCAGCTGGCGCAGCTTGAAGGTGAAAAAAAAACACAAAAGATGACTGACAGCTCTGGAGCTGTAACAAAAACTCACAGATACATGGCAGGCAGGATACAGACAGGATCAGAACATGTGTTGCTCACACATATGACAAGGACACTCATGAGAAAACACAGATTGGGGCTTGACATAAATAGATGCAAGAGTAATCAAACGCAATACAGAACAGGTGAGCACAATCAGTGACAGAGACAGCAGGGATTAATCAGACACAGGATGGGCAGGGCTACACAAATGATCATAGACAGAGGATGCACAAAACATGAACAGAGGAACCAGGGGAGACAAAACCATGATAATAATAATAATAATAATAATAATAATAATAATAATAATAATAATAATAATAATGAGGATGACCCACATGAAATATACAAAAGAGAATAAGGATAATGGCAAACCTGGATAAAGATAATAACCCAAGTAAAATACAGAAAATTCCAAAATGAAAACTTAAAGCAAGGGCGAGGGCTGAGGTCCATGCCCTGAAGACAAGATCACATCATTAATTAGGATGAGGGCATGAGACCCAGCCCAGGCCCTGACTGGAAAAGCCTACTAGAACAGATGAACTTTATTTGGAGTTAATCATAGGCACTTTAAATGGTGGCAGGTGTGTGCTGACTCCCATTTAACATGAATTTGAATGTGATTGGTTAATTCTGAACACAGCCACATCTCCAGTTATAAGAGGGTGTGCATATTTATGCAACCAGGTTATTGTAAGTTTTTTTAATTTTTCCACTTAAAAGATTTCAGTTTGTTTTTCAACTGGGTTGTACAGGTTATAGGTCACATTAATGGTGGAAAAAGTTTTGAAATGATTTATCTTACTCCCATTTTTTTACATCACAAAAACCTTGAACAGGGTGTGTAGACTTTTGATATTCACTGTGTGTGTGCGTGTGTGTTTTAACATATTTGGACATATGGATATTTAATATCAGTGTTAAAAATACTGGGAGATTCATGCAATACAACTAAACAATTAAAAATGAATTAGACTTTTTTTTTTCAAATTTTCTGTAAAATGATAATTCTAAAATAGTGAGGAATAAATTAGGACACCCACCCATCTTTTTTTTTTTAGGACACCCCCACATTCATTCCCACCTAAAAAATGCAAACAAAAACAAGGTTAGACACAGACGTGTGAACATTTCTTAATAAAGAACTGAATGGGTGTGCAAATTTTTTCACGACCGTGTATGTGTGTATATACAGTATATAAAGGGGTGTCCAAATTTTTTTTCACGACTGTATATATGTGTATGTGTGTGTATATATATATGTATATACAGTATATACACACACATTTACAGTCATGTGAAAAAGTTTGGACACCCCTTTAAATATTCAGTTCCTTATTAAGAAATGTTCACATATCTATGTCTAACCTTGTTTTTGTTTTTATTTGTATTTTTTAACATTTATTTTAGCCATTTTAAGTGGGAATGAATGTGGGGGTGTCCTAAAAAAGATGGGAGGTGTCCTAATTTATTCCTCACTATTTGTTTAGAATTACATTTTACAGAAAATTTGAAAAAAGACATTAATTTTTAATTGTTTAGTTGTATTACATGAATCTCCCAGTAATTTTAACATTGATATTAAATATCCATATGTCCAAATATGTAAAAAAACCACACACACACACACACACAGGCTTTTACAGGGTGTCCTAATTTTTTCACGACTGTATATAGATGATTACCAGGCAATGCATACACGGTGTCAACCACGTTTTTTGACTGACTGCCTGGACTAATGATTAATATATCAATGAACGAATACAGCATGACAACCGACAAACCTTATGGTATGTTACTTATGTTATTTATTCTTATTGCATGCATTTACTCGTGGATGATTACCTCTGCCAAGGGAGGAGGTAATGTTTTTGCTGGCATTGGTTGGCTGGTTTGTCTGTCTGTTAGCAACATTACTCAAAAAGTTATGAATGGATTTTGATGAAATTTTCAGGAAAGGTGTGTAATGGCACGGGGAACAGCTGATTTTGGTGGTGATCCGGATCATGATCTGGATCCAGGAATTTTTTAAAAATTATTTTATACATTAATATTGTGCTTTTCATATACTGCCCCTTTAAGATGTGTCCACGGAGTAACCTGGAAGCAGTGCACTCTTACCACCAAACACTGCAGAAAAAGTAAAATGACTTGGAACAAAAAGGAATGTGATCTCCATCCACAAAGTATATGATAATTGATATTATTTCATCTGAAGACGCCAAGAAAAAGCAAGCAAAGTGTGCGGTTTAAGATGGGGTTTGGAGTGCGGACGTAACTCCGGCCGGCAGACAAGGATGCGAGCCACATGACCCACATGGTATTGAGAGCCTAAGTCATGCCCCCTCTACTTCTGCTATGGGACCTTAAGTCGAGAAAATTCTCCATTGAAATGAATGGCAAGAGCAAAATTAACTTTTGATCCCGATGAAACGTTGCCACGAGTTGCATATAAAAGGGGGCGGAGGGCTGAAACGCTCATAGTGGTCAAATTTGACCAAATGTGGTTTATTTTTCGGGGCAGCTTGGTGGCGCAGTGGTTAGCACTGTAGTAGCACAGCAAGAAGGTCACAGGATCGATTTCACCCCCTGACCATCGGTGACTCTTTTAACTGGCATCAACTGGGGATTCTAATTTGTCCTTAGGTATGAATATGAGAGTGAATGGTTGTTTGTCTCGCTGTGTTGGCATTGCGGTGGACTGGCAATCTGTCCAGGATGTATCCTGCCTCTCTCCCAGAGATGCTGGGATAGGCTCCAGCCCCCGCCCTGCGACCCAAAAAGGATTAAGTGGTAGAAGATGGATGGATGGATGGTTTATTTTTCAACATAGTCTCCTCTTCGGCACTCCTCTTCAGCACTTATAAACCACATTTGGTCAAATATGACCACTATGAACTTTTCAGCCTCCCCTCTTATGATGTTTGTCAATTTAAAAGATAATTTTCCACATAAAATTGTCAGCTGTCGTATAATAACAGAGTAATACTTAGTTTTTGCTTAAATGATAAGCGGACAACAACTCCCATCATCCCACATCACTAAATATGATCATGGTGGGACATTAGTAAAACCTCACCTCTATCTGCTGCTGTCTGTCTGTCATTGCAATACTGATTGTGCTGCCCCCATGCATTAAGTTAAGAGTTCCCATTACAGCATTTCATGTAACGGAGTTTGGCTCCCTCTAGTGGTGTAATGAAAGCATCGTTTTGAACTGTTACACAAGGTGTTGCACATGCGCAGTAATGATATAACCGGAGAACGGGGCAGAGCGTCACTCATTGTACAATCGCTGTGGATGTTGTTTAATTATCGGCGCCTTGGACATCATTAGTCCGTGAGTATCTGCATGGTTTGACAGTGTTAACAGCTACAATGAGAACTGCATGGTTGCACTGGTGTATTTTAAGCGATCTGACTCTAGTCCTACCAGTCATTGTTACCAAGCTAAGCTAGAGCTAACGCTAACATGTGCTAAGCTAAATACGGTGACCATATCATTGACGGCGTGTATATGTTTACTTTGTTGCAGTTTTACACGGATTTAGGAACAAATGTAAACGGATGTAAAACCCAAAAGACGAGTGTACATCACGTTGAGTTCCTTGTGGGGTAGCTTCAATAAACGAGATAAAAGGAAACATCTTGTCATCATTGAGGCCTGCACCACACGTGTTAGCTTGCTGTCTACTAGTCGAAAACTGGGAAACTCGATGGGAGGGCAGTAGAGTAAAAGGACTAACAGCGCGGCGGGCCCAATAAACAAACAACATGCAGCAAATGAGCCTCAGGGCAGGAGAGCAGCACCAGCCAACTCCCCAACTCAGAAGTGAAGTTATGGAGACGGAACACACAGCTCCCTTGGCTACAGCTGCGCGAGCTAGCTCATTATACTCACGTAGCTTCAAGTCAAGCAAGGCTTCCTCAGCTACCTCCTCAGCCATAAGAGCTAGAGCCAAAGCAGATGCTGCACGGGCTAAATTAGCTTATTCAGAGAAAGAAGCAGCCCTCATCACGCAGAAAGCTAATCTTGAAGCACAGAAAGCTAATCTTGAAGCACATATGCACATTTTGAACCATCAGAAGGCTGTTGCAGCTGCAGAAGCTGAAGCTGCGGCCTATGAAGAAGCAGAGGAATGTGCAAGAAGTGAATTCAGTCAAGTATTAATGGACTTGCCAGTTGGCTCAGCACAACGCACATCTGAGTATGTACAGAAACATTTTGATATGCGCTGTGAGGAAATTCCACTTAAAACTAATCCAGCCACCCCCTCTAAGATCCAGTGTGAACAGTTTGAAATGGCCACAAATGTACCATTCATCCCATCTAATGCCGTAGATGGTAAGAGTAGGGTCAGCGTCAACATGAAGGAGGAGCAGGGAGCTGCAGAGACAATTAATCCCCCAATGTTACGACCCTATTATGCCCCCGCAACACATTATGCCGAAGCACAAAGCATTCAGGATCTGACCAAATATCTCACACGCCGGGAGATGTTGAGCACAGGACTCCTACAGTTTGATGACCTCCCAGAGAATTATTGGGCATGGAAAGCATCTTTCCAGAACGCCATTCAAGACCTCAGCCTCTCACACCACGAGCAATTGGATCTGATGATAAAATGGCTTGGCACAGAATCAGCAGAGCAAGCAAAGAGGATCCGCGCTGCACATGTCTTCAACCCAAAAGCAGCCCTCAACTTAGTCTGGGAAAGGCTAGAAGAGTGTTATGGGTCACCCGAAGCAATAGAAAATGCACTGTTAAAAAAGCTTGATGATTTTCCCAAAATCAGCAACAAAGATGCACTCAAGCTGAGAGAACTTGGTGACGTTCTACAGGAACTCGAATGTGCAAAGGATGGCGGATACCTACCTGGGCTCGCATACCTGGATACAGCCCGTGGAGTAAATCCTGTTGTTGAGAAACTGCCCTACAGCCTACAGGAGAAGTGGATTGCGGCAGGCGCCAAATACAAAGAAACACACAAAGTCGCCTTTCCTCCTTTCAGCTTTTTTTCCAGCTACGTCAGACGACAAGGCAAAATAAGAAACGACCCAAGTTTCAGTTTCTCTCCACCGGCCCACATGAACACCAGAGTTGAAAAAGCCCCCAAGTTCGCCAGTGAGCACCTCATCAGTGTCCACAAAACAGACATCCCACCAGCTTCACCCGCAGCTACAGGTAACCACACACGTGAAAGAACAGAAAGCCCAGATAAACAATGTCCCATACACAGAAGGCCACACCCATTAAAGAAATGTAAAACGTTTTGAGCCAAACCAATAGAAGAACGCAAACTGTTCTTGAGAGAGAATCACATCTGCTTTAAGTGTTGTGGCTCCACTCAGCATCTGGCAAAAGACTGTAAACAGTCAATCCAGTGCTCTGACTGTGGTAGTGATAGACATGTAGCAGCACTACATCCTGGCCCCTCTCCTCCTCTCATGGAGCCTCAGGAAGCTGAGACGGATCATGGCGGGGAGTACCATGATTATGAGGGCACACTAGTCACGTCTAGATGCACAGAAGTTTACGGTAATGCAGAAAACCCACGATCCTGCTCAAAAATTAGCCCTGTGTTAGTTTATCCTGCAGGACACAGAGAAGAAGCCCAGAAAATGAATGCAGTGCTCGATGAACAAAGCAACAGATCACTCGCTAAATCAGAGTTTTTCCAGCTGTTCAACATTAGAGCACCTTCCGACCCTTACACACTGAAAACGTGCTCAGGGGCTACTATGGTTTGGGGGCGGAGAGCTCCAAACTTCATGATAGAATCAATGGATGGAAAAGTACAGCTCCAGCTTCCAAACTTGATCGAGTGTGACATGATCCCCGATGACAGGAGGGAGATCCCATCTCCAAAGGACGCACTTGTGCATCCACACCTGAGAAAAGTTGCAGACAAGATTCCACCTGTAGATGAACATGCTCCCATCCTCCTACTGCTGGGAAGAGACATCCTACAGGTACACAAGGTGAGGGAACAAATAAATGGGCCCCACAGTACTCCCTATGCACAGCGCTTGGACTTGGGATGGGTTATTGTGGGAGAAACGTGTTTAGGGACAACACACAAGCCTTCGACTGTTAACGTGCTAAAGACACAAGTGCTCTACAATGGTCGTGCATCATCCCTCAGCCCATGCCTAAACACATTTCTTGTCAAAGAGGTTTCAGGTTGCTCCACCTCACGCCCCAACAGCGTACTACCATATGCCTTGCAGGGTGAGAGAGACACAGACCACTTAGGAAACACAGTCTTTGATAAAACAAAGGACGACGATAAACCAGTGCTGTCAATAGAAGATCAAGTTTTTATTGACATCATGGACAAAGAAGTAAGAGACTACAGAAAGAAAGTGCATGTGTTCGGAAATAGCCCTTCTCCAGCCGTGGCTGTTTACTGCATGAGACGTGCTTCAGCTGAAGGTGAGAAAGCGCATGGACATGACACAACACAGTTCATAATGAGACATTTCTATGTAGATGATGGATTAGCCTCCACAGCCACACCAGAAGAAGCTGTTGACATCCTGACAAATGCACAAAAGATGTTAGCACAATCCAATCTCAAACTACACAAAATAGTATCTAATGACTGCAGGGTCATGGAAGCCTTTCCGGCGAATGAAAGAACAAAGGACTTAAAAGACTTAGATCTCAAACGTGACGAGCTCCCACTACAATAGAGTTTAGGGGTGCCTTGGAATCTTGAGATTGACAGTTTTATGTTTCAGGTGTCCATCAACAAGAAGCCCTGCACACGAAGGGGAGTCTTAGCGATGGTCAGCAGCCTGTATGATCCCCTAAGGTTTGTGGCGCCTATCACGATGCAGGGGAAGAACCTCCTGCGTGAACTGTCAACAGAACATGGCGACTGGGATGAACCACTTCCCGCTGAGAGAGAACAGGTATGGAACAAATGTAAGGAACTGAGAATTGAGCGCAGTGATGCAGCATTAACGAGTTACCTACAAGAAAAGGGTTGCAAATGGTTTTTTAACCCACCTCATGCATCACACGTGGGTGGATCCTGGGAAAGACTCATTGGAGTTGCCAGGCGGATTTTAGATGCACTATTTCTCAAGAACAAACTACGGCTCACGTATGAGGTACTGAGCACCTTAATGGCGGCGGTTATGGCAGTGATGAATGCAAGACCACTTGTGCCGGTCTCAACAGATCCTGAAAATCCAACCATCCTAACCCCAGCAATGCTACTGACGAAAAAAACCAACCCCTTGACAGCACCATCGGGAACTTTCGCTGCACCAGAACTTCATGCATGTCAGTGGAAACAAGTGCAGGCTCTTGCGGACAGTTTTTGGAAACAATGGAAACAAGAGTATCTTATGACTCTTCAGAGCCGAAGAAAATGGTCTGATGAGAAACCGAACATCAATGTTGGAGATGTCGTTTTGTTCAAGGATGGGCAAGCACACAGAAATGACTGGCCCATGGGGCGGATTGTGAAGACATTTCATGGAAGGGACAATAAAGTACGAAAAGCGGAGGTGAAGATAATAAGAGATGGGACTGTTAAAGTGTTTCTGAGACCAATTATAGAAATGGTTTTACTGATAGCAGAAGGGGAATAACAGATAATGATATTTATTAACATTGTTATGCACTGTTGTTTGAAATGTTGTAAGGCTAAATAGTGGTACAACGTTATTGCACCAGACGGGGAGTATGCTGCCCCCATGCATTAAGTTAAGAGTTCCCATTACAGCATTTCATGTAACGGAGTTTGGCTCCCTCTAGTGGTGTAGTGAAAGCATCGTTTTGAACTGTTACACAAGGTGTTGCACATGCGCAGTAATGATATAACCGGAGAACGGGGCAGAGCGTCACTCATTGTACAATCGCTGTGGATGTTGTTTAATTATCGGCGCCTTGGACATCATTAGTCCGTGAGTATCTGCATGGTTTGACAGTGTTAACAGCTACAATGAGAACTGCATGGATGCATTGGTGTATTTTAAGCGATCTGACTCTAGTCCTACCAGTTATTGTTACCAAGCTAAGCTAGAGCTAACGCTAACATGTGCTAAGCTAAATACGGTGACCATATCATTGACGGTGTGTATATGTTTACTTTGTTGCAGTTTTACACGGATTTAAGAACAAATGTAAACGGATGTAAAACCCAAAAGACGAGTGTACATCACGTTGAGTTCCTTGTGGGGTAGCTTCAATAAATGAGATAAAAGGAAACATCTTGTCATCATTGAGGCCTGCACCACACGTGTTAGCTTGCTATCTACTAGTCGAAAACTGGGAAACTCGATGGGAGGGCAGTAGACTGATCATGTGCAATCCTATCTGTTACTATCTGCACCTACACTACTACACTGAACTGCAACTATGGGTATGACATCTCTTCTTAGGCCTCTGTCGGTCAGGGTTGACCATGGGTGAAGCATCCCGGTTCTGGTTGTCTGCTCGTCTGGAGCAGCATCATCTGTGGCTAAATAGACCGATGCAGGAGTGGCAATCTCTGTCGAAAAGGTCACACCTGTGTGTAGTCTCTGGTCTGCTGGAGCTGCTGCTTTCCTTCCTGTGTGCTCGTTTTTCTGCAGCAGCGGTCATCATATTCTCCTCCCCTGATTTCAGGTGTTGCTTCAGGGTCCCTTTCCACTTTGCACGGTCACCTGCTAGGCTCTCCCAGCTCTCTGTGTTGATGTCGGCGGCCTTCATGTTTCACTTAACGACATCTTTGTACCAGAGCTGGAGGCGACCTCCTCCCAGATGCTAGTTCTCCATACAGGATGTCCTTTGGGATGCGCCCATCATCCATACGGTGGACATAGCCTAACCAGTGCAGCCTGCGCTGTCTGAGGAGAGTGAACATGCTGGGAAGTCCTGCATGATTCAAGACATCTGCATTGGTTACCCTGTCCTGCTAGGATATGCCCAGGATACGGTGGATGCTTCGCAGGTGGAAGGTGTTGAGTCGCTTCTCCTGTCTGGCATACGTTGGGCATGATTCACTGCCATACAGCAGTGTGCTGCTGACACAGGCATTATACACTGCCATCTTAGTCTTCACCGACAGCTTGGGGTTTGTCCACACTCTGGTTGTGAGGCGAGCGAGTGCTGTAGCTGCCTTCCCGATCCTCCTGTCTATTTCTGTGTCAAGGGAGAGGTTGCCCATTATGGTAGAGCCAAGGTAGGTGAAGTGGTGGATGATGTCGAGTTCATAGTCATCGATGGTGATGGCATGTGGTGATTCAGTGTCTTGCACCAGGATATTGGTCTTTTTCAGGCTAATGGTGAGTCCAAAATCCTTGCAGGCCTGTGAGAAGTGGTCCATCAGTGTCTGCAGCTCCCGTTGGGTGTGTTGCAATTGCTGCATTGTCAGCAAACAACATGTCTCTGATGAGCGTTTCGTGAACCTTCGTCTTGGCTCTGAGGTGGGTAAGGCTGAACAGCCTGCCATCTGACCTGGTGCATTGGTAAATTCCTTCAGTTGCAGTGCCAAAGGCATTCTTTAGGAGAACGGAGAAGAATATCCCAAAGAGTGTGGGAGCAAGGACGCAGCCTTGTTTGACACCACTGCAGATGCTGAAGGGGTCGGAGGAACTCCCGTTGAACTGCACAGTCCCCTTCATGTCTGAGTGAAAAGACTCGATCATGCTCTGTAGCTTTGGCAGGCAGCCTATCTTTGGGAGAATCTTGAACAAGCCATCTCTGCTGACAAGGTCGAACACCTTGGCGAGATCTATGAAGGCAGCATACTGGGGCATCTGCTGTTCTCTGCACTTCTCCTGGAGTTGGCGGAGGGAGAAGACCATGTCTACCATTGATCTCTTGGCATGAAAGCCACACTGCGACTCTGGGTAGATGCGTTCTGCCAGCTTCTGCAGGCGGATCAAAATGACCCGAGCAAGGACTTTGCGGATGATGCTGAATAGAGAGATGTCTCTGTAGTTGCTGAAGTCACTTCTTTTGCCCTTGCTCTTATAGAGGGTGATGATCTTGGTGTCCCTCATGTCCTGTGGTACAGCCCCTTCTTGCCAGCACTGACAGAGGACTGTCACAACTCGCTCCCGCCTGTCATCCGCTCCAGCCGTGTGCACACCTGTGCTTCATTAGGCTGCCTCTTCTTAACCTGCTCTGCCCGCAGCCTCGGCCTGGAGCTGTCAGCTCATCTCCATGCTCAAGCTCTGCATTTGCCTACTCCTCTCGGCCAACGCCGCAACTCGTCATCCTCACATAAGGTTATCACTTACCTGCTCTCCAAAGATCTTCCCCTGTGCACAGGTGGATCCTCCCGGCGGCAGAAGTATCCCTTCATCGCCTCTCCTCGCAGTCTCTCTCCGTTGAGCGCAGCAAGGCGCTGTCTCCCAGGCAGGAGCATCTCTTGCCAACACCAGCCACCAAGACGTCTGCAAGTAAGCCACATTATAACTTTCACCACTCTGCTGTGATAATTGCTCATCCACTGTCCTCTGCTCTGTCCTCAGGGTTGCCTGGCTGTATGGTGTTCTGTTCTGCCCTCAGTGCTTTCCAGTCCCCAAGAAAACATTTACATTCCTCACTCACGCAAACATACACCTGTTGTTGAATAAAACTCTTAAATCTCACCCGAGCCTGTGTGCGTGTTTCCTGGGTCAGATATCATGTCAGTACGGCTCCAGCACAGCGGCCCAGTGAACAGCGGGTACGTACGCTGACTCTCCAACCTCGAGGCTCGGGTGGACTTAATTGTTCATCAACAGCAGGTCATCCTAAATCAGCTAACCACCATAACTAACCGGTTGGATCGCCTCGATCCTCCGCAGGTGCTCCCTCCGTCCCAGCTCGGCGGGTCAGTTCCTCCCGCTCCTCAAGCCAGCTCCTCTGCCCCGGGTCCGCTGACCCGTCTCACTCCTATTCCCACCCCCGCGCGCTTTAGTGGAAAGCTTGGCAGAGCGCGGGGGTTTATTCTACAGTGTGAGACGGTGTTCCAGCGCGTGCCCGGAGACTTCCCATTAAACCACAGCCGAATTGGGTATGTTTCAAATCTTCTGGAAGGGCGAGCGTTAGCCTGGGCTTACGCCGTTATGGCAAAGCCCAGCTACGCAACCTTGACCTATACCCAGTTCGTGCAAGATTTTTTCGAGGTCCTTGATCATTCGGATCGCGATAGCGTGTTGGCCGAGCGGCTACTTAGCCTTCGCCAGGGTAGCCGCTTAGCGGCTGATTACGCTGTCGACTTCCGGGTGGCGGCGGAAGAGGTTGGTTGGTGTGATGCCACCCTTTGCAGCCTATTCATCCGAAGTCTAAATTCTGTTTTGCGGGATGAACTGGCCAGCCGGGACCAGCCGGATCGGCTGCCAGAATTAATTTCTTTGGCCCTTAGTTTGGATAACAGGCTGAGGGAGCAGGCCGCCGAGTGGAAATCATTCAGCCGCTCGCGCGGAACTCCTATCCGTGCTCCTCAGTCTCGCCCCCTGGCTTTGCCTCCTCCGGAGGTCGCCGACGATCCCGATGCCATGATCATCGGGCGGGCTAGACTTTCTTTAGCGGAGAAACAGCGCCGCCGGGAGCTGGGTCTCTGCATGTATTGCAGAGACGACCAGCATCTCTTGGAAGCCTGCCCGGTGAAGCCAAAAGGGGAAGTCTGCGAGTCACTGTAGGGGGCCTCCCAGTCAGATCCCCTCTCAAAATGTTAGGTTCCAATTAGACTCTGCCACAACTCCATTGGTCACGCATCTCATGCACTGGTGGGCTCGGGGGCCGGACAAAGTTTTATTTCAAAGAGTCTGGCAACCTGCCTGGGCATCCAATGCCAAGCCTTGCCCACTCCTCTTCATCTCGTCGCTCTCACCAGTTTTCCCCTGGAGGAGGTCACTCACATAACCAAGCCCATCTCCGTCATTATCTCCGGCAATCATCGCGAGGACCTTAGCTTTTATGTCCTTCCCACTTCTGCGGCGCCCATCATCTTAGGCTACCCATGGCTACGCCTCCACAACCCTGTGTTTGATTGGCAGACCGGTTGCATCCTATCTTGGAGCACCTTTTGTTTGGGAACCTGTCTCCAGTCTGTGGCCTGTGCCCCGTCTGTGCCCCCCCGCCCTTTACCCCACCCTGCTGGACTTCTCTGCAGTTCCACCGGAGTTTCACGACCTGGGTCTTGTGTTCAGCAAGTCTAAGGCGTTATCCCTCCCACCCCATCGCCCTTATGACTGTGCCATCGATCTCCTGCAGGGGGCGCCTCTCCCATCTGGCCACCTTTACAGCCTGTCTGCCCCGGAATGGGAGGCCATGGACACCTATATTCGGGAATCCCTCAGTGCCGGAATCATTCGCCCCTCTTCATCCCCCCTGGGTGCTGGGTTCTTTTTTGTGGCGAAGAAGGACGGGTCCTTAAGGCCATGTATTGACTTTAGAGCCCTTAATGACATCACTGTGAAGGATCGTTATACTCTGCCACTAATGGACTCAGCCTTCAATTCCCTCCAGGGGGCGTCCTGGTTCTCCAAGTTGGACCTCCGCAGTGCTTATCACCTCATCCGGATCCGGGAGGGTGACGAGTTGAAGACGGCCTTCCAAACGCCCAGTGGCCACTTTGAATACCTTGTCATGCCGTTTGGGCTCACCAACGCTCCTGCCATCTTCCAACGCTTGATCAATGATGTCCTTCGTGATTTCCTGGGGGTCTTCGTTTTCGTCTACCTGGATGATATTTTGATCTTCTCCCGATCCTGGGAAGAGCATTTTGTCCATGTGAGGCGGGTCCTTCAACGCCTTTTGGAGAATAAGCTGTATGTCAAGGCTGAGAAGTGCGAATTTTTCACTAATACTACCTCCTTCCTGGGCTTTATTGTCTCGCACAATCAGCTCCTCCCCGACCCGGCAAAGGTTAAAGCAGTGGTCGAGTGGCCCACCCCTCCTCGAGGAAGCAGGTTGAGCAATTCTTTGGGTTCGCTAATTTCTACTGCCGCTTTGTTCCTGGGTACAGCTCCATCACCCCCCCCCGACCCGCCTCACCTCGCCTAAGGTGCGCTTTCAGTGGACAACGGAAGCGGAGACGGCCTTCGAGAACCTTAAAAGGGAATTTGCATCCTCCCTGGTCCTTTCTCTTGTGGATCCAGCGCGGCAGTGTTTTGTCGAAGTGGATGCGTCTGACACTGGGGTCGGAGCGGTTTTGTCTCAGCGCTCCCCGACGGACGGGGCACTGCGCCCCTGCACTTTCTACTCCAAGCGTCTCTCCTTGGCCGAGCGTAATTATGACATCGGCGACAGAGAGCTCCTGGCCGTGAAGCTCGCGCTGCAGGAGTGGCGCCACTGGTTGGAAGGGGCAGCTCAACCTTTCGTGGTCTGGACCGACCATAAGAACTTGGAATACATCAGGACGGCCAAGCGCCTGAATGTCCGCCAGGCGCGCTGGTCGCTGTTCTTTGCTAGGTTCAGGTTCACTATTACTTACCACCCGGCATCCAAGAATAAGAAGTCAGACGCGTTGTCCAGACTGTTCACCCCAGAAGCACCGGAAGAGGGGGTCCATACCGTTGGTCCTGCTTCATGCGTCGTGGGGGCTGTTTCCTGGTCCATTAGAGACAGGGTCCTGAAGGCATTGGAATCCAAACCCGACCCTGGCGGCGGGCCAGCGAGGAAATTGTTTGTGCCCTCATCGGTCCAAGGTGACGTCATTCACTGGGCTCATACCTCTAAGCTCGCTTGCCATCCTGGTGTCTCCCGATCGGTGGATCTCCTCCAGCGGTCCTTTTGGTGGCCTGGGCTCCGGGAAGACGTCTCCAACTACGTGCGCGCCTGCCCTCAGTGTGCCATGAATAAGTCGTCTAATTCTCCCCCTGCGGGTCTTCTCCACCCCTTGCCGGTCCCCGGTAGGCCCTGGTCACACATTGCCTTGGACTTTGTCACCGGCCTGCCTGTCTTCAACTCATATAATACCATCTTGACCATTGTGGACCGGTTCTCCAAGACGGCCCACTTTGTGCCTCTCCCCGGGCTTCCCTCGGCGCACGAGACGGCCGATCTTTTTGTGCAGCATGTGGTCAGGCTGCATGGCATCCCAGCTGACATCGTCTCTGATAGGGGGCCACAATTCGTGTCCAAAGTCCGGAGGAGCTTCTGTAACGCTCTGGGAGCCACGGTTAGCCTGTCTTCGGGACATCATCCACAATCAAATGGGCAGTGCGAGCGCACCAACCAGGAGCTGGAGGCTGCTCTGCGCTGCGTCACCTCCTCCAGTCCCTCTTCCTGGAGCATTCATCTTCCCTGGGTGGAGTATGCTCATAACTCCACTTTGTCTTCAGCCATTGGGATGTCCCCCTTTCGGGCGTCCCTAGGTTACGATCCCCCGCTGTTCCCTGAGGAAGAAGGTGAGGTGGCAGTCCCCTCCATCCAGGCCCACCTGAGACGGTGTCGACGGCTATGGACTAAGATGCGCCAGGCCCTGATACACGCGGCATTGCGCAACTCCAAATCTGCTAATCGCCACAGGAGGCCCGCGCCACACTACCAGGTGGGTCAACAGGTATGGTTGTCTGCCCAGAATATTAACCTGAAGGGGGAGAAGAAGAAGCTGGCTCAACACTTCATCGGACCTTAATCTGTTACGAAGGTGGTTAACCCGGTGGCTGTGCATTTGCCCCCCCCGTGTTCATCCCACTTTTCACGTCTCTCAGGTCAAACCTGTGGTGTCTAATCCTCTCTGTCCTCCTCCCAAGGTGCCGCCCCCTCCTAGAATGATTGACGGACACCCGGCGTGGAGCGTCACTTCTATCTTGGACTCCCGACGTCGGGGCTGGGGGTTGCAGTATTTGGTGGACTGGGAGGGTTATGGCCCGGAGCACAGATGCTGGGTGCACCCCTCCTTCGTGCTGGACAAGCAACTTGTTGAGGAGTTCCACCGGGCGCACCCTGATAAGCCAGCGCCAGGAGGCGCTGCTCGGGGGGGGGGGGGAGTACTGTCACAACTCGCTCCCGCCTGTCATCCGCTCCAGCCGTGCGCACACCTGTGCTTCATTAGGATGCCTCTTCTTAACCTGCTCTGCCCGCAGCCTTGGCCTGGAGCCATCAGCTCATCTCCATGCTCAAGCTCTGCGTCTGCCTACTCCTCTCGGCCAACGCCACAACTCGTCATCCTCACGTAAGGTTATCACTTACCTGCTCTCCAAAGATCTTCCCCTGTGCACAGGTGGATCCTCCCGGCAGCGGAAGTATCCCTTCATCGCCTCTCCTTGCAGTCTCTCTCCGTTGAGCGCAGCAGGGCGCTGTCTCCCAGGTGGGAGCATCTCTTGCCAACGCCAGCCACCAAGACGTCTGCAAGTAAGCCACATTACAACTTTCACCACTCCGCTGTGATAATTGCTTATCCACTGTCCTCTGCTCTGTCCTCAGGGTTGCCTGGCTGTACGGTGTTCCGTTCTGCCCTCGGTGCTTTCCAGTCCCCAAGAAAACATTTGCATTCCTCACTCATGCAAACATACACCTGTTGTTGAATAAAACTCTTAAATCTCACCCAAGCCCATGTGCGTGTTTCCTGGGCTAGATATCATGTCAAGGACTTCTTGCAATGAGAAGAGGAGGGCTGTCTTGCAGTGTTTGATCAGGTCTGGGGGAATCCAGTCGCTGCCTGGGGCTTTGCCTAAGCCCAAGCTATCGATGGCCTTCCTGAGTTCCTCTATGGTTGGCTCTACATCCAGCTCCTCCATAACTGGCATACACTTGAAGGGGTCAAGAGCTGTGGGGGACACTGTGTTCTGTCTGGAGTAGAGGTCAGAGTAGTGTTCCACCCATCTCTCCATCTGTTGGCCCTTGTCTATAATTACTACCCCAGTGGAAGATTTGAGGGGAGCTGTCTTGCTCTGGAATGGTCCGAGCACCTTCTTGATGCCATCGTACATCCTTCTAATGTTGCCTGGAGCAGCAGCTGTCTGGATGTCTTCACTGAGCTCTGTCCAGTATAAGTTGGCACAATGCCTGGCAGTCTGCTGAGCCTTGCTCATGGCAGCCCTGAGAATCTGCAGGCTCTTCTCACTGGGTGACCGCTTATACTCGGTGAGGGCGGCACACTTGGCTTTGATGACGGGAGTCATCTCTGTAGATTTGGCCTTAAACCAGTCGTGAGACTTGGAGGACTTCTTCCCAAAGGTAGCCAAGGCGATGCGGTGCATGTTGTCCCACAGTACTTCCCACTTCTCTGTGGCAGAGTTGCTGGGCTGTGAGGTTTGCATTTCCTTCTCGAAGGTCTCTGCAAAATTTTCCATGAGATCTGGTTGAGACATGTTGCAGACATCAATGCAGGGGTTCCCTTGTTTGTTTGAATGGCAGATCCTCTTTGGCTGTAGCCTGATCTTGCAGCAGACCAGGAAGTGATCTGTGTCGCAGTCCGCACTGTGGTAATAGCGTGTGTGGAGGACATCCTTGATGGTGGCACGCCTGACCAGGATAAGATCTAGCTGATGCCAGTGCTTTGAGCGTGGGTGTCTTCAAGAGACCATGTGCTGAGGCTTGGTCCTGAAGTAGGAGTTGGCGATGCACAATTCGTGGTAACTGCAAAGCTCAAGCAGTCGTTGGCTGTTTTAGTTCATTTTGCCCACACCAAACTGTCCAAGGCAAGAGGGCCACGAGTCATGATCTGCACCCACTCTGGCATTGAAGTCACGCAGGAGAACAAGTTGCTCCTTGCTGGGGATGCTTGTGACGATGGATGCGAGCTTCTCGTAGAACTCATCCTTTGTGTCCGTTGTGGAAGACAGTGTCAGGGCATACACGCTAACAAGGGTGACTGGGCCTTCGGTGGTGTTGAGGCAAAGAGTGAGGAGCTGCTTGGCTCTACCATATTCAGCAGGTTGTTCATCACTGCAAAGCCAACTCCATGCTCCCTTGGCTCGTCAGAGCCTTTCCCCTACCAGTACAATGTGTAGTCCTTCTCCTTTAGCGTGCCTGAGTCAGCAAAGTGTGTTTCCTGAAGGGTGGCAATGTCCACATGCAGCCTCCTGAGCCCGTCATTTATGACATCTGTTTTCCTGGAGTCACTGATGTTCTACAGGTTTTCAGAAAGACCGGTCATCATTGTCTGAATGTTCCAACATCCCAGTTTCAAAACTGGTTTCTTTCATTGTTTTGTTTTATTTCCTGGTACGACAATTGCAGTCTGCTGTTTGGATGTTTCCTAACCCCCATGCACCCAATGAGGATGGCAGACTGTGGCGGGACAACATCTTACTGGCTGGGGACTGCCCAGCTTGAGGCGGGCTGAAGTTGTCCAGTGAGATCCAAGGATCCCTCCCACCGTCGGGAACAACCCCTGGCACCAAGCTCTATGCCAATCGAGCAATGACTTACAACTGGTAACTGTTGGTCCCCGTGTTGTGTCAACACTGTAAGCGAAGCTGGAGTGACCTCTCCAGGTTGTAGGGTCTGAGTTTGTGTTGGTGAGTATTGCTAGATGCTAGCCTGGGCAATGTGATATGGAGGACAGGCTGTTCCCTATATAGCATGTCCCTCCCTCCATGTCGCTGATGGATCCAAAGGAACAGCAAGGGTATTACAGTTTGGCACCAGCGCCATCACAGGAGCTGCCAGAACGAAGTTTAAATCAATGACGAATTGCCTTAGGGGCTCTGACTCTGGATTTTACCTCAGGGTTGACTCCCGAAGCCTTTCCCATGACCGAGTATGCCGTAAGGCAGCAGAGGTTTGAAATCAGGGTTTTCCTTCCCTTAAATGGACTACCCTCCCAGGTTGTCGAGCCCCATCTACCCGAAGCATCTGGTTTGAAGGCACCAGAGACTCGCCTTCGCCCCTTCTGCTGTCAGTAGAAGCAGTTCTGCTGGGCTTAGGAGCTATGCCACATGAGCAGGCCAGGAGTTGGACTTGGTTGTCAGAGGCTATTTGAGACGCACGCCATAAGGAGCATTTTTTGAGCATGGGAGCTTATCCCCAGCACCACTCCTGGCTATGACAAACTTGAAACACTACAATTACATCTCTAGTTGTCTGTTTTTCTTTTAAATTGACAAACACCACATGTGTAACTCGTGGCAAAATTCGATCGGGATCAAAAGATAATTTCACTCTTGCTATTCATTTCAATGGAGAAATTTTCTGATTTAAGGTCCCATGTGCGGAAGTAGAGGGGGTGTGACTTAGGCTATCTATGTAAACACAGTAAACTTCAGCACTGGATGCACTAATTCAGCACTAAATTTTTTGTTTGTGAAATTACAATAGGCTATTATGCTCATTTACTACGCACTGCAGTGATATGATACTGCACTGTTGTGTAATATTGCTTGATAATTATGAACCTTGTCAGTAAACTGTAAGGGAGAAGACAGGAAGAAAAAAAAAGAAAACCAACCTGAAAGATTCAATAAACCATGATGCTGATTTAAGCTCGAATTGCCCAGCCCCAATGTATGGTCAATACAATTATGACAGTCTTGTTATTATAACTAGTGCATTGCCCGTAGAACGCAAGTATTCCTGTCTGAAACAGGTATCCCAATTAGGCTTTACAGGCCCAAATGTAGACTGTGTTTGAAAGTGGAATACAAAAAGGTGTAGGCTATATGTTGGCAATCACATTAGACTTTGACAAATACAAAAGGGATTAAATGGCACTAAGATTTATTTGATTGTGTGAATATTAATTACAGAATATCTAAATATTGAAAATGAATGGGACATCCAATATTTGCAACTGTTTCAGATCCCTTGTTTATTTGTTTGTTAGATCACTTATTTGTGTGATGTTTTATCACTTATATTCAAGATAATAGTGTATCTTGCACTTTGGGGAATGGGAGTTGTTCAGTCACCATTATAGTCACCATCATGCCCAAAGACTTCCAGCTGGCCCGCCGCATCCGCGGAAAGAGAGCTTGGACTTTCTGCTGCACATTCACCAACCATAATGCTCCGCACTGTGTGTCTATATATATATTTATAGTAATATGTACATATGTTTACTAGCTGTTCTTGTTTTTTTCTTGCCTTCTGATTGTTGCTCTGAGTGTTGCTATCCCTGTGCTGTTGCAATCCTGGAATTTCCCCATTGTGGGAGTAATAAAGGCTTATCTTATAATTGCTTTAGTTTATATCACTATTCAGTGATGGAGTTAAGTGTAATATTGAATTTCTTCTGTGTATTGTCAATAAACTCATGCAGTACTATAACAGGACACGTTTACAAATATTTGAGACCCCATGTAGTGCATCATTTTATACTTTAGCAATATTGTTATTAAAAGTTTTTTAAAAAAAAAAACTGTAGTCAATCGAATTAATTACAAAACACTCAACATTATGTAGGGAGGTACAGGAAATCTTTCCTGCCACATGCAATTTCACTGTACAATAACTCACTATGATGTTATATTCTGGTCATAGCTATGCTGCCACACTGCACCTTACAGACTAACTGGTACCTCACATTTCACTCTGCTCCTGATAGTCCTTCTTTGTGCAATGGGATGATTCATGTGTTTATACGGGTCATCATCATATATTAAGCTATGATGTATATAGGTTCTATAGTCGTGTTAGTTTCTTTTTTACTTTCCATGGGTAATCCCTTTGTCTGTCGTGTGTGTTTCTGTTGTTTGGCTGTCAACTGTCATGCTGCTATTACACTGTAATTTCCCAGTTTGGGATCAATAAAGTACATCTATCTATCTATCTATCTATCTATCTATCTATCTATCTATCTATCTATCTATCTATCTATTATTATACACAGCATAAGGACCCATTTGACTGCAACCGTTGCATCAGTGTTGCCCATTTGTCAGTAAATATTTAACTAAAAATGATTTATTTTGTTATTTGGGCATTTTTGTGTCCTGCGTTTAGGCCCTGTCACACCTAGACGATTTAGGCAGGGTTTGCAAAACGTATGAAAAATTTGCAGAATATGCTGGCGTACATCTAATCAGTTCTAGCTAAGTTTTGCCTAAGTTAAAAGTACGCTGAAGAACACTGAAGCATGTTGGTATGTAGCATAGTTCGTTGAGCTCTGACATATCCAGCATATGGTTGATAAGTCCCCCATTCGTGGAGCAAAGTTTGTAGAGAAGTTATGTTTTCATTTACACACATTACTTGTAAGCAACTCATAGCTACTCAAAAGTCAAAATATGTCAAGATTAATGTCTAGTGTACCCAAAAATTATTTCTAACATATGAGTAATGCTCTTTGAACCTACAGTATGTGCAACTTACTGAACTGGTTTCTAACTTGGAGCTACTCTATAATGGCATATTTGCAGCGTTGGTTCACAGGAAAAACCTGTACAGAGCTCTGCTCAGCTGCTTCCTGCAGTGCACACACACACACACACACACACACACACACACACACACACACACACACACACACACACACACACACACACACACACAGAGCTAAACACACGCACTTGTTCGTATAACGGGACCTGTCGGGGATGAATCTGAGCTTTCACTTTATTGAAAATAACTTTTTAAAATCGTCATCAGTTAGCGTGTCTTTGAGCCAGGTCGTGTTGGGCCGCTGCTTCTCCCAGCATATTCTGTTAGATACACCAGTGTTCTTTGTCAGACTCGTGTTCTCCACATATGCCGAATTATCAACCACGGCAACATTATGGTATAATTTTTTTAAGCATTAAATCTTGCGTATTATATTTTTCTAGTCAAATTTGTCATTTTTCACTTCCTTGTTTTGTTCAGTGAGCACTGTGGTGACTGATCAGTCGTGATGCCCTGTATTATCCAATCAACATGGTCGTGATGCTGCGTATTATCCAGTCAGCATGGTCGTGATGCCGCGTATTATCCAATCAACATGACCATGATGCCGCATATTATTCAATCAGCATGGTCGTGATGCCGAGTATTATCCAATCAGCATAGAGTCAAGCCGAAACCCCACCCACGCTTCATGAAGCCAGGGCATGAAGAGACATGGCGGTGGCTAAACATTTACTGATAACAATTACATACAGTATTTTGACTGAGCGACTCCATACTCGGGAATGCACACCCTTGTAACCTCAGCAAAACACTTATAAAATCTTAGGCCAGTCTGACGAACGGTTCAAGAGATATGTGTGGACACACAGATAGGCATACAGATCAACACACAGACACACAGACAGCAATATGCTGCATTTATAAATAGATGTAGTTATATTGTTTTTGCTACCGTTTCTCTGTTAGCAGAATCGCGCAAAAACTTCTAGATTAATTTGGATGACATCTTCACCAGAGGTGGCCCTTGGCCCAAAGATGAACTCATTAGATGTTGGAGGTGATCTGTGAGTGCATACCTCCGCCAAGGCCCTATCTCACAATGTACAGATGGATGGCAATATGGCAGGACAAAGGGACAGAGGGGAGGGCAAAGGAAGGGAGGGATGGAGACTTGGTGGAGGTATGCACTCTCTGAGTGCCCTCTAGTTGCAACTGCAACTGCAACTGCAACTAGTTGCAGTTGCAACTGCAACCCTAACTGCATTTAACTGATGGCAGGCAAGATCAGCAGAAGTCCTGTACGGAACATGCTAAGTGTGGGCTGCAACTCATGAAGAAGGCCCACTGACATAGAACTGACAGCAGGCAGGATTGGTAGACGTCCCATGTGGAACCTGTATGGAACATGTCCGGTACATAACATGTATGGAACAATGTTCCATACGTAACATGTACGTAACATGTATGGAACATGTTTACGGAATGTGTTCCGTACCATATGTTTCATGTTTTAGTAGGCACCCAGAATGACAATGGTACGTTAAATTTGCACATGCACAGTGAGTGAAGGCATTACTTGTATCTCAGGTACATATTTTTGTTGTTTCTAGTATAAATGGCACATTTTTGAGGGGGTGGAAACTGTGTCTTTTGTACGAGTTTTGGTGAGATTGAGCTGTTTTTGTACATTTGTGATTTTGTGATCAAGTTGCTACTTTTTTTCTGACGAATCTGAGATAATTTTGATCCTATTGTGCATTTTTTATAAATTTTGTAAAGGTAAATTTATAATTCACTGCCTTATCTTGGACACAAGAAAAGGGGGGCATAGAAAAAGACAAACCACTGGTATAGCCAGTAAATAGATTTAATGATTAATTCTTCAACACAGTGACATGATGGATGGCTTACATTTTATCAAGCGATCAATCTGAACCTTTCATTTAGATAGTTGAGGTGAATCAACAGTTGATGCACAAATGCGTCCTCATGAACGAGTTCATCCCTGCTAGCTGCAAAGATCAGTGATCACTCTCCTGCAAGTAGGAAAGCATCATTATAAAGTACAGTTTGTGCTCGGCCTCAAAATTTATGCACATAATTTTTCTCACATTAGCATATCAGAGAGTTTTGGTCAGCTGATTGTTCTGAACCCATATTCGGACTATTATAGCTGACATTTCACTGAGGAATCTCAGATTTCTTTTATGACACCAGAAACTAAGAATGAGGGAACAATTTCCACACCCTTATTGCAAGAATCATTGTGTGAATGTATTCATATTATTCTTGTTGGAGTTTACTTGTCTGTAAACTTTTATTCCCCGCTGGTTGAAGCCCAAAGGGGTCAAAGAGCCCTTTGGGCGAAGCTGAAGAGGGATTATGTTATGGGTCAGTCCGTCTATCCATCTGTCATCTGTCCCACTTTTGTGAAATGAACACCTCCTTCAGTTTTGTTCTGATTGTTTTGAAACTTGGTACCTTGGTTTGATAGACATTGATGATGTGCATATTGTAATTTGGATCTGACTGGACGATTTTTGCAGGAGTTGTAGCCCCTGACCTATGACCTCTTATTTCACCTCACTTCATAGACAGTAACTGTCTTGTGAAATCAACTCCTCCTGCAGTTTTGGTCCAAATGTTTTAAAACTTGGTACCATAGTTTGATATACTCTGATGATGGGCATACTGCATTTTGACTTTCATCAGATTACCCTGACGTCAAAGGTCAGAGGTCAGAATTTCCCTAAATTTTCTAAATGCAATAACTAGTGAAAGAAATGATGTAGGCTTTTCAAATCAATAAGTAGTTGTATCTAAAACACATCTTGGACGACTTACACCCTGACCTGACTATGGGTTTGGGGTCAAAAGGTCAAGGGTCAAAGCTAAAATGGTAAATGGTAAGTGCTAAATTTACTATTACTATAAAATGAGTAAAGGACCACCAAACTTGGTACACAGGTTGACCTTGGGATCCTGACCTCTGACTATGGGTTTGGGGTCAGAAGTTCAAAGAACAAGGTTAGCATTCCATTTGCACTATTACTATAGAGGGGCTGCACGTGACGTCAGTGGACACGTGCCACTGTTTGTCTGCCATATTGGATGGCAAATAGCATGGGCCCTGTGTTGAGAATAATAATTCCACTAGCACCTACTCAGCCGACTTGCCTCGACTCAACATGGTGGTGTTCGTTTTCCATTACGACTGAATACCACTGAAGTGAGTGAAATCTTTACAGCAAGGCGGCCTGACACTCGAATGATATTGTTTATATATGACAAACAAAACAAGATGGATATCAAGGTGAGCCTGCTGCTAGCTGGCTTTTTCTCATAGTAAAAGCAAAACAGGAGAGCCAGAGAAGGCTACAGTCGGCAAGATGAAACACTCTGGAAAAGTACTGGAGAGTTTAGGAAGACATGGAGCAGTATAAAAGCCAGAGACATGAGGATATGAACTAGATCACATGTGAGAGTTAGCTAATGACTGCTAATGCTAGTTTACTACAGTCATTACTAAGTCCCTTGTACTACATTGTAATCACGGCAAGTTATCGCTATAAGGTACTAAAATATGTATGCTGTGTATGTGTTTCAGATGGCTCTCTTGTGGCAAAATTATTGCTTCTGTGGGTCGGGTTGTTCAACCGAGTCTCCCAGTGGTGGGATGTCACCCCAGCTTCACAAACCGCAGTGATTGCAGAGCTTCAAAATGTCTGAAGAAACATTTAGCTTCCTGTGCTACAAATTGCTCTGATCTGTGTGAAAATCATGGAGAGACTTTTGAGACATTAGGGGATGTACCTGCTCCAGCAGCACTCCAGCCGGTGGTGTCGTGGCAAAAAGTGATCAGCTGCCAAAAATTGATTGCCAGGTGCCATATTGTAGTTATGGGGTTATATTAGCCGTAAAATATATATTTCAACAGGTAAACAGTACTGAGTTAGGTATAATAAAATATATTTAGCAATTATGATGCATTTTTAACCCAAAACAAACTTCATCTAGGATTAAAAGCAATTAAAATAATGTAGTTACAAGGTTACATGGAAAATACATGGATTTACTGGATATATACATGTAGATACAGTATAAATATATATTCTATGTGTGAATAATGTATTATGTTGTGGAGAATGCGTTGTAGGATGAGACTGAGTTTATTCCTCAGGTTCAGCTTTATTCACAATCACATACTCCAACAATTTCAAAGCAGAAAAGAGGATGAATCATCTCACATCTGTCCTTTATACCCCGGACATCAAAACTACAGTCACATGGTGTTTAATCAAACATACAGTCACATGGTACTTAATCCCAGTCACAATGTAACTCCTCTGATCTTCACACCATTCATCCTTTCGTCTCCGGTGGTCAGGAAATCTCTCCAGGTCATCTCCTAGAAACAAAGACCAAATCTCGCACTCTCCCGTTACCTCTAGGAGGCTCAGTCCTTTTGTTCCCTGACACGTGCAGCACACAATAAACACACAGCAATATATTTGTGGAGCATATGTAACCAACATATGTGCCCACATGACCCCCCCAAACGTCTAAGATGGAACAATCATAACTAGAGATGCATGACATAATAACATTACTACATATCAATCCACCTGTTGTCTAGGCCTAAGCCTTCTGCCGTATTTGCTGTAAGCCGGCTTTACCGGCTCTGCAGTGTCCTCCTGCTGTGGGACTGTTGCCTGTGGATTAGAACTGTTAGTCAATCTCTGTGGGTGTTCTGGAGAATGCCCCTCTAGGGGGTCTGCTGCGACGGGGGGCCCTCGCCAACTGCACAGCTTCATCCGCCAAAACAAAAGCGGGTTTGAGTCTGTTTATACCAATTACCTCCTTTCTGTCTCCCAAATCTAGCAAAAAATGCTTCTCTCCTGTTTCCAGCACCCTGAACGGTCCATCGTACGGCGGCCGCAAGTTTGGGCGATGGGCATCATGTCTGACAAAAACAAACTCCACATTTTTTAAAGCTTTCGGCACAAAAACGCATGGGAAGCGGTGATGAACTGGGCCAGGAAGCGTGTTTGATCCCATGTCGCTCTGCAACCGCTGCGCAGGGGGGCAATTTGGCGCAGGATTATCCGGGAGAAATTCCCTGGGCAGCCGGAGTGGCTGTGCAAATACTAACTCAGCTGGGGAGGCATGTAAATCCTCCTTAGGTGCAGAACACAACCCCAATAAAACCCATGGTAGCCTGTCCACCCAATTTGTATCTGTAAGCGACGCTCTGAGGGCTGCTTTCAATGACCTATGGAAACGTTCGCATAAACCATTAGCCTGGGGGTTGTACGCGGTAGTGCGGTGGATCGTTACCCCCAGGCTGCGGGCCATCACTGACCAGAGCTCGGACACAAATTGAGGACCTCTGTCGGACGTCATGCCCGACGGAACTCCAAAGCGCGCTACCCAAGCTGTTAAAAATGCGCGCTTCCGGCCAACGCGTGGTGCGGTCCACCATTGTCAAAAGGTGTGTGCACCCCTGTGACGGCGGAAGGGGGCCTACGAGGTCAACATGCACATGATCAAAGCGCTTAGCCAGGATGTGAAAAGGCTCCAAGGGAGCTCTAGTGTGTTTGTGTATTTTGGCTCGCTGACAAGCTATGCAGGCTGTCGCCCATTCCTTGACCTGTTTGCGCAAGCCCGGCCATACAAATTTCTCTCCTACCATTTTGACCGACGCGCGCACCCCCGGGTGCGCCAGAGAATGGATCAAGTCAAAAACGCGGCGGCGCCACGCGGCTGGTTCCACGCGGCTGGTTCCACCAGACGCGGCCGTCTAGTGGAGATATCGCAGATTAGGGGGGGCATACCATCTTGCAGCACCCTGTCCTCCAGCCTTAACCCTGTTGGTCCAGACTGGAGCGCACGCACGTCCGCATCGCTAACCTGGTCCGCGGCCATGGCTGTATAATCTATCCCTACGCGGACTGGGGCTGCGCGCGCTTCCGCGTCGCTACCCTGGTCCGCGGCCATGGCTGCAGAGTCTGCCCCCACGGGGCCTGGAGCCGCAACAGCACGTGAGAGGCAGTCTGCCACTACATTATATTTACCTGCCGCATGCTGGATATTGGTGGTAAACTCCGATATCGCGGCCAGCTGTCTCTGCTGCCGGCCCGACCAAGGTTCTGAAATCTTGGCCATTGCGAAAGTCAGCGGTTTGTGGTCCACGAACGCGGTGAAACGGCGCCCTTCCAGCCAGAATTGGAAGTGGCGGATGGCCAAGTGTAGAGCCCACAACTCCCTGTCGAACGCGTTGTATTTTCGCTCGCTATCGCGCAAGGTTTTACTGAAAAATGCGAGAGGCTGCCAGGCCCCAGCCACATACTGTTCAACGACCGCCCCTATGGCTACATCTGACGCGTCAGTGGTGAGCGCCACGCGGGCCGTTGGGACCGGGTGTGCCAACAAAGCAGCGTTTGCCAGGGCTGATTTGACTTGAGAGAATGCGCGCTCCCGCTCAGGAGACCATTCGATTTTATTCGTGGGTTTTTGTTTTTTTAGTGCAGCGTACAATGGTTGCATGAGCTGCGCTGCGCGGGGGAGGAAACGGTTATAAAAATTAACCATTCCCAAAAACTCCTGTAATGCTTTGACCGTTTGTGGTTGGGGAAAATTTGTTATTGCGCACACTTTATCGGGCAGAGGGACCGCTCCTTCTGGCGAAACGCGATGCCCCAAAAAATCAATCTGCGCCACCCCGAACTGACACTTCGCTGGGTTAATTATTAACCCGTGCTCTGCCAACCTCCGGAAAACTGCTGTGAGGTGGCTTTCGTGTTCATCTTCGGACGTGCTGGCTACCAAAATGTCATCCAAATAGACGAACACGAAAGGGAGGTCGCGTAGGACCGCGTCCATCATGCGTTGGAACGTCTGCGCCATTCCCTTGAGCCCAAACGGCATGCACAAAAACTCAAAAAGCCTGAAAGGAGTTATTACTGCTGTTTTGGGTATATCCTGAGCGCGCACTGGAACCTGATGGTAACCGCGTACTAAGTCTATTTTAGAAAAAATGCGCGCCCCCGCCAAATGAACCGAAAAATATTGGATATGCGGAATCGGGTAGCGGTCGTGTGCTGTGGCATTATTCAACCTGCGGAAATCACCGCAAGGTCGCCATGAGCCATCAGCCTTTGGGACCATGTGCAGTGGTGAAGCCCAGGGGCTTTTCGAACGTCTGATGATGCCCAGTTTTTCCAGGTTGGCGAACTCCTCGCGCGCTATGGTCAGTTTAGCTGAGTCCAAGCGCCGAGCTTTTGCAAAAACAGGCGGGCCGGTGGTAGTGATAAAATGCTCCACCCCATGTTTAGCCACTGTCGCCGAAAACGTTGGGACTGTGAGTGCTGGGAACTGAGTGAGGAGTGCGTGGAACTTACCACCCGCAGCTGTGACGACAATGGACAATGGGTGGAGTGGACCGCTCGACCTCTTGGATGACGGGTGGAGCGGAATGCACGACCTCTTAGACGACGGGTGGAGTGGACTGCACGACCTCTTGGACAACGGGTGGGGCGGACTGCCCAACCTCTGGAACAATGGGTGGAGGTCCCCTGACCTCTTGGAGGACGGGTGGAACGGACTGCTCAACCTTTTGGATAATGGGTGGAGTGGACTGCTCAACCTCTTGGATGATGGGTGGAGGTCCCCTGACCTCTAGAATGGTGGGTGTAGCAGACTGCTTGACCTCTTGGATGATGGGTGGAGTGGACTGCTCAACCTCTGGAACAATGACAGGTAGTGCAGCCTGCTCAATCTCTGTAACAACCACGGGTGGAGCAGACTGCTCAACCTCTGGAACAATGACAGGTGGAGGTCCCTTGACCTCTGGAATGGCAGGAGGCTGAAGTGGAGCATGGTCCTCGAAGACAGCTGGAGCTGTGGTGTACACCTCTATCTCAGATGCAGGGACCTCGGACGTGGAAGGAGAAACACAGAATCAGAATCAGAATCAGAATCAGGTTTATTGCCATTGTTCATGTAGTACACAAACTAGGAATTTGTCTCGGTACAATGCTGCAACATTAAACATGATAAGATAAAAGAAATAAACTATACATGTAATAAAGTGTAGGATAAGATTAAGTGATACTGGTCAACAGTTAAAATATATTAGCCAGCAGCAGATACTGTGGAGAACTATATAGTGCAGTCGGTAATGCAGGAAGAAAACAGTGATGATTGACATGAGTCTGGTTGAGCTGCTGTACATGGTGCACGAGAGTCAATAAGTCACTTAGTGTTCAGCAGTCTGATGGCAGAGGGGAAGAAGCTGTTCATGTGACGGGAGGTTTTAGTCTGGATGGACCGAAGTCTTCTACCAGAGGGGAGGGGGGCAAACAGTACGTGACCAGGGTGTGAGGGATCGGCTATGATCCGGCCAGCACGCCTCCGGGTCCTGGAGATGTACAGATAGATAGAGATGGGAGCTTGCAGCCGATCACCTTCTCAGCAGTGCGCACGACGCGCTGCAGCCTTAGTCTGTCCCTGGCAGTGGCTCCTGCGTACCACACGGTTATGGAGGTGGTGAGGATGGACTCGATGATGGCTGTGTAGAACTGCACTAACATCTTGGTGGGTAGCTTGAGCTTCCTCAGCTGCCGCAGGAAGAACATCCTCTGCTGGGCTTTTTTGATGAGTGAGCTGATGGTCGGCTCCCATTTGAGGTCCCTGGTGATGGTAGTGCCTAGGAAGCGGAAGGAATCAGCAGTGGTGATGGGAGATCCTGAGAGGGTGAGGGGGGGCAGAGGAGTAGTGACTTTCCTGAAGTCTACAATCATCTCCACTGTCTTCAGAGCGTTCAGCTGCAGGTTGTTATTGCTGCACCAGGACGCCAGCTGGGCCACCTCTCTCCTGTAGGCGGACTCGTCGCCGTTGGAGATGAGCCCGATGAGGGTGGTGTCGTCCGCAAACTTGATCAACTTGACAGACTGGTGGCTGGAGGTGCAGGAGTTGGTGTAAAGGGAGAAGAGTAGGGGGGGAAAGTACACAGCCCTGGGGTGATCCGGTGCTGATGCTAGTATAGTCTGAGACAGTCTTTCCCAGCCGCACATGCTGCCTCCGGTCCGTCAGGAAGTCGATGATCCACCTGCAGAGGGAGTCAGGCACGTTGAGCAGGGACAACTTGTCCCGGAGCAGAGCGGGGCGGATGGTGTTGAATGCAGAGCTGAAGTCCACAAACAGGATCCTGGCGTAGGTTCCCGGGGAGTCCAGGTGCTGCAGGATGGAGTGGAGGGCCAGGTTGACTGCGTCGTCTACAGACCTGTTGGCTCGGTAGGCAAACTGCAGCGGGTCCAGGAGAGGGGTGGTGATGGACTTGAGGTGGGACAGGACCAGGCGCTCAAAGGACTTCATGACTACAGAGGTGAGCGCTACAGGTCTGTAGTCATTAAGTCCAGTGATCCGTGGCTTCTTGGGGACAGGGATGATGGTGGAGGATTTGAGGCAGGACGGCACGTGGCATAACTTAAGGGAGGTGTTAAAAATGTCTGTGAAGACAGGAGCCAGCTGTTTCGCACAGAGTCTCAGGGTGGAGGGAGACACGCCGTCTGGGCCGGGGGCCTTGCGCGGGTTCAGTCTGGAGAACTGTTTGAGCACATCCTGCTCACTGATGATAAGGGGAGGGGGGGAGGAGGGGGGGTGCCTTAAATGAAGTAGGGAATGTGGAGGCTGTGGAGCTGGAGGGAGGGGGGGAGTTGGACACAGATGACGAGGTGTCAAAACGGGCATAGTGTTGGGACAGTCTTTGACAAAGGGCTTTGTCATCCTGACCTTTAGGAGCCTTAGGTCGATAGTTGGTGATTTGCCTCAGTCCTCTCCACACGGAAGCCGAATCATTAGCAGTGAACTGCTGCTGGAGTCTCTCTGAATACACAGATTTAGCCCTCTTCAGCTCTCTGTTAAACCGGTATTTAACCTCCCTGTAGCAGTCCCTGTCTCCACTTTTCAGCGCTGCTTCCTTCTCCTTCCTGATCTGTCTGAGCTTAGCTGTGAACCAGGGTTTGTCATTAGAGTAACTCACCCTGGTGCGTGATGGAAGAATGCTCTCCTCACAAAAGTGGATATATGAGTTCACAGGTTAGTACCATGTCCAAACCAAAACAGCCAGCAGAAAAGCTCAGCAGGGTGAGCTCAGAAGCAGATGGGAGCTGCAACTGGGTCTCCCTGCCAGGAGCAAGACAAGCCCTCTCTAAAACTGATGTAACAGAAATAAAGACAGGCACTTGGCTTAACTCCTGCTCTTCTGCTGATGAGGGCCCCAGTGACTCTGCTGCTGAAGAGGCGAAGACGGTCTCAGGAGACACTGGAGGAGCAGCGGATGAAGCTGTCACAGACGCAGCAGCAGACGGGTGCACCAGTGTAGCAGATGTGAGAACCGGCACTGCAGGTGTGAAGACAGGTGAAGTAGGTGGAGCACAAACTGAAGTGTGCACCGCTGGGATAGACAGCTGGGGCGCGCTGACCTCCCACCACGGCAGCAGAAACCCTTGGGGGAACCTTGAGTGAAGGGCCCAGATGGTGGGCAGAGTGATGCTTCCTCGATGCCCACTTCCTGGCTGGCCCTTTTGACGGCGGCTAGTCCTCACATGCCGGGAATAACACCTCCGGAGCAAGCCAGGGCTTATGTTCCAGCAAGATGCCAGTTTGTGCGAGGACTGCCTGCCTTGGCTCCTCCTGCTCCAACACGTCCTCTGTCGTGGCTGATGGAACAGAAGTGGCAGACGGTGTAGGAGTGATGATTAAAGCAGGAGGTGACACACTGGAGGCAGGAGCTGGGGTCAGTGGCCCAGAGCCAAGTTGGACCGAGCAAAGCGACAGGCCAGCTCGTATGAGTTCGTCGCTCATCTGGGCGATGCGAGCGTGAAGCTCAGCCACCTCCGGACATTTTAACAGGGCTGGTGAACAGAGGACTGCTCTTGCTTCCACAAAGTCAGCGTTGATCTCCCACCAGCTGGACTGACCCAGAGGCCCATCCAAAAGGTGAAACGGCGGGTTGAGATCCTCTTCCCCGGAACTGCGACTCGGCCCTTTCCTCCTGCTGGTCCTGCCCGCTGATTCCTTTCTTGGTGGCATCATTCTGTCAAGGTGGGTAACACAGGCTCAAACACAGGCAGGAGTACAGTGCAAAAATGATGATTTATTGACAAAAACTGTGACAACAAAAGTAGCAGCACAGGGCTGAGACAAAAACAAACCGGGCTGACAGACTGACGGGAAACACAGAAGAAACAATAATGACGCCATACCTGACACAGACTGAGATGCACATATGTAGACAGGGGAGTAATCAAGATGACGCATGACAGGTGAAAAACAATCAAGGGTAACAGAGAAGCACCAAACGGGCGGGGCTGAACAGAGTACACTGGGACCAAAAATACAAATGATAAACACAGCACAGAGAAACATAATAACAAAAGACAAGGACATGGCTGAACTCGAGTCCTGAAGATAACAGAAAAGCAAATATGAACATAAAGTGAGGAGATAAGCACAGTTATGTCCAAACACTTACAAGGGGCTGGGGTGGAGTGAGTGTGCACATAGGTACAATACCCATAAGTTTTTTTTTTCCTCCGAATAAGTTTTAGAGCATGTTCAGTATGCTTTATGCTGCCTTGAGATTTATTGTATAAAAATCTGAAGAAAGTCAGCACGATATTGGCAGTGATTTCCTAATTGTGGAGTGAAAAATAAGGTTTGTGGTGTTAGAGAGAAGGAGCAAAAGAGTCACTCCAAAAGAATGAGAGCTGGCAACACTAACTAAACTATTTCAGCTTTTATGATAACATTGTTCAACTTTAAGGTAAATTGTCATTTAAATGGTAAATGGCATTCACTTACATATATAGAGCTTTTTTCTCATCTCCAGATGACCAAAGCGCTTCACAGCTTCTGCTTGTACCTTATCCCAACAGAGCACTGTGCTCCCAAAATACAGGATTACTTGTAATACCTAGAATCTCCAAAAGTACAATGGCAGGCAGAGCTTTCATTTATCAGGCTCCTCTCCTTTGGAACCAGCTGCCAATCTGGATTCAGGAGTCAGACTCGATCTCTGTTTTTAAGAATAGGATTAAAACCTTCCTTTTTACTTACCTTCCTTATTACTTCCGGTGCCACACGAGTTGGCTGCCTTTTTACAGCAGCGGCTCAATTCTGAGTTTCTTTCTCGTTTTTAATTCAATTCAACTCAATTCAATTCAACTTTATTTATATAGCACCATTTCACAACAATAGTCATCTCATAGCACTTTCAAATGTAGGGGAAACCCCCACAATTGCAGAAAGACCCCAGCAGTCAGGCAATCCCCTGTGAGCAAGCGCTTGGCGACGGTGGAGAGGAAAAACTCCCTTTAAACAGGAAGAAACCTCTAGTAGAACGAGACTCAGGTGGGGCAGTCATCTGCTGCAAATGGCTGGGGGGTGAGGGGATAGAGAAGATGAAAAGAACAGGCATATAAAGAGCAAACATTAAAGGAGTGAAGCCAAGTACATTATTGGAGGTCCCCCAGCAGTCTAAATTTATTAGCAGCAGAACTAAAGGAGGGTTTAAAGACACATGATCCCTCCCTAATCGTAGGCTATATCGAAAAGGAAGGTTTTTACCTTATTCTTAAAAACAGAGATCGTGTCTGACTCCCGAATCCAGATCGGTAACTGGTTCCACAGGAAAGGAGCTTATTTACTATCTGTCTTTTTTTCTTGCCACAGCTTCATGATCTTGTGACTCCGTATCCACCATGGATACCAAGGACACACAGATCGCCGCACTGGTGCTGATATTAGTCATCTTTCGGCTAATATCGCAAATGTCTCCCGACCTGGTGAGTGGAGGAGCGATTGTTTACAGTAGGAGCCAGCTGTTAGCATTAGACTGCCTCACGGTGCTAACGCAAAAACTCGACATACCAAGAGAAATCAGGTGAAAACAACATGGATGTCAAGCTGAAGTGAAGCGACACATGAGGAAAACAAGGCACAGACCCGTCCTTCCATCCGTTATTACGGGAAATGTGAGATTGCTGCATAATAAGATGGACGAATTGGCGGCTATGTCCCAGTATGAGAGTGTCTTCAGAGAGATTAGCGTCATGTTGTTTACTGAGACGTGGCTAACAGAATTAGCAACAGATGGTGTTCTGCCCTCAGTAGTGTGTGTTTTATAGAGTTAAAAAATATAGTTCATAAGTTTATAATAAATGTCATAATCCTTTCATAATAATTCATGTTAAAATAGTAATTGTGTTAAAAGTAATTTCTGTATAGTTATTAGTAATCTGCATGTATTTTATATTGAAAGCGCAGCCAGTTGCCGCTATGTTTTGTGGGTAGAAGAAGCGCACATTGTTGAGAGAGAAAAAAAAGGCAGAGAGAGTGTAACCTGCCCGCGAATGTCTGAAACGTTCCTCCTGTGTGTTAAACGCCATTCTACACCTTTGAAAGCAATGGCTGTAAGTTTGATTTATGTTATGTTGATTTTATAAGTTTCGTTAGATGTGAATTTGGTGTCGTTTTTTTAAGAGTGTGCTATCGCCAGGTATTAGTCTTATCCCAGGGCCCCGCTAGCTTGATAAGTGTATTGTGTTCTCTGTTTGTTCCAGGAATTAGTCTTACCCCAGGGGCCCGCTAGCTTATTTTAATGTATGTATTTTCAGTTTTTATTTCTAGTTTCACTTGGGCTTTTCATCGAGCTTCGAGCCACAGTTGTAAAATACTGTAAGCTGTCTAAGAAGACTGAAAATAAAGGAGCAGGACGCTCGGTTTCCTGGCTCGTGAAAAACGAGTTTGGCTTGCTGTTGATCTGCGTTAACATACTCAGTGTATATAACACGTAGTGATAACAGTACAGATGGTAATATCGATCTAGAGGGTTTCCACGCAATACGGACAGATCGGACATCAAACAGTGGGAAGAGCAGAGGCGGGGGGCTGATAATGTACGTGAATAACAGAAAGTGTAATCCTGGGCACATCACAATTAAAAAACAACATTGCAGCAAGGACACTGAGTTGCTAGCTGTTAGCATGCAACCGGCTTACCTCCCAAGGGAATTTTCACATGTCGTCGGCATTGTTACCTCCGCCAGGCCGAAGGCCAGGAGGAGGTTATGTTTTTGCCAGCGTTTGTCTGTCTGTCTGTCTGTCTGTCTGTCTGTTGGTTAGCAAGATAACTCAAAACGTTTTGGACGGATTTCAATGAAACTTTCAGGCCTTGTTGGAAATGGTACAAGGAAGAACTGATTAAATTTTGGGGATGATCCGGATCACCGTCTGGATACAGGAATTTTTTAAAGGATTCTTTAACATTGTGACATAAGGCCATTTTCAACATGTGTGCAGGGGCAATAGAGGGCGCTGGTCGTCGTGTCTGATGAACACAAACTCCGCGTTCTTCAAAGTTTTAGGCACAAAAGCACGAGGAAAACTGTGGTGGGCAGGGCCCGCGAGCGTGCCTGTGTTTGCGCTACGCTGCAAAAGCTGAGATGGGCAGCTGTCCGGCGTGGGATTATTTGGCAGAAATTCCCCCGGGCAGCCATAGGGGCTGCGCAAAAACCAGCTCTCTGCCGGGGAACCTTCCAAATCCTCTTTTTTTTCTGCGGAGCGCAAACCCAATAAAACCCACGGCAACCTGTCTACCCAATTTCCATCCGTCAAAACTGTGGTGGGCAGGGCCCGCCAGCGTGCCTGTGTTTGCGCTACGCTGCAAAAGCTGAGACGGGCAGCTGTCCGCCGCGGGATTATTTGGCAGAAATTCCCCGGCCACCAGCTCTCTGCCGGGGAACCTTCCAAATACTCTTTTTTTCCGCGGAGCGCAAACCCAACTAGAAAAGCACTCGGAGAGCGCAGACCTCCGCCAAGCGCCACAGTTCCCCCCATACAGTGTTTGTGTGTACGTTTTCAGATTCCTTGAGCATGCAAACATATGACTAGCAATTGGATTCACAATGATTATTTGTTTGTTTGACAGGGACAGTGCAATAAACATAGACAATTAATTAATGACAATCAATCTGTTAGTGATAGGATTAGTGGTTCAGTATTAAAAGCATTGCCTCCTTGGCGGAGGTAATAAACTGAAGTGTTGCTGTTGTGTCTATCTCCTCCAGTGACGGATGCAGATTGGGTAGACAATTAATCAATGACAATCAATGTGATAGTGATAGGATTAGTGGTTCAGTATTAAAAGTATTGCCTCCTTGGCGGAGGTAATAAACTGAAGTGTTGGTGTGTCCATCTCCTCCACTGACGGATGCAGATTGGGTAGACAGGTTGCCGTGGGTTTTATATTATATTATTGGGGTTGCGCTCCGCGGCAAAACAGAATTTAGAAGCTTCCCCGGCAGAGAGCTCGTTTTTGCGCAGTGCCTATGGTTGGCCGCTGAATTTCTGCCAAATGCGCAGCACCTATGGCTGGGCGGGGAATTTCTGCCAAATAATCCGGCGGCGGACAGCTGCGCGTGTCAGGTGTTGCAGCTGCGCGCAAACACAGGCACGCTGGCGGGCCCAGGCCACCAGTATTTTCCGCTTGCTTTTGTGCCTAAAACGTTGAAGAACGCGGAGTTTGTGTTGCAGACACGACGACCAGCGCCCTCCATTGTGCCTGCGCACATGTTGAAAATGGCCGTATGTCACAGTGTTAAAAAATGCTTTAAAAAATTCCTGTATCCAGACGGTGATCCGGATCATCCCCAAAATTTAATCAGTTCTTCCTTGTACCATTTCCAACAACGCCTGAAAGTTTAATGGAAATCCGTCCAAGACTTTTTGAGTTATCTTGCTAACCAACAGACAAACAGACAGACAGACAGACAGACAGACAGACAAACAAACACACAGACAAACCCCGGCAAAAACATAACCTCCTCCTAGCCTTTCGGCCTGGCGGAGGTAATAAAACCCATGGCAACCTGTCTACCCAATTTCCATCCGTCAGTGAAGCCCTCAGTGCTGCTTTCAGTGATCTATGAAAACGCTCGCAGCCTGGGACTTTGCACATGAAGGAGATGGACACAACACCAACACTTCAGTTTATTACCTCCGCCAAGGAGGTAATGCGTTTACTACTGAACCACTAATCCTATCATTGTGAATCCAATTGCGAGTCATATGTTTTCATGGTCAAGGAATCTGAAAACGTATACACAAACACTGTATGAGGGGGAACTGTGGCGCTTGGCGGAGGTCTGCGCTCTCCGAGTGCTTTTCTAGTTAATTATGTATCCTCCTCTGCGAGCGCTGAGGCAGCGCGTAACATCATCCACTCAGTCATTAGCAGGCTGCAAACACAGCATCCAAATGCTCCCCTCCTCATCTCGGGTGACTTCAACCATACTTCACTGTCCTCCATTCTGCCCACGTTCAGACAGTATGTCACATGCTACAACAGAGACAATAAAACATTGTACTTATTTTACCAAACGCTAAGGAGGCTTACAACTCATCGCCACTCCCCCCCTTGGAAGATCGGCTCGCAACTTGGTTCACCTCCTGCCTGTGTACAAACCCCTGATACACAGACAACCTCCTGTTACCTGCACAGTGAAAATGTGGTCAGAGGAGGCGATGGACACTCTGAAGGACTGTTTTGAATCCACTGTATGGGAGCAGCTTTGTGATCCACATGGTGAGGACAACGACAGCCTTGCACACACCATCACAGACTACATCAACTTCTGTGTGGACAACACTGTACCCACCAAGACCATACGGTGTTTCTCAAACAACAAACCCTGGATCAACCCTTAGATAAAGTCACTACTGAGGGAGAAGAAAAAGATCTTCAGGTAGGGAAACAAGGAGGAGCTGAAGTCCGTACAGCAGGAGCTAAGGAGGAAGATCAGAGAGGGGAAGGACAGCTACAGGAAGCTGATGGAAGACAAGCTGCAATACAGTGACATCAGTGGGGTCTGGAGAAGCCTCAAAACCATCTCTGGGCACCAGAATACCTCCTCCCAGGCCACGGGGGGCAGGGAGTGGGTGAACAACCTGAACCTGTATTTTAACAGGTTTGACCAACTGCCCTCTTCTCCGCCTGCCCACCAACCACCACTGCCTTCATCTTCATCTAGTCCCGCTGTCCACGGCCTCTCCCCACTCCCAGCACACAGCCCCCCGCCCCAACCTGACCCTCACTAAGACCCATGTGAGAGCAGAGCTGGGGAAGATCAAGGCGAGGAAGGCCTTGGTTCTGTACGGCATCAGCTCGAAGCTCCTCAAGTCCTGTGCAGACCAGCTGTGTGGGATTGTGGAGCACATCTTCAACCTGAGCCTGAAGCTGGAGAGGGTACTGTTATAATAAATAGTGAAGATTAGTTAATTAGATATTACTAACTAACTAACTAACTAACCTGCACTTATATAGCGCTTTTCTAGTGGTTGCATACACATATCTCTTATGTAGATAAAGTTCCGATTCACAGTGTACTTCAACTATATTCCCTTCTCCCTGCTGCTTTTTCAGGGAATATCAGTTAAGTTAACTGCCCTTCACAAAATTTCTGCATTTGAAACACCCTGTAACCGTCGACCCCCTCCTCCGTGCATTACCACAGACCGTACAGTACCATGGACCGTGCAGTACATGTCCATTACCATGGACATGTACTGAAACTACAGTGGCCAATTTATATTTCTTAACTAAAACATTAATACAAATACATTTTTATTACTATCAGTTGATATAAACAATAACCAACATCAGTTTAGCTTATTAATAATGCTAGCAACAATCGTTTGTTTTACTTGTATTCATAGTTTTAAGATGACGTCACATGGCTGCCAGTCCCTATATAGGCGGTCATGTTAGGAGGGAAGTTGCAGGGGGTGATTCTGACATGTGTGCCCCTCGGGGCAGGAGAGACAAACCCATGCGCTGAATGGTGTTTGTGCAGTTTTATTAACATAAAGAACAGAAAAAGTCCAAAAATAGGGCAGAACATACAAAAATGTCAACCAAGAAATCCAGAGAGAAAAAACTTACAGACTGGGGCTTTCCTGAGTCAGTCTGGCCCAGGAGGGAATGAGGAGAGGATCAGTGTGATGATCAGCAAAAGAGACCAGTCTGGGTACATGCATACAATTTAGCCGAAAAGATGGACTAAACAGGCAGTGCTGAAATAGTAGTGATAAAACTATGAGTGATTGCAGGTGTGGGTTCAGGTAGAGGGAACACTAATAGGAATTGGGACCAGCTGGGAGAGATGAGGGAGGAGCAGCTGGACTGGTAGCTTGACAGATGACGCCCATACTACACAAACCCGGAAATGTCATCTGCCAGCTGTCAGTCCAAAGAATAAACATGAAAAATAAACATGACTAAATGCACACTAGGGAAAAATCACAAATGAAAAAAGACATGGTCAAAACAACTTCAAAACACAACCAAAGCAATAAAATGCAGTATAACAAAAAGGCACAAGAATACAATGAATATAAAAATACACAGAAAGAGCCACGAGACTGGGTCTGGCTGAAATCCAGAACCCAGTTCGTGACAGATTCTATTTCATTAAAGCCGAAAATTATGTAAATATAGTGCAGTACTGTGGAATAATTGGTTGTACAAACACTGGTGGGAAAGAGAAAGTGTTGTTTTATTGATTACCTGCAATTATTTTGAACCAAGGCGAGTTGAGAACTATCAGAGAAATGGAGGAGAATTTGGCTTTCTCGTATTAATATTAGTAGTGCTGACATGGTGCCTTCCTTGCATTCGAACTTGTGGGCGCTCTGACCATTTTGTAATAGGTTTGTAGAAATAATTGACTAATAGTATTGTTGAAAAGTCTGTGATGCTCTGTGGACATTATCACAGATTCATGAGCTCCCTGATCTCATCAGCTCAGCTGCTGCCAGCCATACACACACACACACACACACACACACACACACACACACACACACACACACACACACACAGAGCTAAACAAACGTACTTGCTTGTTTAATGAGACCTATCGGGGATCTGTCCGAACCAACTTAAGTGTCACACTTTCAAGCTACAGGATATTATAAAGATCCAAATCACTGTTTAGCCTTCCATACTCCTTGTCATATTTTTACCTTTGACTGCAGTCTGTACCATCAGATGTGTCCACACAGGAGAGACAGAAAATGCCTCCTTCTGCTCAGCTATACAGGTGCTTCTAATCATTCCAGCTGATTAGACCTCTGTACAGAGACCGAGGGCAAAGCGAGTTCACCACACCTGGATCCTGCTCACCTGTGAAAGAAAGCTCCAAAGAGGAGAACAACAACACAATTTTATTCTTGAGGCTGCCGGCATGAAACCAGCAAAGCCGGGACACTCCATGCTGGAACAAGCTAGCTGCTAAAGCTAACCTTGTCATGTTCTGGTGAGCGCACTCTCCCCCTCCTGTCCTGCTCAACTTTTCCCTACTCAGCAGGTAATCATCCCCATTGTGTGATGAGATGCACCTGCTTCCCCTGACTCACCAGCGCTTATATCGACCTGCTCCTCAACACTTTGGCGCTGGCTCGTTGGGTATACTACCAAGTTCATCAAGTAAGTTCTGTTTTTTTGTCTCTCAGAAGAATCCTTTAATCTTCCGTCTACTTCTCCACAGGTTGCTACCTCCTACGCGGCGTGTCTCCGGGGTTGCTGTGCACTCACTTGCCTCATCACCATCACCACGTCAGCAACCATCTTCACCCGGTTAGACACCTCAACCAGCCATACTCCTGCCTCCAGCTACTCATCATGGTTCGCCGTTAGCGCTAGGTTCCTCTGCCGGGCTCTCTCTCCTTCCCACATCAGTGTTGTCCTATTTTTCCTGTTCAGTCTCCCTCCTACTCTAACTTGTTCTTGTCTCACCCTACAGGCTGGGTGTTCCTCTGGCGAGAGACGTTTTCCTTTGCGGAGCTCTACTTTTTGCATCAATAAAATTCAAGTCAGATTTGCTTCTCTGTGTCATAGTGTGTTTTCTCTGTTGTCACTCCCTGCACGTGAGCTGTCTATAATTACCAATCATGACAGAACAAGCCAGCCACAGTGCAAGCTCAGCGGGAGTGGCATCAGCGGAACACTCCACGTTAGACCATTTGGATGCCACAGAGAGGCAGGTGGCTGTGCTTATGCAGCAGCTGCAAACTATTATGCAGCAGCTGGGCATGGTCGCTGAACATTTGGCCCATTTGTCACACTCCACGTTAGACCATTTGGATGCCACAGAGAGGCAGGTGGCTGTGCTTATGCAGCAGCTGCAAACTATTATGCAGCAGCTGGGCATGGTCGCTGAACATTTGGCCCATTTGTCTCATCCGGATTCCACTCCTTCCACTGTAGCCCCAGTTTCTTCCTCCATGCGCCGAACCACCTCCGTTCCCTCACCTGCCCTGTATGCAGGGGAGGTGGGGAAATATAAGGGTTTTTTGTGCCACGTTTGGCTGTATTTGGGCCAGTTTGGCGGGGGGGTACCTGGACAATACAGCGAAAATTCACTTTATGACCCTCCTGCTGTGAGATAGGACCCTCAGCTGGGCCCAATCTATTCTCGACAGCCCGGAGGGCCCCACTTATTCATTTGACAGGTTTGTGTCCGAATTCACTTGTGCGTTTAACCGTTCAGAAAGTGAAGGAAACATCATGAGCCCACTAATGTCACTCTGTCAGGGGAGCCGGTCTGCTGCCGACTACTCTGTGGTTTCGGGTTTGTCGCAGTGGACTCTGGGTGGAATGACGTTTTGCTACGCAGCATCTTTCTCCAGGGTTTAAACGAAAACCTCTGTGATGACCTAGCGGTTCATGCCGTTCCCTCCTCCTTGGACGGTCTAATTGATCAGGCTGTCAGTCTCGACAACCGACACTGCGAGTGCGTGAAGGAGCACAAGGCCTTCTCCAACCTGCCCTGTGCACGCACCCTCTTCGGCTTCTGACACAGGTGGAGCCAACTTCTCCTCCGAACTTATGGAGTTCGGCCGGGTCCATCTAACTCCGGAAGACTGCCAGAGGCACCTGCATGTGTTGTGGTTCCCTGAAGCACACACTGCAGGAGTGCCAGCTGAAGCCAAAAAGATGAGGCCCGTCAGTAGCCATGGAGGTTCTGGTGGGCGGGAAATCTATTCATCCCCCCGGTAACTTCTCCATTTCGGCCCTCATTCAGTTGCCGGGGGTCGAGAGGAGGACTGTGGCTTTGAATGATTCAGGGGCAGAGGCAAACTTCATCTCTGCGCGCTTCGTACGGGATGTAGGCATCCCCACGACCAAACTGCCCATGTCCCTTAATGATACTACATTGTCGGGCAAAAAAGTGGCCACCATTTCTGAAAAGACAGAGTCGGTATCCATCCTTCTTTCCGGCAACCACCGGGAGGCTATTTCGTTCTTTATTCTCCCCAAATCTGGTCACCTGGTGGTTCTTGGTTACCCGTGGCTCCAGAAACATAACCCTATCATTTATTGTGCTAATAATTCCATTTCGTCCTGGAGCCCATACTGTTTTACATCCTGTCTGAGTGCGGCCGAGTGTTCACCTGCGCTGTCCATCTCTTCCCCTCCGGTAGAGCCGCCAGACCTCAGCCGAGTACCCAAGGTCTATCATGATCTCGGAGAGGTCTTTAGCAAATCAAGACTGCTTTCTTTACCTCCCCATTGCTCCTATGATTGTGCTATAGACCTTCTCCCGGGTGCGCGATTGTCATCCAGTTGGCTCTACAGCATTTCTGGGCCGGAGAGGGAGGCGATGGAGAGCTATATTAAAGATTCCCTGAACGCCGGCCCCATTCGGCCTTCATCGGTTCCTCTTGGGGTGGGATTCTTTTTTGTCGGAAAGAAGCACGGTTCCCTACGCCTGTGTATTGATTACCGGGAACTCGATGCTATAACGGTTAAGGACAAATATCCTTTGCCCCTGATAAACTCCGCGTTTGAGCTCCTTCAGCACACAAGTGTATTTACTAAATTGGATCTGCGGAACACTTATCATCTGGTTCGCATTCGTGAAGAGGATGAATGGAAGACGGCATTCAAAACACACTTGAGGTAATTCAAGTGTCTAGTGATGCCATTCGGGCTCACCAATGCCCCCACCGTCTTCCAACGTATGATCAATGACATCCTCCGCAATATGGTTAATCAATTTGTTTTCGTTTACCTCAATGGCATTTTGATTTTTTCATGCACGCCAGAGGAACACGCAGTCCACGTCAGGGCCGTTTTGCAACGGCTCCTGGAAAATCAGCTCTACGTTAAAGCCGAGAAGTGTGAGTGTTCTACCCGCTCCACTTCATTCCTAGGCTTTATTGTAGCTGAAGGGGAGCTGAGGGCCGACCCGGCCAAGGTAGAGGCTGTGCTAAACTGGCCTACACCCCACTCCCGCAAGGAGCTTCAACGCTTCTTGGGGTTCGCAAATTTTTATCGCTGTTTCACTAGAAACTATAGTGGGGTAGCACAACCTCTGACCCAGCTGACCTCAGTTAAAATGCTCTTTAATTGGCCCAAGGCAGCTGAAAAGGCCTTTCAAAAATTGAAGGGTCAGTTCTCCAACACCCCCATGTTGGCCCAGGTCAACCCCCAACTCCAGTTTATTTTAGAGGTGGATGTTTCTGACTCGGGGGTGGGCACTGTCCTATCACAGTGCTCAGCTTCAGATCAGAAGCTCCACCCATGCGCATATTTCTCTTGGTGGCTCATGCCGGCCGAGAGGAATTACAGTGTAGGAGATTGTGAGCTGTTGGCCATTAAGATGGCCCTTCAGGAGTGGAGACACTGGTTGGAGGGAGCGGCCCAGCCTGTAATTGTGTGGACCAACCATAAAAATTTAGAATATCTTCAGTCGGCCCACAGGCTGAATGCCAGGCAGGCCCGCTGGGCCTTATATTTTGCTAGATTTAATCTTACCATCACTTACAGGCCTGGCTCCCATAATGTTAAACCGGACGCTCTCTCCCGCCAGTTCTGCCCCAACCTTCCTACCCCTCCCTCCCTCCCCCAACCCATTGTCCCACCCTCTTGCTTCCTTGGAGCTCTCATCTGAGACATTGAGCGGAGGGTCCGGCAAGCTCAAGCCACGAAACCCATACCAGAAGGGGGCCCCGACGGTCATCTGTTTGTCCCAGCCACTCTCCGCAGTGACGTCATCAAGTGGGGCCACACCAGCTTTTTTGCTTGTTATCCTGGGATTGCTCGGACTATCAGTTTCATTCGTCAAGTGTTCAGGTGGCCCACTCTGCGGACTGACGTCACGAAATATGTCAATGCCTGTCAAGTCTGTTGTCGCAATAAATCGGACTCCTTCCCCCTTCTGGTCTCCTCCACCCACTCCCCATCCCTGGCCGACCGTGGTCCCACATTGCCCTGGACTTTGTTACCAGACTTCCCCCCTCTTAATTCAATTCAATTCAATTCAATTCAACTTTATTTATATAGCGCCATTTCACAACAACAGTCATCTCATAGCACTATCAACTGTAGGGAGGACCCCCACAGTTGCAGAAAGACCCCAGCAATCAGGCGATCCCCTGTGAGCAAGCACTTGGCGACGGTGGAGAGGAAAAACTCCCTTTTAACAGGAAGAAACCTCCAGCAGAACCAGGCTCAGGGAGGGGCAGTCATCTGCTGCGACTGGCTGGGGGGTGAGGGGATAGAGAAGAAGAAAAGAACAGACATGTAGAGAGCAAACAGCACGATGGGGACTCAATCTATGGGAGAGAACAAACAAATGTTAATGACCAGCAAAAAAAAAAAATTTCATAGAGAGTGAGGAAAGGAGTGAGGCCCAGTGCATTACTGGAGGTCCCCCGGCTGACTAAACCTATTAGCAGCATAACTAAGGGAGGGTTCAGAAAACACATGATCCCTCCCTAATTGTAGGCTATATCAAAAAGGTAGGTTTTAGCCCTATTCTTAAAAACAGAGATCGAGTCTGACTCCCGAATCCAGATTGGCAGCTGATTCCACAGGAGAGGAGCTTGATAACTGAAGGCTCTGCCTCCCATTGTACTTTTGGAGATTCTAGGTATTACAAGTAAACCTGCATTTTGGGAGCGTAGTGCTCTGTTAGGATGATACGGTAGTATCAGATCTTTTAAATAAAAAGGAGCCTGATTGTTTAGAGCTTTGTAAGTAAGAAGAAGGATTTTAAACTTAATTCTAAACTCTATGGGAAGCCAATGAAGGGAGGCCAGAACCGGAGAGATATGATCTCTCTTTCTAGTACCTGTTAAAACTCTTGCTGCAGCATTTTGGATCAGCTGAAGACTTTTTAAAGATGTTTTAGGACAACCTGATAATAAAGAATTACAATAATCTAATCTCGAGCTAACAAAAGCGTGGATCAGCTTCTCAGCATCACTCTGAGACAAGATGCTCCTAATCTTGGCAATATTACGCAAATGATAGAAGGCAGTCTTAGAAACAAATTTAATATGTGAATTGAAGGACAAATCCTGATCAAAAATAACTCCAAGGTTCCTCACAGAGCTATTAAGAGAAAGAGTAACTGCATCCAAACTGAAAGTTTGATTTGGAAAGGAATTTCTAAGGTTTTTTGGACCAACAAGAATGACTTCAGTCTTATCTGAATTTAATAGCAGGAAATTACAAGTCATCCAAACTTTGATTTCCTGAAGACAGGCTTCTAACTTGGCTAATTGATTAGTATCATCTGGCTTCATTGACAGGTATAATTGTGTGTCATCTGCATAACAGTGAAAATGTATACAGTGCTTTCTAATAATGTTGCCTAACGGAAGCATATATAAACTAAAAAGAGTAGGGCCAAGCACAGATCCCTGTGGAACTCCATGACTAAGCTTTGAGCTGAGAGAAAACTCATCATTTACATGAACAAACTGGAACCTATCAGATAAATAAGATCTAAACCACTGCAACGAAGTTCCATTAAGTCCAACATAGTGTTCTAATCTATCAAGTAGAATATTATGATCAATAGTATCAAAAGCTGCACTAAGATCTAAAAGGACAAGTACAGAAACTAGTCCATTATCAGATGCAATGAGGAGGTCGTTAGTGACCTTCGCTAAGGCTGTTTCAGTGCTATGATGGATTCTAAACCCAGATTGAAACTCCTCAAATAAACCATTTCCCTGCAGGTGGTCAAATAATTGCATAGCAACAACTCTTTCTAAGATTTTTGAAATGAAAGGGAGATTAGAGATTGGTCTATAGTTAGCTAAAGCTCCTGGATCTAGCGTTGGCTTTTTGAGTAAGGGTTTAATTACAGCCGTTTTAAAAGCCTGCGGTACATGGCCTAAAGTTAATGAAGAATTGATTATATGAAGAATAAAGCTACCAATAAGTGGGAAGACTTCTTTAAATAACCTGGTAGGAATAGGGTCTAAAAGACAAGTTGAAGGTTTGGATGAGGAAACTATTTTGTCTAACTCACAAAGGTCGATTGGAGTAAACTCATCAAGACAGACATCAATAGAAGGAGTTGTAGTAGTTACAGTATTTAAGTTAACTGTGGGAAGAATCTGATTGATTTTATCTCTGATGGATGAAATTTTATTATTGAAAAAGTTCATAAAGTCCTGACTAGTAAGCTCTAAGGGGATGCTAGGATTGACAGAGTCCTGACTCTTTGTCAACCTGGCTACAGTACTGAAAAGAAACCTGGGATTATTCTTGTTCTCTTCTATTAATGCAGAGTAATAACTCGTTCTAGCTTTTCTAAGAGATTTTTTATAAATTAAAAGATGATTTCTCCAAGCTAAATAGATTTCATCTAAATTAGTAGAGCGCCATTTTCTTTCTAATTGACGAGTCTTCTGTTTTAAGCTACGAGTTTCTGTGTTGAACCAAGGAGTTAAAAATCTCTGATTAGACTTTTTCTTTTTTAAGGGGGCCACCAAGTCTAGAGTCTGATGCAGAGAAGCTGAAACACTATCCACCATGTTATCAATTACAGAAGGAGCAAGCTGTCTATAGCTTATTTCCGTTGTGTTGACACATGGCATAGAGGAAACAATCTGCATAAATTTGGAAACAGCATCATCTGAGAGGCATCTACTGTGATAATATTTTTCTTTAGGAGCCAAATAGTCAGAAATAGTAAAATCAAAGGTTAACAGACAATGGTCTGACAGTACAGGGTTATGAGGAGACACTACAAGATTTTCTATTTCTATGCCATATGTCAGAACAAGGTCCAATGTATGGTGGAGGTAATGAGTAGAATTTCCTACTTTCTGAGAAAACCCAATCGAGTCTAATATTGAATTAAAAGCCACATTAAGGCAGTCACTATCTACATCCACATGTATATTAAAGTCCCCTACTATAATTATTCTATCAGATTTCAGCACTAAATCAGCTAAGAAATCAGCAAATTCGGATAAAAATTCTGAATAGGTTGATGGGGGACGATAAACTATGGCAAATAAAATTGGGTTTAACCTGGAATTGCTAAAGTGCCCAATACTGAGGACCAGGCCCTCAAAGGAATTATAACATGTTTTTTGCTTTACATTAACTAGTAATTTGGAATGGTAAATTGATGCTACTCCTCCTCCACGACCAGAACTTCTGGGATTTTGACAGTTTAAATAACCAGAGGGAGTTGATTCATTTAAACCAACATAATCCTCTTGCCCTAACCAAGTCTCTGTAAGGGAAATTAAATCAATCTGATGATCAATTAACAGATCATGGACTAACAGAGACTTGGGAGTTAGAGACCTAATATTTAATAAACCACATTTAATTTTTAAATTATGAGGAGGAACAGAGGCCAAATCATTCAATTTAGAGGCTTTATGTTTAATTTCAGTTTTACCAATATTTTGCTTTATCACTTTGGGATGCTTATACATTATATTTTTATTTACTTTGGAGGGAGCAGACAACGATTCTCTGATGGGGAAGACAGGGGCTAAGCTGAGGGGTGGCGGATGAAGAGGAGCTGCAGAGAGGCGTGTAAGACTGCGACTCTGCTTCCTGGTCCCAACTCTGAGTAGTCAGGGTTTTGGAAATTTGGATAAAAAAGATGCCAGATTGTTAGATAAATGAGAAGCACCATCCAAAGTGGGATGAATGCTGTCTCGTCTCATAAGACCAGGTTTTCCCCAAAAAGAGCTCCAATTGTCAATGTAGCCCACGTCATTTTTAGGACACCACACAGACAGCCAGCGGTTCAAGGATGACGAGCGGCTAAACATGTCATCACTGGTCAGATTGGGGAGGGGCCCAGAGAATACTACAGTGGCAGACATCGTTTTGCAAAGTCACACACCGATTCTACATTAAGTTTCGTGACTTCCGACTGCCGGAGACGGATGTCATTAATGCCGGCGTGAATAACAATTGTGGAATATTTACAGTTACTTTTAGCCAGCATTTTCAAATTTGACTCGATGTCGCCTGCTCTGGCCCCAGGAATACATGTGACTATGGCCGCTGGAGTCTCTAGGTTCACGTTTCTGACTACAGAGTCGCCAATGATCAGAGTTTTTTCCTCAGCGGGTGTGTCGCTGAGCGGGGAAAAACGATTAGAAACGTGAACAGGTTGGTGGTGAACCGGGGCTTTGCGACTAGGCTTCCTTCTCACCGTCACCCACCCAGTCTCCTCGCTGCTGAGGAGAGCCGAGGGACCGCTGACAGTGGGACCTAAGCTAGCTAGCTCCGCTGCAGCTAATGGGCGTCCGTCGAGATTAACTGGCGCAGACGGTGTTTCAATGCAGCGGAGCCGGGATTCTTAAGGTAACACTGTTATCCTCACCTGTGTGGATCACTTCTCTAAGGCGATCCACCTGGTGCCTCTTCCCAAATTACCCTCTGCTCTAGAAACGGCAAACCTCTTCACTAACCATGTCATCCGATTACACGGCATTCCTGTGGACATAGTATCTGACCGGGGTCCTCAATTCACCCCCCAGATCTGGAAGGCCTTCTGCCACTCCCCAGGCACCACAGTTAGCCTCACATCTGGGTACCATCCACAAAGCAATGGGCAGACTGAGCGTGCCAACCAATCCTTGGAGGCCACCCTTAGGTGAGTGGCAGCCTGCAACCCTAGTTTGTGGAGCACTCATCTGACCTGGGTGGAGTATTCCCAAAACTCTGCCATCTCAACAGCCACCAGACTGACCCCATTTGAGGCATCTATGGGGTACACCCCTCGTCTCTTACCGATGGTGGAGAAGGATGTGGCAGTACCATTGGTGGGGACCCACGCACGCCGCTGTCGCCGACTCTGGAAGGGCACCCGTGCTGCCCTTGCCCGTTCAGCTGAACGTAACCGCCAGTATGCTGACCGCAGGTGTACTCCGGCTCCAAAGTATTCCATTGGGCAGCAGGTGTGGCTGTCAGCGGACCAAGTGCAATTAAAGGCGGAGTCCAGGAAGCTCTCTCCTCGCTTCCTGGGCACGTTTCTCATCTCTAGGGTTATCAACAATGTCACGGTCTGCTTGAAGCTCCTGCCGGCGATGTGGATACACCCCACCTTCCACGTGTCTAAAATCAAGTCCCTCTCTGTCAGCCCTCTCTGCCCTCCCCCAAAGCCACCTCCTCCCCCTCGGATCGACAGCCAAACCACCTATACGGTCCAGAGAATTCTGGACGTTCGCTGTCGGGGCCGGGGGCTCCAATATCTCGTCCACTGGAAGGGCTACGGACCAGAAGAAAGGTCATGGATCCCGGGTTCAAACTTCCACGATAAGGGGATGGTCTGGGCCTTTCACAAGGCACATCCCAACAAGCCCAGTGGACTGCCAGGAAGCGCTCCTTGGGGGGGGGGGGGCACTGTCATGTTCTGGTGAGCACACTCTCCCCCTCCCGTCCTGCTCAACTTTCCCCCTACTCTGCGGGTAATCATCCTCACCTGCATGATGAGACTCACCTGCTTCCTCTGACTCACCAGCGCTTATACTGACCTGCTCTTCAAAACTTCGGCGCTGGCTCACTGGGTAAACTACCAAGTTCAGCTTTTTTCTCTCGCAGAAGAATCCTTTAATCTTCTGTCTATTTCTCCACAGGTTGCTACCTCCTACGCAGTGTGTCTCCAGGGTTGTTGTGCGCTCACCTGCCTCATCACCATCACCACGTCAGCAACCATCTTCACCCGGTTAGACACCTCACCCAGCCATACGCCTGCTTCCAGCTACTCATCCTGGTTCACCATTAGTGCTGTGTTCCTCTGCCGGGCTCTCTCTCCTTCCCACGTGAGCGTTGTCCTATTTTTCCTGTTCAGTCTCCCTAATACTCTAACTTGTTCTTGTCTCACCCTACAGGCTGGGTTTTCCTCTGGCGAGTGGCGTTTTCCTTTGTGGAGCTCTACTTTTTGCATCAGTAAAATGCAAGTCAAATTTGCTTCTCTGTGTCATAGTGTGTTTTCTCTGTTGTCACTCCTTGCACGTGAGCTGTCTATAATTACCAACCATGACAAACCTTAGCTAGAGTTAAGGAGGCTGAGATCAAGGTTTCATCAACATTCAAGAGTGTCACTCGTTTGGGAAGTCTTAATTCTTCTGAACCACAACTGGAGAAAATGACGGAGTAGTAGCCCAAGGTTTGCTGTTCTGATGCCAAAATGTAAGAACACTGGCTCAGTGTTTCCTGTGGTTTAAAGACCTCGACGCGGTGGCAACATACTTTTCTGGGGGGGAGAGTGAAAACACATAAGATAAGATAAGATAAGATAAGCCTTTATTAGTCCCACAACGGGGAAATTCCAGGATTGCAACAGCACAGGGATAGCAACACTCAGAGCAACAATCAGAAGGCAAGAAAAAAACAAGCAAGCAAGAGCAGCTAATATACATATGTACGTATTACTATAAAATATATATATATACACACACACACAGACACACAGTGCAGAGCATTGTAGCTGGATGGAATAAATATATGAATATATGAACACACAGTGCAGAGCATTGTAGCTAGATGGAATAAATATGTAAATATATAAACACCCACAGTACGGAGCATTGCAGCTAGGTGGAATAAATATGCAAGTATATAAACACACACAGTGCGGAGCAATGTAGCTAGATGGAATAATATGTAGATATATAAAAACACAGTGCGGAGCATTGTAGCTAGATGGAATAAATATATAGATATATAAATATAAACACACCCAGTGCAGAGCATTGTAGCTAGATGGAATAAATATGTAAATATATAAACACACACAGTGCAGAGCATTGTTGCTAGCAGAGATAACTTTAACTAAATTCAAAGAAATATAATTATTAAAATTATATTTAAAGAAATAAATTAACTTAAATGACCAAATATGCAGTCGTTTCTGTTATAATATTTCTATGTATTTATAGTTTTTTAGAATTCTCCTCACCAACCAGACAGCAGGAAAAACTTCCCTTATTTTGAAATCCAAATGTTGGCACATTTAGTTTCTCTGAAGGCTGCTGACAGATTAAAGTCATTGACTTCATGAATTTCAGTCATCTTAACTTGCCAGATACATAATAATGAACATAAATTATTAGTTAATATTGTAGTAGTTGAAGTAAATCCTCAGCGATTCATCAATCACTCTTGCCTTTCCCTGCAATGAAGCCTAACCAGACATGTTAGCTAAGTGACTCCTCATTGTTGTTCCAGTTACCAGCAGGTTAAAACCACCATAAATGCCTCCACTGCTTATCTCTTGTACTTTTTTCCATGTTTAAAGTACCTTAATAAGCTCATGCTTCTTTCGGACAGCAATGCTAGAGAGACACTCTTTGCCTGCAGAAACGGTCACACAGGTGCTGGGCGGGCGGGACGCTTCCACGCAGATGACGCATGTTGTTCATGTGTGGGCTTGCAGAGCGTTTCTTTCATATTTAACTTTTTCTTAAATTAATATATCATAGGTGCGGCGGCATACTTCCTTAGGGCGGCAGGCCGCCACACAGAAATGTTCCCAGAAACCCTACTGGCTAATTAGCCTGTGGCTTTGAGGATTATTACAAGTAGCTGGGAGTCTACAAATCAACTGCTTATTGTTAGCGATGAGGGATAACGATTAGACACCAAGACAACGATGTCTAACTTCATCTGAATGCACCTGGACAGGTGAGTGCGCTGAATGAAGCTAGCCTTTAGCTAATGCTACATCAAATTAGCTCACATATCAAAAAAACTGAGAGCAAAAACAGACCAAAACAAACAGGAGAAATTAAATTGGGGGCTCTGTGAATAACGCTGGTCAACACCAAATTTATTGTCTAAGTTTTTTTAGCTGATTTAGGACAATTTTGATGTGCTAAATCCAAAAATCACATTGGTTTTACTCCATCAGGTCAGCTTTTTGAACTATGCCCCCATGTTTTTTACATGTCTGTTTATATGTACGGGTATTTTCGCTTTATATGATGCAAAATTATTTTTTATTTCTTGAAATTCTCTGAATTTTGAACAATGATGACGTAACATTCAATTTACATGTACTTACCTTTATTAATGTCTTCTCTTGGTTGTCCATCGATCCGATGATGACCGTCCCTCATGTGTTAAGTCCTCTTCTTGCGTGAGCACGGAGACGGCTGTTTAGGCCGATCCTCGATCGGCAGACACAGCTGCAGTAGGGGCAAGGAAACTGCCCAGGTAATAACGCCTTTCTTCGTGTCTGTGCTTCAGCTACATCAGCTCGCCTCTTCTCTTCAAAGTAGTCTCGTGCCTGGGTAGTGAGGGCACGCCAGCCTGGCCTGTCCATAGCCCACAGCTCTAATTGTTTGGGAAGGATGCCAGTGTGTCTGATGTTGAGCTTCATGCAGTCTTTGAATCTTTTGCATGGTCTGCCTTGGTTCCGTTTCCCAGAGCAGAGTTCGCCATACATGAGCTGCTTGGGCAGCCTGTGGCCATCCATCCGGATCACATGACCAACCCATCGGAGCTGGGCTTTCAGAATCATGGCCTTGATGCTGGTCATCTCAGCTCTGTCCAGGACCTCAAGGTTTGTGATCCGGTCTTGCCAGTGAATGTTCATGATTATCCGTAGACTTCTTATGTGGAACTTCTCCATCTGCTTCAGGTGTTTTTTGTACACGGTCCACGTCTCACATCCATAGAGAAGGCTGGTGAGGACAACGGCCCTGTACACTTTGAGCTTCGTGGACAGCTATCAATGTATACTATTCAATTTACAGTACAACTGCTGTACAACTGCTTACAACTTAGCATAAAAACCTGACCTGATTGAGAGGAATGGATGTCATTTTCAGATTCACCGGTGCAAAATTGTCTTAAATCAGTTGAAAAAACACAGGCAACTTACAAAAAAAATATTTTTGTTACATTGTGTAATGTATGGGCTGATGTGGATAAACATGCATGATAAGTGTTATGAAGATCAAGAAATATATTTAGCTTTGTACATGTCTGGACAGGTGATGCTAGCCCACTTCTCCATGTCATTTGGCCAATTTTGCTTTGGAATGACATAGGGGGGCTGCTTCTCTATTAAAACTAATTTGTTGTCATACTGCTGTCTGTTGTCATTATCAAGAGTTTCATTATAAATTTTGGATGTTTTCACATTTTTTTTGTTCCATTTTGCTCTGTGATTATCCCCTCCATCATGGCCGGCAATCTTATTCGACCCTGCTGGAAGTCATGTGATCGAAAACTACGAATTTGAGTAGCAATGGCCTTATGGGTAATCTTGTCAGCTTCTGGTGAAGTGATGTCGGGTTGTTCACTCCTTCCCTGCTCAGTTCTCAGTTCCCTTTGAAGTGAATACTGTTCGCTCCCTTCGGTTTGGAATCTCACTTAATATGGCGGAATAACCTGTGCAGCCCACTTCGAAGTTTACTACAGGGTGATCAGAATGCACCTGGAAAGCTATTTCCACTTTTATGCTAACATTGTGCAAATTTAGGCTATTTTAGCTTTTAAGATAGCATTCATGGGTGTTAAACTTTCATTTAGCATTTTTAGCTTAACTTTATTAAACTTTTAGCTATTTCCTGTTTTAAAAGAACAGTGTTCAGCTTTCAGTAATTTTAACGCTTAAGTTAACATCGGTAAATTTTAAGCTTTTTCTGCTTTAAAGCCAGCATTAGTCAGCTTTGAGCAATTTCGGGTTTTTTATGGTAATTATTTTAATGCTTTAAGTTTAAGCTACAACTTTCAGCTTTAAGCTATTCTATCTTTTAAGCCAACCTATTTAAGCTTTTTTTTTTAACATTTCAGGAAAATACTTTAAACATTCAAACTGCATTTTCTTAAGGAAATGCAAATTTTTCTAGTTTCTGTTACATTTGAAAGCCAACAAAAAATTTAGATAATTTTAATGCATTATGCATGTTGTGTGCTGGCTATTGCCTCTGTTTTTCCTGTCATCTTCCCTTCATTATTTATCTGAATCAAGGGTCTAAGAATAGTGTCAACTGTCATTTTTAATATGCTTTTCACACCAGCCTACAGCCTCACTTTCCAAGAAGGTCTGCTATTTGATTCTCCTCAAATGAGACAGTACACCATAGAAACACCATTTCTTAAATCTACAGGGGACTCCCAACACTAGCCTAACGACGGCTGATGGAGGTTTCAATGTGTCCGTGTTTGTGGGCCTGATCCTCCTGATTCTTTGCAGTGAGGCAGCAACACATCAACACATCCAGTCTGTTCAGATTCTCCACCAGGAGAGGTGTGAAATGGCAGGTTGTGATTTGGTGAGCGTGTGCGTGCGTGCGTGCGTGCGTGCGTGCGTGTGTGTGGGCAGGCTCTGGCCTTTTCCCCTCCTCCCACGTCTTCCAGCTCTGCCGCAGCATTAGCATGCAAACAGCAGCTGCAGCACTGCAGCCCATCGCTCACTTCAAACAGGAAAACTCGCGCTCCCACACGCGCACAGACACACAGTCCGCCATACTATGACCATGTAGTACAGTTCATATATCATATTGCAAGACCAAAAAACAAACAGTTTGTACATGTCAATGGGATGTAATCATTTGACATTCATCCCACACAGTCGGTGACACACGGTTAACATCCCACACAGTGGAGGCTTATTTCTCTGCAGAACCAATTGAGCTGTTTAGTATTTTGTTTTTATTTTGTTTTCTTGGTTCTTCACTTTCTTCCCAAAGCACGAATTCAAACGGCATCAGCCCGAGTGCACAGATGAAGTTAAATTTGTGCATTAGCAGGTAACGTCCCCAGAGCCTCTGCAGCCTCACCACAGCCTCCTCCAGAGCTTTTAGACACCTCTTCAAAAATATAACACATGCTGGAGCTTAGGAGACTAGAATAAAAATGAACACACAAACCTCTTCCTGATTATATTTCAGTCAGTTGCACACTGGCTGCCTCTGCTACCAGTCTGAACTACATATCAGCAGAGCTGGGTAGTAAAGTGTGTGTTACATTTTCTCAAGCACATGTGCTCAAGTAACTTGTTTTTGAGTAGATTTATTTCAGGAAACTTTTTACTCTTGCTTGGGTACATTTATGAAGACAAACCTGTACTTTTACTTAAGTACTTTGCTTTTATTCTTTGAGTTGCCTTTGATTTCACAGATTTTAAAACTGCTAGGGCTGTTGATGGAGAAGTATACGGAAGATCAGAAGGAGTTGCACTGTTTGGATCTAGAGAAAACATATGATATTGTGCCAAGAGAAAAAGTGTGGTGCTGCATGAGGAAGTCAGGAGAGGAAGAGAAGTATATGAGGGTGGTGCAGGACATGTAGGACAGTCAAATGGTAGTGAGTAGTGGAAGTGAGTTACAGATGGATTCAAAATGGAGGGTGAGATTACATCAGGGATTGGCGCTGAGCCCCTTCTTGCTTGCCATGTTGACGGACAGGCAGGAGGCCAGGCAAGAGTCTCCATGGGCCATGATGTTTGCAGATGACACTGTGAGAAGAGAAATGGAAGTCAGTAGAAGCAAGACAGAATACATGTGCGTGAATGAGAGGGAGGCAGGTGTAACAGTGAAGATGCAAGGAGTAGAGGTAGTGAAGGTGGGTGAGTTTAAATACCTGGGGTCAACCATCCAAAGTAATGGAAATGCACAAGAGAGGAGAAGAAGAGAGTGCAAGCAGGGTGGAGTGAATGGACACGAGTGTCAGGGGTGATTTGTGACATAAGGATAACAGCTAGAATGAAAGGGAAGTTTACAAGACGGCAGTGAGACCTGCTATGATGTATGGCGGGGTGCCCAATCATGTGCCATGGAGGGACAAGACCCTGCAGGTTCTACCTCCAACCAGTGTCTTCAACAGCAGATTTCACTGAATTTCTTCCCACTGATTAAGTGAAAACACCTGCTGAAGATACTGGGTAGAAGAGAAAACCTACAGGGTCTTGGCCCTCCATGGCACATGATTGGACACCCCTGATGTATGGTTTGGAGATGGTGGTGCTGACAAAAAAAAACAGGAGACAGAGCTGGACAGGGCAGAGTTGAAGATGTCAAGATTCTCACTAGGAGGGATAGGATTACAAATGAGTATATCAGAGGGACAGCTACGGTTGAGTGGTTTGGAGATAAAGTAAGAGAGGCAAGGCTGAGATGGTTTGAACATGTGCAGAGGAGGGATAGTAGATGAAGATGAGCCACCAGGCAGGAGGAAAAGAGGAAGACCACAGAGAATATTCATGGATCTAGTGAAGGAGGCCATGGAGACGGTTGGTGTTACAGAAGAAGATGCTGTGGAGACTCCTAAAGGGAGCAGTCAAAAGGAGAAGGATGTTCTTATTTATGCTGTAATAACTTGTTCTTAGCAGATATTACTGCAGCTTTAGTCATTTAAATGAATTTATAATTTTGCTTCATTTAAATAAGCGTTAAAATCATCGTGGCTCAGCAGTAAAGGAGAGGGTAACAATTTGGAAATGTATGATTAAAAAATGTTATAAATATTATAAGTAAAAACTTGTTTTAAATTAATAGTCAATGTTTTATCGCAAAAAGAAAAACCCTACAAATTGAATTTAAAAGGCATTGAATTATTACTTTAAAAATAGCACATTAATTTTAAAAATTCATTTTGAAAAATGTCTTAAATTTATGAGGGAAAACATTGCATATTTATAAGAATAAAGTGTCAAATATACACAGAAATAGTCAAAAATTTACAAAGAAATCCCCATGCAAAAAAGTTTTAAATTTATGTGTAAAAAGAAGCAAATTTGCATAAAAGAGAAAAGTTGCAAATTATGCAACAAAGTTTCAAATTTGGACTAAGTAAAAACACAAATGCTGTTTATTTTCTGTAAAGCACTTTGGTCACCTACGGGTTGTTTTAAAGGGCTATATAAATAAAGTACATTACATTACAAATGAACAAGACCAGAGACACAAATTTAACAGAAAAACCTCACAGACTTTGGAGAATAAAGTCCTTCACTTCTCAAGTAACTTTTTTCGTAGATATTTTCTTGTTCTGAAGTAAATTTTTGGGTGAAGCCACGATGCTTTTACCTGATTAGAGTTTCTGGCTATTCTACCTACCTCTGCATATCCGTCACACTCTGAGGTTTTTTCTGGAACGAGTCCAGCGACCAAAACTTTTAGAACTGTAAAATAATTCCATGTGGAAAAAATGGCGTTAACAACGCTAAGCTAGTTCAGGCTAGCTAGACGATGTTGTGCTCTTGAACTTCAATAAATTTGGACTGCTTTGCTACGTTACACCAAATTAAAACTAATTTAAACAAAGTCAACGAACAATTAATATACACTAAACATATTAAATAGTTACTTTTAAGTTCAGCCACATCATAAAAAAACACACCCCACCTCTGTCACTGATGAATCGGCCATCTTCTCTTCCCTTTCAAGACCAGCAGTTGGCTTGAAGGCTGCCAAACCCATTTGGACTCTGATTCGGCAGGTTGAGTTGTAACTTACAGTGTTTTTCCACATGGATTTATTTTACAGTTCTAAATGTTTTTGTCATTGGATTTGTTAGTCTTTCACTCTGTTTCCTACCTGCACGGATCTAGACAGGAAAACTGCACCCACACAAGCACCCGCAATACTTATAATTACCTCTAAGCCCGTCATGGACCCAACCCACTATTATGAGACTCAACTTTTGATTTAATAATGGCTGGGAGCAGGCGCTGAGGAGTATGGGTAAAGGCTTGGCTTCAGCACAAAGGCCAGAGGAAGTCACTTAATTACATTATCCTGTGTCTGTGTTATTCCTGTGTGAGCAGACTCGCCGTTCATCATCTCACCCTCCACTGTCACACGCGGCACATCTTTTTCCGACGTGTGAAGCTGCACTGCATTACCAGCAGGCCATAATGAGATGAGCGAAAACATTAGGGCCACTTACAGGCAAAGAAGATGGTGATGATTATCTAACAGCAATGCCACGTTTAGAGAAATGTGACGTGCGGTGTGTTGACTTTAATCAGCACAATAAATTTAATCCAATAAATTTTCAAAAGAGGAAAAATGTGTAAATTTATGAGGAAAACTCACAAATTTTTAAGGAAAAAGGTGCAAATCTAGGAGAAAAAAAGTTGAAATTTTACAAGAAAAAGTCACAAATCTATCAAAAAAAAAACCTGCAAAATTTTGAGGGAAAAAAATAATACATTCATTCATTCATCTTCTTCCGCTTAATCCTTTTCGGGTCACGGGGGGGCTGGAGCCTATCCCAGCATCTTTGGACGAGAGGCAGGGTCCACCCTGGACAGATCGCCAGTCCGTCGCAGGGCCAACACAGAGAGACAGACAACCATTCACTCTCACAGTCACACCTAAGGACAATTTAGAATCCCCAGTTTGATGCCAGTTAACCTAACTTGCATGTTAAAAAAATAATACATTTATGAGAAAAAAGTCACAAATTTGAGGAAAAAGGTGCAACTTTATAAGGAAAAAAGACGAATTTTTAAGAAAAAAGTTGCAAATCTATCAGAAAAAAGTTGCAAATTTATGAGGAAAAAAGTCACAAATTTTTAAGAAAAAGTTGCAAATCCATGAGAAAAAAAACCTTGAAATTTTACAGGGGAAAAAAACTGCGAATTTCCAAGAAAAAAATAGCAAATTTATGAGAAAAATGTTTCAGATTGTTGAGAAAAAAAATCAAATTCATGGGAAAAAAAGCTGAACATATACAGGAGAAAAGTCAAAATTTCACAAAAAACCCCTGTAAATTTATGAGGAAAAAAGTTGCAAAATTTTGAGGAAAAAAAAAGTCATAATTGAGCAGTGCTATAAATGGATAATTTATTTTGCTGCTGAGGGGGAAAACATTCAGAACATTCTCTCCGGAATCAATACTGAGTCAGTCTTATTGTAGTCAGGGCTGTTTCTAGCTTTTTGGGGGACCTACGGTACGTAAGACCGTAGTACTGATGGTACCCTCCACATGAATGTGTAAACACAGTAGAAGTGAGTCGGGGGAAGCAACAGCAAGGAGTGTCAGAAAGGGTTCTTGGGTTAGCTTCTCCTCCAAAGTAAACGTGGCTGTGATGTGACAATGAATGTTGCTGCAGTTCAATTTATGACCAAGAGGCGTCACTAAACCTGAGCTTCCAAAAGTTTAATACAATACCCCTTAGGTCAGGGTGTCAAACATATGGCCCGCAGGCCAAATCCGGCTCCCCACAGAGTCCAAATCGGCCTGTGGGATGAATTTGCAAAGTGTGAAAATTAAATAACAGAATACACGAGTCACACTTTTTCAATAAAATAACTGCCATTCCCAATTTGTCCATTTGGGTTTGCAAAAGAGTAGCAGACACAAAAGTGATCCCTGATTTCTACTGAGGGAGTCTGCTATGCAGGTCAGGAGGACAGGATTTCTTCCAGAAAGACTCCAAGGCAAACCTTTCCGAGTTGCATCTGCTATGATCCCTTCTTGTCCATCGCTAAAAATATGCAACAAGTCTTTTTTTATGGATGTCGGATCCAGCACACACTGAAATGTCACAGTACTATTTACTGTATTCAATAACTGTTCTTCAAAAATACATTTACCCCCGTGTCTCGCAGCTTGGGTGGGAGAGGGGGCAGTTTGCTTCCTTTTGCTGGAACTGGATGCTTTTACGGTCGGAATCAGTTCTTTTTGTTACAAAATTTTTTGATCATCTTCAAAACAAGAGAAGCTGCTGGCATTGTGCCAAAAAGTGATGGGCCACCAAAAACTGATCAGCTCACTGTGGGAGCGCGCCTCACTTGGCTAAAGCCATTTCCCTTCAGATTCTGAGGCTGATGGTTGCTTTTGAGCAAAGTGGACATAACTTTTTGCCCATGCAATTAGTGAAGGTATGTCTGTGAATATTTAATGCTGTGAAGGATTAGTTATAATTTTAGCCCCATGAGTTTTGTGTTAGAATGATCAGATGACATTTTATCCTGTAGCAGGTTTTAATATTTTGCCTTATATGTTAAGAAAGTAAGTAAGCAAAATTTATTTATATAGCACTTCTCATAGAAAGACTCACAAAGTGCTTCACAAGTAAAATAAAACACATAATCACAAATATAACAATAAAGGCATTGAAAAACAAGTATAAAGACAATAAAAACATAAAAACCATAAACTAAAAGGCCTGTTTAAACACAAGTGTCTTCAGCTGCTTTTTAAAAGTGTCAACAGAGTCTACTGAGCGCAAAGACAATGGTAGAGCATTCCACAATTTTGGTGCCACTGCCTGAAAGGCTGCGGCAGCACAGCAACTCACCCTTGGCTGAGGGATCCTGATTTCGATCCCAGCCCCCGACCAACAGTGATCTGTGTGGAGTTTGCATGTTCTCCCCATGTCTGCGTGGGTTTACTCCGGGATTTCTCCGGTTTCCTCCCACATGCCAAAAACATGCAAGTTAGGTTAATTGGCATCAAACTGGGGATTCTAAATTGTCCTTAGGTATGACTGTGAGAGTGAATGGTTGTCTGTGTCTCTGTGTTGGCCCTGCGATGGACTGGCGATCTGTCCAGGGTGTACCCTGCCTCTCGCCCAAAGATGCTGGGATAGGCTCCAGCCCCCCCACGACCCGAAAATGATTAAGCGGAAGAAGATGAATGAATGAACGCCTGAAAGGCTTTATCACCTCGAGTTTTAAAATGGATTTGAGGTACAGCCAGTAAAAGTTGATCCGAGGATCTCAAAGACCGTGAGGGGTTGTACACTTTTTTTTTTTTTTATTACTTATTTTGTACCCGTAGGTAGATTTGTTTTGCAGTCTGGTGACAAGCCACCAGCTGCCGGTCGCTGCGTGCGCAAGCGCCCCTTAACTCCCTAATCTGCATGTTTTTGGCATGTGGGAGGAAACCGGAGAAATCCCGGAGTAAACCCACGCAAACACGGGGAGAACATGCAAACTCCACACAGATCACTGTTGGCCGGGGGCAGGGATCGAACCCACGATCTCACGGTCCCCACGATCCCCCAGCCGAGGGTAAAACTGTGCTGCCACAGTGCTAACCACTGCGCCACTTTAAGCAGCTTGGTGATGTATTTAGGGACCTGGTCATGAATAGCTCTAAAAACAAGAACTAAAATTTTAAACTGACTCCTAAAACCAAGATAAAGAAAAGTGCGCTGAAATTAACAAAATCTGTGTGTAATGATGTAAAAGTCAATAAAGCTTTTCTTTCCCATAAATCAGGGATGGCAACAGGAAATTCTGATTTCAGCTGAAATCTAATTTGGTCGATTGACTTATGGGGTGGGGGGGGGGGGGGGGGGGGGGGGGGGGGGCGCAGCCCCCCTGAAGCTGAGAGGTTTTCAGTAAAACAGAAGTAATTTAGACTGAAAAAAAATGATAAAAAAAATGAAATACTAGACTTAGATAAATCATTAAATTTAATGAAAAGTTAACTTACTTTTTCTTCAATGTTGTCTCACTGTCTTTAGTCCAACATATTTAACAGTTCTATAAGAGTTTATTACACTATTTACACTGGTCACCAAGTCACTTCTAATGTGAAACTTTCTTTCTTTTGGCAGCAAGCTGTGTCAGTCTCTGAACTTTGAACTTCATCTCCTTTTCTGGTTTCTTCAGAAATTGTCCAAGTGTTTCTGTTACCTCGTCGAACTCTGAGCCAATTTTCACCTTTACCGTCACTTTTCTCTCAAGCCAATTCCATCGGAACTTATTTTTGACACTTTTGTCTATTTCTAGTGCTGATGACTCCTGATCCTTCGATAAAAATCTCATAATTCCGCTGAAAACGATACCGAAAGCTCAGAATTCCAACACGAACCAGGGATGTGATTTGGGGTTGGGGAAATTACCTGAAAATTTAGCAGGGGGCCTGTAGTCCCCCAGTGTGGTCCGGGGCAGAGCCCCAGTGGGGGGGGGGGCAAGGGGGGCAAGGCCCCCCGAAGCTCCTGGGTTTTTATGATTTTTAAGTACCAGAACTGTGCTTAAATAACATAAAACAAACAGCTGAATGCCACTTATTACTGTGTAATATTGACTTATGTTCCAAGAAGATAGCATTCCTAAAATATTCCATCAAGCATTATCCATCACATGCTTTAACACTTGATCAAATCAAAATCAGTTAATTTTATCTATTCCATAATAGAAATAAAATTCATTCATACCATTACTTTTTATAATTTCAGCATTCATTTCAGATCACCAATTTCAATCTCCATTGAGTCTTGAGCAGTTCATTTTGCACAATCACTGATGTAGCTAAGTCTTAGAAATATTCAAAAGGTATGAGTCAATGTCCACTGTGCACTGTCAATTTCAAACTGTTTGGAATCATAAAAGTAATCTAACTAAATTGTTTTGCTATTTTTTTCTCCTCAACATCAATGTCAGGGCGCTGCAGGAGTTTTGGGGGATGGTTAACTTTTATAACCGTTTCCTCCCCCGCACAGCCCAGCTCGTACAGCCGTTGTACGCCGCACTCAAGAAACGGAAACCGGCGGACAGAGTCGACTGGACTCCTGAGCGGGAGCAGGCGTTCTCTGAGGTTAAAACAGCTCTGGAAAACGCTGCACTACTGGCGCACCCAGACCCGGCGGCTCGGATAGCGCTCACTACCGACACCTCAGACAATGCCATAGGGGCCGTCGTGAAGCAATGCGCTGCCGGTTCTTGGCAGCCGCTCACCTTTTTTAGCAGGTCTTTGCACGACAGTGAGCGTAAATACAGCGTGTTCGACAGAGAGTTACTGGCTCTCGCCATACGCCACTTCCAGTTCTGGCTGAAAGGGCGCACCTTCACTGCGTTCGTGGACCACAAGCCGCTAACGTACTTTATCTTCCTGGAAGATAAAAAAAAGGCGGAATTCTGCGAATTAGCGGAAAAATCACATCCCTGACGAACACGCCGCCATGAATTTTTGACAAAGCATACAACGAGCCATTTGATTGGTCCAATCGTTTGCAACTATCCAATCGCAGGGCTGTTTACAATACAGCAGTAGCTTTGAGTACAAAACATCCGGGTTATCGCGGGAGACTTGACCCGGGGAAGCGCCGAGCGCTTATGTAATTGTGTTGATGTTCGCTAAAATCGATAACAATAAGGTACCTTACCCCCCCCACCACCACCACTAAAATTTTCTCAACGGATTTAGACGATTCACAGAAATGATCAATTTGAAAATAAATCGGCGGAAATCCGCGGATCGGCGGAAAACTGCCATCCCTGATGAATACTAGTGTTTGTGCATTATTTACCTCCTATAATTATACTGTATATTGTAAGTAGAATCCATAAAATGTACACATGCGTCATCTGCTAAAAATTGATTAAGGCTCCCAGTTTGGATTCAAACATTTTATCTGCCAAAAAAATTACTTGATTTGGTTCTTCAAGGTTTAATTGTGAAGATTATAATATAACATGTTCTGTTCAACTTGTGAATAGTCTCAAAGGGCTGTTATAGCTTATAAATGTTATTTTACCTGCCAAAAACTGATTAAGGGTCTTACAGCCTAATGGGTACCTTGCACTTCACCCTGCGCCTTATAACCCTCCTTTGTACAGTCAGTGCTATCCATAGGCTCATAAGGATCATCATCTAACCTGGTAGTAGCCTACGTAGTATATAAAGTTATCTAAGCATTTTTTACTTCCCTGGGTAACTATGCTTTCGATTATGTTGTGTGTATTTCTGTTGGTTTGGGTTATCAACTGTGTCATGTTGCTTTTACACTGTAATTTCTCAGTTTGAGATTAATAAAATACATCTATCCATCTATCCATCTATCGTTGATTGAAACAGTTTTCATGCTTTAAAAATAACTTGATTTGGTTCTTAAGGGTTAAATTGTGAATATAATACTGTAACTTGCTCTGTCACACTTGTCAAATAGTCTCAAAGGGCTGTTATAGCTTATACATATGGTATTTCACCTGCCAAAAATTGAGTAAAGGTCTTAATGTTGACTGAAATAGTTTGCATGCTTTAAAAATGATTTTTATTTGGTTCAGGATTAAATTATGAATATAGTACTCTAACTTGCACTCTTGCACTTGTGAAATAGTCTCAAAGGACAATAATTCTGTATTTCACCTGCCAAAAATTGATTAAGGGTCTTAATCTGAATTGAAACTCCAGAAATCTAATCATAACTGGTTTATTCATGTGCGTGTAAACATGGTCAATGATCATGTTTACATGTACGCTAATAAACTGGTTATGGTTGGATTTCTGCAGTTATCTGATTATTCAAGCGGCCATGTAAACAGAATAAGCTGATAAAGGCCATGTAACTGGAGTCATTAACTCAAGTGGTTTACTCTTCAGTAATCCATTTATTCAGTGCATGTAAACATGAGAAAACTGATTATTAGCATTACTGCCAGTAATTGATTTATTGTGAACATGTAACTGGGGTCATTGTTCAAAATACAGACAAGTTCCAGGACTAAACAGTAGATGGCAGTGATATGATATGTGGTTCCTTAAATGACAGCCGCTTCAGTTCAAAACAGCGCAGAAAAGAAAAAAAGAAAAAAAAATCAGGTTATTCATACGCTGATCAAGATTCATCATTCAGGTTGTTCATGTTTTGTAAAAGATCAAAGGTTCAATAAATGTAAACATTTCATAATGTACTTATAATGGGTGGAAGTGGCTCAGGAGGTAGAGCAGACTGTCCAATAACCGAATGGTTGGAGGTTCAAATTCCGCTCTCCCCAGATATCCTGCCATTGTGTCCCTGGGCAAGACGCTTTACCCTCCTTGCCTCCAGTGTCCATAACACTGGGTATGAATGTGTATAAATGTTCGGTAGTGGTCGGAGAGGCCGTTGGCGTGGATTGGCAGCCACATTTCTGTCAACCTGCCCCAGGGCAGCTGTGGCTACAGCAGTAGCTTGCCACTACCATTGTCTGTCTGTGGAGTGAACAAATAATGTATCCATTTGTACAAGCGTATTTGAGTGTCTATGATAAAGCACTATGTAAATCCATCCATCCATCCATCCATCCATCTTCTACCGCTTTTCCGGAGGTCCGGGTCGCGGAGGCAGCAGTTCAAGCAGAGAAGCCCAGACTTCCCTCTCCCCAGCCACCTGCTCCAGCTCTTCAGAGGGGATACCAAGGCGTTCCCAGACCAGCTGGGAGACATAGTCTCTCCACCGAGTCCTGGGTCTGCCCCGGGGTCTCCTCCCAGTGGGACGTGCCTGAAACACCTCAAGTGGGAGGCGTCCAGGAGGCATCCTAATCAGATGCCCATACCACCTCAACTGACTCCTTTCAATGTGGAGGAGCAGCGGTTCTACTCTGAGCCTCTCCCGGATGACTGAGCTCCTCACCCTATCTCTGAGGGTGAGTCCAGCAATCCTACGGAGAAAGCTCATTTCAGCCGCTTGTATCCACGATCTCGTTCTTTCGGTCATTACCCAAAGCTCGTGACCATAGGTGAGAGTAGGAACGTAGATTGACTGGTAAATCGACAGCTTTGCCTTAGAACTAAGCTCCCTCTTCACCACAACAGACCGGTACAACGTCCGCATCACTGCAGATGCTGCTCCAATCCGTCTGTCGATATCTCGCTCCATTTTCCCCTCACTCGTGAACAAGACCCCAAGATACTTAAACTCCTCCACTTGGGGCAGGAGCCTGTCCCCAACCCGGAGAGGGCAATCCACCTTTTTCCTGCTGAGGACCATGGACTCGGACTTGGAGGTGCTGATTTTCATCCCAGCCGCTTCACACTCAGCGGCAAACCGTCCCAGCAAGAGCTGTAGGTCATTGCTGGATGAAGCCAACAGGACAACATCATCTGCAAACAACAGAAATGAGATCCTGTGGTCACCAAGCATGACACCCTCCATTCCCTGGCTGCGCCTAGAAATCCTGTCCATAAAAATTATGAACAGGATCGGTGACAAAGGGCAGCCCTGGCGGAGTCCAACTCTCACTGGGAATGACTCCGACCGAGTGTTGGCAATACGAACCAAACTCTCACAACGGTCGTACAGAGACCGAATAGCTCGTAACAACAAGCCCGATACCCCATACTCCCGAAGCACCCCCCACAAAAATCCACGAGGGACGCGGTCAAATGCCTTCTCCAAGTCCACAAAACACATGTAAACTGGTTGGGCAAACTCCCACGAACCCAACCCTCCCACGAACAGGATTTCTACTGTTTGGCTCCGGAGTTTCCTAGTGTATCGGAAATTAATAAAGTTGGAAGAGCTGGTCAAAATGCGGATCCCGGCGAAGCTCCTTCAACAACAATTCGACCAGCGATTTAAGCCTGTGAACTGAATTATTTGTGATGCACAGAATCGCAAGAGAGTGGAAATTACTATGCTCCAAGTGACTGTGCTCATCTGGCCTTGATTCGACGTCCTTAGGACCTCATTCCTCCAGGTGCAGAGATTGTGCTGGAAGGTGTTTTGGCTTCTCTTTAACCCAAACAATTAACAACAATTGCTGTTGTTCAGCAAACCGGACTCTTCAAGGACAGCGCTATCATGTGTCTAATACAGAACTTTGCCATCTGGCATGCACGAAGAGAGAGAGACTCTGGGACATGCTTATCTGTGTTTTGAATACATGAACATAACAACCATCTGCCAGGAGGCTCCCCTTTGTTGTACACCAGCAACTGATACATTCAACACTGCACTCACACTGATTACATGCTGACTACACACACTGGTCTCTCTTTGCTTGCTTTGTTTTTGTGTGGACCTGTATTGTGCTAATTGCGCAACGGGAGGGTTTTTTTCTATGTAATCACAATCTCGCTCATTCAACGAGCTTTATTTTGATAACTATGTTTTTTCTCTCTGCCCAATGTGTCATCCCCTCCCCTCTTCCCCTCTTTACCCCCCACTGTTTTGATGAGGCGCCTTGTTATGGCTGCTGTGTCATTGTGATGCGCTTACATGAGCGCGCCAATGTCAAGTCAAATTCCTCGTATGTTTTTAACATGCTTGGCAATAAAGCTTTTCAGATTCTGATTCTGATTCCCTCAAGAATTCTCGAGAGGGTAAAGAGCTGGTCCGATGTGCCACGGCCAGGACGAAAACCACATTGCTCCTCCTGAATCCGAGGTTCGACCAACGGCTGGACTCTCCTCTCCAGTACCTTGGCATAGACCTTCCCAGGGAGGCTGAGGAGTGTGATCCCTCTAAAGTTGGAGCACACCCTCCGGTTCCCTTTTTTGAAGAGAGGAACCACCACCCCAGTTTGCCATGCCAAAGGCACTGCCCCCGACCTCCACGCAATGTTCCAGAGGCGTGTCAACCATGACAACCCAACAACATCCAGGGCCTTGAGGTACTCAGGGCGAATCTCGTCCACCCCCGGGGCCCGGCCACCGAGGAGATTTTTAACCACCTTGGCGACCTCAGCCCCTGTGATAGGCGAGTCATCCCCCTCATCCCCAAACCTTGCTTCCTCTGTGGAAGGAATATCAGTGGGATTGAGGAGATCCTCGAAGTATTCCTTCCACCGCCCGGCGATATCCCCAGTCGAAGTCAACAGTGTCCCATCCGCACCATACACAGTGTGGACGGGGAGCTGCTTTCCCCTCCTGAGCCGCCGGACAGTTTGCCAGAATCTCTTTGAGGCCGACCGAAAGTCTTGTTCCATGGCCTCACCGAACTCCTCCCATACCCGGGTTTTTGCTTCAGCAACCACCCGAGCTGCATTCCGCTTGGCCTGCCGGTACACCTTAGCTGCTTCGGGAGTCCCACAAGCCAACCAAGCTTGATAGGACTCCTTCTTCAGCTTAATGGCCCCCCTCACCACTGGTGTCCACCACTTGGTTCGGGGGTTTCCACCACGAGATGCACCGACCACCTTGCGGCTGCAGCTCTGGGCCGCCGCTTCAACAACAGAGGTGGAGAACATGGCCCATTCAGACTCCATGTCTCCAGACTCCCTCAGAATGTGGTTGAAGTTCTTCCGGAGGTGGGAGTTGAAGACCTCCCGGACAGGGGCCTCAGCCAGACGCTCCCAGCACACCCTCACTATACGTTTGGGTCTACCAGGTCTGAATGACTTCCTCCCCTGCCATCGGATCCAACTCACCACCAGGTGGTGATCAGTTGACAGCTCTGCACCTCTCTTTACTCGGGTGTCCAAGGCATACGGTCGCAGGTCTCATGATACGATAACAAAATCGATCATCAACCTGCGACCTAGGGTGTCCTGGTGCCAGGTGCACATAAGCCTGTTTTCCACTAGCCCAGCACACCTCGGTACGGCTCGATTCACTTCAGTACGGCTCGGAATGCTTCTGTCTCCATTAGCACGGTGTTGTGCTTGTGCTGTGATGGTTTGTGTTAGGAGGTTTTAGAAGCGGGGCGGCGGCAGATTCCCAGCGAGGCGGGGCCACACTCCCGTGACGTTACGCACCCGACTGAGTCCTTATTTACACGAGACAAAAAATGGAGGATCCAAGGATTATTGCCTTGCTCGCTCTGTGGTTTTATCTCACAATTAATTTTATCTCATAATTAAGCTGCAACAACACAAGTCACTTTTGTTTTGAATTAACTGCCAAATGACCTAGAAATAATGAGCTGAAACTTGTTTTTATTCGTATTAAATAATGAGACAGTGGCACACTGGCCAACACCAAATTGTATTATTTTTTACATCCTAGGGCATTTTGGATGTACTGAACAAAAAAAATTCATGTTTTTCACCTTCAGGTCAACGTTTGGAACAACAGTATTATTATTTTCCGTTTAGATCACAGGTGTCAAACTCATTCCATGGAGGGCCAAGACCCTGCAGGTTTTACTTCCACCCAGTGTCTTCAACAGGTGATTTCACTGAATTTCTTCCCACTGATTGCTGATCAGTGAAAACACCTGCTGAAGACACTGGGTGGAAGTAAAACATGCAGGGTCTTGGCCCTCCATGGAATGAGTTTGACACCCCTGGTTTAGATGATGCTACACTCCTTCTAAAGTATTGTAATTCTCTGAATTTGGAATGCCGATAGAACATTCAATTTACATATACTTGTACCTACTTTGACTTGGTGCTAATTTTTTATGATATTTCAATAAAAAGAACAGAAAGCTTACAAAAACATTTGTTTTTTGGTCTAGTTAAAAATTACATTACCTTTACAATGGTTGACCCCTGACAGGATGATCAGCATCATTTTGATCAGACTAGGCAATGGAATTTCTATGTAATTATACTGTTTTATAATTCAGTGTTATAACAGACAAACCACACTTTCCAAATCAATTCCATTTTATTATATACAAAATATTAAAATAAAAAAAAAACTTTGCAACACAACATGAAGGTTAATCGACATTTTATACACGCCGACCACTGAGTGCCTCTACACCAGCTTCCCAAACTGGGTCAGCAAGGCTCGGTTGAATGAAGCCGTCTCTGCCAGCTCTGGTTCAGGAAGGCTCGGTTGAATTAATCCAGACGGGCTGTCGCGGCGGACGCGTGGGATGATTCTACAAGGAAAATGCACACAATAAAATACAGCACGAAAGTGCAAGATATACAGAAAAGACAATAGTTTTTAACAAGATTACAGAAGCTTATTTCAGCGTATTGTTCACATGAATAATTAAAATAAAAGCTTTAGTCCGCAGTGTGCTGCAATAAAGCAGCGATCATCATCCACAAATGAACAGCTTTTTTATTGCATAAATAAACTGAGCGTCTTACCGAATATATTTGCGAAAAAACGCACAATAAAAAAAAATTAAAACTCACCGTTAAAGGACTCCGATGTCGAGACCTCCCGGTATATTTTTTCATTCCGGGCGGCTCCGTCTAACTCGCGCTGGATACGTTCGTCTGACAATGCAGTGAGCAGACACTGCACCTCCTTATTGGTCCATGGAACACCCTTATTACGTGAAGCCATTTTTGATAGAGAATAAATGAAAATAGCACAGCAATACACTGAAAAGAAACCGCCAACAGTGGTTGCGTGCTGAGTAATGGCGATCGTGAAGATTCTTTTTTTTTTTTTTCAACAACTTTATTGAGAAGGTCGTGAAGATTCGGTAGAAGAGGAGGAGGAGAGGGGCGGTTACAACCTTACCAATCAGCGCCGGTTACGACCTGACCAATCAGCGGCGACCAGTCTGTTAACGTCACAACACGGCACAGCTCAGCACTGCTGTACCCTGCCCTGGAGCGGGGCTGAGAATCGTGGCTGTTAAACTATGTTGGGGCTTGTGGAAAAGCGTACAAAGCGTGCTGAGCCGTCCCGTGTCGCGCTAAAGCGTGCTAGTGGAAAAGGCCCTATATGGACACCCTTATGCTTGAACATGGTGTTCGTTATGGACAGACTGTGGTTAGCACAGAAGTCCAATAACTGAACACCACTTGGGTTCAGATCGGGCAGGCCGTTCCTCCCAATCACCCCCCTCCAGGTTTCACTGTCAGTGCCCAGGTGCGCATTGAAGTCCCCCAGTAGGACAATGGAGTCTCCAAGAGGAGCACCCTCCAGCACCCCAGTCACAGACTCCAAAAAGGGTGGGTACTCTGAAACATCATTTGGTGCATAGGCACAAATGACGGTCAGGACCCGTTTCCCAACCCGAAGGCACAGGGAAGCAACCCTTTCGTCCACTGGGGAAAACTCCAATATAGAGGCAGCAAGGTGGGGCGATACAAGAATACCCACCCCTGCTCGTCGCCTCTCGCCCGGGGCAACTCCAGAAAAGGCCAAGCTCCAGCCCCTCTCCAGGAGACTGGTTCCGGAACCGGAGCTGTGTGTTGAGGTGAGGCCGACTATATCTAGCCGGTATCTCTCAACCTCGTACACCAGCTCAGGCTCCTTCCCCACCAGAGTGGTGACATTCCACGTACCAAAAACCAGTTTAGAAAACTTGGGATCAGTCCGCCAAGGTCTCCGCCTTTGACCGCCACCTAATCCACATAGCACCGGACCCCCATGATCCCTCCTGCAGGTGGTAAGCCCACTGGAGGGCGGACCCATGTAACTCCTTCGGGCTGAGCCCAGCCGGGTCCCATGGGTGGAAACCCAGCCACCAGACGCTAGCCTTCTAGCCCCTCCCCAGGCCTGGCTCCAGGGTGGGGCCCCGGTAACCCCATACCAGGCGGGGTACACTGAATCCTTGATATACAATTTATCATGAGAGTCAGTTGGATCGTTCTTAGTCTGGCCCTTCACCCAGGACCAGTTTGTCTTGGGAGACCGTATCAGAGGCAAATTGCCCCGGACAACATAGCTCCTGGGATCACTGGGGCACGCAAACCCCACCACCACGATAAGGTGACGATCCATGAGGGGGATCTATGTAAATCTGATGCACGTAGCTATGTAAATCTGATGCATTATTACTTGTATTTCTTTGTACTAAATTTGGAGTTGCCATTAAGGTTGTTTTGTTATTATTTTACTGGTCTGGCTCACTTGACATTAAATCCAGTGGTATGTGGCCCCCGAGCTAAAATGAGTTTGAGATCCCTGCCTTAGGCGATTTATTATTTTTTAACAAGGGGGATGAGGGTATTCACCAATTTACCATAAGGTTCAAATGTATAACTGTAAATTAGGTACAAATTTGCAAGCATAAAAGTGCAAAGCTATACAAAAAAGCCAATTTAAAAACAAAAAAGTCACAAATGACAATTTTAATTACACAGAATAAAAAGTTAACCAGCATCCAGATGAATGTTGCAAATTTACAGAAAAAGTTGAAAATTTAGAGGAAAAAAGCAAATTTATTAGGGAAAAAGTGAAATTATGAGAAAAGGATAAATATTTACAAGAAAAATGACACTAAGAAAAAGTTGCAAATTTATGAGAAAAAGTTTCAAATTCATGAGAAAAACATGAAAATTTACAGGAAAAGCCAAATTTTTGAGAAAAAAAGTAGCAAATCTATGAGGAATAAAGGTGAAAATTTAAAGGAAAAATGCAAATGTACAAGAGAAAAAATTGCAAATTCATGAGAAAAAGTTGCAAAATTTTGAGGAAAAAATGTGAAAATTTATGAGGAAAAAAAGTCACAAATTTTTAGGAAAAAAGTTGCAAATCTACGAGAAAAAAGTTAAAACTGTATAGGGAAAAACGTCATAAATCTATGAGAAAAAAGTTGCAAAATTTTGAGGGACCTCCCATACACCAATTTAGTCAAGATTCAGGATTCAAGATTCAAAGGCTTTATTATCATGTGCGCAGTTAAGAAATGCTGCGTTTCCTGAGCAATGAAATTGTTACTTTGCTCTCCGAACGAATGCCAAGGTAATAGGTACACAACAATACTAATAAGGTAATAACACAATAACACAATAACTCAATCCTAATACTAATGGATGCTAATAACACACACACCAACACACAGTTGGGCAATTAGGACTCCTAAGCACACCTTGATTCTAAATACTAATACTGTGGAAGATGTGAAAATGACGAGGCAGCGTTCTTTCTCAGTCAGCTTTATTCACATCTCCAACATTTCAAAGCAGAAAAAAGAGAGAACGAAACCGTAACTCTCGTCCTTAAATATCAGGGACTTCACACCTCATAGATCACATGTCCCACAGACCACCTTGCATAATAAAGACAGTCACAATGCATTTCACCACCTGGCATAATAAAGACAGTCACAATGCATTTCCCTCCATGATATCACTTCCACTGTCTCCCACGCATCCTTTAATCGACCCCCCACAGTCTCCAGCCTTGCATAACAAGGCTAAGCTTCCTGCCTTTGTTCTGACCTAAAATGCGAGTCACAGAACCGGTCCAACAGGTCCATTGAGTGTTCACCACACAAGCCCCCCCAACATTTTAGAAAAACAGAACAACAAGAAAATAACCACATGCATGCCATGATAGCATCAATACACATCAGTCCACATGCTGGATAGGCTTCAGCCTCCTGCCGAATCTGCTGTAGCTGGGATTCACCGTCTCTGCTGCGCTGTCCCGCTGGGGATTTGCTGTCTGGGGGCGGAAACCCTTTGTCAGTCTCTGCGGGTGTTCTGGGGAAACATTACTTTGGGAAACATTACTGTGTGAAACCCTCCGTGGTGGTCTACCTCGCCGCGGGGCCTTTGCCAACAGCACTTCCTCCTCTGCCACCACAAAAGCGGGTTTAAGTCTGTCTATGCCAATTTTCTCTTTCCTACCCCCCAAATCTAGCAAAAACTGCTTGTCCCCTGTTTCTAGCACTCTGAATGGTCTGTCATAAGGCGGTCGCAGCGGGGTTCGATGCGCATCGTGTCTAACAAAAACAAACTCTGCGTTCTTCAAAGTTTTAGACACAAAAATGCGCGGAAAACTGTGGTGCGCGGGACCGGGCAGCGTGCTTGATTCTATGTTACTCCGCAACAGCTGAGACGGGGAGGCGTTTGGCGCAGGGTTATCTGGGAGAAACTCCCCAGGCAGCCGGAGTGGCTGCGCAAACACGAGCTCCGCTGGGGAGGCTTCTAGATCCTCTTTAGGTGCAGAACGCAACCCCAATAACACCCATGGTAACTTGTCAACCCAATTTGTATCCGTCAGTGACGCTCTGAGAGCCGCTTTCAATGACCTATGAAAACGTTCGCATAACCCGTAAGCCTGCAGTTGTGCGCGGTTGTGCCGTGAATTGTGACACCCAGGCTGCGGGCCATTGTCGACCAAAGCTCGGAAACAAATTGAGGGCCTCTGTCGGATGTAATGTCCGACGGAACGCCGAAGCGCGCCACCCAAGCTGTTAAAAACGCATGCGCCACTTCCTCAGCCGTGGTTGATGCCAGCGGGACCACTTCAGGCCAGCACGTGGTGCGGTCCACCATTGTCAGAAGATGTGTGCACCCCTGTGACAGCGGGAGGGGTCCAACGAGGTCCACATGGACGTGATCGAACCTCTTGGCCGGAATGTGAAACGGTTCCAAAGGAGCTCTCGTGTGCCTGTGTACTTTGGCTCGTTGACACGCCGTGCAGGCTGCTGCCCACTCTTTGACCTGTTTGCGGAGGCTCGGCCAAACAAATTTCTCTCCCACCATTTTGACCGACGTGCGCACTCCAGGGTGCGCCAAAGAATGAACCGAGTCAAAAACGCGGCGGCGCCACGCGGCCGGTACTACTGGACGCGACCGTCCAGTGGAGACATCGCAAATTGGGGGGGGCATACCGTCTTGCAGCACCCTGCTCTCCAGCCTTAACCCTGTTGGTCCAGACTGGAGCGCGCGCACGTCCGCGTCATTAACCTGCTCTGCGGCCATGGCTGCATAATCTAACCCTACGCTGACTGGGGCCGCCACAGCGCGCGAGAGGCAATCTGCCACTACATTGAGTTTGCCCGCCACATGCTGAATATCAGTGGTAAACTCTGATATCGCGGCCAGCTGTCTCTGCTGCCGGCCTGACCACGGTTCCGAGACCTTGGCCATCGCGAATGTTAGCGGTTTGTGATCAACGAACATGGTGAAAGCGCGTCCTTCCAGCCAGAACTGAAAGTGGCGGATGGCCAAATGGAGAGCGAGCAGCTCCCTGTCGAACGCACTGTATTTCCGTTCGCTATCGCGCAAGGTCCTGCTGAAAAAGGCGAGGGGCTGCCAAACCCCGGCTACGTGTTGCTCCACGACTGCCCCTATGGCCACATCTGACGCGTCAGTGGTGAACGCTATGCGGGCCATTGGGTCTGGGTGTGCCAACAACACAGACTTTGCCAAGGCTGCTTTCACCTCCGAGAACGCTTGGTCCCGCTCCGGGGACCACTCGATCTTATCCGCGGGTTTCTTTTTTTTGAGTGCGGCATACAGCGGCTGCATGAGCTGCGCCGCGCGGGGGAGAAAATGGTTATAAAAATTCACCATTCCCAAAAACTCCTGCAATGCCCTGACTGTCTGCGGCCGGGGAAAATCTGCCACAGCACGCACTTTGTCAGGCAGCGGGACTGCTTCTTCGGGGGAGACGCGGTGTCCTAAAACATCGATCTGCGCCACCCCGAACTGACACTTCGCTGGGTTGATTATTAACCCGTGATCTCCCAACCTTCGGAAAACTGTGGCCAGGTCTTCGGACGCGCTGGCGACTAAAATATCGTCCAGGTAGACGAACACAAAAGGGAGACCGCAAAGCACCGCGTCCATCATGCGTTGGAACGTCTGAGCAGCCCCTTTAAGTCCGAATGGCATGCGTAAAAACTCGAATAAACCAAACGGAGTTATTACCGCTGTTTTGGGTATGTCCTCAGCGCGCACTGGGACTTGGTGGTAACCACGGACCAAGTCTATTTTAGAAAAAATGCGCCCCCTGCCAAATGAACCGAGAAATCTTGGATATGTGGGATTGGGTAGCAGTCGTGCACTGTAGCGTTGTTTAACCTGCGAAAATCCCCGCAAGGGCGCCATGATCCGTCAGCTTTCGGGACCATATGTAGGGGGGAAGTCCACAGACTGTTTGAACGTCGGCTAATGCCCAACCTCTCCAGGTTGGCAAACTCCTCGCGTGCTATGGCTAGTTTAACTGCGTCCAAGCACCGAGCTTTTGCAAAAACGGGCGGTCCGGTAGTGGTAATAAAATGCTCCACCCCGTGCTTAGCGATTGTTGCCGAAAATGTGGGGACCGTGAGTGCTGGGAACTGAGTGAGCAGTGTGTGGAACTTACCGCCTGCTGTTGTGACGTTGGCTTGTGCTGTAGGCGGGGCCACTCGCGCTGCACAGGGGACAGAATCAAAAGAAAGTGCATTAACCAGGCGCCTGTTAGCGAGATCAACCAACAACCCATGTGAGCACAAAAAATCAGCCCCCAGCATATTGAAATTTACTGTTGCTACAACAAAAGTCCACTCATATGCAAGGCCGTGTAGAGACAGAAGCAGAGTCTTCTCACCAAAGGTCTTAATCTCCGAGCCGGTCGCCGCTGTCACCAGGGGACCTCCGGAACCCGCCAGTCTGTCCGCGTAGGAAGGAGTGATGAAACTCAACTGGGAGCCTGTGTCGACGAGGAACTGCCTCCCGGAGCGTGCGTCCGACAAGTAGAGCAGCTTGTTCTCTTCCCCGTGGGCCGCGGCTGCTACCGACCCCCGGTCTTGGTGTTTCCTGAACGCCCAAACTGGCACGGCGGTACACACTTGCGTGCCCTCTCTGCGAAGCGGCGATGGTAGAAACAAAAGACGTCAGGTCCACGCTCCCTGGCCCTTGCCGCCGTCGTCGTCGGTGAGTCTGGCACCGCTGTCTCTGGCCTCCTGTCGTTTGCGGTCGTCGCGCCGAGTTCCGCTGCAGCGGCCGTGGCTGTGCGCCGCTTGGTGGCGTTGACAATCCGCTGCGCCTCTCGGCCCAGCGCGCGGTAGTCCCGTAGGGCCAACAGTGGCGAACTGGCCAGAACCGCTCTCGCTGCTGACGGTAGAGTCCTGAGGAAGAGGTGGGTGAAAATGAAGTGATCGTCGTCAGAGTACTTCAACCTCAACAACTTCTCCATCAGGCTCGCGGGCATGTCATTTTCCCCCTCCGTCAGCGCCAGGAGCCTCTCTGCTCGCTCCTCCGCCGAGGGGGTGAATTGCTGGATGAGTGCAGCCTTCAACGCGCTGTATTTGTCGCTCTCCGGTGGCTGGTCGATCAGGCTGTCCACATGCTGGGCCGTGTTGTTGTCCAGCTTTGCGACTACGTGGTAGAATTTCGTGACATCTACCGATATCCCCCGGAGGTTGAACTGCGCCTCAACTGCGTTGAACCAGGAGCGTGGATTGTTCTGCCAGAAGTCCGGTAGCTGGACTGCAGTGGCGTTCGCTTGGCTGGGGGCTCCTGACGCGGCTGGCCCGGGGGAATTTCTTTCTTCCATGATATGTCTCGGGGTCACCAGTGTGGAAGATGTGAAAATGACGAGGCAGCATTCTTTCTCAGAGTCAGCTTTATTCACATCTCCAACATTTCAAAGCAGAAAAAAGACAGAACGAAACAGTAACTCTCGTCCTTAAATATCAGGGACTTCACACCTCATAGATCACATGTCCCACAGACCACCTTGCATAATAAAGACAGTCACAATGCATTTCACCACCTGGCATAATAAAGACAGTCACAATGCATTTCCCTCCATGATATCACTTCCACTGTCTCCCATGCATCCTTTAATCGACCCCCCACAGTCTCCACCCTTGCATAACAAGGCTAAGCTTCCTGCCTTTGTTCTGACCTAAAATGTGAGTCACAGAACCGGTCCAACAGGTCCATTGAGTGTTCACCACAATACTAATTAGAATTAGTGTGTACTAATAACACACACTGGGCAGTCTGGACAGTTAAATCAGCTGATGCAGTCAAACAAGAGGAATGAAATCGACAATTTACTGGACAACTATAGTGGTAATGGTATATTGATATCAGAGGTAATGTGAACATGAGATGGCATAAACCTATGTACAGCATGCAAATGAGCATTGTGCAGCGAGCAGTATATAATTATAAATTACAAATTACAAATTAAACCTGCAAGCAGGTGTAAGCAGACCTTCGCCCCCCACGCACCCGCGCAACCCAGCGCCCGTTGTACCTTGCTGTCTCGGAAAATTTCCCGTTGTCACTGCAAGGGCTGTGGGAATAATAAAGTAAATCCATGTATTAAACATCTTGAATGGAAAGGAATTGGATTCAATGGCAACTGTGCTAATCACAGGACAAAAGTGACTTCCACTGAGGGTAGTCCAATGCACTCTGAGAAACCACTGAAAATATCATGTCATTATGACTACTGGTCTTGGCGGAAAATTTGATATAATTAGTATGATAATAATAAGTATGATTTGTGCAAAGTTTGGTCCAAATCAGATGAGGATTGTCTGAGCTGTAACTCTCATGTTTTGCATTGCAAGGAAGCCATTGAAGCATGGAAACAGTTCTGTAGTATGTACATGTACTGTCAATGAGCCCTAGTCATTCCTTCATATCATTTTTTTCTGCTGGCGAGAAAAAAAGAAAGAAAACAGCTTTCAGAAATTCTTCCTTTAATCAATGGGGTGCTAAAACATTTATTTATTATTTTTATATAGACACATTCGGTGCGGGACTAAATTAAATTAAATTAATTAAAATTAATTAAATTAAATTAATTAAATTAAATCACCCTTATTGTCATTCAACCGTACAACCAACCATGTACAGCTGAACGAGATTGTGCTTTACCTATCTACAGTGTAAATCACACACACCCCAAGTGTAGAATCAGAGGGCCGCTGCCATGCAAGGTGCCGCCACAGAGTTCTCTCCTCCATTCCATTTATTGCTGAGCACCAAGCTGGATGGCAGGAAGTTCCACTTTTTTATGGTCTTCGGCATGACCCGGCCGGGATTTGACCCCCTGCCTCCCGGGTGTGGGGCAGATGCTCTACCAACTGAGCCACAACTCCGGTAAAAAAAATATCGACTAATATCGATCGTAGAAAATTTGGTGGAATTCGTACAAAATTTGTTCAATTTACAAGTGTCCATTGTCGAAAGGCAAGGAGTGGGTTTCCATGGCAACTGTGCTTATCGCAGGACAAAAGTGACTTGCACTGAGGGTAGTCCAGTGCACTCTGAGAAACCACTTAAAATGTCATGTCATTGTGACTACTGGTCTTTGAACAAAATTTGAAACAATTTTGTGCAGTACCTCATGTCAGCAGTAGGTGCTGGTGTGACAGTTTTGTGAATACTGATATACAGATGTGTTCAGAATGGGCTCAGTATGATTTTTGCAAAGTTTGGTCCAAATTAGACGAGGATTGTCTGAGCTGTAACTGTCATGCTTTGCATTGCGAGGAAGCCATTGAAGCATGCTGGTTGCCATGGAAACAGTTCTGTACTATGTACATGTACTGTCAATGAGCCCTAGTCATTCCTTCATATCATTATTTCTGCTGGTGAGAGAAAAAGAAAGAAAAGAGTTTTCAGCAATTCTTCCTTTAATCAATAGGGGTGCTAAAACTTTGGTTTATTATTTTTATATAGACACGTTCAGGGCAGGACGAATATTGATTGTAGAAAATTTGGTGCAAATCATCCAAAGTTTGTCCAATTTACAAGGGTCCGATGTTGTAACCACTAGGTGGCACTCTAACTTTTGTTATTTTTATATAGGAGCGTTCAGGGTGGGACTATTATCCATTATCGAAAATTTGGTGACAATCAGACAAAGTTTGTCCAAGATACAACTTTCCGATGTTTCATGGTGAGGAGTCAACCTTTGCCATGTTGCCATGGCAACACTTCCCTGTCAGTTATGTCTGGTCCACCCATATAGGACTTTATATGACAGTCATGTCAACGTATGTTCCAAATTTCATGACTCTGGGACCTTCCCACCCCTTCCCATAAGCTCATGGATTGAATGGCAAGGAGGGCGTGTCTATGGTAACACGTGTGACGTCATGCTCAAGTTGATGTGCAGTTATGATTGTGATGAATCTCAGAAAATTTCACGTCATTCTGGCCAGCAGCGTGTGAGTAATAAATAAAAGAGTTTTCAGCAATTCTTCCTTTAACCACTTGGGGGCTCTATAACTTGTGTTTATTATTTTTTTATACATGTGTTTGCAGTGGGTCTAATATCAAATGTGCAAAATTATGTGAAAATCGTACAAAGTTTGTCAAATTTACAAGTGACTGTTGCTCTAACCACAAGGTGGCACTATAACTTTTGATTATTATTTTTACATAGACGCGTTCGGGGTGGGAGTCATATCCATTGTCAAAAATTTGGTGGAAATCAGATGAAGTTTGTCCAATTTGCAAGTTTTTGATATTCCAAGGCGAAGAGTCAGCGTACGCCATGTCGCCATGGCAACACTTACCTATCAGTTATGTGTTGTCTACCCATATAGGACTATATATTACAGTCACCTCAACCTATGTTCAAGATTTCATGACTCCAGGTCATTCCTAATCCTGTAAAAAAGATCAAAGATTGAATGGCGAGGAGGGCGTGTCCATGGAAACACGTGTGACGTCATGCGAAAGTTGATATGCAGTTATGATCATCCCTGTGGTGTGATTAATTTCAGAAAATTTCACGTCAGTCTGGCAAGTGACGCGTGAGTAATAAATAAAACAGTTTTTAGCAATTCTTTCGTTAACCACTATGTGGCGCTACATTTTTTGTAAGGTATTTTAATGTTGACGCGTTTGGGGCGGGACTATTTTCCGTCATGGAAAGTTTGGGGGACACTGGACAATTTTTGCCCGAGTGACAGCTGTTTGAAGTTGTAAGGGGAGGAGTTAATTTATACAATTTTTAATGGCCAGTACCTATAGATGCCGCCATGTAAAAATGAGCTCAATCGGAGCAGGTCCCTAGGACTAGTTCGTTCAAATGCGAGGTGTGACTTTTTTCCGAATTCGAGGTTGGGTGACTTTTAGGCAAGATGGCGGCCTTCCAGTTGGTGGTGGGTATGGGCCACAATTATGTTTTTAGCATGTCTTGAGGTGATGCACACCTCACTCAAATTTTATGTCTGTACGGCAAAGTTTATGGTCTCCAGTCTCCATAAACCTTGTACGTTTGGCCCCACCCACAAAAATTAGGGGTAGGGGGCACATATGTTTTCCAGTTTATCCAATTTTTTGCCAGGTCTGAGGGGTCTGCCCAAAAAAATCGCGTTTTGGTTAACGTTCAGAGGGTGAGAAATTCATTAATTTAGGCGGAAGGATTTCTTCGAGCTGAGCAATTACAATAGGGCTTTCGCTGACTGACGTTGTCAGTGGCTCAGGCCCTAATTAGCACCCAGTGCTAATTTCTTTGTAACGGTAGTACCAGTAGACTGTACAAGATAAATAGCAAGAGATGATAATTAGCAGCAGAGATGATATGGACATCAGACGGGTGAGACGGCATACACTGTACAGGTGAGCAATGGGCAAATTTACGTAGCAGCTGGTGTGTGACTTACTATATACAAAGCTGTGTTGCGGAGTTTTGGGAGTTGTTATTTGTTCAGGAGTCTGATGGCAGTGGAAAAGAAGGAGTTTTTCAGTCTGATTGTCCTGCATTTCACACTTCTGTACCTCCGGCCTGAGGATAGAAGTGTGAATGATCTGTGCTGGGGAGGGTGGGTTCCCAGAGGATGGCGTCAGCTCTCCTTTGGACTCTGCAGTGGTGGATGCTCTGCAGAGAGGGGAGTGGAGTCCTGATGATCTTCTCCACTGTCTTCACCACTTTCTGCAGGTGTTTGCGATCCAGGGCAGTGGTGCTGCAGTACCATGCAGTGATGCAGTTGGTCAGGATGCTCTTGATGATGCAGCTGTAGAAATTGTTGAGGATTCTGGAGGACATGCTAAATTTTTCCAGCCTCCTCAGGAAGTACAGCTGTTGTTGAGCTCTCTTTACCAGCTCTGTGGTGTTGTGTGTCCACTTAAGGTCCTCGCCGATGTGGATGCTCAGGTATTTCAGCTGCTCACCCTCTCCACCTCAAGCTTCCGGATGAACAGCGGCTGATGGGGTCTCCTCCTCCCTTTCCTCATGTCCACAATCATCTCCTTTGTCTTGTCCATGTTGAGGGTGAGGTTGTTGCCCTCACACCATGACACCAGTTTGGCTACTACCCTAGGATGCTTCATCATTACCAGTGATGCGTCCTATCACTCCTATCACTACTGTGTCTTCCGCAAACTTTAGGATGATATTGTCCTTGTGGGAGGCAGCACAGTCATAGGTGAAGAGGCTGTAAAGGATTGGGCTGAGAACACAACCCTGTGGGACACCTGTGTTCGTGATGATGCTGGCTGAGGTCCTGTTACCCATCCTGACAGACTGGGGCCTGCTAGTTAGAAAGTCCAGTAGCCAGTCGCAGAGGCTGGGGTGCAGGCCAAGTGAAGACAGTTTGTCGGTGAGTTTGTGGGGGATGACCGTGTTGAAGGCAGAGCAGTAGTCAACAAAGAGCATCCTAATATAGGATGTAGGAGTCTTTATCTTTCAGGCGGGAGAGAGAATAATGGAGTGCTGCAGCAATGGCATCTGAGGTGGACCTGATGGGCTGGTAGGTAAACTGCAGGGGGTCCAGGGTGCCCGGTATGCTGTCCTGAATGAGGAGCAGCACCACTGTCTCAAAGCACTTCGTGATGATTGGAGTGAGTGCTACCGGTCTGTAATCATTAGGACAGGTCGGTGGGCTCCTTTTGGGGAGGAGGAGGATGGTTGCCTTTTTGAAGCAGGAGGGGACTATGTTCTTGTTGAGGGAGAGGTTGAAGATTGACGTGAGGATGTCAGTCAGCTTGGCAGCGCATGCTCTGGGGCCTGCCCAGGTATGTTGTCTGGTCCTGCTGCCTTGCGGAGGTTGATATTCCTCAGTGCTTTGTTCATCTAGCCTGGTGAGATTTTTAGTGGGGGTGGGGGGGTGTCTCTTCTCTGCCCTGTAGCTGATGGTCTCAAAGCGGGTGTAAAAGATGTTGAGATCATACGGCAGGCTGTCTGTGGAGCTAGTGGTGTTGCTGTTGGTCCTCTTGTAGTCTGTGATGTGTTGCAGGCCTTGCCACATGCGCCCCAGGTCAGGAGTGGAGTAGAGGCTGTCCAGCTTTTCTCTTTATTGCCTCTTGGCTGTTGTTTTAGCCTTCCTCAGTCCATACTTTGCAGCTTTGTACTTGACTTCACTGCCTGATTTAAATGCAAGAGAGTGAGCATGCAGCATCTGATGTACATGACTGTTGATCCAGGGCTTCTGGTTGGGGAACTTCCTGACCTGTGTGGTGGGTAAAATGGTATCAGCGCACATGCTGATGTACCCAGTCACATATTCAGCATATTCCTGTATGTTTACAGAATAGTCCTCTCGGGTGGCTGCAGCTTTAAACACATCCCAGTCTGTGCAGGCAAAACAGTCTTGCAGGGTGCGCTCAGCCTCTGGAGTCCAGCACTTAATTTGCTTAATAATAGGGTTTGTTTGTTTCAGCTTTTGTCTGTAGGCTGGGTACATAAACAGTGAAATGTGACTTGACTGTCTGAAGTGGGGGCAGGGTGCCGCTCTGTAAGCGCCACATATATTGGAGTAAATATGATCCAATGTGCATTTATCGCCGGTGGGAATGTCCACATGCTGGTAATATTTGGGGAGTACAGTCCGTAAACTGCACTGGTCAAAGTCGCCAGCAACAATAAAAACAGCATTGGGATGCTTCGTCTCTACTGCACTGATGACTTCATGGAGTTTGTTTAGCGCTGCTGTGTAGTTGCTTTGTGAACGGATGTAAACAGCAGCTAAAAACACAGCGGTAAATTCTCTCAGTAGATAATGGGGAGGGCATTTCAACAGTAAAAACGCCACGTTGGGTGAACAGTGCTTGTGAACAGTCTGTACATCTCCACACCACGAGTTGTTTACAAAAACACACACTCCCCCTCCCTTCGTCTTACCAGAGGCTCTGGTTCTGTCTGCTCAATGTGTTGAGTGAGTCTGTAGTTGAATAGCAGCCTCAGGGATTCCGTCTGACAGACAGGTCTCACAGAAAATTAGGGTGCAGCACTCTCTTATCTCCTGCTGGTCATTAATCCTTGCTCTTAGTTTGTCTAGCTTGTTTTCCAAAGACTGAACATTTGCCAGTAAGAGACTGGGAATTGGTGGTCGACTGGCACGGGCCTTTAGCCTAGCATGTAGCCCACCTCTTTTGCCTCTTCTCCGCCACCGTCTTCGATGCGCTCTCTTGGGGTCAGCAAGCTCATGTGGGCTCGGTGCTTCGGGGCCTTCCTGGGGGTGGTGTTGATCGCTGCGTGGGCGTACGATACATTGCAGGTCGGGTGGAATGAAGCCAGTAAACTCCGTGTGACTGCTCGTCTTGGCGATGTTTAGTAGTGTCCGTCGGTCGTATGTTAGCAGTGCATGACTTTTATGCACTGTAAAAAGAACAGCAACCATGCAAAAAAGGAGAAAAGTTGGTATTCGAGAACGGAACGAGCAAAGACGTTCGCCATCGGTGGGTGCCATCTTTCTTTTTTTATAAGAAAAAGTTGCAGATTTTTGAGAAAAAAGCAATAAATTTGAGGAAATGGTGCAAACACTGGACTTAATCTACGCAAACACTAAGGAGGCGTACACCTCATCACCACTCCCCCTACTCAGGAGATCAGATCACAACTTGGTTCATCTCCTGCCGGTGTACAAACCCCTAGTGCACAGACAACCTCCGGTCATGCGAACAGTGAAGCTATGGTCTGAAGAGGCAATGGACGCTCTAAAGGACTGTTTTGAAACCACTGCCTGGGAGCAGCTCTGCGATCCACATGGTGAGGACATCGATGGCCTCACTCACACCATCACGGATTACATCAGAATCAGAATCAGAATCAGAATCAGAATCAGGTTAATTGCCATTGTTCATGTGATACACAAACTAGGAATTTGTCTCGGTGCCATGCTGTAACATTAAAAACATAATGAGAAAAAGGGATAAACTAAAAAACTAAAGGACTAGAAACGCGCAATAAGTGTAGAAAAATAAGTAATAATAAGTAATAATAATAATAATACTAGTAATAATGAGTAGTACTAGTCAAGGCAGTTTTAAAAAATTAGCATGTAACAACTTCTATAACTTGTATCAACTTCTGTGTGGACAACACCGTACCCACCAAGACCATACAGTGTTGCTCGAACAACAAACCCTGGATCAACCCTGAGATAAAAACACTTCTGAGAGAGAAGAAGAGGATCTTCAGGTCGGGGAACAGGGAGATGCTGAAGTCCGTACAGAGGGAGCTGAGGAGGAAGATCAGAGAAGGCAAGGACAGCTTCAGGAAGAAGATGGAGGACAAGCTGCAACAGAGCGACATTGGTGGGGTCTGGAGAAACCTTAAAACCAACTCTGGGCTCCAGAATACCTCCACCCAGGCCACGGGGGGCAGGGAGTGGGCGAACAATCTGAACCTGTTTTTAATAGGTTTGACCAACCACCCTCCCCCCCGATTGCACAACAACCACTGCTGCCTCTAAAGACATCGAGTCCTGCTGCCCACACCTCACTCCACCAACACCCCCCCCCCCACTCCCAACACACAGCTCCCCAACATGACCCTCACTAAGACCCAGGTGAGGACGGAGCTGAGGAAGATCAAGGCGAGGAAGGCGTCGGGACCGGATGGCATCAGCGCAAATCTCCTCAAGTCATGTGCAGACCAGCTGTGTGGGATTGTGGAGCTCATCTTCAACCTGAGTCTGAAGCTGGGGAGGGTACCACAGTTGTGGAAAACATCTTGTGTGGTACCTGTACCAAAGACTTCTCACCCCAAAGACCTGAACAGATACAGACCAGTGGCCCTGACGTCCCAAATGATGAAGACCCTGGAGAGACTGCTCCTTGCTCACCTCCGCCCCCTGGTGGGACCAGCGATGGATCCACTCCAGTTCGCCTACCAGCATGGCATTGGGGTGGAGGATGCAGTGATCTTCCTTCTTCACCGTTCTCTGTCCCATCTGGAGAAGCCCGGGAATGCAGTGAGGATCATGTTCTTTGACTTCTCCAGTGCTTTCAACACCATCCAACCGATGATCCTGAAGGACAAGCTGCTGTGCGCAGGGGTGGACCAGCACCTGTCATCATGGATCCTGGACTACCTCACTAACCAGCCACAGTTTGTGAGAACCCGGAACTGTGTGTCTGACACGATCATCAGTAGCACGGGGGCCCCCCAGGGAACGGTTTTGGGTCCCTTCCTGTTCACCCTTTATACTGTGGACTTCTCACACAACACAACACACTGCCATCTACAGAAGTTCTCTGATGACTCTGCGATCGTTGGAGATGAAGCCGAGTACAGAGGACTTATCCAGGACTTCGTGGACTGGTGCCATCGGAACTGCCTCCAGATCAACGCGAGGAAAACTAAGGAGCTGGTGGTGGACTGCCGCAGGCAAGGACAACCCCTCACAGCACCAGTAAACATACAGGGAACAGACATTGAGATGGTGACATCCTACAAGTACCTGGGTGTTCATCTGAACAATAAACTAGACTGGTCACACAATACCGACGCACTCTACAACAAGGGACAGCGTAGGCTGTTCCTACTGAGGAGACTCAGGTCTTTTGGTGTACAAGGGGCACTGCTGAAGACATTCTACGACACGGTGGTGGCATCAGCCATCACTTTTGGAGTGGTTTGCTGGGGCAGTGGCATTACAGCAGCCGACAGGAAGAGACTGAACAAACTGATCAAGAAAGCTAGCTCTGTCCTGGAGCAGTGCCTTGACCCAGTGGAGGAGATAGGAGAGAGAAGGATGGTGGTTAAACTGTCATCTCTGCTGGAGTCCGAGTTCCACCCTATGCAGGACATACTGAATGCACTGAGGAGCTCATTTAGCAGTAGACTACATCATCCTAGGTGCGCATCTGAGAGGTTTCGCAGGTCCTTCCTACCTACGGCTGTCAGACTGTATAGCCTAAGCAGGGCTGCTCGCTGAGATAGCAAAAAAACGTGACGACCTAATAGTATTGAATGCAAAAGACGCAACAGACTTACACAATGGTCCCCTCCAGTATACAACTAGGACAATATCGGTCGCTACGGAGGGTGACAATATGTATGGGTACATATTCATACTATGTAGGATAACTAAGCAGACGGTTATGCTGTTTATTCCATCTAGCTACAATGCTCTGCACTGTGTGTATATATACTTATATATTTATTCCATCTAGCTACAATGCTCCGCACTGTGTGTTTATATATTTATATGTACATACAGTATGTATATTCGCTGCTCTTGTTTTTCTTGTCTTCTTGATTGTTGCTCTGAGTGTTGCTATCCCTGTGCTGTTGCAATCCTGGAATTTCCCCATCGTGGGACTAATAAAGGCTTATCTTATCGTATCCTAAATTTATGGGGAAAAAAGTCACAAATTTTTCAAAAAGAAGTTGTAAACCTATGAGAAAAAAGCTGAAAATTTACTTGAAAAAATGCAAATTATGAGAAAAAGTTTCAAATTATTGAGAAAAAAAAAATCATAAATTTATATGAAAAAAGTTGCAAATGTATAAGAAAAAAGTTGCAAGCTTGTGAGAAAAAAGTTACAAATTTTTTTAGAAAAAAGTTGCCTTTTTTGCATTTCTGCTTCAAATTGGTGGGTCAAAGTCATTTTATTCAGTTCTGTAACATGATATTGAAAGGTTTATGATGACACTGAGGGGAAAATTCTCATTTTTTTCCAGTTTGATTTACACCTATAAATAGGGATGGTTGGACGGCAGGTTACAAAGGGGATGTTTTGGGTTATTTTGCTAACAAGGAGGATAGCATCCCCCCCCATCCCCCTCAAATCACCTATTGACAGTACTATAAGATGGTACCACAGCATTTTAACAACATTGATTCCAGACAGGTAAGCTTACCATGTAACACACCAAGCAGCAAAATGTATTGGTGTATAGGAATGGCAACCAAAGCAATTTTTGGTCAAAAACATTCTGCATGGAGCCACAAGACATTTTTGAGCCTTATAAAGATGGTGAAGCAGCTGGATCAATATTGCTAAGCTCCCAAACAGAAGGTACTAAATTTCATGTTTGCTTAGTGAGTGTTTTGCTTGATTTACTGAGGATAAATTGTGTATTTGAAGGCAGGGGCCAGGGGAAGTGGCAGAGCTTTTATTTACTGTTACCTTGTGTCCCCATGGAGAGTTTGGAAACTGACCTATGCAAAAAAAAAAAATGGAATTTCAGAAAGAAGAGTTAAAGGTAAGATTAACAATATTGCTGAGGAGCTACTGCAACGAAATCTCAGTGGGCTATTACAAAAATAAATCAATTACTGTCAGAAACACAAGAAAGACAACTAACAAAATTAATTTTGTTTTTTCACTTTTTTCCCCCTTAAAATTTAGGTTTTTCCTTTATAATTTTCAACTTTGTTCCTGAAAATTTGCACCTTCTACCTTAGTTGTGTTTTTAACAAAAAAAAAAAAGAGCTTCCACCGGGATATTTAAGCAATATTACAGAAGACGAAGTACGGTATCATGAATATAGTAACTCCGGGTGTGGTACGGCTAATGACCTCACATTTCTTTGCATTTTCAGATGAAACAAAGAGTCCATCACCACAAAGGTATTGTAGTTTATTAATGGAGACAATAAATCAAATGCTAGCACTGCCTATTTTTTTAAACAGACGTGAAATAGCTTAATGAGTGTAATGATGGAATGGTAAACGGGTAGACAGAAACAGTTTTTTTTTAAAGGATGGGACTTCCCAGTCCCAGATGCATAATTTCTTGTCAAACAGTACCTCACTGTGGAAATTAAGGTGTCTAAAACAGTACTGCAATTGTCAGAGAGTTGATAGTAAATTACTGTTAGTAATTAACAGTTACAGAAGTGGACAAAATTGTTGGTACCCCTCTGTTAATGAAAGAAAAACCCACAATGGTCACAGAAATAACTTGAATCTGACAAAAGTGGTAATAAATAAAAATTCTAGGAAAATTAACCAATGAAAATCACACAATGCTTTTGAATTGTGGTTCAACAGAATTATTTTAAAAAACAAACTCATGAAACAGGCCTGGACAAAAATGATGGTACCCTTAACTTAATATTTTGTTGCACAACCTTTTGAGGCAATCACTGCAATCAAACGATTTCTGTAACTGTCAATGAGACTTCTGCACCTCTCAGTAGGTATTTTGCCCCACTCCTCATGAGCAAACTGCTCCAGTTGTCTCAGGTTTGAAGGGTGCCTTCTCCAGATGGCATGTTTCAGCTCCTTCCACAGATGTTCAATAGGATTTACATCAGGGCTCATAGAAGGCCACTTCAGAATAGTCCAATGTTTCGCTCTCAGCCATTCTTGGGTGTTTTTAGCTGTGTGTTTTGGGTCATTATCCTGTTGCAAGACCCATGACTTGCGACTGAGACCAAGCTGTCTGACACTGGGCAGCACATTTCTCTCTAGAATACCTTGATAGTCTTGAGATTTCATTGTACCCTGCACAGATTCAAAACACCCTGTGCCAGATGCAGCAAAGCAGCCCCACAACATAACAGAACCTCCTCCATGTTTCACAGTAGGGACAGTGTTCTTTTCTTGGTATGCTTCATTTTTGCGTCTGTGAACATACAGCTGATGTGCCTTGCCAAAAAGTTCCAGTTTTGTCTTGTCTGTCCATAGGACATTCTCCCAGAAGCTTTGTGGCTTGTCAACATGCAGTTTGGCAAATTCCAGTTTAGCTTTTTTATGATTTGTTTTCAACAGTGGTGTCCTCCTTGGTCATCTCCCATGAAGTCCACTTTGGTTCAAACAACGACGGATGGTGTGATCTGACACTGATGTACCTTGACCTTGGAGTTCACCATGAATGTGTTTAGAGGTTGTTCTGGGCTCTTTTGTTACCATTCGTATTATCCGTCTCCTCCTGCGGCCACGTCCAGGGAGGTTGACTACAGTCCCGTGGATCTTAAATTTCTAAATAATATGTGCAAGTGTAGTCACAGGAACATCAAGCTGCTTGGAGATGGTCTTATAGCCTTTACCTTTAACATGCTTGTCTATAATTTCTTTCTAATCTCTTGAGACAACTCTCTCCTTTGCTTCCTCTGGTCCATGTTTAGTGTGGTAAACACCATGTCACAAAACAGCACAGTGACTACTTGTCACCCTTTAAATAGGCCAACTGACTGATTACAAGTTTGTAGACACCTGTGATGTTAATTAGAGGACACATCTTGGTTGAACATGTCCCTATGGTCACATTATTTTCAGTTTTTTCTAGGGGTACCATCATTTTTGTCCAGGCCTGTTTCATGAGTTTGTTTTTTAAAATAATTCTGTTGAACCACAATTCAAAAGCACTGTCTGATTTTCATTGGTTAATTTTCATAGAATTTTTATTTATTACCACTTTTGTCAGATTCAAGTTATTTCTGTGACCATTGTGGATTTTTCTTTCATTAACAGAGGGGTACCAACAATTTTGTCCACGTCTGTAGATGCTTATCTATAAAGAAAATGCCCATTATTTTTGACTTTCTATCTGTTGCACATTTGTTTGTCTGAACACAGAGAGGAAATCTTGCCACAACACTGGCTCTGGTTTTAGATCTGTTTTCTGTTAGGTGGTGCATGTTTTGGTTAGATGTGTCACGCAATCTACGCCCACATGGGATGTGGGAGTGGAGCATTCCCTCCCTTCCCAGTTGTCAGCTCATGGGAATTGATGATTGAAGAAAGCTTATTGGTCTGGTAGTCAGGGTGCATTCCCTATAAAGGGAAGTGAATGGAAGGAGCTGCAGGAACTGAGAGCTGTTGCTAAGGCAGCCGATCTGAATCTACACAATCCTGGGTATCAAAGGAGGAGAAGACTGGTGAGGAAATGTAACACAGCTGAAAATGTGTTTTAGCCAGTCAAACTTTTTAACAGAAAATTAATTTTGGAATAGGTAAGTGTCCAAACCATTATATAAAATAAAAACTTAACCAGTATCCACATGAACACTGCAAATTTGCAAGAAAAAAAATCACAACTTTGGAAGAAAAAAGTTATATATTTATAAGACAAATGTTGAAAATTTACAAGAAAAACACTGTAAATTTATGAGAAAAACTCAAAAATTACAAGAAAATAGTTGCAAATCTATGAAGAAAAAAGTAGCAAATTTACAAGAAAAGTCACTTTATGGGAAAATCACTGCAAATTTACCAAAGTCACAAATTTACAATAAAGTAGCACATTTATGAAAATAAAATTATTTTTTCATTTATGCTTAGCATTGGTACTTCAGTTATTACCTCCGCCAAGGGAGGACGAAGGTAATGTTTTTAGTGGCGTTGGCTGGTTTGTCTGTTGGTTGGTTGGTTTGTCTGTTACCAACATAACTCAAAAAGGTATGAACGGATTTTGACGAAATTGTCAGGAAAGATGTGTAATGGCACGGAGAACAGATGATTAGATTTTGGTGGTGATTCGGATCACAATGTGGATGCAGGAATTTTTTGAATATTATTTTATACATTAACCACTTGCGCTCCGTTGTTCCGTGGGCGGGCAAGTCTCTGCGTCCTATGACGCACGAGGGCGCACGAGAGCGCGCTCGTGCACCCTCATGCGCATGACGCATGATGGTGGTGATGGTGATGTAGTAGCATCCAAGCGCCACTCAAAAAAAAACTGCAGAGACAGCCGCGAACAGATTAGTTCATCTGATTGACCTCTCATTCGACTAATAAGAGCCTTGAATTGGGTTTCTGAAACCTTGAAGAACCAATGAATGAAAATCTAGGAAGGAGGACCCGCCTACTGTGAACGCAGGAGCCAACTGAAGCACAGAAATTCTGGCTGGGTGAAGAGAGATTTACTGTTGCAACAGATGAAAACAAAGGACGCTGTACGAATCTACTACAGACCCAGGCTCACCCAGCAGCATGGAGAACACCCACAAGTGGGACCTGCACTCATTCCAGCAGAATAGACGGAGGCCGACGACAAAAGTCGTAAATCATTCGCCAAAACGGCAATAATGGAATTATGTTGATCGGGATCCACGAGCGGAGTAGCGTCGCGTTCGTCTGACAATGGGGGAAGAGATGTTCGCCGCGACTCTGCTGCTTTGAAGAGGTAAGGTGTTATAAGCTAAATTATTATTTATCCCTGAAAACTGTAATCCAAAAATGACTTTTGACCGATCGGTAAATTACAACTGTACTGCGCACGAAGCACGTGCGCCGCGATAAACGGTTCATTTGCCGTGTTCGGACCGTGAACGCCCCCCCCCCCCCCGCTGCAGAAGAGGAGCGGGGGGGCATGGTCCGTTCACGGTTCCCCCCCACACACACACACACAGTAGCGAGGGGGGGGGGGCCGCTGTGAAAGCATGCAAGGAGTGTAATCCGTCATGTAGAGGGCCGAATTTGGTCCTTGGTAGCGGGGGGGGGGACGACCCCCCGCCCACACACACACACAGAGACACAGCCCTGAGTGTGGCCTTTCATTAGAGCCTAAAATGAAGATTCTACATTGAACTATTCAAAAGTTACAGACGTTTTTCCAAACTGTGCCATTTGGCACAATTTGGCACAGTTCCAAAATGCCTGGGAACAGCCTGAGAACAAAGCTGTGTAAAATATTCATTTTTTGTGGTATTGTTACCAAATTTGGATCTCAGCTGGATAACACTTGGTTCTACATTTCTGTTGCATTTTCCAGCCGGATCGGACAGCTGTGTGTTATTTACAAGCATTTGTATCCAAAAAAACACTGTGTCCAATTTTTTTTTTCTTCAAGTTCAGTATGTTTAGATGACTGTAACTCAGTGGCCAGAGCACATAGAGAGATTATGTTTTTTTTGCCAAAAAATTCAAAGTGTTTTCTTTTAAATGAGACCAACCCCATGAAGATGCTACAAAGGGTTGAATAACAGCTTTCGATTTACTTTGGGCACGTTATTTTTTGGCATTTTTAGGAAAATTGCCCGGAGTGCAAGTGGTTAATCTGGCCCTTTTTCATGTACTGTCCCTTCAAGACGTGTCCACTCAGTTATGTGCATGGTAACGCCATAGGGCCACGTGCCTCGGCAACCGGGAAACCAAACATTGCAGAAAAACTATTATGGGGCGTGTCCACCAAACTCGTTTTTCTTCCTGTGGGTGACTACTTTCTATTCATTCTCTATGTTGTCCAGCGTTCACGTGCTGAAGCGCTTTGAGTGGTGGCCGCTTTTTATCACAGTGCTCAGGGCTGAAAAAAGTTCAACTTGTCAAACAGCTGCGCTCGTCAATGTCAGACCTTTCTAAGCAGCCAATCAGAATTAAGGAAGGGTGGGACATAGGACGCCAGTACAGAAAGATGAGAATGGGAGGTGATGGTGGAGGATGTGGAGGCTGAACTTTGCTGCATCAAACAATGTGCATTTGTAGTTGATAACTGCAACAAAGTGGTATGATACCACACTGTTGTGTAATATTGCTTAATAATTATGAACCTTGTCAGTAAACTGTAATGGAGAAGAGAGGAGGAAAAAAAAAAGAAAACCGACCTGAAAGATTCAATAAACCATGTTGATATAAGGTGGAATTGTCCAGCCCCAATGTATGGTCAATACAATTATGATAGTCTTGTTATTATTATTATAATGTCATATAATGTAGACATATTGTTTTTGCTGTGGTTTGTCAGTTAAATTAAGTTAAAACTGTTATTTTTTATTTACTATTTTACTTCATGCAGCTTGCATCTATAGACATACAGTGGTGTGAAAAAGTGTTTGCCCCCTTCCCGAGATCTCATTTTTTTGTATGTTTGTTACACTTAAATGTTTCAGATCATCAAACAAATTTAAATATTAGACAAAGATAATACAAGTAAACACAAAATGCAGTTTTTAAATGAAGGTGTTTTGTCATGGATCTCCCCTTGGGGCAGAGAGAAACAGACCCATGTGCCAACTGCAGTTTGTGGTTTTTATTAACAAAGCACACAAAGTGCCAGAGTTCAGCAAGGCAAAAATCCAAATACAGAAAATGAGGTAAACTTGCAGATTAGTACCAGAACAGGAATGGGATTCTGGTGGTGAAGAGGGAGGATTCTCATTGAGCCTGCTGCAGTGAGAGAACAATCAGACAGTCTTTAAATAGTTAGGGAACAGGATGAAGCAATGGGCGACAGGTACGGGCTGCATGACTGGGCAGGTGACCTAATTAAACAACAACTAACAGCTGAGACGATTAGGGAACAGGCAGTGAGACGATGATAGGGTGGGAGTGTCTGGAAGAGGAGGTAAGGCAGTCATGTCACATGGAAACAAAATATAAATCCAAAACTACAGGAACTGACAAAATAATACTAACACTAAAGACATAAATAACTAACAGAACGATAAACCACCAAGGAGACATCATAACTCAATACGCAGGAAAACAGCACAAAGCTGGAAAAATACAGAAAATATTCAGAAATAAATTAAGAGCCTGAGCCTGGTGAAACACCGTGCTCAGCCTCATGACAGAGCCCCTCCACCCCCTCCTTAAGGGGTGGACTCCAGACACCCCAAGGTAACACCCAAAAAAGAAAAAAGCCCCCCCCCCAAAAAAGGTATTGTGGGTGACACACATTGTGGGCTCACGCTGCCACAGAGACAGAACTGTATGTGTATTGAGGGTGTCACGTCTGCAAGGACAGAGGACTCGAATCTGCAGAAGATAACAAGGAGGTGTTAGATTTGTCTCTTTGTCCCACAGAAGATGCCCCGGACAGACTTCCGGTTCATCAGGAAATGAGAGACAATGGTGAAGCTTCAAAGGGATGCTTTGTGACTGTATGTTTACTGAAGACACCATGTGACTTGAATTCTGATGCTGGAAACATATATAAGGGTGTTGAGATATGATTCTGTCTCTTTTCCTGCTTTGAGAATGATAGAAGCTGTGTTCTGTTAATAAAGCTGGTTTACGATTAAACTCAGCCTCATCTTTTGAGCACACCTTCTACACTGGTGACCTACGACGAAAAATGAGCAGACAGAATTCTCCCGAGCGGGGCTCGGCGGAAGCCAGCCTGATGGCCGCCTCCACGATCCGGCTGCCCGATTTCTGGCAGCACAGCCCGCGCTCATGGTTTAGCGCAGTCGAGGCGCAGTTCAACCTCCGGAGAATCTCCAACGACGACACACGATTCTACCACGTGGTAGCGAAGCTGGACAGCAACACGGTCCAGAGAGTGGAAGATCTGGTTAATCATCCACCAGACAGCGGCCAGTACAGCGCATTGAAGGACGCGCTGATCAGCCATTTCACCCCCTCAGTCCAACAACGAGCAGAGGGGCTCCTGACGTTGACGGAGGCAGAAAACGATAGACCTGCGGACCTGATGGTGAAGATGCTGAAGCTCAAAGACTCTGAGGATGGCGAATTCATTTTCGCCCACCTTTTCCTTCGAACCCTGCCACCAGCAGTGAGAGTGGCCCTGGCAGAGTCGCCCCGATTGGCCAGGCGAGACTACCATGGGTTGAGCAAAGAGGCGCAGCGGTTGGTTGACGCCCACAAGCGGAACGCGGCCAGCCCGGGAACAGCGTCCGGAGACAGCGCAGGTCCAGCGGCTGCGGCGCCAGACGCACCAATGGCAGCGGCGACAGGAGCCAGACGACGCAGAGCGGAGGACGGCCCGTGCTTCTACCACCGCCGTTTTGCAGAGAGAGCACACAGGTGCGTCCCACCGTGCAACTTTAAGCGCCAGGGAAACGCCAAGACCGAGGGCCGGTAGCAGCTGCGACCTTCGGCAACGAGAACAGGCTGCTTTACCTGACGGATGCACGCTCGGGGAAACAGTTCCTCGTGGACACGGGCTCTCAGCTGAGTTTCGTCACACCCACCTACACGGAACGGCTGATGCCTTCTAAAGCTCCCTGGGTGTCAGTGTCAGCAGCGAATGGCTCCACGATTAAAACGTTCGGTGAAAGGACCATGCTTCTGTCCTTACAGGGCCGTTCATTTGAGTGGACATTTATTGTAGCAGCAGTCAGTTTCAACATGTTAGAGGCTGATTTTTTGTGCTCACATGGTTTATTGGTTGACCTTGCTAATAGACGTCTGATTAATGCACTATCCTTTCATTCTATTCCCTGCACAGCTCGGGTGGCCCCGCCGACTGCACATGCCAGCGTTTCAGCTGCGGGCGGTAAGTTTCACACATTGCTTGCTCAGTTCCCAGCACTCACAGTCCCCACGTTTTCGGCAACGGTAGCTAAACATGGCGTAGAGCATTTCATAACAACCACCGGCCCTCCCGTTTTTGCAAAAGCTCGGCGCTTGGACCCAGCTAAACTGGCCATCGCACGCGAGGAGTTCACTAATCTTGAAAAACTGGGCATTGTTAGACGCTCCAAGAGCTCTTGGGCTTCGCCGTTACACATGGTCCCAAAGGCTGACGGCTCGTGGCGACCTTGCGGCGATTTCCGCAGGTTGAACAACGTCTCAGCTCATGACCGCTACCCGATTCCGCACATTCAGGATTTTTCTGTTCATTTGGCGGGGGCGCGCATTTTTTCTAAAATAGACTTGGTGCGCGGTTACCACCAGGTTCCAGTGCGCGCGCAAGATGTACCCAAAACAGCGGTCATAACTCCTTTCGGCCTTTTTGAGTTTTTGTGCATGCCTTTTGGCCTCAAGGGGGCCACGCAGACTTTCCAACGCATGATGGATGCAGTTTTACGCGACCTTCCTTTCGTGTTCGTTTATTTGGACGATATTTTGGTAGCCAGCGCGTCCAAGGGCGAGCACGAAAAACACCTCACAGCTGTTTTTCGGAGACTGGCAGAGCACGGGTTAATAGTTAACCCAGCGAAGTGCCAGTTTGGGGTGGCGCAGATTGATTTTTTGGGACATCGCGTTTCGGCAGAAGGAGCGGTTCCTCTGCCAGATAAAGTGCGTGCCATAACGGATTTTCCGTAACCTCAAACGGTCAAGGCGCTTCAGGAGTTTCTAGGGATGGTTAATTTTTACAACCGGTTCCTCCCAAGTGCAGCACGACTCATGCAGCCATTGTACACCGCGTTAAAAAAACAAAAGCCCGCAAACAAGGTTGAATGGTCTCCGGAGCGGGAGCGCGCTTTTGCCCAGGTCAAATCAGCCCTGGCAAACGCAGTTTTGTTAGCGCACCCAGTTCCAACGGCCCGCATGGCGCTCACCACTGACGCTTCCGATGTAGCGGTGGGGGCGGTAGTTGAACAGTTTGTGGCAGGTACCTGGCAACCCCTCGCGTTTTTCAGTAGGACTTTGCGCGATAGCAAGCGGAAATACAATGCGTTTGACAGGGAGCTTTTGGCCCTACACTTGGCCATCCGTCATTTTCAGTTCTGGTTAGAGGGGCGACGTTTCACCACGTTTGTGGATCATAAACCGCTAACTTTTGCGATGGCCAAAATTTTTGAACCCTGGTCAGGCCGGCAACAAAGGCAACTAGCTGCAATATCGGAGTTCACTACTGATATTCAGCATGTCGCGGGTAAACACAATGTTGTGGCAGACTGCCTCTCACGCGCAGTAGCACCACCATGCCCCATAGGGGCAGACTCTGTAGCCGTGGCCGCGGGCCCGGGCAGCGACGCGGGAGCGCGCGCAGCCCCGGTCTGTGTTGGGTTAGATTATGCAGCCATGGCTGCGGAGCAGGTTAACGACGCGGACGTGCGCGCGCTCCAGTCTGGACCAACAGGGTTAAGGCTGGAGCACAGGGTGCAGCAAAAGGGTATGCCCCCACTAATCTGCGATGTCTCCACCGGACGGCCCCGCCCCGTGGTGCCAGCCGCGTGGCGTCGCCGCGTTTTTGACTCGGTCCATTCTCTCGCGCACCCGGGGGTGCGTGCATCGATTAAATTGGTGGGACAGAAATTTGTTTGGCCCGGGTTGTGCAAACAGGTCAAAGAATGGGTGGCAGCCTGCGTAGCGTGTCAGCGAGCCAAAATAAACAGACACACTAGGGCCCCGTTAGAACCTTTTCACATCCCCGCTAAACGTTTTGATCACGTGCATGTTGACCTAGTAGGCCCGCTTCCATTATCACACGGGCACACACATCTTTTGACGATGGTGGATCGCACCACGCGCTGGCCAGAGGCGGTTCCTCTGACATCAACCACAGCGGAAGAAGTTGGCGAGCATTTTTAGCAGCGTGGGTTGCGCGTTTCGGTGTACCGTCAGACATAACGTCCAACAGGGGTCCCCAATTTATTTCCGAGCTATGGTCATCGATGGCCCGCAGCTTGGGGGTGAAGATTCATCGCACCACCGCGTATAACCCCCAGGCTAATGGTTTATGCGAACGCTTTCACAGGTCATTGAAAGCAGCCCTCAGAGCGTCGCTAACGGATACAAATTGGGTGGACAAACTTCCATGGGTTTTATTAGGGTTGTGTTCTGCACCTAAGGAAGATTTGCATGCTTCCCCGGCTGAATTAGTTTTTGCTCAACCTCTCCGTTTACCGGGGGAATTTCTCCCCGATAATCCCGCACCAAGTGGCCCCCCGGCTCAGCCGTGGCAGAGCGACTCAGGAGCAAACACGCTCCCTGGCCCGGTCCATCACAGTTTACCACACATTTTTGTGCCAAAGGCTTTAAAAAATGCAGAGTTTGTTTTTGTTAAACATGATGCTCAACGTCCAAGTTTGCGGCCGTTTTATGATGGACCGTTCCGAGTGCTGGAGACCGGGCAGAAGCATTTTCTGCTAGATTTAGGGGGCAGAAGAGAGTTGATTTGCATAAACAGGCTCAAACCCGCCTTTGTTCTGGCTGATGAGGAAGTGCAGCTCGCGAGGCCCCCCCGCCGTGGCAGGCCCCCGAGAGGACATTCTCCAAAGTCTTCACAGAAAGGTGCTAACAGCTTTAATCCACAGGTGCAGAGAGATGTTGCAGGTGCAGCCAAGCCAGGTTGCAGCAGATTCGGCAGAAAGTTAAAACCTAGGCAGTTGGTGGATTGATTAGCGATGTATGGAGTGCTTTGTGTTTTTCCTTTTTTTTATTTTATGCCATGCAGGTTCTGCCTTACTAGACGTTTGGGGGGGGGGGGTAGTGTGGGCGACACACATTGTGGGCCCACGCTGCCACAGAGACAGGACTGTATGTGTATTGAGGGTGTCACGTCTGCAAGGACAGAGGACTCGAATCTGCAGAAGATAACAAGGAGGTGTTAGATTTGTCTCTTTGTCCCACAGAAGATGCCCCGGAGAGATTTCCGGTTCATCAGGAAATGAGAGACAATGGTGAAGCTTCAAAGGGATGCTTTGTGACTGTATGTTTACTGAAGACACCATGTGACTTGAATTCTGATGCTGGAAACATATATAAGGGTGTTGAGATATGATTCTGTCTCTTTTCCTGCTTTGAGAATGATAGAAGCTGTGTTCTATTAATAAAGCTGGTTTACGATTAAACTCAGCCTCGTCTTTTGAGCACACCTTCTACAGTATAACAATAAACCATCCCGGGTGGGAGGTGGGAGGAACAGGCTTAGGAGGAAACAAAAAACACAAACTCCGCTCATGACATCACCCCTGCAATACCAGACCCATGGGCCCCCTAGGCTACAGAACTAAACAGTTCGGGCGGCCGTCCGAAATCCTAGACCTGACAGACGGCAAGGTGGTGCGAGTCGGGTGGCCTACCGTAGAACAACCCAACGGCACAGTCCGTCAGGTGGCCGACCAGAGTTCTTTAGCCAACTGAATAGGAGAGGTGGCCCAGGAGGTGATTCCCCAAGGGAAGGCCCAGCGAAAGGAAGGAGAGCTGAGGAGGGGGAACCACAACGGCGTCAGGCAGAGGAGGGGGAACCATGACGGCATGAGGCAGAAGAGGGGGAACCATGATGGCATCTGGCACAGGTGGGGGAACCACGATGGCGTCTGGCACAGGAGGGGGAACTACGACGGTGTCTGGCGAAGGAGAGGGGACCACGATGCCCCTGGATTGACCAACAGCACCCTCGGTGGTCCCGGATTGGGACAAGGTAGCACCCGCGGAGGCTCCAGACTGGAGCAACGCCGCACCTGCACTGGCTCCGGGCTGGAGCAAAGCAGCATCCATGGTGGCTCCGGGCTGGAGCAAAGCAGCACCTGCGGTGGCTCCAGACTGGAGCAAAGCAGCACCCGCAGTGGCTCTGGGCTGGAGCAAAGCAGCACCCGCGGTAGCGCCACGGCTGGAGCAAAGCAGTACCCATGGTGGCTCCAGACTGTAGCGATGCTGCACCTGCGGTGGTCCCGGACTGGGACATACAGTAGCTGCACCCATGGTGGGCCCTGACTGGACCAAAGCAACACCCGCGGTGGGCCTGGACTGGACCAATGCTGCACCCTCGGTGGACCCAGACTGGGCTAAGGCTGCACCCCTGGCGGGCCTGGACCGGGCCAAAACTGCACTCACAGTGGCCCCTGGGCTGGGGTAGAATGCCCATGACAGGTTCACACTGGAGTACAGCACCCAAGTTGGTCTGAGGCTGGGGCACAGCACCCACGATGGTCCCCAACTGGGATACAACACCCACGGAGACCCGGACTGAGGTGGAGCTGCACCCATAGAGGTCCTGGGCTGGGACAGGGCACCCGCGATGACCTCAACCAGAGGGTGAGCAGCATCCACGGAGGTCCAGGGCTGGGACGGAGCACCCACGACAACCTCAATCGGAGGGGGAGCAGCACCCACGGAGGTCCCGGGCTGGGATGGAGCACCTGCAACGACCTCAGCAAGAGAAGCTGGACTCATGATGATCTCTGGTGGCAGACCTGGACCCACGGAGACATCTGGCAGATCTGGAATCTCCTCAGCGACCCTGGGGGAGAGCTCAGAAAAAACAGCTGGAGAGACAGGGTCAGGGACACTGGCAGCAGTGGAGCCTGGCGAGGAGAGCTTAGGTGCAGCTGACGGCTGCACCCGACTCTCCTCACCAAGAGCCAGGCAAGATTTCTCCAAAACAGACGCAAGAAAAACAAAGGAGAGCACTTGCCTGAGCTTGAGCTCCACCGCTGTCCAGGACTCTGTTGTTCCAGACGATGGTCATTTGGGCCTGGTCCTCTGGAGGTCCAGCTCTGAGTCTGTTGCGGCAGCCCCTGCAGCAGGCATGGTGGCCACACAGCGATGTGACCCACACAGGTGGCTCGCCCGGCGTGGATTCTGGAGGTCAACTACCAGCTAGCGCTGGATCCTGCCCAGCTGACGCCCGGGGATGCTCCTTCGTTGGCACAGGTATTGGCTCAGTCCCCTCCATCCAGAGCATGGTTGTGGGACTGCAACCAGGTCTTCCAGAGTCACAGGCTCCTCCACCATCCGGTGGCTTGGTTCTGGAGCCGGCGGACATTCAGGGTGAATTGGAGGAGACACGGAGAGGGCAGGTGAGAAATTGGTGGCTGCAGCAAGCAGTGAGGACTCAGGGGACTGCGAACACTGAGAATCACCACCGGGAACCAGGCAAAGCATGTTATCATAAAATGTGGGAGAATGAAAAGACACTTGCCTGTGTTCCCGGGGCATGATGTTTCCTGCTGCAGCATGAGTAGGTTTGACCCTCTCCATGGTTTCCACTGAAGAGGGCCCCCCAGGGGAACCTTGAAGAGCTGCCCCTGTAGCTCCAGCGACGGGTGGAGCTGGCGAGAAAATAGCCAACCTCTTAGCAGCGGGAGAGAACGGTGAGGAGAAGGGAGGAACAGCAGCTGTGGACAAAGATGAAGCTGGCGAAGCAGTTGGAGAAGAAAAATACTGAGGGGGCACTGCCGCAGGGGTCTTCAGCCTCGGCGAAGGGGGAGTTGCTGTCTGAGAGGTGGGAGTATTCCTCCGGTGATCCAGAGCTGGATGTCGGCATCAAGGAGTGGATGGAGCTGGTGAAGCGGGAGCAGGAGCAGGAACATGCGCACTGGAGGTGAAGCAGGGTGTCTCCCGCGGAGCGCGCCTCTGGTTCGGCTTTGGGCTCATTGGAGGCAGCCCCCACCTCAGCCAGGGGAAGGACTGCTGCAGGATGGCAGCGTGGACAGCAGCTCCGTGAACTGGGGATACTTTCTCAACTAGGGACGTGCCTCGACTATGGCGACTGCTGAATCCACGCTCTTCCAGATTTTATTTGGGCTGCGGGAGGCGAGAGCTTCATCCACAAAGCTTTGGATGCACTTGGTGGCCCACTGCTCCTTGATACTTGGAGATTCAGCTGCTGGGGACATAATTGCTCCACGGGTAGGTGAGTGAAAAACACACAAAAAGGGCAAAAATCCACAAACTGCAGCGGCTGGGTCTTTACTGGCGGCAGTCTACTGTCATGGATTGCCCCTCAGGGCAGAAAGAAACAGACCCATGCGCCAACTGCAGTTTGCGGTTTTTATTAACAGAGCACACAAAGTGCCAGAGTTCAGCAAGGCAAAAATCCAAATACAGAAAATGAGGTAATCTTACAGATTAGTACCAGAACAGGAATGGGATTCTGGTGGTGAAGAGAGAGGATTCTCAGTGAGACTGCTGCAGTGAGAGAACAATCAGACAGTCTTTAAATAGCTAGGGAACAGGATGAAAAAATGGGCGGCAGGTGCAGACTGCATGAGTGGGCAGGTGACCTAATTAAACAACAGCTCACAGCTGAGATGGCTAGGACAGTGAGACGATGATAGGATGGGAGTGTCTGGAAGAGGAGGTAAGGCAGTCATGTCACATAGAAACAAAATATAAATCCAAAACTACGGGAACTGACAAAATAATACTAATACTAAAGACATAAATAACTAACAGAACGATAAACCACCAAGGAGACATCATAACTCGATACACAGGAAAACAATACAAAGCTGGAAAAATACAGAGAATATTCAGAAATAAATTAAGAGCCTGAGCCCGGTAAAACACTGCGCTCAGCCTCATGACATGTTTTTTACTAAGGGGATAAAAAAATCCAAACCTACATTGCCCTGTGTGAAAAAGTGATTGCCCCCTAAACCTAATAACTGGTTGGGCCACCCTTAGTGTCATAAAATGCTCCTCAGGGCAGAGAGGAAAACCTACGTGCTGAACTGCTAGTTTGTGATATTTTAATGAAAAGACAAAGTCCAAACTGTGTACGAACAAAACTTACGAACATGGACGGCAGAAGAAAACAGATCACACAGGGAAGATAAATGCCTCAACAGGGGCAGGGTTCAGACGCAGACAACTAAAAAAGACTCCAGCAACAAAGGGGAGAAATCATAATCCTTAAATAGAGCTGGGGACAACTGAACACAAATGAAAACAGGTGTGGGAATCAGAACGGGCAGGAGGAAACAATGATTTTAACTTGGATCAGCTGGGAGCAATGAGAGGGGGGAGAACGGGGCTGACAGCTGACAGGGACACCGCCCACCAAGGAGCAAATCCCAGAAGTGCCACTGACAGCTGTCAACCCAGAGGGAGAACACAATAGTGAGATATAAAGAATTCAATGTCAACAAATACAGGCTAAGAAATAAATACAAACTAACACCACATACAACAAAATTATGACATAAATAAGAAACAGTACGAGATAAACAGAAACCAAAAGCACAAAATACAACAAATAAACAAATACAGAGAAAAGCCATGAGACTGAGCATGGGGGAATCTCCAGTGCTCAGCTCATGACACCTCGCAGCAACAACTGCAATCAAGAGTCTATGATAACTGGCAATGAGTCTTTTTCAGCACTGTGGAGGAATTTTGGCCCACTCATCTTTGCAGAATTGTTGTAATTCAGCTGTACTGGAGAGTTTTCGAACATGAACCACCTTTTTAATTCAATTCAATTCAATTCAACTTTATTTATATAGCGCCATTTCACAACATCAGTCACCTCATAGAACTTTCCACTGTAGGGGAAACCCCCACAACTGCAGAAAGACCCCAGCAATCAGGCGATCCCCTATGAGCAAGCACTTGGTGATGGTGGAGAGGAAAAACTCCCTTTTAACAGGAAGAAACCTCCAGCAGAACCAGGCTCAGGGAGGGGCAGTCATCTGCTGCAACTGGCTGGGGGGTGAGGGGATAGAGAAGATGAAAAGAACAGACATGCAGAGAGCAAACAGCACAACGGGGACTCAATCTATGGGAGAGAACAAACAGATGTTAATGACCAGCAAAAATATTTCATTGAGAGTGAAGAAAGGAGTGAAGCCCAGTGCATTATTGGAGGTCCCCCAGCTGTCTAAACCTATTAGCAGCATAACTAAGGGAGGGTTCAGAGGCACATGATCCCTCCCTAATTATAGGCTATATCAAAAAGGAAGGTTTTAACCCTATTCTTAAAAACAGAGATCGAGTCTGACTCCTGAATCCAGATTGGCAGCTGGTTCCACAGGAGAGGAGCTTGATAATTGAAGGCTCTGCCTCCCATTGTACTTTTGGAGATTCTAGGTATTACAAGTAATCCCGCATTTTGGGAGCGTAGTGTTCTGTTAGGAGAATAGGGTAGATCTTTTAAATAAAAAGGGGCCTGATTATATAGAGCTTTGTAAGTGAGAAGAAGGATTTTAAACTTAATTCTAAACTCTATGGGAAGCCAATGAAGGGAGGCCAGAACCGGAGAGATATTATCTCTCTTTCTAGTATCTGTTAAAACTCTTGCTGCAGCATTTTGGATCAGCTAAATACTTTTTAAAGATGTTTTAGGACAGCCTGCCAATAACAAGTTACAGTAATCTAATCTAGAGCTAACAAAAGCATGGATTAGTTTCTCAGCATCACTCTGAGACAAGATGCTCCTAATCTTGGCAATATTATGCAAATGATAGAAGGCAGTCTTAGAAACAAATTTAACCTCTTGCACTCTGGGATACCGCGGGCGGTCATGTCTCTGCGTCCTAGCGCACCCTCGTGCGCACTAGGACGCACACTGTGCGTCTCAGAGCGCACTGAAAAAAAAAAGCTGCATTTCCGTTCTTCCACTACAGACACAGCCGTGAACAGAAAGCCAAAGGAGTGCTTTGATTGGTTTAGATTTGATTGACCTCTCATTCGACTAATAAGAGCCTTGAATTGGGTTTCTGAAACCTTGAAGAACCAATGACTGAAAACCTAGCAAGAAGGACCCGCCTACCAACGGCTGCGAATACAGCGAGCCAATTGAAGCAGAGAAGTTCAACGGTTGAAAGCGTGCGTCCCGTGCGTAAAATCTGTTTTGTGTAAGCCGCTGGGTGACACACACGCGTTCGCCAGTCTTTTTTTCTTACTACTGTTCTTATTTGTTTTGAAAAATCGTTCGCCAAAACCGCAATCATGGAAGCGCAAAACCGCAATAATGGAATCATGGTTTGACCGGGTTGCGTGACTAGAACCACGAGTCGTAACAAGCGGACCAGCGTCATGTTCGTCTGACAATGAGGAAGAGAAGTTCGCCAGCGACACTGCTGTTGTGGACAGGTAAGTGTTATAAGCTAAATTATTCTTTATCCCTGAAAATTGTAATTAAAATGACTTTTGACCGATCGGTAAATTACAACTGTTCGTCATCCCCACATGACGGACCGGTCCGTGCGCCGCATCCAGACCGTGAACGCCCCCCCCTCGCTACTCTTCTGTAGCGGATTGCAGATATATTGCAGATATTTTAGTACAACTGTGCGTAGTAGACCGCGGTGCACCCTCCCCGCTGTCCGTCATGTGGCGATGGACGATGTCCGTCCTCTGTAGCGGGTGGGGGGGGGGGGTGGTGGTTGTTATCCTCTACATTAGATATTTTAGTATAATTTTTAGTGCACTGTAGGTTATTTTTTCTTGTAAAAAAAAGCCACACATTTTTTACGTGGCATGCTTCTTTGTGTGTGGGGGCTTGTTTGTTCATTCATTCATTCATGAATGAATAAACAACTCCCCCCCCACACACACACACAGCCCTGAGTGTCACCTTTCATTAGAGCCCAAGATCAAGCTTCTATATTGAATCATTCAAAAGTTACAGACGTTTTTCCAAACTGTGCCATTTGGCACAATTTGGCACAGTTCAAAAACGCCTGGGAACAACCTGACAAAAAAGCTGTGTAATATATTCATTTTTTGTGGTATTGTTACAAAATTTGGACCTCAGCTGGATAACACTTGGTTCTACATTTCTGTTGCATTTTCCAGCCCAGATCTGACAGCTGTGTGTTATTTGTAAGCATTTGTATCCCAAAAAAACACCCAGGCGAACTTTATTTTCTTCAAGTTCAGTATGTTTAGATGACTGTTACTCAGTGGCAGGAGCACTTAGAGAGATTATGACTGTTTTGCCAAAAAATTCAAAGAGTTTTCTTTTAAATGAGACCAACCCCATGAAGATGCTGCAAAGGGCTGAAGAACAGCTTTTGATTTACTTTGGGTATGTTATTTTTTGGCATTTTTAGGGAAATTGACCAGAGTGCAACGGGTTAATATGTGAATTAAAAAACAGATCTTGATCAAAAATATCTCCAAGGTTTCTCACAGAACTATTCAGAGAAAGAGTAACCGCATCCAAACTAAGAGTTTGATTTGGAAAGGTAATTCTAAGGTTTTTTGGACCAACTAGAATGACTTCAGTCTTATCTGAATTTAATAGCAGGAAATTACAAGTCATCTGAGCTTTGATTTCCTTAAGACAGGCTGCTAACTTGGCTAATTGGTTACTATCATCTGGCTTCACTGACAGGTGTAATTGTGTGTCATCTGCATAACAATGAAAATGTATACAGTGCTTTCTAATAATAATTCCTTATCTAATAATAATTCCTAATTATATATGCTTCCTAATGGAGCATATATAAACTAAAAAGAATAGGGCCTAGCACAGATCCCTGTGGAACTCCATGACTGAGCTTTGAGTTGGAAGAAAACTCATTATTGACATGAACAAACTGGAACCTATCAGATAAATAAGATCTAAACCACTGCAATGAAGTTCCATTAAGTCCGTCATAGTGTTCTAATCTATCAAGTAGAATATTATGATCGATAGTATCAAAAGCTGCATAAGGTCTAAAAGGACAAGTACAGAAACAAGTCCATTATCAGATGCGATAAGGAGGTCATTAGTGACCTTCACTAAGGCTGTTTCAGTACTATGATGGATTCTAAACCCAGATTGAAACTCTTCAAATAAACCATTTCCTTGCAAATGGTCAACTAACTGTGTAGCAACAACTCTTTCTAAGATTTTTGAAATGAAAGGCAGATTAGAGATTGGTCTATAGTTAGCTAAAACTCCTGGATCCAGCGTTGGCTTTTTGAGTAAGGGTTTTTTGAGTAAGGCCATGCAGTACACGGCCTAATGTTAATGAAGAATTGATTATTTGAAGAATAGAGCTGCCAATAAATGGTAAGACTTCTTTTAATAACCTGGTTGGAATAGGGTCTAAAAGACAAGTTGAAGGCTTGGATGAGGAAATTATTTTATCTCACTCTAAAAAGTTGTCATGAACTCCTCATGTGCTTCTCCACAGCACACGGAGGAGGGGAAAAAGGATGAGGATTTACGCGCTGGATTACACCACACACACCTTTATTAAACACCCACAACTGACAGACAGTTTAAATGCATAACATTCACAATGGCTCAAGGAGTCCTCCAGGACGCTCGACAGTCTGGGTGAGAATACCGGGGAAACCACACACACAGATTAAACTCACCAGACTGGAGCTGTCTGAGTAAATCCAAAAGCTCCAAGCGAATACAGTCCTTTAACATGACTCCATATGGTGAACGAAGACAGTAGATGAAGTGCAATGACCCAGCAATGCATGACTGGAAAAAGGCTCCTTAAGTACATGCATTGCTGGATCCACAAATTGAGCACACCTGGGCGAGAAGCGGGGAGATGGCACATGGGAGTGGGAACAGCTGGCAGTAACAGAGAGGGGCGTGGTCCGACCGGCAGACAGTTAGACAGCGCTCACTCCAGCGTGAGCCCAAGAGGCTGCCTCACCGCTGCCGGCCAGAAAGCAGTGGCTATGGGTATGGCAGAGCACACAGAAATACATACTAACATACATACAATGTGGCACGTACCCACAGAGAGGCCAGGACCGAGCTGGGGGAAACCAAGCTGGCTCGGTTCCTGACAAAGGTCAGTTGGAGTAAACTCATCCAAACAGATATCAATTGAAGGAGTTGTAGTAGTTACTGTATTTAAGTTAATGGTGGGAAGAATCTGACTGATTTTATCTCTGATAGATGAAATTTTATTATTGAGAAAATTCATAAAGTCCTAACTAGAAAGCTCTAAGGGAATGCTAGGATTGACATAGTCCTGACTGTTTGTCAGCCTGGCTACAGTGCTGAAAAGAAACCTGGGATTATTTTTGTTCTCTTCTATTAATGCAGAATAATAACTTGTTCTAGCTTTTCTAAGAGATTTTTTATAAATTAAAAGATGATTTCTCCAGGCTAAATAGATTTCATCTAATTTAGTGGAGCACCATTTTCTTTCTAATTGACGAGTCTTCTGTTTTAAGCTACAAGTTTCTGTGTTGAACCAAGGTTTTGGAAATTTGGATAAAAATGATACCAGATTGTTAGGTAAATGAGACGCACCATCGAAAGTGGGATGCATGCCATCTCGTCTAATAAGACCAGGATTTCCCCAAAATGAGTTCCAATTGTCTATGTAGCCCACATCCTTTGCAGGACACCACACAGACCGCCAGTGGTTGAAGGATGACAAGCGGCTAAACATGTCATCACTGGTCAGGTTGGGGAGGGGCCCAGAAAATACTACAGAGGCAGACATCGTTTTTGCAAAGGCACACACCGATTCCGCATTAAGTTTTGTGACTTTGGCATGACCTTTTGAAGGCCATGCCACAGCATTTCAGTCGGATTCAGGTCAGGACTTTGACTAAGCCACTCCAAAGTCTTCATTATGTTTTTCTTAAGCCATTTAGAGGTGGACATGCTGGTGTGTTTTGGACCATTGTCCTGCTTCAGAACCCTAGTGCGCTTCAGCTTGAGGTCACAAACAGGTGGCCAGACATTCTGCTTCAGGATATTTTGGTAGACAGCAGAATTCATGGTTCCATTTACCACAGCAAGTCTTCCAGGTCCTGAAGCAGCAAAACAGCCCCAGACAATCACACTACCACCACCATATTTTACTGTTGGTATGCTTAGGTATGACTGTGAGAGTGAATGGTTGTCTGTCTCTCTGTGCTGGCCCTGCAATGGACTGGCGATCTGTCCAGGGTGTACCCTGCCTCTCGCCCAAAGATGCTGGGATAGGCTCCAGCCCCCCCCCCCCCCCCCAACCCAAAAAGGATTAAGCTGAAGAAGCTAGATGGATGGATGGATGGATGATGTTCCTTTTCTGAAATACTGTGTTACTTTTATGCTGGATGTAATAGGACACACACCTTCCAAAAAGTTCAACTTTTTTCTTGTCAGTCCACAGAGTATTTTCCCAAATGTCTTGGGGATCATCAAGATGTTTTCTGGCAAAACTGAGACGAGCTTTTATGTTCTTTTTGCACAGCAGTGGTTTTTGTCTTGGAACTCTGCATTGCAGGTCATTTTTGCCCAGTCTCTTTCTTATGGTGGAGCCATGAACACTGACCTTAACTGAGACAAGAGAGGCCTGCAGTTCTTTGGATGTTGTTGTGGGGTCTTTTGTGACCTCTTGAATGATCCGTCGCTGCAATCTTGGGGTAATTTGGTCAGCAGGCCACTCCTGGGAAGGTTCACCATTATTCCATGTTTTCGCCATTTGTGGCTAATGGCTGTCACTGTGGTTTGCTGGAGTCCCAAAGCTTTAGAAATGGCTTTATAGCCTTTTCCAGACTGATAGAGCTCAATTACTTTGTTTCTCCTTTGTTCCTGAATTTCTTTGCATTGCAGCATGATGTCCAGCTTTTGAGGATCTTTTGGTCTACTTCACTTTGTCAGGCAAGTCCTATTTAAGTGATTTCTTGATTGAGAACAGGTGTGGCAGTAATCAGACCCGGGTGTGGCTAGAGAAATTGAACTCAGCTTTCCAAAGACGTGATAAACCACAGTTAATTTATGTTTTAACGGGGGAGGGGTCACTTTTTCACTCAGGGCCATGTAGGCTTGATTTTTTTTATCCTTAATAATAAACACCATCATTTAAAAACTGCATTTTGTGTTTACTTGTGTTATCTTTGTCTAATATTTAAATTTGTTTGATGATCTGAAACATTTAAATGTGACAAACATATAAAAAAAAGAGAAATCAGGAAGGGGGCAAACACTTTTTCACACCACTGTATATTAGGGATGAGCTGATCCAATCTGCGGTATCTGATTCGATCCAGGCAAAATGGCTGGATTGATATCAGTAAGGAATAAAAGTAATTTACTGATTCAATACATTATCCATCCATCCATCTTCTACCACTTTTCTGGAGGTCCGGGTCGCAGAGGCAGCAGTTCAAGCAGATTTGATACGTTAATTAAGAATGGGCGTGTAATGTCACCCGACGGAAAAACCACAAGGAACTGTGGGAAAAGTGTTCAGCCTGTCTGTGCTTAGTAGTGAGCAATGAATGCGATTGGGTTGTGTGCCCACCAAATGTGTTTTTTTCTGCAGTGGGTGACTATTTTCTGTTCATTTTCTATGTAGTTCGGCGTTTAATGTGCTCAGTACCCTCACGCAAAAACACTCTCAGCAATCAGCGCTGTGGTCATGGCACTGAAAGCTGAAAAAAAGTTCAACTTTCAAAGCGCGTGGTGCTTATCAGCTGCACACCTCTCTCACCAGCCGATCAGAATCAGCCTAAAAGTACACCATGATCAATATTTTACAGCCAAAGCTTGGAGGGACGTGTATTTTTTTTTTTCTTACCAGTATGATGTGATTTATTCCAGTGAGTGGAGTGTTTCAGAGCAAAATCTGAAATCCCCGGCATGCTTTGAGAGAAGATCATATAGGCCAGCTTCCATCAAACTGCTTTTGACAGGTTTGTGACCCCTTCGCCCTGCCCAAACCCCACCCATACCCCACCCCTTTCCTCTGTGCACACCCCGCCCCCTTTGACCTGACGTGACCTTGACCTCCCCTTTGATCCGTAATTATCCTTTGATCAGAGATGACCTTTAATGACCTGTAATTATCCTTTGATCAGCAACATACTTTATGAACCGTAATTATCCTTTGATCAGCGATGACCTTGATGACCCGTAATTATCCTTTGACCACCAACAATCTTTATGACCAATAATTATCCTTTGATCCATGATAACCTTTGACCCCCACCCTGGCTGGGTGTGGGAATGGAATGTTAACCTTTCAACTGTCCACATTTTATGGATGGGTCTCGTGCCCCCAGTGGCACAGTGCAGCAACTGCATGTGTCAACTTATTGACGTCCCCCGGCTATACTGAGAATTTGTACTAATCTGTATTGATCTGACAGTTTAGAAGGTGGCAGACACGCGCCGAAGGAATCATGACTGACCTGGAATATAGCAAAGAAGAAGAAATCCTCATTATTCTTCCTTTTTCCACTTTGAGTTCACACATCAATGTGGATGCCGCCATGTTTGGTCATTGCGGCAGCAATGATGACTGAAACTGCATGAAACGGGGAAAATAGCCACGTAATACAAATGAAATTCACGTGGGATAATCATAAGTGTTTGTAGATGTGGAAGCGGGTGTAAATTACTAAGTAAATGCAAAACATTGGCCACAATGGACGAAAAACTGAGCTCCCATTACCAAGATGGTGGCACCCACAAGCGGCTGGATTCCCACAGGAAAAATGCACCAAACAGAAAAAATAGCCACGTAATACAAACAAAATTCATGTGGGATAATCATAAGGGTGTGTAGATGTGTAAGTGGGTGTAAATTACTAAGTATACGCGAAATATTGGCAACAATGGATGAAAACGGACCGGTCACGTGGGCGAGCGAGCCCCTCCACCCGGCAACAGGTAAGAGAAATATATGGTTTTGTTTTTTTTTTTACATTTTATTGATTTTCTGGTTCATATACTTTAACGATTAGATAAAAACATATCCCTGTAGACAAATCAGCGTAAAAAACAAACAGACCATCCTTTGTGTAAATGTGTCCAAAGTCCACTTTTGACTGAGTTATGTAATTTATATAGTTGTCACAACATTATGCAAATTAGATGCGTAAATTTATTCCTATCTGAAACTTTGGATCATATTCTACATCTTTCTAATTGACAGTAAGCCATTATCTCTTGTAACTTTCAAGTTATATAGCACGGTTATGGCTGCACGGTGGCGCAGTGGTTAGCACTGCGGCAGCACAGTTTACCCTTGGCCGGGGGATTGTGGGGATCGTGGGATCGTGGGTTCGATCCCAGCCCCCGACCAACAGTGATCTGTGTGGAGTTTGCATGTTCTCCCCGTGTTGCGTGGGTTTACTCCGGGATTTCTCCGGTTTCCTCCCACATGCCAAAGACATGCATGTTAGGTTAATTGGCTGTTCTAAAAAATTGTCCCTAGATATCTGTTTCCTATAGGCCCTTAGAATAGAGGGTTAGTATTAATGAAAGCGCTTTGAGTGGTCTTTGTGACTAGAAAAGCGCTATATAAGTGCAGGTTAGTTAGTTAGTTAGTTAGTTATAGCCTTGGAAATCTGAACTATTTTGTTGACAAAATTTTTTTTACCACTCTTGACCACTAGGGGCCTTGCGTTGCTCCAGGCGCTGCCCCAGATGCAACATGGCGCCTCGGGCAATTAGAGGCTTAACATATGGGAAATGCTGGGAATGGCGCATGTTGTAGTTGCAGAGCTTTATATACATACGGCTGAAGTAACACCGCGCGGAAAAAAGATAATGCACAATTGCAGAGCTAAACATTAAACAATAAACTTTAAATTTTAACAAAATAAAATGGTGAACAGCAATAGCGCTTTTTCTCATGAACAAGAAGGGACTTTACAGATCCCGTTATACACACACACACACACACACACACACACACACACACGACAATGAAAAAAGAGAAAAAACTCACCACGAGTGTGGGTTAGCGAGACACCTGCCTCCAGATTTTGGTCCAGACCGGTCGAGGATTACCTGGGAAAAAAGAGGATTGTCTGAGCTGCATCCAGACCCCTGTGGGTGACAGCACCTCCCACTACTAACCCCACCCAACGATTTTAAAAGAAGACCACCCAACCACCCATTTTTGCCCAAACCAAAATGGAGACAGACCCCACGGCCTAGCCAGTGGCGTTCTAGAGGCAGGGTAACCCCCAACCCCAGCCAGGGGTCAACCCGCAGTAGGAAAAAAACAGTACACTGTCAATCCAGAGGTCTTCGCGTGAACAGGGATAGATTGAACTGTGCAAAAAGTAAGCCTTCAAATGTGTGTTTTCGCACCTACTTCCCTCCTTTTTTTTCCTTAATCAAACAACCCAATAATGACAAAAAAAACTTATCTGTATGCTTGTGACAATTAATTTACTTTGTGCTGATACTAGGAAATTTGACATTTCTCCTATCAAAAAGCATTTTTATCATTATCACTCTATCACCATTAAAGCAACAAATCTCTGTGTGTGTCTCTCACGTTTATAGGACATCATAGGACGGCCTATGATGTGTGTGTGTCTGTCACGTTTATAGGACTGCCTATGAGCTCTGCCTGATCATCATAGGACGTCCTATGAACTCAGGCATCATAGGACTCGCGATGCCGTCATAAAGAAATCTCTGTGTGTGTCTGTATGTGTGTCTGTCACGTTTATAGGACATCATAGGATGGCCTATGATCTCTGCCTGATCATCATAGGACGTCCTATGAACTCAGGCATCATAGGACTCGCGATGCTGTCATAAAGATATTCACGATGCCATAGACGGCACATAGACAAATGTGCCTTTATGATGTCGTATAGACCATCACTCACGATGCCTAGACTAATGTGTCTTTATGATGTCATATGGCTCAAAATTGTCAAGGTGAATAAGTCACAGGGCCAGTCTTTACAGCGCGTTCGTGTTTTCTGCACAAGATTTCTGCAGCCATGGCCAATTCTACGTTGCCGCGAGCAGAGTTGCCAGATCAAGCAGTCTTCGTATTGTTGCTCAAGATGAAGAAACTAAGCAAAAGCGTCACTTTCTCAGCAATGTTATTTTTAAAGAGGTGCTGACACAGTAAAAACGTGTAACCTTGAAGAATGCCAGTCTACACTACAAATGTGTAAAATGCCAAGCAAAGCATTGATTTTCTCCGGGTGCTCCAGTTTCTTGGTTTCTATGGGCATGCATGGGCCTTCATGAACAGGGTCAAAAGCCACTTTTTGCTCAGATCTATTTTCATGATCCTGCCCTTGAACTGGAATTACGATGCACCTATCTCTCAACCAGTGGTCTGAATGAAGAAGTAGACCCACCAGATGGAGAGCAATAAAATGAGGAGAACTGCTGCACGTCAGAAAAGATACTGTGAACATGAAACACCTCAGGTTGCAGCAGTACGCTGCAGGCATGTTGACTGTGAACAACACAGCCGTCTGAGACATGTCATGATTGATAAGGAAATTCAGCCCACATGCACGGTGCAGCAACAAAGAGACAATCAACGGTAAGCACGATTGAAAGTTTTATTAAATCTCAAAACACGCTCTGCTACAGAACAGCAACTCGCCAGAGGAATGGGCCTGTGGAGAGAGAGTGAGAGCTGTGAGCGGAGGAATGGAGATAGGGAAATGGGCGAACCAAATTACCACTTACGTGGGCTCTGAGGGAGCGCAGGTCGAACCCCAGTGGGGAATAGACGAACCGGCAGGGTAGGAGACTGCGGGTGGAGTCAGACCAGGCGGAGGTTCCCGTTGTGGGAAAAGTTGTGGCAGGAGAGCATGCACAGCCCCCAGTGACACACCTACACGATGGTAGCAACCTGCACCGAGGAGGTAAAGCACAAAGATTAATAGCTTCTTAACCGTTTGTGATCAAGACAACTTACTTGTCCATTAGGTAGTTACCCAGACGAGCCAGCGTTGAATCACTGAAGCAAGCCTCCTTAAATACGCTGGCTGATAAGAGGGCGCAGGTGTGTTCTCCTGCTCAGGTGCGCTGACGAGCGGCGGAGAGAAGAACAGGAAGGAGGGGGTGCGCTCTCGCCGCCCATGACAGGTCCTCCCTTCTAGGAGTGCCTCCCGGCGATCTACAGGGCTTATCAGGATGAGCCTGATGGTAGGACCGGAGCATCTCCCTATCCAAGATCCGGGCCAAAGGAACCCAGGATCGCTCCTCCGGGCCATAGCCCTCCCAGTCCACCAAATACTGGAGGCCCCGGCCCCGACGGCGAACATCCACGATCCAGCGGACTGTGTGGGCAGGGTGCCCATCGATGATCCGGGAAGGAGGAGGCGGCTTTGGAGGGGGGGGGGACACAGGGGACTGACCGAGAGGGACTTGATGTGTGAGACGTGGAAGGCCGGGTTCACACGGAGCGTAGGTGGGAGGCTCAGCTGAACCGAGGTGTCGTTGACAATCCTGGAGATGGGGAAGGGCCTGATAAAGCGAGGAGACAGATTCTTGGATGTAGTCTTCAAGGGCACCTGACTGGCCGCCAACCAGACCTGCTGTCCCACTCCGTGCTTGGGTGCGGGCGTCCGACGTTTGTCCGCCGCCGCCCGGTTGCGCTCCACAGAGCGGGTAAGAGCGGCACGTGTGGACCTCCAGATGCGCCTACAGCGGCATGCATGCGCCCCCACCGAAGGAACCGTGACCTCCCTCTCGGCCATAAGCAGTAGTGGAGGTGTGTACCCCAGCGACGCCTCGAAGGGAGAGAGCCCCGTAGATGCGGAAACAGCCGTATTCATGGAATACTCCACCCAGGTCAGATGTGAACTCCACGAAGAAGGGTGCTCAGCTGCCACGCACCGCAAGGTGGCCTCCAGGGACTGATTGATGTGCTCTACCTGCCAGTTGCTCTGCGGGTGGTTCCCAGAAGAGAGGCTCACTGTGGTTCCTAGGGTGCGGCAGAAAGCCCTCCAGACTTGCGATGTAAACTGTGGCCCCCGGTCAGACACGATATCCACTGGGATGCCATGGAGACGAATAACGTGATCCGTCAGCAGGACGGCCGTCTCCAAGGCCGAAGGAAGTTTGGGGAGCGCCACTAGGTGGACAGCCTTGGAGAAACGGTCTATGATGGTAAGGATCACAGTTATGCCACGGGAGTCCAGTGATGAAATCCACAGCAATGTGGGACCATGGTCGACCAGGGACGGAGAGGGGATGGAAGAGTCCAGATGGGGGAGGGGGAGCCTGACTTGCCCCGGACACAGGTCTGACAGGCCCGTACGTACTCCCGCACGTCCTGCCGCAGCGTAGGCCACCAGAACCCCCGCCGCACAAGATCGATAGCTCGGGTGATTCCAGGATTCCAGGCAAAGAGGCTGGTGTGACCGCAGTGGATGACGTCACTGCGGAGGGCAGCAGGGATGTACAGGCAATCCGGGGGGCACCCTGCTGGTACAGGCTCCTGAGACTGAGCCCGACGGACCCTCCGCTCGATATCCCATGTAAGGGCACCAAGGACGCATGAAGGTGGAAGAACGGGTTGGGGAGGGGAAGGGGGCGCTACTACCTCGGAATCAAACTGGCGCGATAGTGCATCCGGTTTCGTATTCCGAGAGCCAGGCTGGTAGGTGATAGTAAAATTAAACCGCTGAAAAATAAGGCCCAGCGGGACTGCCTGGTGTTACGTTGGTGGGCCGATCGCAAGTACTCGAGGTTCTTGTGATCAGTCCACACGACAATGGAGTGTATAGCCCCCTCTAGCCAATGTCTCCATTCCTCTAATGCCAACTTAATGGTAAGCAGCTCTCTATCCCCTACGTCGTAATTCTTCTCGGCTGGCGAGAGCCGACGGGAGAAATACGCACACGGATGGAGCTTCTGGTCGGAGGATGTGCGCTGTGAGAGAACAGCGTTCACCCCCGAATCGGAAGCATCCACCTCAAGGATGAACTGGAGCTGCGTGTCGACCTGGGCCAAGATTGGTGTGTCAGTGAACAGACCCTTTAATTTAGCAAAGGCCTGCTCTGCTGCCTCGGTCCACCGAAAGGGGACCTTAACAGAGGTCAGCTGTGTTAAGGGCAGTGTGACCCCACTATAGTTCCTGATGAACCTAGGATAAAAGTTCGCAAACCCGAGGAAGCGTTGAAGCTCCCTACGGGAGTGGGGTGTCGGCCAATCAAGCACTGCCCTCACCTTGGCTGGGTCGGCAACCAGTCTCCCCTCAGCTACTATGAAGCCCAAGAAGGAAGTAGATGTTGTGGGGAACTCGCACTTCTCGGCCTTAACGTAGAGCTGGTTCTCCAAGAGCCATTGTAAAACGGCCCCAACGTGGACCTCATGTTCCTCTGGCGAGCTGGAGAAGATCAAAATGTCATCCAAATAGACAAACACAAATTGGTAGAGCATATCGCGGAGGACGTCGTTAATCAACCGTTGGAAGACAGTGGGGGAGTTGGTGAGCCCAAACGGCATCACCAAATACTTGAATTGCCACAGGTGTGTTTTAAACGGTGCCTTCTACTCGTCCCCCTCGCAAATGCAAATGAGATGGTATGCATTGTGTAAGTCTAATTTGGTAAACACCCATGAGCGCTGAAGGAGCTCAAACGCGGAATTCATCAAGGGCAGAGGGTATTTGTCCTTAACTGTTATGGCACTGAGCTCACGGTAATCGATACACGGGCGGAGCGAGCCATCCTTCTTGCCGACAAAGAAGAACCCGGCCCCGAGAGGAGCCGAAGATGGCCGAATGAGGCTGGCGTTCAGCGACTCTTAAATATACCTCTCCATGGCCTCCCTCTCCGGCCTCGAAATACTATAGAGCCGGCTGGATGGCAGCTTCGCCCCCGGGATGAGGTCCACAGCGCAGTCATAAGAGCGATGAGGTGGCAGCGACAGCGCTCTTGACTTGCTGAAGACCTCCCCTAAATCACGATAAGCCTGGGGAACGAGGCTTGGATCCGGTGGCATGACCGGAGGAGAGGAGACCATGATTGATGGGGCACATTCTGCTGAACTTAAACAATTGGCCAGACAAAACGGGCTCCAGGAGGAGATGGAATTCCGCCCCCAATCAATCACGGGGCTGTGCTTCTGGAGCCATGGATAACCAAGAATCATCGGGGTAGATGACTCTGGGAGAACTAGGAACGTTAGTTCCTCCCGATGATTCCCGGACAAGAGGACGGCGACCGGCCGTGTGCATTCGGCGACCACCGCGACCACGCTGCCAGATATGGTGGTAACGCATTGTTGAGACAGTTGGGACAGTTTAGAAGTAGGAATACCCAGGTCCTGTACGAGCCGGGCCGACACGAAACAGCCTTCTGCCCCAGAATCAATTAACGGCATGACCCTCCTCTCGACCCCCGGCAACTGCACGAGGGCCGGAATAGAGAAATTGCCGGGAGGAGTTAACTTGGTGCCCCCCGCCAGATCCCCCACGGTTACGGACGGGCCACGTCTTTTGGCCGCCGGGGGCATTCGACCCGACTGTGCTCCGGGGAAGCACAGTACAAGCACGCGCCAGTTCTCCTCCTGTGCCAACGCTCAGCCTCGGTTAGGCAAACCCGGCTGAGATCCATCAGTTTGGGAGGAGGTCCGGCGGACCAGCGAGAGGAGGCCTGTTGCTCCCTCGCGTGCTCACGGTAGCAATTGTTCAAGACCATTGAGCGTCTCAGGAACAGCATAAACTGCCATTTCGTCGCGGAGATGGTCATTCAACCCGTGGAGGAACGCGCTGCATAACGCAACCTCGTTCCATCCTGAGTCTGCTGCTTCGACCCGAAACTCCAGAGAGAACTCGGCCACAGACCGAGCCCCCTGGCGGAGAGTCATAAGGCGGCTCATAATGTTCCCCTGACTCTCGGTGTGGTCGAACGCACGAGAAAAAGCAGCCACAAATTGGTCAAACGTGTGACTACGGCCCTCAGGGCTGTCTGCTGTGGCCCGGGCCCAGCTAAGGGCCCCGTCCCGCGGCAGTAGGGTGAAAAACTGAATTTTCGCGACATCTGTTGGGTACTCCCACCCAATCTGCTCCAAATACATCCGTACCTGGTGTAAAAATTCCTTACATTTCCCCACCTTTCCCACGTACGGGGCAGGTGAGGGAACGGAGGTGGCATGGCGAACGGGTGGATGAATCACGGGAGCAGTCTGAGGAGGAGGAGCCGGTGGAGTCCCCCCAGCCAAATGACACATGATTGCTGCATCACAGCCTGCATTGCTGCATCATAGCCTGAAGCTGCTGGTTCATCACAGTAACCTGTTGCTCGGTTGCTTCTAAGCGATCCATAGCTGATTGTCCCCCTGTTGCACCTGCTGAGCCGAGGTTTTGGCTGGCTCGTTCTGTCATGACTGAAAAGGAAATTCAGCCCACGTGCACAGTGCAGCAACAAAGAGACAATCAATGGTAAGCACGTTTGAAAGTTTTATTAAATCTCAAAACACGCTCTGCTACAGAACAGCAACTCGCCAGAGGAATGGGCCTGTGGAGAGAGAGTAAGAGCTGTGAGCGGAGGAATGGAGATAGGGAAATGGGCAAACCAAATTACCACTTACGTGGGCTCTGAGGGAGCGCAGGTCGAACCCCAGCGGGGAATAGATGAACCGGCAGGGTAGGAGACTGTGGGTGGAGTCAGACCGGGCGAAGGTTTCCGTCGTGGGAAAAGTTGTGGCAGGAGAGCGCGCGCAGCCCCTAGCGACACAACTACACGATGGTAGCAACCTGCACCAAGGAGGTAAAGCACAAAGATTAATAGCTTCTTAACCGTTTGTGATCAAGACGACTTACTTGTCCGTTAAGTAATTAACCAGACGAGCCAGTGTTGAATCACTGAAGCAAGCCTCATTAAATACACTGGCTGATAAGAGGGCGCAGATGTATTCTCCTGCTCAGGCGTGCTGACAAGCAGCGGAGAAAAGAACAGGAAGGAGGGGGCGCGCTCTCGCCGCCCATGACAAGACAGGAGGAGACCCTTCAGCAATGGGCATGCAGAAATACTCGCTTATATTTGGTTTCTACGGGCATGGACGGGTATGCACAGGTATGTACTAGTATTTTTAAATGACCACACAACAGTGTTGTAAGGATTGCATGTGTGAAACAATTCTGTAAAACATCCCAAAGCTTGTACATGAAACTTACCAACAGTTAAATTACTTTTATTCAATCAAACCTTTTATAATCTGCTGTGAGCTGAAGAAGTCAGTGTGTCACGATCATAGGCCACCTATGATGTTCCTATATCTGTATGATGTCCTATGATATTCCTTTGATGACGGCGATCATAGGACCATCCACATGATGTCTATATGACGTCAGATAAACCGTAGTCTATATGACATCACATAAACTGTAAGGCTGATGTTCCTATGATCTCTGAAGGATGTCTATATGACATCATACAGACCACAGGACTCCCTACAAGAGTTACTTCTTCTCCCTACAAGGCAGGGCAAGAAGTAGCAAGCAGGGGCAAACAGAGACGGCAGGGCATGGTTACAGAAAACGGGATGGGTGGGGCTGCACAGATAATCACACACGGGGGACCAAAGGGGAGACAAGACCAAGGCAATAATGATAATGATAATTATAATGACGATAATAATAATAATGCTGATAAACTTAAACTAAGAGGAAGACCAATGAAGAAATAAATATGCAAGACAGAATAATAAGAACAATAATAGCAACCCAGGACAATAATAAAGAAGGTGAAATACAGAAAATCCCAACTTACAGCGAGGATATGGGCTGGGACCCATGCCCTGGAGACAAGGAATATCACTCTATACTGTACATAATTCAAGAAATCTCTGTCACGATGACATGATGTCACGATCATAGGACTCGCTAAAAGATCATAGGACGTGCTATGACAGCGAATGCAGCTTGCACTCACGATCATAGGACTCGGTATGACATCATCAAAAATCAAAGGCAGGCATTACTCATGATCATTCCACTCGCTATGACATTATCAACTAGAAAAGCACTCATAGAGCGCATACCTCCGCCAAGGCTCCTTCCGTTTGTCATGGATCACCTCCAAAATGTAATGGGCTTGTGTGTAGGCCTATCGCTACTTGTGGTGAAAATTGCATCCAAATCTGTCCATTAGTTTTGGAGTTTTGTGGCTGACACACTGTGAGAAGAGCCTTGGCTGAGGTATGCATTCCCAGATCATCCCCAAAATGTAATGGGTTCCTCTCTAGGCCAAGAACCACCTCTGGTGAAAATTTCATCCAAATCCATCCAGTGCGGCGGATGCAAATAATAAGCAGCGTTGTTGAAGGTTTTAAGTGAAGCTTTATTATATCATCCAGCCGTCACGAGCTCCGCTCCCGGCGCCGTGCATGCGCGCCGGGAGCGAGCCCACGGCTCTCAGAGAAGGGGGACACAATGTCTGTGTCCTGCAGCAGTAGTTGCAGAATCAGAATGAGATTGAGAGAGTGAGAGAGGGTTTGCGTTACAGAGTTGCAGCATATATACCTAACTACAACAATACATCAAAGGGCATTCCCCAGCAGTTGGTATGATCAAAGAGATAACAGAACAGGCATGAGACATTTGCATTTGAGAGACATACTGATCTCAGTCCCAAGGTCACAGTAAGGACCGGACGCATGAACACAATGCATGAAAGGCAACATTAACATCACAGAAGTGCGCCAGAAGAAACGAGTCTGTCTGTAGACATTAATACACATTTCACTATTCTGTTAATTGCTCTAGCCGAGCGCTGTGTCTGACCAGTCTGTCTGTGGGGGTTACACCAAAGCACATCTACATATTGATCTCAGCCTCTAGGTCACAGTAAGGACAGGACGTATGAACACTATACATGAATGGCACATTACATCACAATACATGCATGGCACATTGCATCACAATACATGCGTGGCACATTGCATCACAATACATGAATGGCACATTACATCTCAGTAGTGCAGCGGGAAAAACCGAGAGAAGAGCTGAGTGTCCTGTGTGTTGTGGGGGGGTTGAATCAACCCGCCACACATTCAGTAGTTTTTGTGTAATCCTGCTGCACAAATACAAACAAAGCCCTTGGTGGAGGTATGCACTTTCAGATCATCACCAAAATCTAATCATCTGTTCCCTGTGCCATTACACACCTTTCCTGAAAATGTTGTCAAAATCCGTTCATAACTTTTTGAGTTATGTTGGTAACAGACAGACAGACAGACAAACAGACAAATGCCAGTAAAAGCATTACCTCCTTGGCGGAGGTAATAAACTCAAGTGTTGCTGTTGTGTCTATCTCCTCCATCTCCAAACTCCCAGGCTGCGGGCGTTGCAATTCATCGCACAACCGCGTACAACCCACAGGCCAATGGGTTATGCGAGCGTTTTCATAGATCATTGAAAGCAGCACTCAGGGGTTCACTGACGGATGCAAATTGGGTAGACAGGTTGCCGTGGGTTTTATTGGGGTTGCGCTCTGCGCCAAAAGAGGATTTGGAAGCTTCCCCGGCAGAGAGCTTGTTTTTGCGCAGCCCCTATGGCTGCCCGAGGAATTTCTGCCAAATAATCCCGCGCCGGACAGCTGCCCGTCTCAGCTTTTGCAGAGTAGCGCAAACACAGGCACACTGCCGGGCCCGGCCCACCACTGTTTTCCGCGTGCTTTTGTGCCTAAAACTTTGAAGAACGCGGAGTTCGTGTTCATCAGACACGACGACCAGCGCCCTCCATTGCGCCTGCACACATGTTGAAAATGGCCCTATCTCACAATGTTAAAGAATCCTTTAAAAAATTCCTGGATCCAGACGGTGATCCGGATCATCCCCAAAATTTAATCAGTTCTTCCTTGTACCATTTCCAACAACGCCTGAAAGTTTCATCGAAATCCGTCCAAAACTTTTTGAGTTATCTTGCTAACCAACAGACAGACAGACAGACAGACAGACAGACAGACAAACCCCAGCAAAAACATTACCTCCTGGCCTGCGGCCTGGCGGAGGTAAAGATCAAAGGCAGCCATCTCAGATCAAATGGGCCTGAAATGATGTCTCCATTTGGCTGTCTGGCCATGACTCAAAAACTGTTTGATGTTCACACACACACACACACACACACACACACACACACACACACACACACACACACACACACACACACACAAGCTCTAGTCTCTCTGTTCCTGCTTCCATGTATGGGCATGGGGGGTTGTGCAAAGCTGAAGAGTCCCGACCAGACCCAAAACATCAGGATGCAGTAGCCATTTGGATGCTGAGAGGAAGGATGTGGGAGCCATTTGAACGCCGAGAAGACTGGTTTGAACCAGTTTGGACAACGGACATGTATTGTTGGAGAGTTGCTGGGAAAGCCCAGCAACCAGAAGCTATATGTGTGTGTGTGTGGGGGGAGGGGCTGTCTTTGTTCTGGGACTTGACCAGGTTGTGCTGCTGAGACCCACGACTGTGTTTGACTATCTGCGTGCTTCAAATAATCTGTGGAATCATTCTTTGCTGAAGTCCAAGGACAGATAATTTTTTCACACATAAGGAATTGCTCAGAACTCATAAGAACTCCTTATACAAAGATATCGTGATGATAAGTCAGTGGCAGTAATGCACCTGTAAGCTGGTTGCCAACCGCCAATCAAATCTAAAAGAAGAAGAAGAGGAAGTATTTCTTCTGTGATTATTGATTGGTTAACTGAAAAGATTCTGCTAACTGTCCTATTTTACTATTTACATGCACGTGCATGATGTCTCTGTTGCATTTGCAAGAGTTTGTGTTTTTAAGCTGCCTGCCCTGCCGCTGTACCAGAATTTTTTGCTTGAAATGTTCAAATTTGGCATCAATGGGTCTGGGACATTCATTTTGAGGATTTTTCTGTCCAGTGCGGTGGACCCGGTGAAAGGTAATTGATTTCACAACATCGGAGGGCATTTTCAGCTGCGTAGATATGAATTCAGAGATCAGCTGTTCTGGATTTTCATTGTTTTTTTCAGCAATTCTGAAGAAAACTAGGTTATCTCTCATGTTGCGTGACTGCAGGTTGAGAATGATTTCCGTCATTTTCCGGTTTTCTTTTACTAATATGTCAAGTTGTGTGGTTAGCGTGTTTACTGACTTTTTCAAGCTATTATTTTCTTCTAAGTGAGAGACGAGCTGTGCCTGGCTGAATTCCAAACTTTCTCGAATGTTCTGGAATTCTTTATTGAACAACTCAACCAATGCAAGTCTAGTATCCATGCTGGTGTTATGGCCTGAGCGCTGATTCTATCCGCGCTCAGGTTGTCCAGTATTTTCCCTGTTCTTATTTCTGGGTTTTTCATATGGCCTTCCAGGGCTTTTATTTTGACAGCGTCACAGCGGGACTTCCGGCTGTCAGAGCCGAGCCGCACCGTGACAGCTGGATGTCATTTCATTAATTACATTCTCCTTTCCTGATTGGGCTTGAATTATCATTTAAGGGAACAGCTGAGGCTTACTCCTCGCTGCGACCTACACAACTGTATGTGCTCCTCCGCGTACGTGACTGGAGCCCCTAACCCTGACTCCAGCCTCCTTTATGATTCATTGTTCCCTGTAAGTGTTTTTCCTCAGAGTCTGTTATTTTGTGTCTAAGCTACTGTATGTTCGTATTTTTGCCCTACGTGGCTGTTTATTTTGTCAGTCTTGTCTTTTGTTAATAAACATGCAAACTCACTGGTTGGCCTATAGCGTCTCAATGATGCCCCACAAGGGACATCCATGACAGTAGGTCGCAGCCAGACGAGACGCCGGTCACCGTGAGTTTGTTTTTTTGGGGGGCTTGTAGTTCCCCCTTCTTTTCCATGTACCAGCATGTTTTGGGGAATGGCATCGCCTAGAAAAGACTGCTCTTTGGACTTGGGCTACGAGCTAATCATGCCCCTCATTGAGGTAGATGGTATCATCTCCCAGGCTCGTAGCAACCCCACCCCCGATGGTTCATGCTGGTACTTGGACCTCGCAGAGGCGACACTTGAGCGCAATCCTTACCATGCCAATCACGTCGAGGGCAGGAAGAAGATGGCCGAAATTATGGCACTTCGGGAGAGGACCCGTGGACCGGAGAGGTATCCCAGCAGGAAGCTGAAGGTGAGGCATCGCCGCTTCTCACCTCAGGATCAGGTTCCTGTTACTCATCTAGCCCAGGGGCTTGCGCCTCCAAAGTGCCGTTCCCATCCGCAGCGAAGGAAGAAGACAGCTGGGACCCCCCATGAAGAGACGCAGTGGGCAGCTGAGCTCGTCAGGGGCCGTGTGGCTGAAGCTCGCTCTTCCTTCCATCCCAGCCAGATCCTAAAACATGTGGTGGCGGCAGTCAGACTGGTGGAAGTCAATCCCGAACTTTATGATTATCCCGAGTATGCCGAGCTGCTAGCCTCTGTTTCTGCACAGCAACGGCACTTCCCTGATCTGACCTTAGCCTCGCCCTCTGCCGGCAGATGTCATCACCCTGCTCGCAATCAGCCTCAGCAAGATCCCCATCCAGATCCTGTTCCGGGTTGCCATGGGAACTCTGTCTCTGAGCCAGCTGTTTCCCCTGCGTCACTATGGAAGGGACAGACAGTAGCCTCAGCTTCCGGGTCATCCGTTCCCGCTGTTCCGTCAGCTCCTCGTTCCTGGACTGCCTCGGCTGCTCCTCCCTCCTCCTCAGCGCTCTCTCCAGCTGCTGTGAGCTCAACAAGTCCTGCCCCAGCTGCGCCCGTCACCAATCCCGTGCAAGCGGCTCCTCTTTGTCTTCCCGCAGGACCCTCCATCACCATCCATAGGGGAAAAGGTAGAACCTAGCCTGCTACAGCAGTCACCATCGGCCCTCAGGAGAACAGGCAAGTGCTGTTTCATTCTCTCACTCCTTATAATGAATTGCCCTGTCTGACTCCCCGGGGTGGAGTTCGGGGTTCACAGTCCCCTGAGCTCCCTCCACCTGCTGTAGCTATAAATATTGAACCTGCATCCTCTGTGTCTCCTTCCCCTCTCTGTGAGTGTCCCCTGGTGTCAGGAATAGACCACTGGACGAAGAAGGAGCCTGTGGCCCTGGAGAGCCTGGTGCCAGCCTTGCAGCTGCGTCACGGGCAGAGGAGGAGGGCGGACCGCCGTTTGGAGCCTGCGCCGATGATTAAGTGTCCTCTGGGTCTCCGTGGAGGAGCGTTCCGACCCCGCAGGTTATGGACCCCCTGCCACCACGCCGTGCGGGCCTTCGGCGTGGACTTCAGCACCAGGGCATCCCCAGACTGTGACGACCATCATGCCGGCTGTGGAGCCCGCCGCAGTCAAGTCGGAACCAGGAATGGACCTCCAGATCATCGAACCTGGATCGTCGGAGTCCTGGACGGCGGTAGAGCCCGAGATCAGGCAAGTGCTCTTTTTTGTCATTCTATTTTCCGTTCTGGAGCATTCTTGCCTGTCTCTCGGAGAAATGAGCCGAGTGCAGCCGACCGCTCCATCCAAGCTTGTCTCGCTGGGCTCTGCCGCTGCTGGTGATCCTGATCCCGGTTCTCTTTGTTCCTCTGAGCCTTTTCCCAGGGTCACCAGAGACGAGTCAGCTCCGGTCATCATGGAGGTTCCAGGTTCGGGCTCAGAGGTCATCCCTGGTGCTGCGCCGGCCCAATCGGGGTCCATTGTGGGTGCTGCTCCGGCCCAATCGGGGTCTGTCGTGGGTGCTGCTCCGGCCCGGTCGGGGTCCGTCGTGCGTGCAGGGTCCAGCAAGGGCGCAGCGCCGGTTCGGTTTGAGATTGGTGAAGGAGCTGCAGATCCTCTGCCGTCTGATGCTGGACTGGCCCCTCATCTTTCCCCCAATCTTCCTCCACCGGGTGCCGCTGGGGTTCCCCGTATTCGGCTCGGCTTCCCCTCGGTATCCCTTTCGGTAGGGAGGCCGCCTCCGAGCTTTCCCCTCTGGTCCTGGTGGCCTGTCTGGTCCTTTGTCAGTCTTGTCTTTTGTTAATAAACATGCAAACTCACTGGTTGGCCTATAGCGTCCCAATGATGCCCTGCAAGGGACATCTATGACAGCTGGAAAGTTTATTTTCAGTGGAGGAAAGAATGTCACTAACCTCTGGTCCGCTCTGTGATTTCTCAGCTGTTATGAATGGTGAATCCGTGGGTCTAGATCTTTTAGACGAGGAGGAGGAAGGAATGTGAGGTTCATCGGGAGATATGCTCGCTTTCTTCTTGTCACAGCAGAGGTGATAAAACTTGTCAGTATAGTCCTCAAGTTCCTCCAGCTCCGTCAAGTAGATGGCAAAATGATATATGAAAAAAGAAAGATAAGAACAGTCAGTTAGTGGATTAATTACAAAAAAAGCTACCTGTGGAAAAGTTTGTTTATGCTCGGTTGACACGAGTCGCTATATTGGATTATTGTGCAACAGTCTCGAAAGGTCTCGTGATCACAGCGTCATCCCCCTTCCTCCATGAACACAGCCAAAATTATCAAAAATGAAGAATGAAAAGTTTGTAAAATGCACACAACAGTCCCTCAGGGCCCCTTTACACAGAACGGAGATCGTTGAGAGATTGGGCCGGTTTTTGATCTTTGGGATTGTTTGGGAGATCCTAGTGCATTCTGGACTGAGTCAAAATTTTGAGAAGAGCATGGTGACTGTGGAGATCACTGAAGATTACTGATAGATCAAAAACTGGACAGATCTCTCAAAGATCTCTCACTGCTCTCCACCCATGTGTAAAAGGGGTATAAGGGTTAAATATGCAATTTATTTGTAAAGGATTGCTTAGAAAAACAGAAGTTTTATAACAAGTTTGAGGCAGATCCACCTGTTCAGAAGGTCATTGGAACACTTGCAAAACTTTTCTGTGGTCATTAGCATCAAGAGGAAAAGATTGACCCAACTGGTGAGATCATCCTGGGTAATAAGATATTTTGTCCGGAAGCCAGTTTGAAAATATAACCATGAGCCTCACTGCTGAAAGTCATCCTGGACTCTGTCCTGGTTGTATGTGTAATATAATGTCAAATACAATACAAAGTAAAGCTGAGAAAAACATTCACATTCAGACTAGTGGCAAAGCCAAAATTCTCCAACATGCAGCATCATCTGAACTCATCCAGAATGAATCCTGACATTTAATTCAAGTTATATAGGCCATTGCCTGTCAGCCAGTTTCTTTCTGACAGTTGTCAGCAGTTTAAATCTTAAATCTGACTGTCTCCTGCTGTAATGCCTCAGGGAAGGTGGAGTTACACTGTTACAGAACATGGGGAATTTTTCCAACACAAAACACAAGTTCCAAGACAAATTCAAGCCACAGATACACTCTGCTTGTGAGTTTTATAATATTTTGAGCTGTGGTGATTGTGTTACAGATACTAAACTAACCTTCTGACAGATATTAACAAAGGGTTTTACATCTGGACCATCATCATCATCATAGCAGTCTGTCGGGGGCGACAATGACTGTTTCATTTAGGTCTAATCAGCTTCCTCAACGCAGCTCTGTCCTTTACCCTCTGCTGCCAGGATTTCCTGACCTTGTTAACCTGAAACAGTTCAATACTTGTTTTAGTTGTCAAAACAGAAAATATACTAACAGGAATCAATCTGGTTTCGGGTTTGTCCACTAACCACAGTCAAAGAGCCAGAAGGATATTTATTCTAATGTTTACTTTGGTTTCCAAATGAAGTTAACCTCTTAGCATTCCAGCCATTTTTTTCTAAAAATGCCTAAATTTAGCATATGCAAAGAAAATCACATCCTTTCTTCACTGAGTGGTAGTAAAAATATAAAATGTACCACAGGTGAAACACCAGAATTTTAAGGTTAAAGTCCCAAATTTACATGAAAAACTTAACATTAGTTGAAAAAGTATCAAATTTACATGAAAAAGTCCCAAATTTACACAGAGAACTTTACAAAATTAATTGAAAAAAGTCCTAAATTTGTATGAAAAAGTCTCAAATTTACATCAAAAACAAAATTAACTGTAAAAAGTCCCAAATTTACTAAGAAAAACCACAAAATTAACTGAAAAACACCTCAAATTTACATGAAAAAGTCCCAAATTTACATGAAGAACTTTACAAAATTGGAAGAAAACTCCCAAATTTAGATAAAGTCCCAAATTTCAAAGATTTTTATTTTTCAGTACTTCTGTATGTACAGGACATACGTACAGGAGAACTGAAATGCCATTTCTCTCTCTCTTCTCCTTATTTTAGATTTGATTGGCGGTTGGCAACCAGCTCACAGGTGCATTACCGCCACTGACTTGATTATCGTCACTCTATATCTTCTTCTTCTTTTAGATTTGATTGGTGGTTGGCAACCAGCTTACAGATGCATTACTGCCACTGACTTGATTATCATCACTCTATATCTTCTTCTTCTTTTAGATTTGATTGGTGGTTGGCAACCAGCTTACAGGTGCATTACTGCCACCGATTTGATTATCATCACTCTATATCTTCTTCCTCTTTTAGATTTGATTGGTGGTTGGCAACCAACTTACAGGTGCATTACCGCCACTGACTTGATTATCATCACTCTATATCTTCTTCTCCTTTTAGATTTGATTGGTGGTTGGCAACCAGCTTACAGGTGCATTACTGCCACTGACTTGATTATCATCACTCTCTATCTTTGTATAAGGAATTCTGAACAACTCCTTATGTGTGAAAAAATTATGCATCCTTGGACTGTGTCCGAGGTTTGTGGTGTGCGCAATATATAAGAAAAGCAGGAATAAGGATGAAAAACAACAACAGCAGTCGATGTACAGTAATACTACCTGTAGTACAAATCATCATCATATTATAATTCAAAAAATCTCTGTGTCTGTCTGTCTGTCTGTGTGTTACACCAAAGGACTTGCTGAAAGATCATAGGACCGCCTATGCTGTTCCTATGTCTGCATGATGTCCTATGATGTTCCTCTGTTTAACGACTCCTTATGTGTGAAAAAATTATCTGTCCTTGGACTGCATCACTCACGATCATAGGACTCAGTATAACATCATCAAAGATCAAAGGCAGGCATCACTCACGCTCACTCATGATCATAGGACATCAAAGAACAAAGGCAGGCATCACTCTTCTTCTTCTTTTAGATTTGATTGGCGATTGGCAACCAGCTTACAGGTGCATTACCACCACGTACTTCACTCTATATCATCACTCTATATATCTTGGCCATGGCAACTCCGCCACTGACTTGATTATCACAAGGGGTTCTTAAGGATATTATCACTCTACATCATCATCATCATCATAGCAGTCTGTTGGGGGCAACAATGACTGTTTCATGTAGGTCTGATCAGATTCCTCCACGCAGCTCTGTCCTTCGCCTTCCGCTGCCAGGAACTCCTGACCTTGTTAACCCGGGCGACATCCGAGCCAGTGTAGCATCATCGTCTCCTCAAACCAAGACAGAAGATCACTTCCCTCCATTCTACAGGAATTTCACTTTCTTCCTTCTACAGGAAAATCACTTTTCTTCATTCTACAGGAATATCACTTGCTTTCATATTAACTACACTCACTCAAGGCCTGACCAAGGATGTTTTTCCCAGGACCCCAATGTAAACAGATGCCTCTTGCAGAGATGGTAAGGATCAGAATTTGCTTTTAAAGGCTTAAAAGGGACCATAAAACTCGGGAGACCAGATCTCCAACGTGAACATTGCATTTGAATAGCATCCGCCGTACAGGAAACTAATGCTCTTAAAGGGCCATAAATGGCTTAACCAGACAGTTTTATGACTTTCGACGATTACCAGATCCTTTGTCCAGATATCATGGACCTAAAGAAATTATCTACAGCTCAACAGTACCTCCTAGTGGATACCTACCGAATGTGTTTCATTATGTATGATCTGACTGTTAATTTGTACTAAACATTAAGTTTCTTTCAGATTATCCTCTCCCCCGGATCTTAAGGACAGTGAAAATCATCCTTTTTATCACCAACCATGGTTTGCAGTACTACATTAATCTTTGATCTAAATATGAGTGCATGCATCATAATTATGTATAAGAAATGTTATGTTCATGAGTGTTATTCAAACAAATGTAATATCAGAGTAATGGTATAAATGCATGATCACCAAATATTAGCCAAGTCATTTAATTTAGTTAGATCTTATATTGAGCACCTAATTTTATAAGAACGGAATAGGTATTAATTCTTCTCTGCATTTTCATGGGATGGTATCTTCATTTGATTGGCTGCTCTCAAACAAAGAAATGTTTTCACATTGGATGGCAGCCATTTCAAACTGCTTTTTTATAAAGTTGATTGGTCCGTCTTGCGATCAGCCCAAGTTTATGACTCAACGGCATGCTCAGTTAAAAGGAGTGAGGAGCCGCTCTGCATGAAAGAAAGATGAGAGAAAGAGAAATGAAAGAATGGGACAGAATAAGAGAGAATAAGATTTAGATCAGAAAAAGACAGAAAAATGCAGAAAAATGCAAGAAAGAGACTAAAATGAAGATTAAAGGTTAGATCAAAAGAGACAGAATGAGATCAGAGAAGTCTGGGAAGATTAGGAACTAGATTAAGATTAAAAAACAGAATAGCAATCTAGATCTCAGAGAAAATTTTATTCCACCGTTTCAAGGTTCCGTGTAGTTTTATTTTATCTAAATTGTTCTGTGTGAAGTTTGTCAAATCCTGCGTTAGTTTTTCTGGTTACTGAGGAGAAATCACATTTTTCTTTAGAGCTCGCTTTCTCAGAGAATCAAATTCTCAAACCTTTTTTCCTTCACCTCAGAAGCCATTCTTATCCTAGTAAATGTTTTTTTCTCATATTTTCTGACTTTTCACGCCGTTAAAGTGGACCTTTAATTTTCCTAATTTAAAGTGAACAGAGACTGTGTTTTTGGACTCTCTTTCCGGCCTCATACCCGCCTGACTGAGAAGTTTCTCCTTCAGTTTTTTTGGTCTATCCCGCTACAAGAGACCTCAAATTCGGACTCGTTTCCAAGAACTTGTCACGCCGCTCGGGGACAAAACATCCACTGCTGCCATTGTCTGGAGAGCCCCCAGCTGAGTTTACACTTCCACGGCTGTGAGGAAGCATCGCAGCAGCCGCTTTCTCCGACGTCCTAACTTCAAACTCGGCCGGTACCGACCCGCTGAAAACGTGGACCTACAGCTGTTGTGTAAGTGAAACTCCCTTACCTATCTGCTGGGTTAAAACTGTGATGTCCGAACAATTAAATTACAATTGAATATAACCAGTATTTCATGGTACAATTAAGTCTCTCAACCACAGGATAAAGCTATAAACTGAAGGAAAACTCTTAGTCATTTTTAAGTAACTGCCCTTCATTTTTGTAGATTAATTCAGAAGTTCATTTTTAGATAATCAGCTTATGAATTTTCCCCATAAAATTGCGTTCTGTTTTGTTAGACATTTCAGCCTCATTTACCGTTGAAACATAAGTCTGGTTTCTCTTTGGTTCCACCAAGGTCTAACGCTAGATTTCATGTTCAGGAAAACAATAACAGTTGATGTGATATCGGACGCCTGTTATCATTTGAATCTGTTTATCCATCATTTGAACGCCGTATCATGTAACCTGAATGAGTTTAATAAAAGGGTGAATGAGAGAAGTTGAAGTGTTTTTCCTTTGCATATATATGTTTCTTAGATCACAGCAGGAGAAGAACTCCCTTAAATTTAGAGACTGATCCATTAAGTAATTGAAGGTACAAAATTAATTAAAACTAAGTTTAATATAAGTGTCCGTTAGGACTGGTGCCCCCTTTTACGAGTGCTTATTTATTTTATTTAGCGGGTGCAGAAGTGACGGTTTAACTCCGCCCCCTTTCACACCAACTCTTAAATAAAATAAATAATTCCTGTACCTTATCACAATATTTTATTAAATATTCCTCTACACCGGTATGAGTTGCTTTCTGACTGACCATTTCATGAAACTGCTTGCAAAGTATATAATTCAAGAAATCCCTCTGTGTGTGTGTGTGTGTGTGTGTGTGTGTGAGAGAGAGAGATCAGAGGAGCCTATCCTATCGCAGGCATCACTCACGATCACAGGACTCGCTATGACATCATCAAAGATCAAACGCAGGCATCACTTATGATCATAGGACTCGCTATGACATCAGCAAAGACCAAATTTCATAGAACTCGCTATGACATCAGCAAAGATCATAGGACTCGTTATGACATCAAAGACCAAATGCAGGCATCATAGGAGTTGCTATGACATCAGCAAAGATCATAGGACTTGCTATGACATCATCAAAAATCAAAGGCAGTCATCACTCACGGTCATAGGACCCATTATGACATCATCAAAGATCATAGGACTTGCTATGACACCAAAGATCAAAGGCAGGCATCACTGAACGAGTATGACGTGCTTGCTTACACCTGCTTTCTACAGCCAGGCAGAAATACTTGCTTAAACTTGGTTTCTACGGGCATGCACGGGTATGCACTAGTGATAGAGTGATGTTGTGGTCAGACAGTCCTGTTAAGAGGTTATAAGTCTGGGAAATTCTTTCAGGGAGAGAACTAGGAGTGACTTATATAGAGTGATAATCTAAAGGTAGTGTATGAGGCGGTAATGCACCTGTAAGCTGGCTGCCAACCCCCAATCAAATCTAAAAGAAGAAGAAGGTATGCACTAGTAAAAATAAAAGATAAAACAAAGCAATCCTATATACAGAAAAAGTGGAGCTGTAATACCCGTAATTGCAAGTTCAATGCGGTAATGTAGGTGCAGACAGTGACAGACTGGACCGCACATGATCAATATTGCAATAACAGACAGCAGCAGGTATGGCATTTGTGCAACTCGTTGCAGTAAAGTGCAGAGACATACAGCAGTAGATGTAAATACTGTTGATGTGCCAAGTCTTTCTGTGCAAACAGAAATGTCCCACCAGCGGAACACCGTAATTTTAAGAAGTTAAAATGAATTAAAAAAAAATCATGTGCTTTATTGAGGAATGACTCTTGGATGATCCGGGTGGCTAGCACCAACATAAATGTAAATGTTGTTTATGAATTGTCATCAACAGCTATCAGCCAGTGAACTTAGACCCAAGCTGTTTCCATAGCAACACAATCTAATAAAACAACTGATAGGTTACCACCAGCAGCAAACTGATGAGTGTCTTATTTTATGTGTGGTGTGTGTATGAGAGACAGTTGGCACTAAAGGAACACACAGAATACAAATGGTATGAACCCACAGATTCCCATCAGTTAAGTTTAATGATCCTAAGTTTGGGATGTCATCTGCCTCAGTGAGTCCTCCATAAAAGCTGCCAAAATGCAGCTAAATCTGTTGGCAAGGCAAATGCCAGCAAAAACAAAGAATGAGGAGAAATCAAACATGTCTTGGACTTCCAACACCCAAGGTCGAAAAACAGATCTAAAGTGTTCAGTACACATATGTTGGGCCAATGTCAGCAAGTTTGCATCAGGAATACATCTTATAGAGGTCGTTTGCACACTGGCTAGACATTGCCAACGTCTAGCCCATGTCTTGACAATGAGCAAATGACCTCTATAAGATGCATTCCTGATGCAAACTTTGTACACTGGGCAGCAGACTGGGGGACTGGTGTTGCAGGGGTTCTGACTATGGCAAATGACCACGAGATGAGAGTGGACCCTGTGAGGCAGCTCAAATTTCCAGAAGAAATTGTCTGTACCAACCTTCGACCTAACATTGTGTTCTGGTCATGGATAACAAGACAGGTGGGGCTCCCTGAGTTGACATTACACTGGAAGGAAAGGATTGATGAGGCCCAAGAGTACAAGTTAGGTCGATATCAGTCTCTTGTCCTTGGAAGCAAACAGAGGGGCTGGAGGTACCGTTTGAGGTTGGTAGTTGGGTCTGGACATTTACTCTTGAGGATATTGGGAGTTATGGAAGTATGAGGGTAAACCCGCAAGGTCCAGAATGCTGGATCCTCCTTTGGGCCTCTGAGGTGTTGAGGGCCATCAACACTTCTGGGGGGGGGGGGGTACCCACTTGAAAACCCAATTTGAAAATCCAATGAAGCCACCAAGGCTTGAGCCTCGAGGCACTGTCCTTTGATTAGGAAATGAAGATAGCAATTTCTTGCTAATCACCTCATAGTTGGTGGAGACAGCTCCTGTCAAATAAGGCAGCTGTGATACATCATCATTTGACACTGTTGTGATTTTGTACAAATGACAAATAAAATCAACTCATTCGTCACCTCGAGCCACCAGACAATACTCAACATCAAGTGCACAGACCAGGGTGACATTAAGCATGACACAAAACACATGTTTCTGGTTGCACTTACTAGGTAGGCATAGAGTGGACTTAACTACGACGATCTTAATGGGGTGCGTTCATGTGAACAATCATGTGACTAGTCATTACCTGCAGACATGCAAGATTTTGTTTATTTAAGGCTTCTGATTTGCTAGAATTACCAAGGATCAAAGCATTTTGCCAACATTAAAAAAAAAGCTTGTAATGCTTTAAAAAAATCACCCTCATGTCACTTCCTGTTATTTTCCTGCATTACCTCCTGTCCACATTCCAGCCCAGTTGGACACACTAATGTAACTTGAAGCTGGCTTGTGGTCACAAGTGCTGCTTCCTGTGGCTGCATTATGTGCTAATGATAGAGAAGGAAGGACAAACTTTTGAATGATAAGTTCTCATTCAAAAGGCTATCAGATGGCTCTTTGAACAAAACAAAAGTTATACAGTATGTGTGTTTTGCAAGGCTGAATTTCATTATCGTCGAAGCAACTCATCTCTTGTATCACCTGACAGCAAAACACCCAGATGCCAATGCAAAGACGTCCGTGTCTCCGCAACAGACAGACTCCCTTATTTCAGTGCAGTACTCGAGGTGGGTCATTAAACAAACACAGTGGCACTTTATTTTTCTCTTTGTCTCAAATTCTGATACTCTTACTGAATTTTTGTTGAATGAAAAAAAAGAGGGTCACAGGTATATTTTATGAAAAAATGCAATTAAAAATTGCCCAAAAAATGCTTTGTTTTCTCTTGTGTATTTTCTTAAATAATAAGTGCCCTTGCAACTTCCGGTCATGGCCGCCACATAGGAGGACGTGCTTCACTCTACTCTGCTCTTAAAAATAAAAAAAAATCGGCAAATAACCCTCTCAATTGGAACAAAACCTATCCCAGCGTTTGGGCGAGGACATGCCGGTAAAGCCTAAGGCTGGGAAATCAGGTGGAGGAAAAACTGAACCGCCGAAACAGTCCAAGTTAACGGACTTTCACATCCGTGACGAAGCCGAAAAATCCCCAGATATGGCGGAGCAAGCTAGTGGAGGAGCGGTGAATGCTGGCGACGGCACAGGTGCGGTGCTTGCTGCCATTGGCTCAATGAGAGCAGACTTCTGTACTAAGTTTGATGGGATTATAGCAGCGATAGAGGGTTTGAGAAAGGAATTAAGCGATTGTATGGAACGTGTAACGCAGGTGGAGCTCCGAATTTCCAGCGCTAAGAATGACGTCACCAGCTTACAATCAAAGGTGCGCACATTGGAATTAAACAATAAACGTCTGGAAGATAATGTCCTGGATTTAGAATCCCGGTCGAGACGGAACAAGCTGAGGCTGGTGGGTCTTCCTGAGGGTACGGAGGGGCGGGACTCATGTTCCTTTTTGGAAAAGTGGATCCCAGAAGCGCTGAACAACGCAGAACTGCAGTCATCAGTCGTTCTGGAAAGCACCCACCGAATTGGCCCACTGAGAGATAATAAGGCACCACCGAAGACGCCGATTATGAAGTTCCTCAGCTACAGAGACAGGATGACGATCTCCAACGCGGCGCGGGCCAAAGGAGAAATTAAATACCAGGATCAACAGGTGCGGTTCTACCCAGATTTGGCCACAGGAATCCAACAATTAAGGAAACAGTTTGACCCCGCCGTAAAGAGCTACGCAACCTTGAGATTCGTCATGGAGTGATTTATCCTGCAAGACTGCTGGTCACATATAAAGGGAGAACCCACACCTTCAAGACCCCAGAAGAGCCGCAGGAGCTCATCAAGAAGATCCAAGAGGAGACTGGTGGGAGCTAAGCATGAAGCATGAATAAGATATAAGGTAGAATATTTAAGCATTTGCACAGGCATCTGACTGATCTGAAGCAAATGGCAAGTTCACAAAATACAGATTGTATTGTATTAAAAAAACAAACAAACAAAAAAAAACCTATGATGTACAAAGTTGCTATAAAATTTTGGAGTTAAGTTGGAAAACTACAGAAGCGAGTTAATGTTACGTCATTAAAAGCAGTAGAGTCAGGGTGATTGAGAGGAGAAAGAAAGAGTGGTTTTGCCTGATCCTTGTGAATGAGGAGCAGTCAATGGCTATAGCGGGAGACAGAATTTTTTTTTTGATTTTGGGGGGATTACCATGAATGTGGGAAGGGGGAATTTGTTTGTGTGTAGTTTGTAGGATGAATGTTCAACCACTCATGTTTTTGCTTCTCTGTGTGAGCATGTTTACATTGCGAGGTAATCCCAAACTCCTTATTGATCATAGACCAAAGCGTTAATCTTAATTTAACTTCATGGAATTGCAGAGGTCTACAAAATTTAAAAAAACTTAAACAATTTATGAATAAAATAAAAGACATAGGTTCAAAAATTGTGTTTTTACAAGAAACTCATCTAATAGAGGAGGATGTAAAAAGAATTAAAAAAAGTAGGCAGGGAAGTGTATTCACCTCATCATTTTCATCTCGAGCCAGGGGAGTTATGACTCTCATACACAAAACAGTCCCATTTCAAGTGAAAAATGTAATTGGAGACAAATTAGGAAGATACCTAATCATTCAAGGATCTTTGTTATTAGAAAATATAAATCTGGTGAACTTATACGGTCCCAATATAGATGATCAAAACTTCTTTGCTAATTTATTTCTTATTTTATCATCACTTACAGGGCAGCATATAATAGCAGGGAATTTTAATTGTACATTGAATCCCAGCATAGATAGATCAACAGGACTGGACTGTACGCACAATGGATGCAGGATGATCATTAATCATTTTATGAAAGAATTGAGATTGCTAGACATATGGAGAGAAATGAAACCGCAAGTTAAAGCCTACTCTTGTTATTCTAATATCTACAAGACATTCTCACGTATTGACTATTTTTTGATCTCCACAGAATTAAGGTCCAAGATTCAAAACTGTTTCTATGATAACATTGTGATCTCTGATCATGCACCCTGCTGTCTAATATATGTAGATAAGAAATTGACAAAGGAACCAGGTAGGTGGCAATTTCAGCATAAATGGCTTCAGAATGAGGAATTTGTTAAGTACATAGAAAAACAGATGAGTTCTTTGATATCAATACTACACAAACATCAGCATGTATGGACTTCCAGTTATGGCGGCCGCGTAGGAGGGTGTGCTCCACTCTGCTCTGCTCCCAATGATAAAAAAGTAGGCTAAAACTCTCCCAATTGGAACAAAAACCTATTCTAGCGTTTGGGGGCGGATATGGTAAAAACTAAGGCGTGAGTTCTTTGATATCAATACTACACAAACATCAGCATGTATAAAGTGGGAGGCTTTCAAAGCTTTTATTAGGGGGCATATTATTAGTTATACAGGTTCAAAATCTAAGAAGACTCGAGAGGAGAGAGTCCAATTGGAACATAAAATAAAAATTCTCCAAGAAAAAGTGTATGAAGGAAGTGACCCAAAGTTAGAGAACGAATTACTGATTCTGAGAGCTGAATAAACAAAAAATCAGCGAATAGAGCTGCCTCGAGTCTTCTAAGATTGAAGCAATCTTTTTATGAACAAGGTAAAAAATCAGGAAAATTATTGGCATGGCAGATTAACCAATTAGAATTTAAAACACCAATTACCAGTATTATAAGTAACGGACAGGCAGTTGTAGATCCTTTAGAAATTAACAGTGCCTTTAGAGATTATTATGAGAAACTATATGACACAAAAAATGAAACTGACTTAACAAAACTAAATGGGTTTTTGGACGAATTATCTATACCTTGTATTCCAAATGAAAACAGGGAGATACTGGAGTCCAAAATTAGTCAAGAAGAAGTTGGGCTAGCCATTGATGATATGAAATCAGGAAAAAGTGCAGGACCAGATGGTCTTCCAGTTGACCTCTATAAAAAATTTAAGAATAAATTTATAAAACCATTTTTGGAAATGGTTTTAGAAGCATTTCAAAATAGTAATTTACCATTATACATGAATAATGCCTTAATTATACTGTTGCCAAAACCAGGTAAACCCTCTAATAAATGTGAAAATATGAGACCAATAAGCCTATTAAATGCTGACCTTAAGATAATCTGTAAAATTTTAGCAAGATGGCTACAAGAAATATTACCAAATATTATTAACCGAGATCAGAATGGCTTTATAAAGGGAAGACAAGGCTTCCATAATGTAAGAAGACTATTTAATATTATCTATTCTAATAAAGAAGCACCGGATACAGCTCTCCTATCATTGGACGCCGAAAAGGCCTTTGATAGGGTCGAATGGCCCTTTCTTTTTGAAGTCCTACAAAGGTTTGGATTTGGAAATAATTTCATAAAATGGGTTCAGATAATATACAATAATGCTACAGCAGAAATCCTAACAAACAGCAATATCTCAAAATCAATAAAAATCAATAGAGGATGTCGACAAGGCTGTCCACTTTCAACTTTACTGTTTACTATGGCAATTGAACCTTTATGTTCAGTATGTTTACATCCACAAATACATGGAATTAAAATAGGACCAACAAAACATAAAATCTCCCTGTATGCTGATGACATAATTTTGTTCATGTCGGATCTTAAAAAATCAATTCCGACTTTGTTGAATTTAATAAAGAATTTTGGGGAAATATCAGGATATAAAATAAATAAAACTAAATCTTCAATATTAATGCTAAATGAGACCCACAGAAATCACCCAGGTCCTGAGGTAAATCAATTCAAAGTTGTAAATCAGTTTAAATATTTAGGAATTCAAATTTTGCCTAAGCTAGAATTAGTCACCAGCGCCAACTATGAAGCCTTAATGATAGACATTAATGAGTTACTTCAGAGATGGATGTCACTACCAATGTCGATGATTGGGAGAATTAATATACGTAAGTAATATACGTTAAGTAATATCTTACCCAAAATGCTTTATTTATTTCAATACATTCTTTTACCACCACCTTCAGATCTATTCTTAAGAATTAAAAAAAAGTTAGTGGAATTTATATGGAACAATAGGAAGCCTAGATTACGTCTGTCCTTACTATATTTACCATTTGATCGTGGAGGTCTGAAATGTCCAAACTTTATGTTGTATTACTGGTCAGCACAACTGAGGTCTATGACATATTATTTTTCATCAAATGATCTCCCTCACTGGACTGAAATGGAATCATACAATTTACCATTACCTCTTCCCTTATTCATATACTCAGACTCGGCTAAAAAATTACAGAAACAAGTTAAAAATCCAATTGTAAAGCATATGATCAAAATATGGTGTGAAACCAAAAAATATCTAAAAGAACCACACTTATTGTCACAATTTAGCCCAATATGGGGTAATCAATATTTTAAACCAGGGAGAGCGGATGCTGTATTTAAAGTATGGAATTTAAAAGGGATTCAAAAGATTCGAGACTTATATTTGTCAGGTTCAGATAACATAATGCCTTTTGAAGAACTGAGGATCAAATTTAATCTTAATAGAACACATTTTTTTAAATATCTTCAGCTTAGGAACTTTATTCGATCAAATCAAAATAATGCTCTCATCCGACCTACTTATTCATCCTTGGAAAAAATCTTGAAGAAAGATACTAAGAGAAAGGGTATTATTTCAGAGTTTTATAACTCATTGACATTATCCTCAAGTGAAAACTCACAGAAAAGACTGAATTATTGGAAAGAAGACCTGCAAACTGAAATTTCAGAGGAACAATGGGAATTGGCTTGTGCAGAAACTCAAACCAAATTAATAAATGTACGTCTTAAATTGATACATTTTAAATGGTTAATGCGGATGTATGTTACACCGGTGGAGTTAAATAGATATAACAAAAACATACCAGATACGTGCACAAAATGTATGGAAAGTAAAGGAACCCTATTTCATTGTTTATGGGAATGTAGAAAAATTAGAATGTTTTGGGAAGAGGTGAGGGTAACAATTGGAAAAATAATTTCAAAACAAATCATATTGAATCCTAAACTGTTTTTGTTGGGTCTTTATCCAGAAAAGCATAACTTTAACAAGAGTGAGAGAGCATTCATAGACCTCAGTTTGCTTAACGCCAAAAAATGTATTGCACTATTGTGGAAAAAGACTCATAGACCAGATGTGACTCAGTGGTTAAGACAGATGTTAACAAACCTTCCACTAGAAAGAATAAAATACATACTGAAATCAACAGAAATTGTGTTTGAGAATATATGGAGACCTTTCATTGATTATGTAAAGAATTTAAACATAACTTTTGAAGAAGAAGGTGAATGATGTGTGTGGACCTTGTAAATTCCAAATTGGTGAATGTATAGTATGTATACTTACGTAATGGATTGCCTAGACTAAATAGATAGATAGATTAGTTTATTTGACAGGGACAGTGCAATAAACATAGACAATTAATCAATGACAATCAATCTGATGTGTTGCACATAGAGTGTATAGCTATTAGCTAATTTGCAACTCTTGTCCCTGGATGGGCTTTAGAAAGATAATAGAGGAGCACTGTCGAAGCCCTGCCTTTGTTAGTGGTTGTTGGTGTTTTTAGTATTTTTTTTAAATTATTTTAGTGTTAGTGTTTGATTGTTTGTGTTTTGTTTGTAAAAAGGTTCAATAAAAAATATTGTGGAAAAAAAAATAAGTGCCCTTGCTGATCTGGTGAATAAATAAAAGCACCAGAGTCACTGATGTCTTTTGTGGGCTTATTTCTTGATCAGGAAGGAAAGTGTCACACACTGTGCACAGGCTGTGTAGTGTGAAGTTCAGAGTTCTAGCAGGGTGCAGGGGAGCTTAAGCAGCAAGGCGAAGAACAGCTAAGTATTTCTTTTAGAAAAACGTGTTCAGTTACAGTCTGTTCTGTGAGTGCAGTAACAGAGGGTCTCATGGAATCATAACATACAGTAGTTAGGAGACAAAGTACTGAATGAGAAGTCATTTATCATAACCATATGTTGATAAACTATGGGGGACAGAACAAATGGACACTGTAATGATAATATTGTAACTTTGGGGCTGTGATAAAGGGATAAAGGGGATTGCCCCGCTATACTTTGCGCTGTGGGGGGATCCATGGACAGTTATAATTCCTGTATTCTAAGTGTTAGTGTTGTAGTGTTATAATTGTGTTATAAGTCTGATTGTGATAGTGGTGTTGTTTCTGCGTGTGACAGATTACGTGTCTGTGTCACCCTGATTGAAGTGAGTGTGTGTGTGTGTGAATGACCTCCCCTCTGTTGTGCATAATTTGTAGAGTTGAAATAAATGCCTGCTACATTCCAAAATCCTCTCTCATTAATGTGTAAACCCTTGAAATATCACACTGGTGTCAGAAGTGCGATTTTGAGAGATGGAAGCGATAATCAAGACAGAGATTCGACAGCTTGAACAGCTCATCGCCCAGATAGAGATGGACTGCAAAGCAGACATGCCAGTCCCCAGAGCTGCTTGCCGCAAAGAATGGGGAAGCAGACTGGATGGAGCAAGTGCTTCCCATGTCCCACATTTTTCAAGGCAGGATGGGGAGCACCAGCAGGGAAACTACAAGCCAGTGTTCCCGCTGCAGCCAAGGGCAGTGATCAGCACGGAGCCGACCGTCCCAACCCCAGTACCACCGACCGGCCAACTGGATAAGCTTCCCCACTTTGGTGGTGAAACCTCGCTCGACGACTACCTCGTCCAGGTTGAACTGGCCACCATACTCAATGGCTGGACACCTGAAGAGACAGCTGTGCAGGTCACACTGGTTCTGGAGGGTGGAGATCTCTGCACACTGTCCGATCTCTGGCCTGAGGAACAGCACAGCTGGCCAGCGCTACAGAGAGCATTTCAGAGGTGGTTTGGGAGGGTGACCCACGCTGACCACGCCTGGGAAAAGCTGGCCAGCTGGCCATACATTTGTGCTGTACTGACCGGTCAGGTCAGTAAAGCACAAATGTATGTTTACTTCATCAGTCCACTCAGTGAAAGGAGTAAAAAAAGTATTGCACACACCAGATTGGATCTTTAACATCATATGACTTGATATACTGCATGAACAATATACAGTACTTAACAATTAAAACAGCCAGAGGTGGTGAAGAAGCTCACTCTCTAGAGTTTCATCCAAGGGCTCCACCTGGCCCGACTCTGAGAACATGTCCAGATTCACGTTGCGAGCAGCTGGGAGATGGCCGTGGCAGACGAGGAATGGGTGGAGCACATGCTGGAGCACGCAGTTGACATTTCATCACCAAGATAGAGAGCTTTCCAGGCCATGCCTAAAAGTGAGGATGGGGAGGAGCTGCGACAGGCCACAGCTGCACAGCCGGCAAGAGTGCGAGGTAGTGCAAGGAGGGGTGCTTCCACTGCAACAAACTCTCACCATGTCTGGGCTGACTTGGACACCCACCAGGGTGTACCTACTGTGCAGTTGGGACAGCACTCCAATCCGGGCCTTGATCGACACCGGTTCCACCATCTCTCTGGTTTGACTCGGGGTGCTGCCCGGTACAGATGAACTCAGACGGCAGGGGTGGGAATCCACCAGGTGCTGCATCACCACAGCCACCGGTGAGCATGCCAGATTGGCAGGGCAATGAGTCCTTGTTGTGGGAGTGGCTGGTCAGAACATGAACCACCTGTTCTGGCTGGTTGACATCCAAGACCCCTGCATCACTGGACTAGATCTGCTCACTGTATGGGATGCAAAGATCGACACTGCCATCTCTTCTGTCCTTCTGGGGGCCAAGACCATCACGTTCTGTGGCAAGAGCCAGACGGGGAACCAAGGGACCTGCACGATCGAGGGGCCGGTGCCGTCAGTGCAGGCCGAGCCAAGGGGATTGCCACCAGAGCTGACTGCTGCAGCACCACCAGCGCGAGCGGCGGGATCGTCATCACCGCCAGAGACAGTAATGAAGGGACTGCCAGCAGAACAGGTCGCCACGTCATCAGAAACCAAGCAGGAGGTCGAGGAGCTGTTCCAGTGGAGCTGCAGGGGGTTAGAATCAAGGCAGAGATGCCAGCTGCCAGAACTGCTGGACTACTACATCAACATCTTTGGCACCAGGGATGAAGAGTACAACCGAACAAGCTTGGCGCAACACCAGATTGACACAAGTGAAACCAGGCCAATCCGGCTCCGCCCCCGCCATCTGGCTTTTTCAAGGCGGGCGGCGGCAGAACAAAAGATTCAGGAGACGCTGGAGGCAGATGTCATTGAACTCGCCAGCAGACCCTGAGTGGCGCCGGTGGTTCTGGTTAAGAAAAAGGATGATTTGTGGCAGTTCCGTGTGGTCTACTGGTGCCTGGATTCCATCACGTGTAAAGACTCCTACCCTCTGCCCCGCATTGATGATGCGCTGGATTACATTGCTGGCTCCAGCTGGTTCAGCTCACGCAACCTCTGCAGTGGCAACTAGCAGGTAGAGCTGTCACCAGAGGCCTGCCAGAAAACAGCCTTCTCTCTTGGGCAGGGACTGTGGCAGTTCAAGGTGTTGACATTTGGACTTTGCAATGCCCTGGCCACCTTTGAACACCTGATGGAGTGAGTGCTGGTCCATGTCCCCCGGAGCTGCTGCATCGTTTATCTTGACGACCTGCTGGTTCACGCAGCTGATTTTGGTGGCACCCTGTCCAACCACACGGTGTCCAACCCCAGGAGGTGTCCAACACCTCCCGGGGTTGGACACCGTCCGCTGGGGCTGGGCTGAAGCTCTGAGGCTGGGCTGAAGCTCCGCCCTCAGAAATGCCACCTGTTTTGGCAAGAAACCCCCTTCCTGGGCCACGTCGTCAGTGCACCAAGAGTCACCACTAACCCAGAGAAGATGGCAGCGGTGAGAAACTGGCTGGTCCCATGGAACGTAGGAGGGCTGCGGAGCTTCCTCGGACTGGTCTCCTATTATACAAGGTTCGTAAAGGATTTCACCACCATTGCCAGTCTGCTGCATCAGCTGAGTGGAGTGAGGACTGTGCTGCTGCTTTTTCCCAGCTCTGTTTGGCGCTCATAGGGGCCCACGTGCTGCAGTACCCTGACCTGATCCGCCCCTTCATCGTGGACACAGACGCTAGCATTGAGGCACTGCTATCCCAGGAGGGAGGGCACAGAGAGCAGGCGGTTGCCTTCTTCAGCTGCACTCTCAGAAGAGCTGAAAGGAATTATTGCATCACCCGCCAAGAACTGCTGGCAGTCAGTCAAAGGGTCCACCAATTCTGCTTGTACCTTTACAAGGGAAGGTTTCGGCTCAGGATGGACTGTAGCAAATTTGCTACAATCCAACCTATTTACTTCTACAATTTGATGGAAGTTCATTAATGAGTATTGTCTCATTTAAATAAATGATTAAACATTTATTTAAATGACTAAGAAAGATCCAACAGACTCTCATGATGAATGTTAGATAAAGGATTCAGTGCACCCCGTCTGGTATGGGGTTACCGGGGCCTCACCCTGGAGCCAGGCCTGGGGGAGGGGCTCAATGACTAGCGCCTGGTGACCGGGTTTCCGCCCATGGGACCCGGCCAGGCTCAGCCCAAAGGAGTTACATGGGTCCACCCTCCAGTGGGCTCATCACCTGCAGGAGGGACCATGGGGGTCCAGTGCTATGTGGATCAGGTGGAGGTCGATGGCGGAGACCTTGATGGTCTAGCGAAGTAATTGGTGGACTTCAATGCGCACGTGGGCAGTGACAGTGAAACTTGCTGGGAATGTCTGGCTGAGTCCTCTGTCCGGGAGGTCTTCAACTCCCACCTCCAGAAGAACTTCGACCACATTCCAAGGGAGTCTGGAGACATGGAGTCTAAATGGGCCATGTTCTCTAACTCAATTGTTGAAGCGGTTGCCCAGAACTGTGGCCGCAAGGTCATCAGTGCATCTCATGGTGGCAACCCCTGAACTAAGTGGTGGACACCAGTGGTAAGGGGGGGGGGGGACATTAAGCTGAAGAAGGAGTCTTATCAAGCTTGGTTGGCTTGTGGGACTCCCAAAGCAGCTGAGGTGTACCGGCAGGCCAAGCTCTTGTGGTTGCTGAAGCAAAAACTCGGGTGTGGAAGGAGTTTGGTGAGGCCATGGAACAAGACTTTTGGTTGGCATTGAAGAGATTCTGGCAAACTGTCCGTCGGCTCAAGAGAGGGAAGCAGCTCCCTGTCCACACTGTGTATGGTGCAGATAGGGTGCTGCTGGCTTCGACTGGGAATGTCATCGGACAGTGGAAGGAATACTTCGAGGATCTCCTCAACCCCACTGACATGCCTTCCACAGAGGAAGCAGGGTTTGTGGACGAGGGGGACGACTCGCCCATCACAGGGGCTGAGGTCGCCAAAGTGATTAAAAAACTCTTTGGTGGCTGGGCCCCGGGGGCGGATGAGATTAACCCTGAGTACTAACTACTAACTAACTAACCTGCACTTATATAGCGCTTTTTCTAGTCACAAAGACCACTCAAAGCGCTTTCACTAATACTAACCCTCTATTCTAAGGGCCTATAGGAAACAGATATCTAGGGACAATTTAGAACAACCAGTTAACCTAACATGCATGTCTTTGGATTGTGGGAGGAAACTGGAGCCCCCGGAGTAAACCTACGCAGCAAAGGGGGAACATGCAAACTCCACACAGAAAGGTTCCAACCTCTGCCAGCCTGGGGATTCGAACCAGGAACCTTCTAGCTGTAAGACAACAGTGCTAACCACTGCACCACCGTGCTGCCCTCAAGGCTCTGGATGTTGTAGGGCTGTCATGGTTGACACGCCTCTGCAACATTGCGGGGAGGTCGGGGACAGTGCCTTTGGCATGGCAAACCGGGGTGGTGGTTCCTCTCTTCAAGAAGGGGACTGGAGGGTGTGCTCCAACTTTAGGGGGATCACACTCCTCAGCCTCCCTGGGAAGGTCTATGCCAAGGTACTGGAGAGGAGAGCCCAGCTGTTGGTCGAACCTTGAATTCAACAGGAGCAATGTGGTTTTCATTCTGGCCATTGCACATCGGACAAGCTATTTACCTACTCAAGAATCCTCAAGGGTTTGTGGGAGTTTGCCCAACCAGTTTACATGTGTTTTGTGGACTTGGAGAAGGCATTTGAATGCGTCCCTCGCGGTTTTTTGTGGGGGGTGCTTCAGGAGTATGGGGTATCGAGCTTGTTATTACGAGCTACCCGGTCTCTATACAACTGTTGTGAGAGTTTGGTTAGTTTTGCCAACACTCGGCTGGACTCATTCCCAGTGAGAATTGGACTCCGTCAGGGTTGTCCTTTGTCACTGATCCTGTTCATAATTTTTATGGACAGGATTTCTAGGTGCAGCCAGGGAACGAAGGGTATCATGTTTGGTGACCACAGGATCTCATCTCTGTTGTTTGCAGATGATGTTGTCCTGTTGGCTTCATCCAGCAATGACCTGCAGGTCTTACTGGGATGATTTGCTGCTGAGTGTGAAGCGACTGGGATGAGAATCAGCACTTCCAAATCCAAGCCCATGGTCCTCAGCCGGAAAAAGGTGGATTGCCCTCTCCGGGTTGGGGGCAAGCTCCTACCCCTAGTGGAGGAGTTTAAGTATCTCGGGGTCTTATTCATGAGTGAGGGGAGAATGGAGCAAGAGATTGACAGACGATTGGAGCAGCATCTGTAGTGATGCGGACGTTGTAGCAGTCTGTTGTGGTGAAGAGGGAGCTAAGCTCTAAGGCAAAGCTGTTGATCTACCGGTCAATCTACGTTCCTACCCTCACCTATGGTCATGAGCTTTGGGTAATGACTGAAAGAATGAGATCGCGGATACAAGCAGCTGAAATGAACTTTCTTCGCAGGACTGCTGGACTTACCCTTTGAGATAGGGTGAGGAGCTCAGTCATCTGGGAGAGGCTCAGAGTAGAACCACTGTCCTCCACATCAAAAGAAGCCAGTTGAGGTGGTTTGGGCATCTGATCAGGATGCTTCCTGGACGCCTCCCACTTGAGGTGTTTTGGGCACATCCCACTGGGAGGAGACCCCGGGGCAGACCCAGAACTTGCTGGAGAGACTATGTCCCCGAGCTGGTCTTGGGATCCCTTGGGATCCTCTCTGAAGAGCTGGAGCAGGTGGCTGGGGAGAGGGAAGCCTCCACGACCCAGACCTCCAGAAAAGCAGTAGAAGATGGATGGATGGATGGATGGATGGAGATTATGCATCAAGCAGGCCACCTCCATGCCAGCGCTGATGCGCTGTTGTGGCACCCCTGTGCTGTGGAGGACTGTCGGCACTGCCAGCGGGCCAAGGATTGTGACCCAGCAGTGTCATGAGCTACTGTTGTCCAGACCACTGCAGCCAGAGATAGCGTGGCGGCTCACAGCAATTCCTTAGGTCATCAGCCAGCTCTCCCCAGAGATCTCTGTGCCATCATCTGTGTGGGATCTCTGTGCCGTCATCTCTGGGGAGGAGATCCTGTCGTCTCCTGGGTCCGGCAGTGGCTGGATGTAGACCAACGGCCCGCCGGATAGGCTGTGTATGCACTGGACCTAGAGACCAAAGCCCTGCAATCTCAGTGGTCCAACCTCTGCTGTCGTGAGGGTGTCATCTATCAGTGGTGGCAGTCTTCAGCTGGGAAGCATCACATCTGGCAGCTGCTGGTCCCTCGACGGCTCCGCCCCAAGGTGCTCCAGTTGGTCCACAGGTCAGTGGGGGCGGGCCACTTCAGGGTGATGAAAACCCTGCAGCGTCTTCAGACCCAGTTCTACTGGCTGAGGTGTCGTCAGGACGTGGAGCTCCATGTCAACCACTGTGAGACCTGCACAGCTCAGGAAGGACCGATTCAGCGCTCCCACTCCCCCTTGCAGCAGTACCAAGTGGAGGCACCCATGGAGCGTGTGGAAAAATGACACCACAGGGGAGCAACCATGTTCTGCTCCAACAGCCAGTGGCTATGTAACATGTTTGTAAGCTGTTAAATATCCTTTAAAGGTTCAGAATCCCAGCCACAGAAACACAGGTCAAAGGACAACACTTAGTTTAAAATCAGTGTCCTCTTTATCAACAATTCTTGGCCAAGACAGAGAGCACATGAATTAATATCACTGATTAAAAAAAATACAACAATTATCTCTTCTTCATAAAACACATTCTAAAAGGAGGTTGTAATACCACACAGTCCAATCCAGTCTCTAAAAGCTGCCGGGTTTTCCTTGCACCAAGAGAGAAGAATTGTCCTCCGATTAACAACAGTCCCGATTCAGAATCCAGCACTGGGAGTTACACGTCTCTGCCCCGCTGTTGGAGAAAAGATTGGAGAAAACCACAATCAGTACTCAGCCTGGCTCATTGCTGGCACTTTAAAACAATTCACCCACACTCGAGTTACTACTTTCCTTTATTCAAGGAAGTGCAGACCCATCATGTCTATTGACCATCTCAGCACGGCTTCCAACTCCCACGCCAGAAGACCCGAATCCACGATAAAGAGAGGTGACCGCAGAATGCAGTGACAAGAGTTTGCTGCAGCTCCCGGGACATCCGACCAGCTTCCCTCCGTGATCACAACTGCCTACGTTTCCCTCATCAGGAGTAGAAAAACCCCAGCTAACAGCAAGTTCACTGATTGATCAACTCCAGCTGGTAAGTCATTTAGGCTGCATTCAGACCAGGATAGTCCGGGGGTCTCAGTTCGACTGCGTGGGGAATGCCTTTGTTTGGTTTGGTTTGCATTCACACTGCAGTGGATCATACTGCCTGGACAACGTGACACAGTTACAACAACTGCTCGTTTGGGGTGCTGTAGCCAAAACCACCACTGACCAGAAAGAAAAAATCTCGGCAAAGAAGAAAAATCAGGATCATCAATTGGTCAGGACCCAAAACGGAAATCTGTTCCCTTCAGCTGGGTTGTTTATCCCCCACAAATGAAACATTTTTTTACCTTTCTCCTCGGCTTTCACCAGTAAAAGGATTTTTCGGATTCACGTGGTTGTCGTTATTGTTATTTTCTACCCAAAATGCACTACGGTAAATGCCACTTCCTCTTCTCAGACTACGTGTTGCTATTGTTACACAAATGCCGAAGGGCACTTCCGCCCTTTGGTACACTGGAGACTCCGTTTGGATTCACACTGCAAGCAGAGTGCACCAGACTTTATTGCAAGAGAACCAAGACCCCCATTTTCAGGGGGTCCATGTCATGGTCGGCTCCGCTCATCACCGTCAGCTGCACTCACACCTGGTTTTCATCAGACACCGCCTATATCTACCGCTCTGACCTTCGGGTTAGTGCGGAGATGTCTCACTGCGCTCCATGAGAGCTTCATCACCGTTTCCAGCCATCTTGCTACGCTACAGCCAGCGCCCGTCTCCTGCTTCATTCCCAGGAGCCATCCAGCCTGCCACGTAAACGCTCATTTCCACTAATCTTGTGATTCAGTTCCCCTGTGCACAGGCGGCAGCCTCAGCGGCGGATTCCCAGTTTCCTCCTCCCAGGCGGCGGCCCACTCTTCATTTCTTCTTACCACCACCAGCACGTTTACACACCTGCCGGGGTCACTCCACCATCTGAAAAGCACTGTCTTCCTGGCCACAGCTGTCACGCTGAACTGGAGCTTGCTACCATCTGTTCCCACAGTAAGTTCAGTGTAACCGTTTACCCCCAGTAGTGACGCCCAGTAATCCTCTCTCCTTGTGTGTCCTCAGGGTTGCCAGGCAGTACGGTGTCTCGCTCAGTTCCCGGTAGTTCCAGACAACATTCACACCACATTCACATTACCTGGTTGTTAATAAACTTGATTGTATCAATTCGGATTCTGTGTGTCGTCACTGGGTCATTGAACAATGTCAGTACATCTCTGCCAGAATGACCCAGCTGACAGCACTTTGGTGCGCCGTGCCAACCATATGGAGATCCAAATCGATCAATTGGTTTATCAGCAGCAGGTTATTTTGAGCCAATTAGCCCGAGTTACTGATCGATTAGACCAAGTAGCTAACCCCCAGCCCTTTTCCCAGGCCTTTCCGTCTCCCAGCAGCTCCTCGGCTCCCGCTAGCCTCCCAGCTAACCAGCTTAAGCAGGCCTCTCCGGCTCGTCTCACTCCCATTCCAACTCCAGTCCATTTTAGCGGTAAGTTGGGCAAGGCCCGGGGGTTTATAATGCAATGTGAGGTGGTTTTCCAGCGGGTGCCGGATGACTTTCCTTCCGACCATAGTAAGATCGGTTACGTCATTAACCTGTTGGAGGGGAGGGCGCTTTCTTGGGCATACCCGGTAATGGCTAGGGCAAATTATTCAAACCTCACCGTCAGTCAATTTATAAGATAAGATAAGCCTTTATTAGTCCCACAACGGGGAAATTTCAGGATTGCAACAGCACAGGGATAGCAACACTCAGAGCAACAATCAGAAGGCAAGAAAAAAAACAAGCAAGCAAGAGCAGCTAATATACATATGTACATATTACTATAAAATATATATACACACACACACACACACACACAGACACACAGTGCAGAGCATTGTAGCAGGATGGAATAAATATATGAATATATGAACACACAGTGCAGAGCATTGTAGCTAGATGGAATAAATATGTAAATATATAAACACCCACAGTACGGAGCATTGCAGCTAGGTGGAATAAATATGCAAGTATATAAACACACACAGTGCGGAGCAATGTAGCTGGATGGAATAATATGTAGATATATAAAAACACAGTGCGGAGCATTGTAGCTAGATGGAATAAATATATAGATATATAAATATAAACACACCCAGTGCTGAGCATTGTAGCTAGATGGAATAAATATATAGATATATAAATATAAACACACCCAGTGCAGAGCATTGTAGCTAGATGGAATAAATATGTAAATATATAAACACACACAGTGCAGAGCATTGTTGCTAGGTGGGATGAAACAGCATAACCGTCTATTTAGTTATCCTACATGGTATGATTATGTGCCCATACATATTCTCACCCTCCATAGCGACCGGTATGTTCCTAGTTGTATGCCGGAGAGGACCATTGTGTAAGTCTATTGCATCTTTTGCATTCAAAAAAAAAAAAAAAAAAAAAAAAAACAACTATTAGTTTGTTACGTCTCTTTGCTATCTCTGCGAGCAGCCCTGCTTAGGTTGTACAGTCTGACAGCCGTTGGTAGGAAGGACCTACGAAACCTCTCAGTTGTGCACCTGGGATGATGTAGTCTGCTGGGAGTTATTGGGGAGTTTTTTGAGGTTTTTGATCATTCTGACAGGGATAGCGTTCTCACCTCCTGCTTACTTAATCTAAGACAAGGGTCTAAGACCGCAGCTGATTATGCCATTGATTTCGGGGTAGCAGCAGCGGAAGCGGGTTGGGAGGATGCCTCTCTTTGTAGTATCTTTATTAGAAGTCTTTGTCCTAGCCTTCAGGATGAATTAGCCCCGTTGGAAAAGCCGACTAGGCTGTCCCAGTTAATCTCCTTAGCCATTAGCTTGGATAACAGGCTCAGGGAACGGGCGGCTGAACGTAAGAGCTATGGGCGATCTGAGGAACCATCTCGTCACACCCCATGGTCCTCATATTTTGCTCTACCATCTACTGAACCCTCGGGCTCCTCGGAACCTAGGTCTGTGGGACACTCTAGGTTATCCGAGGCTGAGAAACAACGGCGCCGCGAGCTGGGGTTGTGCCTTTATTGTGGGAGCGAGGAGCACGAGGTTGAGTCCTGTCAGCTTCGGCTGAAAAGGGGAGGTCCGTGCGTCGCAGTAGGGGGTCTCACGGACTCGTCCCGGCCTAATTCCCTATCTCAGTTAATGCTACCCATTAGATTCATTCACAAGCACACTGAAATTCCCACTCAGGCTCTAGTGGATTCCAGGGCTGAGCAGAGCTTTGCTTCCAAGGACCTGGCAACCCGGCTGGGCCTCCACTGCCAACCCCTGAAGTCTCCACTACAACTAATTGCACTGTCTAATGCCCCTATGGCTACTGTCTCCCTGAAGACTGCTCCGGTGTCAGTTATTACTAACTAACTAACTAACCTGCACTTATATAGCGCTTTTCTAGTCACAAAGACCACTCAAAGCGCTTTCATTACTAACCCTCTATTCTAAGGGCCTATAGGAAACAGATATCTAGGGACAATTTAGAACAGCCAATTAACCTAACATGCATGTTTTTGGCATGTGGGAGGAAACCGGAGAAATCCCGGAGGAAACCCACGCAACACGGGGAGAACATGCAAACTCCACATAGATCACTGTTGGTCGGGGGCTGGGATCGAACCCACGATCCCACGATCCCCACAATCCCCCGGCCAAGGGTAAACTGTGCTGCCGCAGTGCTAACCACTGCGCCACCGTGCAGCCCACTTATTATCTCCAGTAACCATCGTGAGGAACTGTCCTTCCTGGTGTTGCCCATTTCGTCGTCTCTGGTCATCCTGGGCTACCCTTGGCTTCGTGTCCACAATCCCACTATTGACTGGAGCTCAGGGAGTATTAAGTCTTGGAGCTCATTCTGTCTCAGTGCATGCCTTCAGTCAGCTGCATGTTCCCCTTCTGTGACCCTAGGGGTTCCTGCCGTTCCCCCTCCCGACCTGTCTAAAGTGCCCCCTGAGTATCATGACCTTGGAGCCGTATTCAGCAAGTCACAGGCCCTGTCCCCCCCCCCCAACGACCGTACGACTGTGCCATAAATCTTAGTCCGGGGGCTCCACTCCCGTCCAGCTGGCTGTATAGTCTTTCCCCACCGGAGTGGGCTGCCATGGACACATATATTAAGGAGTCTCTGAGTTCGGGCATCATCCGCCCATCCTCTTCGGCAGTGGGGGTGGGTTTCTTCTTTGTGGGGAAGAAGGACGGGTCTCTGAGGCCATGCATCGACTTCAGGGAGTTGAACAATATCACGATCAAAGACAAATACACCCTTCCACTACTTAACACCGCCTTTGACTCTCTCCAAGGGGCGTCCCTCTTCACGAAATTGGATCTGCACAACGCCTACCATCTGGTGTGGATCCGTGAGGGGGATGAATGGAAGACGGGTTTCCGGACCCCTAGTGGTCACTTTGAGTACCTGGTAATGCCATTTGGATTGACCAATGCGCCTGCTGTTTTCCAGAGGCTCATTAACAACGTCCTGAGAGACTTTCTGAATGTGTTCGTGTTCGTCTATCTGGATGACATTCTAATCTTCTCCCCTTCCCTAGATGAGCACCGAATACACGTCAAATGCGTTCTGCAGCGACTGTTGGAAAATCAATTGTTTGTTAAAGCTGAGAAGTGTGAGTTTCACACCTCCAAGACATCCTTCTTGGGCTTTGTCATCTCACACAAGGAGATCCTCCCTGACCCGGGCAAGATCAAGGCGGTGGTGGAGTGGCCAGTTCTAGCCTCCAGGAAGCAGCTCCAGCAGTTCCTGGGGTTCGCCAATTTCTACCGCCGGTTTATTAAGAACTACAGCTGCCTGGCTCTTCCTCTGACGTGCCTCACTTCCTCTAAGGTCCCTTTCCGGTGGTCAGAGGAGGCGGCCGTGGCCTTTTCGGATCTCAAGGAGCAGTTCTCCAAGTCCCCTACTCTGGCTCAGGTGGATCCAGATCTACAGTGCCTCGTGGAAGTGGACGCCTCAGATTCAGGGGTGGGGGCTGTCCTTTCTCAGCGTTTCCCGGCAGATGGCAAGGTCCGTCCATGCGCCACCTTCTCCCGCTGACTGTGACCGGCTGAGTGCAATTACAGCATCGGCGATAGAGAATTGCTGGCGGTGAAGCTGGCACTGGAGGAGTGGCACCACTGGTTGGAGGGGTCCTCGCAGCTGTTTGTGGTTTGGACGGATCATCACAACTGGGAGTACCTCAGGACTGCTAAGCACCTGAACGCTCGCCAGGCCCGGTGGACCCTGTTTTTTGGCCAGTTTAATTTCACCATCACATATCGCCCTGGGTCAAAAAACACCAAGCCAGACGCCCTCTCCAGGCAATTCGCCACGGATGTGCCGGAGCCCGAAGACCACCTTGCCCTCCCTGCCTCTTGTGTCTTGGCCATCGTCTCGTGGGGGATCAAGGAGAAGGTTCTGAAGGCCCAGGAGACGGAGAGGGACCTGGGTGGGGGGCCAGCAGGGAAACTGTTTGTTCCTTCGTCCATCCGGGGTGATGTCATCCAATGGGCTCACTCCTCCAAGTTCGCCTGCCACCCGGGGAGACGACGTACGGAGGAACTGCTGTGACGCTCGTTCTGGTGGCCATCTCTCCAAAGGGACGTTGGAGAGTATATCCGGGCCTGTCCCCAGTGCGCTACCGGCAAGACCCCATCATCCTCACTGGCTGGATTGCTTCATCCTCTCCCAATACCCAGCAGGCCCTGATCCCATGTGGCATTGGATTTCGTCACCGGCCTCCCTCCTTCCAACAACCATACCGTGGTCCTCAACATAGTTGACAGATTCTCCAAAGCAGCCCACTTCATTCCCCTTCCGGGTTTGCCCTCGGCCAAGGAGACCACCAATCTTCTGGTCCAACATGTGGTGAGGCTTCATGGGATCCCCCTGGACATCATTTCTGATAGGGGGCCCCAATTTATTTCACAGGTATGGAGGTCGTTTTGCACTACCCTTGGGGCTACGGTGAGCCTGTCATCGGGATACCATCTGCAATCCAATGGCCAGTGCGAACGAGCCAACCAGGACCTGGAGGCGGCGCTGCGCTGTGTGGCGGCGTCCAACTCAACAACATGAAGCTCCTTCCTACCTTGGATTGAATAAGCCCACAACTCGACTGTGTCCTCGGCTACAGGTATGTCCCCTTTCCAAGCCTCTCTCGGGTATTCTCCTCCCTTGTTTCCAGAAGAGGAGGGTGACATCGATGCTCCATCAGTCCGGGCACATCTGAAGTGCTGTCGACGTCTCTGGAGGGCGACCCGGGATGCACTACAGCGCACGGTGAAACGCAACACCGCAGTGGCCAACCGCCGCAGGACCCCAGCCCCTGTGTACCAGGTAGGCCAGCAGGTAGGGCTCTCTACCAAGAACATTAATCTGAAGGCTGAGCGCAAGAAGATGCAGCAGTGATTCACTGGACCCTTCACTGTATCCCGCATCATCAACCCTGTTTCTGTTCGACTTGATCTCCCCCCCCCTCCGCATATGTCCTACATTCCATGTCTCGCAGATCAAGCCTGTGTCTTCCAGTCCCCTGTGTCCCCCCCAAGCCACCACCTCCTCCACGGATGATCGACGGGAGCCCGGCCTGGACCGTGACTACCATCCTGGATGTTCGTCGTCGGGGCCATGGATTGCAATACCTGGTGGACTGGGAGGGCTATGGCATGGAGGCCAGGTCCTGGGTGCATCCTGACTTCATCCTTGATAAGGACCTCATCAGGGAGTTTCATCGGACGCATCCAGGGAGACTGGAGCAACCGCCAAGAGGCGCTCGTTGGGGGGGAGTACTGTCATGGTCCGCTCCACTCATCACCGTCAGCTGCGCTCACACCTGGTTTTCATCAGACGCCGCCTATATCTACCGCTCTGACCTTCGGGTTAGTGCGGAGATGTCTCACTGCGCTCCATGAGAGCTTCATCACCGTTTCCAGCCATCTTGCTACGCTACAGCCAGTGCCCGTCTCCTGCTTCATTCCCAGGAGCCATCCAGCCTGCCACGTAAGCGCTCATTTCCACTAATCTTGTGATTCAGTTCCCCTGTGCACAGGCGGCAGCCTTGGCAGCAGATTCCCAGTTTCCTCCACCCAGGCGGCGGCCCACTCTTCACTTCTTCTCACCACCACCAGCACGTTTACACACCTACCGGGGTCACTCCACCATCTGAAGAGTACTGTCTTCCTGGCCACAGCTGTCACGCTGAACTGGCGCTTGCTACCATCTGTTCCCACAGTAAGTTCAGTGTAACCGTTTACCTCCAGTAGTGTCGCCCAGTAATCCTCTCTCCTTGTGTGTCCTCAAGGTTGCCAGGCAGTACGGTGTCTCGCTCAGTTCCCGGTAGTTCCAGACAACATTCACACCACATCCACATTACCTGGTTGTTAATAAACTTTGATTGTATCGATTCGGAGTCTGTGTGTCGTCACTGGGTCATTGAACAATGTTAGTCCAGACTTTGCTTGTTTGGTGCGCACCAGAGTTTCAACGCGTGTTCAGGCGGCACCAAATAAACCAAACTATCTGCGCAATCCGCTGTTTGGTCCTTTGGTCTGGATCAAACAGTGGCTGTCTGAGTGTGCCCTTAAATGCTGTTCACTTTGCACAGTTAACAGGTCCACAGTGGAAAAACAAATAGTTTGATACGTCCATCACACAAACAAAATATTCAAAGGTCAGTTATGAGTATCACTGCAAAACAAAATAAAACATTACCCATGCATATAATAAAAGTTTGCCATAATTTGCACTGCTTACAGTTAAACAAAATGCTGTTCATATACACACTATCCCCCGACAGCTACTCCCAGACCAACCATTCATATTCAAATCTAATGCATCAGATTGATGTGGGGCTAAGGAAAAATCACGCTGAGGCTGAAATAATCAAGGTGATCGTTAAAGCCATCATAAGCCCAGCTTTACTGCTCAGCCACTTGTCTTGCATCTGGCTTTAACGATTGCCTCGATTATTTCAGCCTCAGTGTGATTTTTTCTTAGCCCCATATCAGTCTGATGCATTAGATTTGAATATGAATGGTTGGTCTAGGATTAGCTGTCAGGGGATGGTGGAGTGTCCATCGAGGGTCGATGAGGACCATCCTTGTCATCCAGCTAAGAGGGAATTGGTGAAGGGAGGTGATAATGATGATGATGACGTCTATTTATGAGTGTGCTGATGGCTGTACAGCCCAATCTGTGCATGGAAGGTATGCTGACATCCAGAGAGCCTGGCTCAGAAGAGAATTACAGCCCTGAACTGATCCAAAAGAAATTTCTGAGAGCTGTGAGAAAAGGACTCATCAGTGATAATGTGAAACATCAACTCAAAGACTACTTTGATGATCCAGCAGTTACTGATGATGTGCTAATTGCAAAAACAAATGAAGCAGCAAGCCTTGAATGCAAAAGGCAGCAGAAATACATGAAAAGCACCAAAGAACTCAAAGTCAGAGAGGTACACATGGAGTCACAGGTGAATCCAGAAGCAACTGTGAGCACCATTGATGGACAAGAACAGGTTCCCTCCACAACCATGAAAAGTAAAAACATAAAATCACAGCATGCAGTGACTCATACAGAATCTGAACTGCTTGACATAATAAAACCGATGAAGGGAGAGATGGAAGACCTGAAAAGAGCCTTTAGTTAGTCTCAGAGACCTTAAATCCAGCCCAGAATCAGTAGGAGAGGAGATGAAGTTGCAAACGGTGACAAGAAAGTGGTAAAGGAAATCAATGTGAACGTGGTTTCAAATGTGGACAAAGTGGTCACCTGTCTCGAGGATGTTGTGCTGGAATGAAATGCAGTGACAAGCCTAGCCCGAGAGAAACGTCAGCTCAAACTGTTTACTGCTACATTGACCCCACCCTTCGAACAGCACCACAGTGACTGTTATAAAGATCTGCACAAGTTAATCATTGACAGCATCCAGCAGCTAGAGGCAAAAGTGGCAGCAGAAACAAATTAAGGGTCTTACAGGAGCAAGAAACAGTTGGTGTCAATCTCCTTTCTCCGAAACATAGGATGTAGTTACTCACCCTGATTGGGAAGTATGTCATCACCTGCCTGTTAACTAATGTGGTGACAAAAGCATTGTGGGATACTAGATCACAGGTCAACTTGATCAATGAAAAGTGGAGACAGCGACACATCCTAGATATCTCAGTCAGAAATGAACGTGGATGATATTATTGGCCCTGGTGTCTTGAATGGAAGAGCTGTGAATCAGACGTCAATCCCTTTTCGGGATGGGTTGAACTCACTTTTCAGCTACCAACAGATGATGCCAAACACCTAGAACTTTCAGTGCCAGTGTTAGTCACAAGTGAGGAGGAGGTGGCAGAACAACCCATCATCAGTTATAATGTTATTGAGGAGATGCTGGAAATGGGTATACTAGAACCCCCACATGTTGCAGAGGCAGTAAGTGCAGCATTTTTTTCTTTGATTGCAAGAAAACTGAAACCTTTCTGAAAGTTATGAGGACAAGGATGACAGACTAGATAAAGGTTCAGTGAGAACTGGAAGAGAGATGTTGCTGATTCCAGTGGGTCACACAGAAAGTGTAAAATGCAGTGTGAGAGCAGGCACATCCCCATGTCCCCAAGATGTAATGCTCAAACCCACCTTACCTAAACAGTTGCCAGAGGGGCTAAAAGTTGAAGATGGCGCAGTGCGTCTACAGAGAGGTAGTTGGTCTCGTGTCACTATCCCAGTCATGAACACCACAAGCCACAACATCATTTTGTCCCCAAAGATGATGATGGGATTGACTCAGAAGGTTAAAACAATCTATCCTGTGAACATGAAGCCAGTCGCCATTAACCAGACAGAAACAGAGACCCTAGACACTATTGAGACTGTATCAGAAACCACTGAGAATGGTAAAACCAAACAGAAAAACAACAGTGAGGGCAGTTGGGACCTTGCAGTTTCCCTCAGTCACCTTCCAGAAGTGCAGCAGCAGCAGCAGCAGCAGCAGCAGCAGCAGCAGCAGCAGCAGCAGCAGCAGCAGCAGCAGCAGCAGCAGGTAAAGCAGCTGTTGAGGGAAACATGCAGAGCCTTCTCTCGTGATGAACATGATGTAGGGACCATCCCTTCCCTCCAGCTCAAGATCCCCTGAGTGACCCCACACCAGTAGGATGCACGTACACCTTGGTACCAAAACTGCTACACAAACAGGTTAAGAAGTACATAGAAAATTTGTTAAACAGAGGCTGGATCACAAAGTCCAACTACTCCAGTTCAATACTGTGTGTACGTAAGAAAGATGGAGGCCTTCGGTTGTGCTGTGACTACAGGGAGTTAAACAGGAAGTCCACCTGTGACCGTCATTCTATACCATGCATACAAGACATGCTCAACACCCTCAAAGCAAGTGCCTAGTTTTCTGTTCTTGACCAGGGAAGGGCCTACCACCAGGGCTTTCTGGAAGAGTCAAGTCATCACCTCACTGCGTTTGTCACTCCCTGGAGCCTGCATGAGTGGGTGCAGATTCCCTTTGGCCTATCATCAGCACCTACGGAATTCCAGAGGTCATTGAAGGAGTGTCTTTTGGGACTGAGGGATGAAATATGTTTGCCTTATCTGGATGATAACCTGGTGCATTCATAGACATTTGAAGATGATCTGAGGGATCTGAGAGCATCATGCAGCGTTACCAGAGCCATGGAGTAAAACTGACTCCCAGAAAATGTAAAGTATTCAAGAATCAGGTGAGATTTCTGGGGTGGCTGGTCACTAAAGAGGCCTACACCAGAGCTATTCAGTTAGAAAATCAGTTGGGCCACAATTTGAAATCAAGACATGTAACTGGGCCACACATGTTCAACGATCTGTTGAATAAGACAAATTTCAAACCAACACAGATCAATATGACAAAAAATACACACTTTTTATTCATTGTCGTAGTTTTAAATGTGCTCTTCGCACATGACAAAGGCACATCAAAAGTGCATAAAACACAATAACAATGCTGGGGTTGAGCAGAACTTGTAGTAGTAGAAATATTTTTCCTCTTGAACAACAATTAAATAAATAGAATGAAAAAATAAAATTCTGTAAATAATCATTTTGGTCACATCTTCCTCAGGCATATCTCAATGTGCATAAAAAGTCAATGTGCACTGTTAGTAGCATTAACATTTGTTTCCCTTTTGAAATAAAATATACTACATCCTGGTCATAACTGACCTTGGCACATCACAAAGTGCATTTAGCCGAACAAAAAATGAACTGTCAAACACTTCAGTGCACAAATCCCCTCAAGAAAAGATTGATAACATTAACAAACATGGCACATCCACTATTGTGGTTTGTTTTGTTTTAAATCACCACATGTGTGAGTAGGAACCTTTTTTTTATAACCACACATTCCATTATGCACATATCAGTCAACCAAAAATTTCTAGTAGTGTTAAGGATGCAAAAAGCACCCACTTAAAGACTTGAGTAATGACTTCAGTCTTGAAGGTTTGAGCTTTTTCTCCAAAATTTATAACAATTTTTTTTTATAGTTCTCTACTTTTCTCTATGAATTTGTTTAAATTTGAAACCATTTTCCTCAAATTTGTCATTTTGTCTTGTAAAATTGACTTTTCTTGTACATTTGAGACTTTATTATAAATTTGTGGATTGTTTTATGGCTAATTTTTGTCTATTTATTTTAATAAAAATAGTTTTTTTTAATAAATTTGAAACAGATTGTGGTAAAATTTTGTCTTTTTTTCCTTATACAATTTACACTTTTGACAATAATTTTGCAGAGCCAGAACAATAATTCAACTCTGATTTCAAAGAAACAAATATTAATAAAATTATATTTAATTAAATAAATGAACTTAAATTACCAAAGATTCATTTATTTCTGTTATAATATTTCTATATATTTATAGTTTTTAGAACTCTCCTCACCAACTAGACAGTAAGAAAAACCTCTCTTATTTTGAAATCCAAATGGTGGAAGGTTTAGTTTGTCTACAGGTTGTGGACGGATTAAAGTCATTGACTTTGTGAATTTCAGTCATCTTAACTTGCCAGGTACAAAATAATGAACATAAATTATTAATTAGTGGATCCTAGACTACCTCACAGATCGACCATAGTTTGTGAGAACCCAGGGCTATGTGTCTGACACCATCATCTGCCATACGGGAGCCCCCTGGGAACAGTTCTGGCTCCATTCCTGTTCACCCTCTACACTGCTGACTTTACACACAACACACCACACTGCCATCTATAGAGACTCTCTGACAACTCTGCGATCATTGGCCTCATCTCTGATGGAGATGATGCGGAATAAAGAGGACTTATCCAGGACTTTGCGGACTGGTGCCTGCGGAACTGCCTTCAGATCAATGCGAGAAAAACCAAGGAACTGGTGGTGGACTGCCACAGGCGAGGACAACCCCCCACAGCACCGGTAAACATCCAGGGAACAGACATTGAGATGGTCACATCTTACAAATACCTGGATGTTCACCTGAACAATAAACTGGACTGGTCACACAACACCAATGCACTCTACAAGAAGGGGCAGCGCAGGCTGTACCTCCTGAGGAGACTCAGATCTTTTGGAACGCAAGGGGCATTCCTGAAGACCTTCTACGATTCAGTGGTGGCATCAGCCATCACATTCGGAGTGGTCTGCTGGGGCAGTGACATCACGGCAGCTGACAGGAAAAGACTGAACAGGCTGATCAAAAAAGCTAGCTCCGTTCTTTGGCAACGCCTCAACTCAGTGGAGGAGATAGGAGAGAGGAGGATGGTGGCTAAGCTGTCATCTCTGCTGTAGTCCAGGTCCCACCCCATGCGGGACACGCTGAATGCACTGAGGAGCTCATTTAGCAGTAGGCTGTACCAAGCTAGGTGCACGACGGAGAGGTTCCACAGGTCCTTCCTACCTACGGCTGTCAGACTTTATAACCTAACCAGGGCTGCTCGTAGAGGTTGTATTGAATGTACAAAACGTAACAACCTTGCACAATGAAGGCAAGGCACAATGACCATTATACAACTAGGACAATATCAATCATCACTGAGGGTGACAACATGGCTGATTCAAATACAAAATATACTGTCTGGATACATATTCATATTCTGCGGGGTAACCTAACAGACCGTAATGCTGTCTATACCATCTAGCTGCAATACTCCTTGCACTGTGTATGTAGCTGTGTACATGTGTATATTTATTTGTTCTTATTATTTCATCTTATTAATTATTGCTCTGAGTGCTGCTATCCCTGTGCTGCTGTAATCCTGGAATTTCCCCATTGTGGGACTAATAAAGGCTTATCTTATCTTTTTGATATAGCTTATAGTTAGGGTTAGCGGTAGGCTGTGCCATCCTAGGTGCACGATGGAGAGGTTCCGCAGGTCCTTCCTACCTATGGCTGTCAGACTTTATAACCTAACCAGGGCTGCTCATAGAGGTCGTAATAATGTACTAAACATAACAACTTTGCACAATAGAGATCGTCCCCCACAACTAAGACAGCAACAATTATTAAGGGTGGCAACAACACTGTTGAGTTAAATGTGAAATATACTGTCTGGATACATATTCATATTCTACCGGGTAATTTAACAAACTAATGCTGTTGATACCATAGCTGCAATGCTCCTGCACTGCGTACATATGTATATTTATTTACTGCTTTGGCTAACCAGTTCTTATCTTATTATTCTATTTACTATTGCTCTGAGTGTTGCTATCCCTTTCCTGCTGCAATCCTGGAATTTCCCTATTGTGGGACTAATAAAAGCTTATCTTATCTTATCTTAGTTAATATTGTAGTAGCTCATGATGAATCCTCAGTGATTCATCAGTTACTCATGCCTTTCCCTGCATATGAAGTCTAACTACACCTGTTAGCTAAGTGACTCTTCATTATTGTTCCGTTCCCAGCGGGTTAAAGCCACCATAAATGCCTCCACTGCTTACATACCTCTTCTGCTTTTTCAACATTTAAAGTACTTTAATAAGCTTCTCTCGGACAGTGACACTAGCGAGACACCCTGCTTACCGACTGGAATGGTCATGCGGGTGGGGTGCTTCTGAACTCCATGCGGATGACGGTCACGTGTTGTTCGTGTGGGCACATGCGGACCATCATTCCTTCATATTTTTTTTTCCACAATATTTTTTATTGAACCTTTTTTTTTTTTACAAACATAACACAAACAATCAAACACTAACACTAAAGTAATTTTAAAAAAAAAGTACTAAAAACACTGACAACCACTAACAAGAACAGGTCTTCAACAATGCTCCTCTGTTTAGTCTAGGCAATCCATTACATAAGTATACATATTATACATTCACCAGTTTGGAATTTACAAGGTCCACACACATCATTCACCTTCTTCTTCAAAAGTTATGTTTAAATTCTTTACATAATCAATGAAAGGTCTCCATATATTCTCAAACACAATTTCCTTTGATTTCAGTATGTATGTTATTCTTTCTAGTGGAAGGTTTGTTAACATCTGTCTTAACCACTGAGTCACATCTGGTCTATGAGTCTTTTTCCACAATAGTGCAATACATTTTTTGGTGTTAAGCAAACTGAGGTCTATGAATGCTCTTTCACTTTTATTAAAGTTATGCTTTTCTGGATGCAGACCCAACAAAAACAATTTAGGATTCAATATGATTTGTTTTGAAATTATTTTTTCAATTGTTACCCTCACCTCTTCCCAAAACATTCTAATTTTTCTACATTCCCATAAACAATGAAATAAGGTTCCTTTACTTTCCATACATTTTGTGCACGTATCTGGTATGTTTTTGTTATATCTATTTAACTCCACCGGTGTAACATACATCCGCATTAACCATTTAAAATGTATCAATTTAAGACGTACATTTATTGATTTGGTTTGAGCTTCTGTACAAGCCAATTCCCATTGTTCCTCTGAAATTACAGTTTGCAGATCTTCTTTCTAATAATTCAATCTTTTCTGTGAGTTTTCACTTGAGGATAATGTCAATGAATTATAAAACTCTGAAATAATACCCTTTCTCTTACTATCTTTCGTCAAAATTTTTTCCAAGGATGAATAAGTAGGTCGGGTGAGAGCATTATTTTGATTTGATCGAATAAAGTTCCTAAGCTGAAGATATTTAAAAAAATGTGTTCTATTAAGATTAAATTTGATCCTCAGTTCTTCAAAAGACATTATGTTATCTGAACTTGACAGATATAAGTCTTGAATCTTTTGAATCCCTTTTAAATTCCATACTTTAAATACAGCATCCGCTCTTCCTGGTTTAAAATATTGATTACCCCATATTGGGCTAAATTGTGACAATAAGTGTGGTTCTTTTAAATATTTTTTGGTTTCACACCATATTTTGATCATATGCTTTACAAATGGATTTTTAACTTGTTTCTGTAATTTTTTTGCCGAGTCTGAGTATATGAATGTGGGAAGAGGTAAAGGTAAATTGTATGATTCCATTTCAGTCCAGTGAGGGAGATCATTTGATGAAAAATAATATGTCATAGACCTCAGTTGTGCTGACCAGTAATACAACATAAAGTTTGGACATTTCAGACCTCCACGATCAAATGGTAAATATAGTAAGGACAGATGTAATCTAGCCTTCCTATTGTTCCATATAAATTCCACTAACTTTTTTTTAATTCTTGAGAATAGATCTGAAGGTGGTGGTAAAGGAATGTATTGAAATAAATAAAGTATTTTGGGTAAGATATTACTTTTAAGTATATTGATTCTCCCAATCATCGACATTGGTAGTGACATCCATCTCTGAAGCAACTCATTAATGTCTGTCATTAAGGCTTCATAATTGGCACTGGCGACTAATTCTAGCTTAGGCACAATTTGAATTCCTAAATATTTATAAACAAAATTATGTCATCGGCATACAGAGAGATTTTATGTTCTGTTGGTCCTACTTTAATTCCATGTATTTGTGGATGTACTGCCATCGCTAAAGGTTCAATTGCCATAGTAAACAGTAAAGGTGAAAGTGGACAGCCTTGTCGACATCCTCTATTGATATTTATTGATTTTGAAATATTGCTGTTTGTTAGGATTTCTGCTGTAGCATTATTGTATATTATCTGAACCCATTTTATGAAATTATTTCCAAGTCCAAACCTTTGTAAGACTTCAAAAAGGAAGGGCCATTCGACCCTATCAAAGGCCTTTTCAGCGTCCAATGATAGGAGAGCTGTATCCGGTGCTTCTTTATTAGAATAGATAATATTAAATAGTCTTCTTACATTATGGAAGCCTTGTCTTCCCTTTATAAAGCCATTCTGATGTCGGTTAATAATATTTGGTAATATTTCTTGTAGTCGTCTTGCTAAAATTTTACAGATTCTCTTAAGGTCAGCATTTAATAGGCTTATTGGTCTCATATTTTCACATTTATTAGAGGGTTTACCTGGTTTTGGCAAGAGTATAATTAAAGCATTATTCATGTATGGTGGTAAATTACTATTTTGAAATGCTTCTAAAACCATTTCCAAAAATGGTTTTATAAATTTATTCTTAAATTTTTTATAGAGGTCAACTGGAAGACCATCTGGTCCTGCACTTTTTCCTGATTTCATATTATCAATGGCTAGCCCAACTTCTTCTTGACTAATTTTAGACTCCAGTATCTCCCTGTTTTCATTAGGAATACATGGTATAGATAATCTGTCCAAAAACCCATTTAGTTTTGTTAAGTCAGTTTCATTTTTTGTATCATATAATTTTTCATAGTAATCTCTAAAGGCACTATTAATTTCTAAAGGATCTACAACTGCCTGTCCGTTACTTATAATACTGGTAATTGGTGTTTTAAATTCTAATTGTTTAATCTGCCATGCCAATAACTTTCCTGATTTTTCACCTTGTTCATAAAAAGATTGCTTCAATCTTAGAAGACTCGAGGCAGCTCTATTCGCTGATTTTTTGTCATATTCAGCTCTCAGAATCAGTAATTCGTTCTCTAACTTTGGGTCACTTCCTGCATACACTTTTTCTTGAAGAATTCTTATTTTATGTTCCAATTGGACTCTCTCCTCTCGAGTCTTCTTAGAGTTTGAACCTGTATAACTAATAATATGTCCCCTAATAAAAGCTTTGAAAGCCTCCCACTTTATACATGCTGATGTTTGTGTAGTATTGATATCAAAGAACTCATCTATCTGTTTTTCTATGTACTTAACAAATTCCTCATCCTGAAGCCATTTATGCTGAAATTGCCACCTACCTGGTTCCTTTGTCAATTTCTTATCTACATATATTAGACAGCAGGGTGCATGATCAGAGATCACAATATTATCATAGAAGCAGTTTTGAATCTTGGACCTTAATTCTGTGGAGATCAAAAAATAGTCAATACGTGAGAATGTCTTGCAGGTATTAGAATAACAAGAGTAGGCTTTAACTTGTGGTTTCATTTCTCTCCATATATCTAGCAATCTCAATTCTTTCATAAAATGATTAATGATCATCCTGCATCCATTGTGCGTACAGTCCAGTCCTGTTGACCTATCTATACTGGGATTCAATGTACAATTAAAATCCCCTGCTATTATATGTTGCCCTGTAAGTGATGATAAAATAAGAAATAAATTAGCAAAGAAATTTTGATCATCTATATTGGGACCGTATAAGTTCACCAGATTTATATTTTCTAATAACAAAGATTCTTGAATGATTAGATATCTTCCAAATTTGTCTCCAATTACATTTTTCACTTGAAATGGGATTGATTTATGTATGAGAGTCATAACTCCCCTGGCTCGGGATGAAAATGATGAGGTGAATACACTTCCTTGCCATCTTCTCCTAATTCTTTTTACATCCTCCTCTATTAGTCACCCTGACTCTACTGCTTTTAATGACGTAACATTAACTCTCTTCTGTAGTTTTCCAACTTAACTCCAAAATTTTATAGCAGCTTTGTACATCATAGGTTTTTTGTTTTTTTTAATATATAATACAATCTATATTTTGTAAACTTGCTATATGCTTCAGATCAGTCAGATGCCTGTGCAAATGCTTAAATATTCTACCTTATATTTTGTTCATGTTTCATGCTTAGCTCCCACCAGTCTCTTCTTGGATCTGCTTGATGAGCTCCTGCGCCTCCTCAGGGGTCTTGAAGGTATGGGTTCTGCCCTTATATGTGACCAGCAATCTTGCAGGATGAATCACTCCATGACGAATCCCGAGGCTGCGCAGCACTTTACGGGCGGGGTCAAACTGTTTCCTTAATTGTTGGATTCCTGTAGCCAAATCTGGGTAGAACCGCACCTATTGATCCTGGTATTTAATTTCTCCTTTGGCTCGTGCCGCGTTGGAGATCGTCATCTTGTCTCTGTAGCTGAGGAACTTCATAATCAGCGTCCTCGGTGGTGCCTTATTATCTCTCGGTGGGCCAATTCGATGGGCGCTCTCTAAAACGACTGATGACTACAGCTCCGCGTTGTTCAGCGCTTCTGGAATCCACTTTTCCAAAAAGGAACATGGGTGCTGACCCTCGGTTCCCTCCGGGAGGCCCACCAGCCTCAGGTTGTTCCATCTCGACCGGGATTCTAAGTCCAGGACATTATCTTCCAGACGTTTATTTTTTAATTCCAATGTGCGCACCTTTAATTGTAGGCTGGTGACGTCATCCTCAGCGCTGGAAATTCGGAGCTCCACCTTCGTTACTCGTTCCATACAGTCGCTTATTTCCTTTCTCATTCCTTCTATCGCTGCTATAATCCCATCAAATTTAGCGGAAAAGTCTACTCTCATTGAGCTAATGGCAGTGAGCACCGCACCTGTGCCGTCGCTAGCAGTCACCGCTCCGCCACTAGCTTGCTCCGCCATATCTGAAGATTTTTCTGCTTCATCACAAACATGAAAGTCCGTTAACTTGGACTGTTTCGGCGGTTCAGTTTTTCCTCCACCTGATTTCCCAGCCTTAGGCTTTATCGGCATATCCTCGCCCAAACGCTGGGATAGGCTTTGTTCCAAATGAGAGAGTTATTTGCCGACTTTTTATTTTTAGGAGCAGAGCAGGGCGAAACACGTCTTCCTGCGTGGCCGCCATAACCGGAAGTCAGCATTCCTTCATATTTTTTTCTTAAATTTATATTTCCTTGGCATGGCCTGGGCCTAGGCCACTCGGAGGTTGGTTTTGGGCAGCATGTGGTCCGTGGGCCTCTAATTGAATAGGCCTGGGCTACACTATGGACCCTGCAGATATTGCTCCAGCACAAGCCCTGAAGAAAAACAAGCTAAGTACAATAGGCAAGTTAAGGAAGATGCTGGGATTTGTTTCTTTTTATCGTGGTTATATTCCTAACTTCTCCCGCATAGCAAAGTCTCTCTTTGATCGCCTCTCCACAGACACACATGTGAAGAGAAAACAAAACAAATGAAAAATGACAGGAAGAAACAGAATGGTGGAGGGCAGCTCCCCTCATCACACAAAGTCTTATGGTCAGAAGAACACCAAAAGGTCCTCTACCAGTTAATTGACTTTCTGTCCCAGCCGCCACTATTAGGGCACCCAGACTTCGAACAGCCATTCCAGAAAAGTGAAGCCTAAGAATGAGTGAAGCCTACAAGTTAGCCTCAAAATCAGCCTGCAAAGAGGGAATGAGAAGTAAAGCATTATATGATAAGAAGATCCATGGTGCAGAAATGTCCTCACAATGCAGAGTGCTGGTAAGAAATCTGACTTAAAAGGGTGGACCTGGAAAGTTAAGGTTATTCTGGGAAGATAGAGTATATACTGTAACTAAGAGAAAACACCCTGAGAGCCCAGTGTATGAGGTCAAGCCAGAAAATGGGAAGGGACGAGTCTGAACTATGTACAGAAACCTTCTGTTACCATGTGACTTCCTCCCACCTGAACAAGAATATTCACCTCATGAGCCAGAGATGAGCAAGAAAACTAAAAAGCAGTGTCATGAGCGGAGCACTGGCAGTTTCCGCCATGGTCAGTCTCGTGGCTTTTTCTTTATATTTACTTATTTGTTGCATTTTTTGCCTTTTGGGGTTTCTGTATTCATGTTCTGTTTGCCATTTTCCTGTTTGTTTTAGTTTTGTTACATTTTTGTTTTGTATTTATTTATCTTTATATTTTGGTAGGTGGGGATATTTATTTTATTTTTTATATCTTTATTATTCTTTTACTGGTTGACAGCTGTCAGTGGCATGAGGCTTCGTGTAGGTGTTGCCCTGTCAGCTGTCAGTTTTGGTTCGCCTCTCTCTCTCTGCCCCAGATGGTCCGCTTTATGACTTCCCCTGCCCGTTCAGGTAGCCACACCTGTCACTAATTATGTAAAGGGTTTTGATCCCTATTTAAGGGGAGTTATTTTCATTTTCTAATTGCCACTGTCTTGATTATATTCACCTCATCTCCATCAGGGCCCTGCCTTTCTTCCTGCACCTCTGTCAAAGACCACTTGCTCATAGGTTTACTCTTAAATACACTGGACAGCTCAGGATCATTGCAGTTCCTAATAAAAATCATGGATATTTCAGCATTCATGTTCTCCAATTTCCTGCCTTGCTTTTTCAGGAGACGATCTGCCTGCTCTGCTGCTGTATTCAAGTGCACCCAATAATCCACTGGATTCTCACCCACACTGGGCTGAGTGGCATAAAAATCAGCCAACGGTAAGCATGATGCAGGGGACTCACTGAAATACTTCCGCAGGATATCATAGATCATGTCTGGCTGGACTGCATGGTCTGGGGTTAAGCTACTCCTTATTCCCACTTTAACTATTTTCTTGGCCTTTCCCATCAGATGACTCAGGATCTCATCAACTTGATCCGAAGTGGGGAATTTCTTTTTGCGTAAATACATTTCCATCAGCTCTATCCATTCCTGTACTGAGCATTTATCAGACCCCTCCCCTCTGAACACAGCAGGCCCACGAACATCTGACTTGACTACCACATTGACATTGGTGAGATCAAGAGTGCCACTGATGTTACTAGATTGTTCATGCCTGTCTGGCGCCATTGGAGAGGCTGGGTCACATGACTGTGTGACAGGCTGAGTAGAAGGTAACAGCCGACTGGCTATGGAATCTCCAATTCGATTCCCTAATTCAGTAATTAGATCACGCAGCTCAGCTGAGGGGTCATTGCTACCAGGAGGAAACATGGGCGTGGAGGATGCGGGCCCTACCTCACATGCCTGTGCTGGTAAATCCCCCTCCCCATCACTGATATGTGGCTGTGGTGTCTGTACAACATAAGTAGCCCCCACTGGGTGTGTATGCATAGTACCACCCTCTCCCACCATGTCAGTGAAAGTTAACTGTTTAACTCCCCCACCCCTCAACAAAAAAAGACCCCTGCCTCTACCTGCCCCAGCTACAGGGGTGTGAGAATAAAGGCTATGAGACATATCACCATCCATTACTAAAAACTAGCTTAATTAATGGTAATAAACACAAAATAGAAATTTCAAAACAGGCTACTCTGATATAACACACATAAAATAAAATTCAAAGCCAAATAATACTGGATGAGCTTCTGTCAAAAACCTTAAGTAACTGAAGGATGCGTTGTGTTGATGAAGACTGGACTCTCCTTGCGAACCTCCACTCAGCAGGCAGCTGGACCCCGGAGATCAGCTGTGGCTGATCAGAAGAATCCTTGAAAGGTCACGGCACCAGTTTATGTAACGGACTCGAACTAGTCAGCTACATTAAAATAACAAAATAAAATAAATCTTGGCCGATGCAGAGAAGTAGACGTCAGGCAGGGTCTCGATCAGTCAGTAGTCTGTTTATTTCTGAAACAGATTGGGGCAGACAATTTACACATGACACGGGAATGGGGACAAGTGCTGGCATTCCCCTTCCCAGGCTTCCAGAGTGTGAGACACATAGCTTACAGCTACGTGGACTACATAACTTTAGATCGTATAGTTACAGTATACAACAAGCAAAGAAAAAGTTTAGCACCAAATACATGACAGCATTACATGACAGAGTTACATGACTGATCGTTTTTTCTATTTTTTACAACAGTACATTTAACATTTTAACATACCTGAAACAGATTGGGGCAGACAATTTACACATGACACGGGAATGGGGACAAGTGCTGGCATTCCTACAGAACAATGGTGACATAATGCACGGCTCAGGAGACGCACACACACAGGCTTAGAGTAGTTCAAAGAGTTTATTAACAGCAGGAGTGAATGAGTGCGTGTCTGCGGGATGTAAATGTGTTGGTGATGGTGTCTGCTCCAGGCACAGAGGCAGGTGACCGTACAGCCGAGCAACCCTATGGAGAGAGCACAGGGAGAGGGTGACGGGCATACACCAACACAGGAGGGATTTATGGCGAGAGAAGGACTTACTTGGTTGGTCAGGACAGCTGGCACAACAAGGGGGCGAAGCCCGGAAGACAGCCACCTGGAGAGCTCCGTACAGCAGCGAGGATTGGGCGATGGAGTGGAGATGTCCGCCGCTGGGGAATCCACCTGTGCACAGGGGAGAAGACTGAAGAAGAGAGGTAAGCAATCTTCTTACCAAAATGGTGATGCTGAAGGGAAGTATGCTCACAACGGTGAGGGACGAAGTCTGACGGCTTCAGGCCGAGCCTCCGGGCGAGACGGCCTTTATCCCTCGCCGCTGATGATTGTCAGGTGCGTGAGCAGGTGGCGCCACTGATGAATGGCGCGGCGTGACAGTACTCCCCCCTCTAGCAGCGCCTCCTGGCGATGGCTTATCCGGGTGCGCTCGGTGGAAGTCCGCGATGAGCGATGGGTCCAACACAAACGACGGGGGCACCCATTGTCGATGCTCGGGCCCATAGCCCTCCCAGTCCACCAAGTATTGCAACCCATGACCTCGGCGCCGGGAGTCCAGGATGGGGGAGACGGACCAGGCCGGATGGCCACCAATCATCCAGGGCGCGGGTTGCGCTGCAGGAGGAGGGCAAAGGGGGTCAGTGACTGCCAGTTTCACCTTCGACACATGGAAAGTGGGATGGATGCGGAGGGAGGGGGGAATAGCCACGCGCACAGCCACCGGGTTGATGATCCGGGTGATGGGAAAGGGACCCATGAATCGCTGTGCCAGCTTCCTCCTCTCGCCTTTTAATGTGACGTCCTGGGTAGACACATAGACGAGTTGCCCAACTCTGTACGCCGGGGCAGGTCGCCTGTGCCGGTCCGCCACGGTCCTGTTGCGCTCCGCTGTGCGTAAAAGCGCGTGACGCGCGGCAGCCCAGGTGGAGCGGAACTGCCTAAGGTGCGCCCTAACAGAGGGGACAGCTACCTCGCTCTCCTGCGCTGGAAACAGCGGGGGGTCGTAACCCAGGGACGCCTTGAAGGGGGACATCCCCATTGCAGAAGAGCGGGCGGTGTTGTGGGCATACTCCACCCAGGCGAGATGGTTGCTCCAGGACGTCGGCTTGGATCTGGTAACACAGCGGAGCGCAGCCTCCAGCTCCTGATTGGTCCTTTCACACTGCCCGTTAGACTGGGGGTGATGGCCGGAGGAGAGGCTCACCTTGGCTCCGATGGCGTTACAAAAAAATCTCCAAACCTCGGATGAAAATTGGGGACCCCGGTCCGAAACCACGTCCACCGGAATCCCGTGCAGCCTGACCACGTGTTGGACGAGGAGGCCCGCCGTCTCCAGGGCAGTAGGGAGACCTCGCAGGGGGATGAAGTGTGCCGCCTTGGAGAAACGGTCCAAGATGGTCAGGACGGTGTCAAAGGAGTTGGAAACGGGGAGTCCGGTGACGAAATCCAGTGCGATGTGCGACCAGGGCCTGCCGGGGACGGGCAGAGGCTGGAGCAGACCCGCTGGGGGGGCATTTCCCGACTTGCTGGTGGCACAGATTGGGCAAGCCCGGGCGTAGCGGGCTGCATCCCTCCGCAGGCCTGGCCACCAAAAGGACCGTTGGAGGAGGCTGATCATCTGAGAGGTGCCGGGATGACAGGTGAGCCTGGAGGTGTGGAGCCAGTGGATGACCTCTCCTCGGACCGCAGATGGGACGAACAGTCTTCCCTCCGGTCCGCCGCCAGGATCAGGTTCCACCTCCTGCGCCTTCCGGATCTTATCTTCAATGTCCCAAGAGATGGCTCCCACGACGCACGACCTGGGCAGGATAGTGTGGGGCGTCTCCTCACCCTCCACAGGGGTGAACTGCCTAGAGAGGGCGTCAGGCAGGCTGTTTTTGGAGCCCGGCCTGAAGGTGATTGAGAAGCGGAACCTGGCGAAGAACAAAGACCAGCGCGCCTGGCGGGCATTCAGGCGCTTGGCAGATCGTAAGTATCCTAAGTTCTTGTGGTCCGTCAGGACCACAAACGGCAGGTCCGCCCCCTCTAGCCAGTGGCGCCACTCCTGTAAGGCGAGTTTAATGGCCAGGAGCTCTCTGTCCCCCACATCGTAGTTCCTCTCCGCCGGGGACAGGCGCCGGGAGAAGAAGGCGCACGGTCGCTTGGCGCCATCGTCCGGTGATTGTTGGGATAACACTGCTCCCACTCCCGTGTCCGATGCGTCCACCTCCACAATGCACTGCAGCGCGGGGTCGACCTGGCGAAGGACCCGGGAGGAGGAGAACTCCGCCTTCAGCGCCTTAAAGGCAGCATCGACCTCTTCAGTCCACCGGAACGGGACCTTCGGGGACGTGAGGCGGGTCAGTGGTCCAACGATCCAGCTGAAATTCGAGACAAAGCGGCGGTAAAAATTGGCGAAGCCAACAAACTGTTGCACCTGCTTCCGGGATGCAGGAGTAGGCCACTCCACCACCGCCTTCACCTTCTCCGGGTCTGGGAGCACCTGGTCTTGGGCGATGATGAATCCCAGGAAGGATGTGGTCCTAGCGTAGAACTCGCATTTCTCAGCCTTCATGTACAGACAATTCTCCAGCAGTCTTTGGAGGACCCGCCTCACATGGACCTGGTGCTCGTCTCTGGACCTGGAGAAGATCAGAATGTCGTCCAGGTAGACGAACACGAAAAGGCCGATGAAATCCCGGAGGACGTCATTGATGAGGCGCTGAAAGACGGCAGGAGCGTTGGTCAACCCGAACGGCATGACGAGATACTCAAAGTGGCCGTTCGGGGTACGGAAGGCTGTTTTCCATTCATCTCCCTCCCGGATCCGGACGAGGTGATAAGCGCTGCGTAGATCCAGCTTGGTAAACCAGGTCGCCCCCTGGAGGGAGTGGAAAGCAGTGTCCATGAGGGGCAGGGTGTAACGGTCCCTCTCAGTGATGTCATTAAGCGCTCGGTAGTCTATGCAGGGACGGAGGGAACCGTCCTTTTTCCCGACAAAGAAAAACCCTGCCCCCACGGGTGACGACGATGGGCGAATAATCCCAGCGCTCAGTGATTCCTTTAGGTACGTATTCATTGTCTCCCTCTCCGGCGCCGACAGGCTGTAGAGCCGACCAGATGGCAGGGGAGCCCCCTGGCGGAGATTGATGGCACAGTCATATGGTCGATGCGGGGGAAGAGACATAGCTTTCGATTTACTGAATACCATACCCAGGTCGTGAAATTCCGGAGGCACCAGCGACAGGTCCGGAGGTGCTGTATCCGCCACAGGAGGAGCCGCGGACGGGGAGCAGGCAGCGGACTGAAGGCAGGTGCCCATGCAGAAGGTACTCCATGCCGACACCCCAGCTGACCTCCAGTCCAGGACAGGGTTGTGGAGGCGTAGCCAGGGGTACCCCAGGATGACGGGCGACACAGAGTTGGGCAGGACGTAAAATATCATCTCCTCCCGGTGGTTCCCTGAGATGATGACTGGGACAGGCATGGTCTGGTGAGAAACTCTCCCAAGGGAGGCGCGGGAGAGATGGACCAGGGAGATGGGGTGTTTTAGTGCCTGACAGCGGATGCCCAATCGGGTTGCCAGGCCTTGTGAAATGAAGCTGCCCTCTGCGCCCGAATCCACCAGTGCGTGGGTGAGGTGCCCAGTGGGATTGTGGCAGAAACGGATGGGCAGCTTTAATTGGGAGAGAGTGTCTAACCGGTTGGGATCCGCGAGACTCCCTACAGCGATTTGCGGACCCCGCCGACTGGCTTTCCGTGGGCAACGCTCCACAGTGTGTTGGTCACCTCCGCAATACATGCAGAGGCCCAACTCACGGCGGCGTTGTTTCTCCGCAGGGGAAAGCTTGGTCCAGCCCGTCACCATCGGCTCCGACTCCTCGGGGCACGATGCTGGCGGCGCCGCCAGGGGCCGAGCTTGGAACAGGTGCGGCGAGACTCCACGAGGGCGAGAAGAAGAAGACTTCCGCCCCGAGGAGCGCTCGCGCAGCCTGTTATCCAAACTTATCGCTAAGGATGTCAGCTCCGCTAGCGTCCCAGGGATATCCCGTCCAGCCAGTTCATCCCTCAGATCATTATTGAGGCTGCGGAGGAACAGGCCACAGAAGGAGCGTTCCTCCCAGCCCAATTCCTCCGCCGCTACCCGGAAGTCGACCGAGTAGTCCGCTGCCGACCGGCCTCCCTGCTGGAGAGCGAGAAGCCGATCGACCTGGACCGTCTCGGTTTGAGAATGGTCAAAGACCTCCAGAAAGCGCCTCACGAACTGGTCATAGGTGAGGGTGGCATAACTGGGCCTCGCCATTACGGCGTAGGTCCAAGTTAACGCACGCCCCTCCAGAAGATTCCCTATGTAACCAATCCGACAGTGATCCGAGGGAAAATCTCCGGGCACATGGTGGAACACGGACTCACACTGCATAATGAACCCCCGCGCTCCGCCGAGCTTACCGCTAAAGCGGGCGGGGGTCGGAATCGGTGTGAGCCGAACCGGTGCCACTGGAGCCGGCTGGACGGCCGCTGGAACGGCAGGAGCCGCGCCACCCTGACGAGCCGGGGGGAACGGCTGTTGAGGATCTAAGCGGCCCAACCGGTTAGTTAAGTTTAATAATTGATTTAGGATAACCTGCTGTTGATAAGCAATCTGATCCACTCTAGCCTCGAGAGTGGTAAACCGGTGTGCGAGCCCGCCGTCCGCCGAGCCGCTCTGCTGAAGCCGTACTGACATAATGCACGGCTCAGGAGACGCACACACACAGGCTTAGAGTAGTTCAAAGAGTTTATTAACAGCAGGAGTGAATGAGTGCGTGTCTGCGGGATGTAAATGTGTTGGTGATGGTGTCTGCTCCAGGCACAGAGGCAGGTGACCGTACAGCCGAGCAACCCTATGGAGAGAGCACAGGGAGAGGGTGACGGGCATACACCAACACAGGAGGGATTTATGGCGAGAGAAGGACTTACTTGGTTGGTCAGGACAGCTGGCACAACAAGGGGGCGAAGCCCGGAAGACAGCCACCTGGAGAGCTCCGTACAGCAGCGAGGATTGGGCGATGGAGTGGAGATGTCCGCCGCTGGGGAATCCACCTGTGCACAGGGGAGAAGACTGAAGAAGAGAGGTAAGCGATCTTCTTACCAAAATGGTGATGCTGAAGGGAAGTATGCTCACAACGGTGAGGGACGAAGTCTGACGGCTTCAGGCCGAGCCTCCGGGCGAGACGGCCTTTATCCCTCGCCGCTGATGATTGTCAGGTGCGTGAGCAGGTGGCGCCGCTGATGAATGGCGCGGTGTGACAAATGGACTCGTTAGCGCCTACTTAACTAGCCATCAATCATCGGTATTTATGACGCTACTTTGAATATTTTACATCGGTATTGCAAACGAAAATGTAACAGAAAATCTTACAATCAAAATTAGTACAATAACTTAAAGAAAACTACAGTAAATCAATCACATTAATCAATTTCGTTCCCTGAGGAATTACACACACTTACCCCTTCCCAGGCTTCCAGAGTGTGAGGAAGTTCCCAGATGTGTCACACTAATTATCGCCCCATCAGAAACACTTGACATATTTACAACACGGACATTTTGGGAAGTTCATTACTGCAGGAACATATTTATTCTTAAGACTACTACACACGCAGGCCTCAGGGGCGGGTGGGTGGGCTTCAAAAGGTGACACCAACATTGAGTCAAAGGTTCCAACGGGGCCGTTTGGAGTTTTCTGCTCAGCCATTGAGTTTCCAAGGTCATTCACTTCTTTGGTTTGACCTTGTGTTTGAAGATGACCTTTAACTTCTTGAGGACAGTGCTCACCTTGGTCTTTGCGGTCGCTTTCAATCGGTTGCAGTTGTTCCAACAGTGCTAGTTGTGTGAGACTTGGGGCGTCCAAAGTGTTCAGAACAAAGCACTGTGATTCAGTTGTCCTTGTTGGGTCAAATGGGTGAGGGTGTTCAGTTTGAGCCCATAGTTTGAGGTTCTTGAAATCAATTAGTGGCTCAAAACGGTTCAGTAGGTCTTTGCCAGTGAGCAATGGAATGGAGTCAAGTTTGGACACATAGACCGGATGTGTCAATGTCATGGATCCAATGGAGATGTTTAGTAGTGATACACCCAACAGAGTTGTTTTAGTGAGCGCATATGGTCTCACGGCTAATGAACAGGGTTCCAGTTTTAAATGTTTGTGAGTGTGGTTAGCGGCTACACGTAGTTTGTCAAAAAGGCTGTGTGACATGAGAGTGATGTCAGCAGCGGTGTCTAAAAAAGCGTCCTGACACATCACTTCTTCAAAGGTTAGTGGGCGGTAGAATTTTCATGCCACCCCCTCCTAGTTTAAATCGCATAGAAATTGTGGAACCGGTGGTTCGACACAGAGTTGTGAAATGTTGTGAGAGCAGTGGTCTGTAACCTGTGGTTGGGCTGCCATAACAGCACTGGACTGTATTGAGTCCTTTGGTTTTTCCTCATTTGAAAAAGGGATTTTCTTCTTGCGTTTTCTTCATTTGGAATGTTTGTTTTGAGTTGTCATAGTTGATATAGCTAGGATGTCAGCAGTTTTATTTTCTTTGTTGCTTTGAATTTTCGCTAGGAGGTGTTTGACAATTTCGAAATCTTCTCTACTGAGAGTAGGAGTTTCTTCTTTCTTCCAAGGTTTATGATAGGTCTCTACTTCTGAGCTTCTGTGATGAGATGGAGACCATTTGTCGCAGTTACGCGTGTCTTCGTATCGGTATCTGTCATCATGGTAGTCCGTACCGTGTTCTCGTGACCTATCCGGTGGATATGGTCTACGACGGTCGTCAGGTTTTCGCAAAGTTGGTCCAAAGTAAGATCCAGAGGACCTGGTTTGGTTTTGACTTTAACGAGGTCGGCTGGAAAAATGTTTTGGCTGTTTATGTACTCGCGGTGTAGGAGGTGAAGTAGAGCGAGGAACTCCTTCCAACTCCAAGGTGTTAGACGCATCGCTGATAGCTAGCACTATGGCAGGCTCAGTGTGCTTGTTGCGGCTTTGTTGCTGTTTTTGGAATGCATAGTGTGCAAACTCTCTCAGCTGATTTATTGAGCTTGACCTTGGGTTAGCTGCAACTCCAAGGTGATGACTCACAGTGGGATGGAGGTTCTGGATGAAGAGTGTCTTGAAATTGTGGTCTTCTTCCATCCCGGGTGTATTTTGAGATCCAAAATATGCAAGAAGTAGTCACTGGTAGTAGGCCTTTGGAGGCTCTGAGCATCCTTGCTTCACGGCTAGGGCTGTGGTTAGCCCTGCCTGTAGGCAGTCATCGGAGAACTCCTTTTCGATGGCTTTGCAGAGCAGCATGTAGTCTGCTTTGATGTTTGCCAGCCGTCTGTCTATGAATTTTGATACTGACCTGTTAGATGTTAGTTTAATCAAATAGATTTGATCGTCAACCGTAGCAACAGGATACTTACGCAGGTAGTAATCAATGTCCTGTAAATAGGCTTTGGCATCAGGTGAACCGGTAGGACCTGGATCAAATTTTGTGATATTTTGCGCAATCTTGTCAAGGTCACGGTCTGAAGGGGTACACGCACGCTGTCCAAGTAGTCATCCGTACTTGAAACGGGAATTGGGCGAAGGAGCACGGCGGACATCCCAGTCTTTATGTACTTCCTTTAGGAGCAGTTGACATTCCTTGTAGCCATTCTTCACTTTTCAAGTTGACCTTCAACTCTTCTGAGTTCCTTCTTTGTGTCTTGAAGGGAATCTTCAAGTTCATTGTTGTCTTGGTGAAGCACATCATTGTCATGCATCAACCGTTTATTTCCTGACTGCACGGTCCAAATCTCGTAACGCTTCATCAAGTTGCTCTTGAGTCTTGTCATTCTTCTCTTGAGATTGTTCCAAATTTTCTTTCAGTGTTTCGTTCTCTTCCTGGAGAGAGAGGATTGTTGATTGTTGATTTGCTAGCTCGTTCTCGGCTGCCTTTAATCTCGCGACTAATGCTAGCGTGAACTTAGCTAACACACTGGTGAGGTCCTTTCCTTCTGGTGGCTTTTCAGTGTGGTAATCCAAAAGGTCTTCACTGAGTTTCTTCAGATCTTCAGGCTGTGTTTTCTTGACCCGTGTTGTGAAGCTAGAAATAAAATCAGAAGTCCATCCTTCCAATGTTGCTTGAAGGTCATCCAGTTTGGTAAATCGGTCGGTTGTCTGTTGACTCGTCATGTTTTACCGTTATTGTTATTAAGCAAAAAAAAAAATGAATCAGCTTGTTGATTATTGTTAATTTATTAGCCAAGGGTTAACCTTGAGGGTTTTATTTTACAACCGTGTTATTTAAAAGCTCTTTTTAGAATTTGTTCCAACTTGTAGGCTTGCAAGATGGGTAGAAGAATTTTAAAATCATTTAGAAATGTGGAGATGCTTCAAGTAATTTGTTGAAACTGTATGTTGATTAATGAAGTTGAATTGAAATTGAGCTGAATTTGTGTTTCACAAAGCAAAACAAGAATTTAAATTGTGTGGATTGAATTCTTTACTTGAATTGTTAAAGTCTTGTATTGGAATCAATAACTAGCTTTGAAATTTTGCCGAATGTCACTTTGAAAGTGAGGATTTTATTTACAAAAAGAAATACAAAACAAAAGAGGTTCAATGCTTTAGAGATTTAAGGTTATAAGTTTCCACTTTCTTTTAAAGTTAAGGCTTTCCTTTTGTTTTATTTGTTAAAGCCTATTTTCATTTGAAGCTTTAAATGTTTTAATATTTACAGATTAGAAACAAGTGAATTGTTTGAATATTTTGGTACCCAAGGATTTCTTAGGATTAAAGCTAATAGTGATTTATTTCGATTGTTATCTATAAAATTTCTTATTTACAGAATAATCAATGTTTGCACCTTTTGACTTTTTCTCTTTTAAATCCTGGAAAAATTATACGAGTTGGTTAAATGTTTTTCTTTTCCTGCGGAGAAAACATGAACCAAGAAATAACACAATGAGTTTAAATAACACCTAGAGCTTCTTTTAAGTGCTAATTGCTTAATGTGGTTTCCTAAATATGAATTCTTTTTGATAAATATTCAGTGAATCACTAAATCTATTTGTTAAAAATGTACAGGTTTAATCCTACTTTAAGATCACTTGAATAAACATCAGCATCTGTTAGAATCCTTAACCTAAATAGGTTTTCTGTGGGAGTCACACCATGTCACATTTAAAAACGGCAAAATAAACACACATATAGCTTCAAAGTTTGCAATTTTTGCTTAAAAATGTGTAAATATGTTTGCTTTTAACTTAAAAGATTACAATATGTGGTTACATAAGTGATTAAGCACAATGTGGATGCTTTTACTGTATATGTTCCTACTCTATGTATATCTATGCAGTGAATGGAGTTCCACCACTGGGAAAACTTTCAACAATCAACAAGTTTCTTTTTCGATTCTTTTTACATAGAAACTTTAAATTGGTGTTAAATTTAGTTTATTCCGAATAATATGGACTGCTTTGGAGTTACTTTGAAGACTTAATTTGGTTATAAATGGGCTTTATAGAATAAAAGTTTCAATAAAAGATGCAGTCCCTATGTTTGACCACAAGATGGAGGCAGTTTTCGTCTGCACTTCCAGAAGAGGAAACCCAGTGACGTCACTAAGGGTCTGGGGTCTCTACTCTAAGATGGCGGCTAAGGGCACTTCACTTTAAGTGGACTTAAGATGGCGTCGCTCGGCTGATCCTACACATGTGCAGTGTGAAGCCGTTTAGTGACGTGCGGATGTGGGCGTGTTCATTCTTGCGACAACAAAGCACGCCTTGTTTTTCAAAAGCGGGAGAGCTTAAATCTCCTTTAAACTTTATTCATTGAAGACTAGTTTGCACAATAGTTAGTTCAATTGATTTCCACAGGGATTCCTTCTCCTGTGGATTTGAACCAACGGAAAACAAATAGGATTGCTTTGCTATTTGTTCCCAGGCCTATTTTAATTATTCAGCATGTAATAATGCTTTACTGAAGTTATAGCATGCTTTAAAAAAAACAGTCTGGTCAGTGGAGCAGTGAGCGGGGGTCTACGACCCCTCCTCCTTGCGCTTCTACACACAGATACTCGGCTGAGTGGGGCAAATAGGGTGTGAACTCACCTCCTCTCCTTTGTGCTCTCTCTCTCTCTCTCTCTCTCTCTCACTCACTCACTCACTCACTCACTCACTCACTCACTCACTCACTCACACACACACATACACTGAGCTGATAAGAGCAAGGGGGACCAAACACATGCACCTGGCTGGGCAGCCAGATACAGAGAAGGAAAAAAAAAGTTTCTTTCATGCAAGAGATCAAACTATACCACACAGCTTATGAAATCATAATTTCATGTCCATTTCAGATTTCATCAGCGCCTCAATTGGGCAGCACCATAAAACATAGTGAAATTAAAGGGTTTTATAGGTAATTTAATGTTGGTACACATATTAGTGTAAATATGAATGTGAGTAGGAATGAAGATTTACTTTCATCACACTCAATTCCTTGTTAGGGCACCATCCACGTTTTATAGAGGTGGAAACTCTTATGCACTAAGACTTCAGCTTAAGAATTTAGCAATTGGTAAGTTAAGCCTTAGTTAATAATCCTATTGAAAATATTTGATCAGTCTCATAATAAACCCTTGTGTGAGTTCTTGTCTCTGTTGATCAAGAAGATGGACATGAAATCAAACAATAACTCCCATATGTCTTACAATGATTTAATAAGGAATGTCAGAATAAGTTAACATATGTATTTGCATAACTTTAAAACAGAGAATTTACATGTATCATGGGCATCACAGACTGTTACTGAGTTACTTATGAATCAAGCATTTGTGGAACCACATGAAGCACAGTTTAATTTGTCAGTACAGTGATCCCTCACTTATCGCGGTTAATGGGTTCCAGAACCGACCGCGAAAAGTGAAAAACCGCAAAGTAGCGTCACCCCTAATGACGTCATCCATAAATAATACGTACGTTCATTCTCTCACTCTCTCTCTCTCATATGATACGTGTGTGTGTGTGTGTACGTGTACATACATACGTAGATGTAAATAAAGTGTACATAAATATGTTTTTAGAACTCTTTTATTCTTATAACAAGATACATAACTCAAGATGAAGATGATTTACTTCACAGGTTAATGAGAGCTTTACTGCTCCTCAGGTGACGCCTCATCGTCAGGTGCTAGAGGCGCAGGATCGTCGAGGGCAGCTGGAGAAGCTGCAGGAGGCGGCGTAGTGGCTCGATGGGAAGACTATTTCGCACAAAATGGCACAAGAGAACAGCAAAAAGTTCCACGCGGCTAGACTACGTAACACGAGCGATAAAGAGCAATGAATGCGGTCTTCCTTCCCTTCATGGGCGCTCGGCAGGGAGAGGAGGTGGGTGAAACATCTCGGCCAATCAGCTTGCGGGGTGAAACGTCTCGGCCAATCAGCTTGCGAGATTTCCGAGCCGAGCCAACACGAGACAACAGAGAGGTGGATTTTTTGAGTTGTGCGGCTCTCTGTGTTGATACCTGATGGTCTAATGTAGTCTCCCTGCCTTCTGCTAGCGCCCGCCCATTATTTCTCAATTTTGAATTTTTGATGAATATTTTTGAAAAATCCGCGATGCACTGAGGGCGCGAAAGGTGAAGCGCGAAGTAGCGAGGGATCACTGTATACTGGAAATTGGAAAACCATAAAATAGCATTGGTCGAGAAAAGTGGATGCGATTTTATGAAGTAAATGATAATTAATTTTACAAAAAAAATTAGAAAATTTGTTTTACTCTGAAAAAAGAACGTAGATTAAAATTGCATAAAATTAGGTTCAAATAACTTATACCAGGAATATTCTGAAGACAAGTGTAAATTACATAACAGACCGTCAGCCGCAGAAACTTGGTGTCCCCGTGGGTAGTAGGCAGGTCCACCGGATTCTGTTTCACTGGACCAGCATGGGTCTGTGGGGAGGCTGGCAAACAGGCTCACCACTGTTATGGCCTCCTCCCAGGATCACAAAGCCTGTTCCAGCAAACTGGGTGAGGTCCTCTCTTATGCACTGAAGAAAGAATTGGATTATTGTGCAAAATCTCATCAGAAATTTTCAATTTCATTCCTCTTGTTTGACTGCATCAACTGCTTTAGCTGTCCAATTTGCCTAATGTGTGTTATTAGTACTCATTACTATTAGTATTTAGTATCAAGGCATGCCTAGGAGTCCTAATTGCCTAACTGTGTGTTGGTGTGTGTGTTATTAGCATCCATTAGTATTAGGATTGAGTTGTATTATTGAGTTGTTACCTTATTAGTATCGTTGTGTACCTATTAGCTTGGCATTCGTTCGGAGAGCAAAGTAAGAATTTCATTGCTCAGGAAATGTAACATTTCTTAACTGTGCACATGATAATAAAGCCTTTGAATCTTGAATCTTTGCTCTCTAAGAGAAACATGAAGGCCAGACTGAAGTTTGCCAGAGAGAACGTAGACACTTCTGGAATAATGTTCTTTGGACAGATGAGTCTAAAATTGAATTATTTGGACTTCAGAACAGAGGACGTGTTTGCCATTTACCGAATACAGTATTCAAAGAAAAGAGCCTCATACCAACTGTGAAGCATGGAGGTGGAAGCGTCATGGTTTGGGGATGCTTTGCTTCAGCAGGACATGGCCAGCTCACCATCATAGAATCCACCATGAATTTATCAGAGGGTACTTGAGGACCATGTGAGACCATCTGTAAAAAAATTTAAGCTGAAGCGGAACTGGACCCTGCAACATGACAATGACCCAAAACATACTAGCAAATCCACCAAAGACTGGCTAAAAACTAAGAAATGTAGAGTCATGGAATGGCCGAGTCAAAGCACAGACCTCCCATTGAGATGCTGTGGGGTGACTTGAAACAGGCTGTATATGCAAGAAACCACTCAAACATCTCACAGCTGAAAGATTTTTGCATTGAGGAATGGGGCAAACTTTCCTTAGACCGATGTCAGAGACTCGTAGATTGCTACAAGAAGCGTCTCACTGAAGTTATTTCAGCCAAAGGGGGTAACACTAGCTATTAGGCGGTAGGGTGTCTTAACTTTTTTCTCAGAATACGCATTTTTGTTGATATCTTTTGTTTAATAATTAAAACAAGGTTCATTTTTGTTATTTACCTGCAATTAAATCACCTTCTTTTCCAGAGATAAATAAAAACAAGATTAGACATCAATATGTGAACATTTCTTAATAAAGAACTTAATATTTAATGGGGTTGTGAGATATGTAAGATGGACACGCACCTCCAGGTAGCACCTCTGCCCCGCTCTATGTAAGGCTGGATTGGCCATCTTATTAGCCTCTCTCACCTGAGCTTAGCCGGTGATCTGTCAATAGCTGTCAGTGTGAGTAAAGCCAATAAAGCTGTGCTCCAAGTCACCTCACCTCTTCTGTTCAGCAGGTAATATTAGACATAACATTGGCAACATTGGATTAAACCATGGAGGCATGCATTGTCCCTACCCGCCCTTTCCTCAAGGTGCCCGGTGAACCGCCGGTGCCCTGGTCTAGGTGGTGCAAGGCCTTTCAGAATTATGTTGCTGCGCTGGGGCTCGGGAAGCTCCACAAGCAGAGAGCCCAGGTGCAATTGGTGCACAATTTGGGCATAGAGGGCCTGTGGATCCTGCGAACGCTCAGTGCTGCAGACACCTACGAAGAGGTAGCGGAGCTGCTAGCTAGCTATTTCGCCACCCCAGATAATGTGACAGTCCGGAGGATCCACTTTCGGCGGCAACGTCAATGGTTAAGTGAACCCGTCTGGCATTTTGTCGCTGATGCAAGTCAGCTTGCTAGTGAGTGCAGTTTCAGAGCCTTGGAGGAGGAAATGATTCGTGACTAGCTGGCAGAGCATACCTGTAGCACCACATTGCGAGCTATGCTATTTACGGTGCCAAATGAGCTCACATTAGCCAGATCCATCAAGCTAGGGCTCCAAATGTAAGCCGCGGACAAGTTAGAGTTAACTGGGAGCCAGTCACAGCAGCCGCTAGAGCCTCTTGTCATGGCAAATGCCATGGACCTGGACAGCGAAGATAGCTGGGACGGCGAGGAGATGGAAGCCAACGCTACGAGCCGGTGGTTTGCCCCGGGAAAGTCCCTCTGTATGGGTTGAGGGTGTAAGACGCACCACAAAAAAGCTAAGGACTGCCCAGTGAGAGGAGCACGGTGTAACAGATGTGGTCACTTGAACCATTTTGCCAGGATGTGCCGTGAATTTAAACCGGAGAGCCCACGGAAGAAATTGCTCCACCTGCGACAGACAACCATCCACACGGTGTCCCCAGACACAAACGGGTACACGTTTTGCATGGTGAGGCTGGATGATGTGGCGGTGTCGCTGTTGATTGACATGGGAGCAGAGTTCACTGCTGAATTGGGCCACGGTGAAGAGGTTTTTTCCCCAACACAGAGTTAAAGGCAATCCAGCGCCGTTGTACGGTTATGGAGGTGGAAGGCAAGACATGGTCGGGACTTTGGAGCTGACTGTTCGGTACAAGTCTGCAACGGTGCTCGACTTCACATTCCACGTGACAGCATGGGGTGATAACATCATGGGCTGTGATTTATTTTACAGGCTGGGTTTCACCATCAAAGACGACGCTGGGGAAGAGTGGTCAGGCTGTGGCCAGTGGAACCCCCTGATTTCAGAGACTGATGAAGACTGGTGTGGGATGAAGAACTACCAGACGCCATGGTGGTCAAGCAGGACCAATTTTGCTCAGGGCCAGCGCAGGAGGGTCTCAGTGCCGGCGCTCAGGAAATGGTCGAGGGGAGTACTGAGCGTGGCGGCGAGGTGCCTGTGCCAGCGAGTGGCGCCGATGGGTTAGCCCTGGATGCCTCCGGAGTTTGGCTGAGATGGGATGGAGGGTCTGCAGCTACGATAGCACATGTGACACCAGCATTGGAAGAGGTCGGGACAGGACCGACGAGCACAGGGGATCAGCGGGCTCGGCAACAATGCCTCAAGCCGAACCGGACCCCATTGAGGGTCCTTGATTGGGTCCGGGTGCGAGGTGAGGAGTGCCTGCAGCGAAGCTGGGCCAGATGACAACCCCAGAAGCGTCGGGAGCGTCTGCGCATAGTGGCCAGACTGGACGCAGCCCACTTCAGGCTCTCTGACGGCTCAGTGTGGCATGCGAACCGGCTTCGGCATGTCTGGAAGGAGGCCCTGGGAAACGTGGCTGGACGTGGGACAAGGTCGATGGAGAGGAGGAGCGGCTTCAGCATCCCAACGGCCAGCCATCACCACGAAGACCGGCTGTTTCCAGGAGTGCATCGGCTGAGAGGATACCCTGGGCCCCCATACCAGTTATACCCTTTCTACTTGAACACTTGGGTTGTACATGTATGTATATACTGAAGTTCTGTTGTTGTTGTGTTGGTGTTGTTGTTTGAAAGAAAATGTTATAGAAGGGATTATTTTGGGTTTTTTTGTTCTAGTTTACAGTGCATCTGCAAAGTATTCACAGCGCTTCACTTTTTCCACATTTTGTTTTGTTACAGCCTTATTCCAGAAGGGATTAAATTCATTTTTTTTCCTCAAAATTCTACACACAATATCCCATAATGATAAGGTGAAAAAAGTTTTTTTTTGAGATTTTTGCAAATGTATTAAAAATAAAAAAGTAAGAAATCACATGTACGTAAGTATTCACAGCCTTTGCCATGAAGCTCAAAATTGAGCTCAGGTGCATCCTATTTCCACAGATCATCCTTGAGATATTTCTACAGCTTATTTGAAGTCCACCTGTGGTAAATTCACAGTTGATTGGACAGGATTTGGAAAGGCTCACTCCTGTCTATATAAGGTCCCACAGTTGTCAGAGCACAAACCAAGAATGAAGTCAAAGGAATTGTCTGTAGACCTCCAAGACAGGATTGTCTCGAGGCACAAATCTGGGAAAGGGTACAGAAAAATTTCTGCTGCTTTGATGGTCCCAACGATCACAGTGGCCTCCATCATCAGTAAATGGAAGAACTTCAGAACCACCAGGACTCTTCCTAGAGCTGGCTGGCCATCTAAACTGAGCGATCAGGGGAGAAGGGCCTTAGTCAGGGAGGTGACCAAGAACCCGATGGTCTCTGTCAGAGCTCCAGGGTTCCTATATGGAGAGAGGAGAACCTTCCGGAAGGACAACCATCTCTGCAGCAATACACCAATCAGGCCTGTATGGTAGAGTGGCCAGACGGAAGCCACTCTTTAGTTAAAGGCACATGGCAGCCCACCTGGAGTTTGTCAATAGGCACCCGAAGGAACCTCAGACCACGAGAAACAAAATTTTCTGGTCTGATGAGACAAAGCTTGAACTCTGTGGCATGAATGCCACGCGTCATGTTTGGAGGAAACCAGACACCAATCATAACCATGCCAATGGTGGTGGCAGCATCATGCTGTGGGGATGTTTTTCAGTGGCAGGAACTGGGAGTCTAGTCAACATAGAGGGAAATATGAATTATTAGATATTATTTTTAATAAATTTGCAAAAATCTAACCCCCCCCACTTTTTTCACGTTGTCATTATGGGGTATTGTGTGTAGAATTTTGAGGAAAAAATGAATTTAATCCCTTTTGGAATAATGCTCTAACATAACAAAATGTGGAAAAAGTGAAGTGCTGTGAATACTTTCCGGATGCACTGCAGGAGCACGGCATGCAATTTTAGTTAGTAATGGACTCTAATTTACCCTAGCAGGTGGCAGAATAATCCACCTTGCCATGTGGGCAGGATAGCAATCCACCCATCCTCTCTATTTTAGGTTTTGCTGTGTGAATGCGTTAGGCCATTTAGAGACATTAGTTTTGGTTTATTAGTGCGTGATTCGGGTCCCAAATTGGGGAGCATCTTAATTGAGTGAGTGACATGATTCGAGACCCAGAAGGCAGACACAGACTCACGAATAAACTCAATTATCTTTTATTGTACAACGTATTTTTTTTTTTTGACTTATTTTGTACCCGTAGGTAGATTTGTTCTGCAGTCCGGTGACAAGCCACCAGCTGCCGGTCGCTGCGTGCGCAAGCGCCCCTTAACTCCCTAACCTGCATGTTTTTGGCATGTGGGAGGAAACCGGAGAAATCCCGGAGTAAACCCACGCAAACACGGGGAGAACATGCAAACTCCACACAGATCACTGTTGGCCGGGGGCAGGGATCGAACCCACGATCTCATGATCCCCGCGATCCCCCGGCCGAGGGTAAAACTGTGCTGCCGCGGTGCTAACCACTGCGCCACCGTGCAGCGTATGTAACTAAGTATGTGTGAATGTGTGTGCGTGTGTGCATGAATGTAACAGCCGGGGTGAGCAGAGCACCGTACAGACTGGCAACCCTATGAAAGAGCAGAGACAGGGGAATTAGTGACAGCACTCAGGAGAGATGGTACAGTTATAGTCCAGTCTTACTCTAGGCGAGTTGGTGAGTCGCACAGGCGAGGCCCTGAAGGCTCTGGCCAGAGAGACAGTGTCTTTGGCCCCGGTTGCAGAGATGAGAGGTGGAGTTGATGCAGTGCAGGGTGCGCTCGGTCCGCCGCCACGGATTTCCACTTGTGCACAGGGGAGCAGAGTGTAGAGTGGTCATGAGGTTTGGAGTTGGCTTACTTGGCGCTGGGGAGCTGGGACTCCCAGAAGAATGACGAGGAAGGAAGGAATCACAGGAGCTGGAACTCCAGTCCTCTTCTGACCACCGGAAGGGCACCTTGGAGGAAGTGAGGCGAGTGAGAGGGAGGGCAGTGAGGCTGTAATTCTTTATGAAGCGGCGATAGAAGTTGGCGAATCACAGAAACTGTTGTAATTGTTTCCGGGATGAGGGAGTCGGCCACTCTTCCACTGCTTTTACCTTGGCAGGGTCCACAATGACTTCATTGTGTGAGATGACAAAGCCCAAAAATGACGTGAATGAAGTGTGGAACTCGCACTTCTCCGCCTTCATGAACAGTTTGTTCTCCAGCAGCCGCTGCAACACTCGCTTGACGTGCACCCGGTGTTCATCGAGGAGTGAGAAAAAATCAAAATATCATCAAGGTACACAAAAACGAACAAGCCCAGAAAATCCCTCAACACATCATTAATTAGCCGCTGGAACACAGCGGGAGCTTTGGTCAGGCCAGACGGCATGACGAGGTACTCAAAATGGCCGCTGGGGGTACGGAACCCCGTCTTCCATTCATCTCCCTCTCAGACTCGCACCAGGTGGTAAGCGTTGTGGAGGTCCAACTTTGTGAACCAGGAGGCCCCCTGGAGAGAGTCAAACGCTGTGTTGATGAGTGGGAGCGTGCACTTGTCTTTAATGGTGATGTTGTTGAGTTCCCGGAAGTCGATGCAAGGTCTCAGTGAGCCGTCCTTCTTGCCCACGAAGAAAAATCCCACCCCCACTGCAGAGGATGATGGGCAAATTATGCCAGAGCTCAGGGACTCCTTGATGTAGGTTTCCATGGCCTCCCGCTCCGGGGCTAACAGGCTGTAAAGCCGACTAGATGGTAACGGAGCCCCAGGCCGGAGGTTAATGGCACAGTTGTATGGACGGTGGTGGTGGTGGGGGGTAATGCTTGAGACTTACTAAAGACGGCCCCCAGATCGTGGTATTCAGGGGTAACCCCGGACAGGTCAGGCGGGGGTGTGTCGGGGGCACCGAGAGGCACGGAGGGCGAGCATACAGCGGACTGGAGACAGGCACTCAAGCAAAACGAACTCTACAAGATGATATTCCCAGAGCGCCAGTCAATGGAGGGGTTGTGCAACTGGAGTCAGGGATATCCCAAAATGACCGGGGAGGTTGAAACTGGAAGCACAAACAACCTAAGCTGCTCACGGTGATTCCCAGACACTAGAACAGAGACCGAGGCAGTTTGTTTTGACACCAAAGCCAGAGGAGCCTTGGGCAGGGCGATGAGCTTGAGCGGTGTCTTTAACGGGTGGCAGGTGAGCCCCAGTCGGGTTGCCAGCTCTTCAGAAATGAAGCTCTGCTCGGCCCCTGAATCAATGAGAGCATGTGTGGAGATCTCTAGATGATTGTGAATAAAACGGATGGGTAGCAGGAACTTAGTGAGGGGATTGCCTTGGAGTGAGTCCATGAGTTCCCCAACTGCGACGCATGGACTCCCTCTTTTGGTTGGATGGGACAAGTAGCTAGCTCATGTTCCTCGCTGCCACAATATAGGCATAGACCCAACTCCCGGCGGCGCTGTTTCTCCGCCGGCGGCAACTTGGACTGACCCACTACCATAGGCTCAGGGGAATCTAGTGTATCAGAGGGAGGAAGGGTCAGCAGGGGGAGCTGCGGAGAACAGTGAAACTGAGTGCCTGAGTGACCGGAAGATCTACGCTTGTTGGCCTCGTTCCCTTAACCAATTATCCAAGCTAATAGCCAGGGAAATGAGCTCAGTTAACTTACTGGGTTTTTCCAGAGGGGCTAGCTCATCCCTCAGGCTAGGGCTAAGACTACGGATGAAGATGCTGCAAAGGGAGGCATCCTCCCACCCCACCTCCGTGGCTACCACCCGGAAGCCTAAGGCATAATTGGCGACCGATTTGTTCCCTTGTCTTAAGTTGAGTAGCCGGGCGGTGAGCACTCTATCTCGGTCCGAGTGATCAAACACCTCATTAAACTATTTCACAAATTGATCATATTTTAAATTAGCGTAGTCAGCCCTAGCCATAACCGCGTAGGCCCAAGCTAACGCCCGCCCCTCCAGAAGATTGACTACATAGCCTATGCAGCTGTGACTGGTGTGAAAATCCCCTGGTACCCGCTGGAGCACTATCCCACATTGTAATAGTTGACCCCTAGCCTCCCCTAGCTTACCACTGAAGCGTGTGGGCGTGGGAACTGGAATCAGCTGACTCTGTTAGCATCAGCACCGGATCACCCCAGGGCTGTGTACTTTCCCCCCTACTCTTCTCCCTTTATACCAACTCCTGCACCTCCAGCCACCAGTCTGTCAAGCTGATCAAGTTTGCGGACGACACCACCCTCATCGGGCTCATCTCCAATGGCGACGAGTCCGTCTACAGGAAAGAGGTGGCCCAGCTGGCGTCCTGGTGCAGCCACAACAACCTGCAGCTGAACGCTCTGAAGACAGTGGAGATGATCGTGGACTTCAGGAAAGTCACAACCCCTCTGCCCCCCCTCACCCTCACAGGCTCTCCCATCACCACTGCAGATTCTTTCCGCTTCCTGGGCACCACCATCACCCGGGACCTCAAGTGGGAGCCGACCATCAGCTCCCTCATCAAAAAGGCCCAGCAGAGGATGTTCTTCCTGCGGCAGCTGAGGAAGCTCAAGCTACCCACCAAGATGTTGGTGCAGTTATACACGGCCATCATCGAGTCCATCCTCACCACCTCCATAACCGTGTGGTACGCAGGAGCCACTGCCAGGGACAGACTAAGGCTGCAGCGCGTCGTGCGCGCTGCTGAGAAGGTGATCGGCTGCAAGCTCCCATCCCTCCAGGATCTGTACATCTCCAGGACTCAGAGGCGTGCAGGCCGGATCATTGCCGATCCTTCACACCCTGGTCACGTACTGTTTGCCCCCCCTCCCCTCAGGTAGAAGACTTCGGTCCATTCAGACTAAAACCTCCCGTCACATGAACAGCTTCTTCCCCTCTGCCATCAGACTGCTGAACACTAAGTGACTTATTAGACTCTCGTACACTATGTACAGCAGCTCAACCAGACTCGTGTCAATCATCACTGTTTTCTTTTTGCATTACCGACTGCACTATGGGGTACTCCACAATATCTGCTGCTCGCTAATATATCTAAAAATTGCTTTGTCTAGTATTACTTATTCATATTCTACATTTTATTGCATGTATAGTTCTTTATTTCTATCTTTTATTTTTATCATGTTTAATGTTGCAGCATTGCACCGAGACAAATTCCTAGTTTGTGTACTACATGAACAATGGCAATAAATCTGATTCTGATTCTGATTCTGATTCTGAATAATTGGTCTACTCGAGCCTCTAAGATGTTAACTTTGTGGGTCAGCGCACTGTCTGCTGGGTCGCTTTGATGGAGTCGTACTGACATGATTCGAGACCCAGAAGGCAGACACAGACTCACGAATAAACTCAATTATCTTTTATTGTACAATGTATGTGTGAATGTGTGCATGTGTGCATGAATGTAACAGCCGGGGCGAGCAGAGCACCGTACAGACTGGCAACCCTATGGAAGAGCAGAGACAGGGGAGTTAGTGACAGCACTCAGGAGAGATGGTACAGTTATAATCCAGTCTTACTGTAGGCGAGTTGGTGAGTCACACAGGTGAGGTCCCGAAGGTTCCGGCCAGAGAGACAGTGTCTTCGGTCCCAGTTGCAGAGGAAACGAGAGGTGGAGTTGATGCAGTGCAGGGTGCGCTCGGTCTGCCACCAGGAGGAGGAGGTCTGCCGTCACGGATTTCCACCTGTGCACAGGGGAGAAGAGCGTAGAGTGGTAATGAGGTTTGGAGTTGGCTTACTTGGCGCTGGAGAGCTGGGACTCCCAGAAGAATGACGAGGAAGGAAGGAATCACAGGGGCTGGAACTCCGGAACGTAGGTGACGAAGCAGTGTAGAGGTCTTTGCCAGACCAGGGAGCTAGACGACTCCATGCACACCAGAGGGCAGCATGGCTTAAGTAGGCAGGGTGATGAGGAGAGCAGGTGTGCGCGCAGTTGTGGAGGAATTAGGCGACAGGCAGGCAGAGCAGATCGCTACAGTGAGTGGTTTTGGACTTTTTTAAAGGGGCGGTGGGGGGTGAGATATGTAAGATGGACACGCACCTCCAGGTGGCGCCTCCGCCCTGCCCTATATAAGGCCGGGTCGGCCATCTTATTAGCCTCTCTTGCCTGAGGTTAGCCGGTAATCTGTCAATAGCTGTCAGAGTGAGTAAAGCCAATAAAGCTGTGTTCCAAGTCACCTCGCCTCTTTTGTTCAGCAGGTAATATCAGATATAACAGAGGTGTCCTAATTTTTTCACATTACTGTATTTTCCCCACTTTGACTTATGAATATGTGCAAAAGAAGTCTTGGCTGGGAGCACATTATCACTGCATAAGTATCGAACTTCTAACTAACTAACTAACTAACTAACCTGCACTTATATAGCGCTTTTCTAGTCACAAAGACCACTCAAAGCGCTTTCATTAATACTAACCCTCTATTCTAAGGGCCTACAGGAAACAGATATCTAGGGACAATTTAGAACAGCCAATTAACCTAACATGCATGTTTTTGGCATGTGGGAGGAAACCGGAGAAATCCCGGAGTAAACCCACGCAACACGGGGAGAACATGCAAACTCCACACAGATCACTGTTGGTCGGGGGCTGGGATCGAACCCACGATCCCCACAATCCCCCGGCCAAGGGTAAACTGTGCTGCCGCAGTGCTAACCACTGCGCCACCGTGCAGCAGTGGTTAGCACTTGTGAAGTGCTTAGTGGTTAGCACTTCACATTAAAAATGTATTTGTGTGGCAGAGGTTAAGAGGATGAGGGCTATACCGAATACAGCTGATGGAACTATTTTTCCCACAACAAAAATATCACTTGTATGTTAAGTTTTCCCGACACCAACAAACAAACAAACAAACGGTATGTGTGCACATGAAAAGAAAAGACTTATTTTATTCATCCTCCAGCTCCCTTAGCTGCATTTAGTGACAACATGTATAGTATGGTGAAGGGTTATAAGTATTCTTCCCACAGCATCTTGTATTTTGCTGTAGATATTTGAATGTAATTTGAATTTGAATGTGCACACTGTAAACAACACATCATGGCAAACAAAAGCCTGGAAGAAAAAACATGTTCAATCCAACCTACATATACAACAACAGTGTGAGGGGGGAAAAAAGAGAACTACCATAAACTGAACAGTACCAGTTAAAATGTGATTAAAATGGGTTATTTGACAGAGCATTATAAATTGTCCAAGTCGGTGTATTTTCAGTTGGATTAGCCTTCTGTTTTTCATGATATTAGCAAAAATCTATTTTTAATAAAGCTGTATGCTGTAATATTTATAAAAGCAACTGAAAACATACCCTCCCAAGATAACTTGAATCCAAGTAAAGGGGGGCTTTGTGAAAAGAGGTCTGCAACCACTGCTCTAAATTAATCCATTATCTTTAATACAGTGGAGAAAATAAATATTTAACACGTCAACATTTTTCTCATTAAACATATTTCTGATGGAGCCATTGACCTGAGATTTTAACCAGATATCAGTAACAACCCAAGTAATCCACACTTACAAAGAAACCAAGGCAACTGTGTGCACAAAACAAGTTACTGTATATTTAAAAAAGTGGAATGACACAGGGAATAAATATTGAACACATGAGGAAAAAGAGGTGCAAAAGGCATAGAAAGCCAAGAAACCAGCTGAAATCCATCAGATTTTAGGAAGCCATCCCATCCCCCATCAGTGCAAATTAATTTCAGCTGGTTAAGTCCTGACTGATAGCCTTTAAAAATGTCTGTGAATATCAGATTGTCACACCACAAAGAACTCATGATGGGTAGAAGCAAAGAGGTCTCGCCCAACCTTTGCAACCTTGTTGCTACAAAACATAATGATGCCATTGGTTTCAGGTGCATTTCTAAACTGCTGAATCTTCCAGTGAGCACTGTTGGAGCCATCATTCAGAAGTGGATAGAACATCATTTTACCATAAACCGGCCACGACCAGGAGATCCTCACAAGATTTCTGACAGAAGACTCAAAAGAATTATCAGAAGAGTTATCCAACAGCCAAAAGCCACTTGTGGAGAGCTCCAGAAAGACCTGGAGTTAGCAGGTACTGCTGTTTCAAAGAAAACAATAAGTAATGCACTCAACTGACATGGGCTGTATACCCACTCACCTCGCGAGACTCCATTGCTGAAGAAAAAGCATGTTGAAGCTCATTTAAGGTTTGCTGCACAACATTTGCGCAAGCCAGTAAAACACTGGGAGAATATAGTCTGGTCAGATGAGACCAAAATTGAACTTTTGGATGCCACAACACAGCATGTTTGGAGGAGAAATGGCACTACACATCCCATCATGGTGTTGGGGTGTTTTTCAGTACATTGTACAGGCAGACTTCATATAATTGAAGGAAAGATGAAAGGACAAATGTACAGAGACATCTTTGATAACAACCTGCTGCCATCTGCCAAGATGCTGAAGATGAAACGAGGGTGGACATTTCAGCAATACAATGATTCCAAACACACAGCCAAGGAAGCTCTCAACTGGCTTCAGAGAAGGAAAATAAAGCTTCTAGAATGGCCCAGTCAGTCACCTGACCTGAATCCACCTGAAAATCTATGGAAAAAAATGAAGATCAGAGTTCATAGAAGACACCCACAGAACCTGTGTGGAAGAATGGGAAAAAATTACTCCTGAGCAATGCCTGCGCCTAGTTTTTCCATACAGGAGGTGTCTGGAAGCTATTATTACCAACAAAGGCTTTTCTACTAAATATTAAATGAATTTCACCAAGTGTGTTCAATACTTATTCCCTATATCATTCCACTTTATTAAATATAGCTTGTTTTGTGAACACAGTTACCTTGATTTCTTTGTATGTATGGATTTCTTGGGTTGTTATTGATATATGGTGAAAATCTCAGGTCAATGGCTCCATAAGAAATACAGTATGTTTAATGAGAAAAATGTTGACGTGTTCAATACTTATTTTCCCCACTGTAAGCACACTTATAAAAGATGCCCACAATCATTTGTGCACAAAAGAATATTTATTCATTTACAAAGATTTGTTGTGTAGTCTGATTTAAAAGAGAATTTCATTCATTCTTTGAGTAAGTGTACATTGAGGGCTGGGAACACTAATGCATCAACTTTTTCAATTAATGTCTGCCAGTTAATGCATTAAAAAATATTGATCCTGTTAGCAGGCCCACCTTAATTTGCCATTAGGCCTTGGGGCTGTGTCATGAATTGCCCCCCAGGGCAGAGAGGGAGACCCACGCACTGAGCTGTGAGTTTGTGATAATTTATTATGAACATAATAAGATGTTTACTGATGTTTACTGATGAGTTTACTCCAATCGACCTTTGTGAGTTAGACAAAGTAGTTTCCTCATCCAAACCTTCAACTTGTCTTTTAGATCCTATTCCTACCAGGTTATTTAAAGAAGTCTTCCCACTTATTGGTAGCTTTATTCTTCATATAATCAATTCTTCATTAACTTTAGGCCATGTACCGCAGGCTTTTAAAACGGCTGTAATTAAACCCTTACTCAAAAAGCCAACGCTAGATCCAGGAGCTTTAGCTAACTATAGACCAATCTCTAATCTCCCTTTCATTTCAAAAATCTTAGAAAGAGTTGTTGCTACGCAATTATTTGACCACCTGCAGGGAAATGGTTTACTTGAAGAGTTTCAATCTGGGTTTAGAATCCATCATAGTACTGAAACAGTCTTAGCGAAGGTCACTAATGACCTCCTCATTGCATCTGATAATGGACTAGTTTCTGTACTTGTCCTTTTAGATCTTAGTGCAGCTTTTGATACTATTGATCATAATATTCTACTTGATAGATTAGAACACTATGTTGGACTTAATGGAACTTCGTTGCAGTGGTTTAGATCTTATTTATCTGATAGGTTCCAGTTTGTTCATGTAAATGATGAGTTTTCTTTCAGCTCAAAGCTTAGTCATGGAGTTCCACAGGGATCTGTGCTAGGCCCTACTCTTTTTAGTTTATATATGCTTCCGTTAGGCAACATTATTAGAAAGCACTGTATACATTTTCATTGTTATGCAGATGACACACAATTATACCTGTCAATGAAGCCAGATGATACTAATCAATTAGCCAAGTTAGAAGCCTGTCTTAAAGAAATCAAAGCTTGGATGACTTGTAATTTCCTGCTATTAAATTCAGATAAGACTGAAGTCATTCTTGTTGGTCCAAAAAACCTTAGAAATTCCTTTCCAAATCAAACTTTCAGTTTGGACGCAGTTACTCTTTCTCTTAATAGCTCTGTGAGGAACCTTGGAGTTATTTTTGATCAGGATTTGTCCTTCAATTCACATATTAAATTTGTTTCTAAGACTGCCTTCTATCATTTGCGTAATATTGCCAAGATTAGGAGCATCTTGTCTCAGAGTGATGCTGAGAAGCTGATCCACGCTTTTGTTAGCTCGAGATTAGATTATTGTAATTCTTTATTATCAGGCTGTCCTAAAACATCTTTAAAAAGTCTTCAGCTGATCCAAAATGCTGCAGCAAGAGTTTTAACAGGTACTAGAAAGAGAGATCATATCTCTCCGGTTCTGGCCTCCCTTCATTGGCTTCCCATAGAGTTTAGAATTAAGTTTAAAATCCTTCTTCTCACTTACAAAGCTCTAAACAATCAGGCTCCTTTTTATTTAAAAGATCTGATACTACCGTATTATCCTAACAGAGCACTACGCTCTCAAAATGCAGGATTACTTGTAATACCTAGAATCTCCAAAAGTACAATGGGAGGCAGAGCCTTCAGTTATCAAGCTCCTCTCCTGTGGAATCAGCTGCCAATCTGGATTCGGGAGTCAGACTCGATCTCTGTTTTTAAGAATAGGGCTAAAACCTACCTTTTTGATCTAGCCTACAATTAGGGAGGGATCATGTGTTTCTGAACCCTCCCTTAGTTATGCTGCTAATAGGTTTAGTCAGCTGGGGGACCTCCAGTCCAGTAATGCACTGGGCCTCACTCCTTTCCTCACTCTCTGTGAAATATTTTTTTTTTGCTGGTCATTAACATTTGTTTGTTCTCTCCCATAGATTGAGTCCCCATCGTGCTGTTTGCTCTCTACATGTCTGTTCTTTTCTTCTTCTCTATCCCCTCACCCCCCAGCCAGTCGCAGCAGATGACTGCCCCTCCCTGAGCCTGGTTCTGCTGGAGGTTTCTTCCTGTTAAAAGGGAGTTTTTCCTCTCCACCGTCGCCAAGTGCTTGCTCACAGGGGATCGCCTGATTGCTGGGGTCTTTCTGCAACTGTGGGGGTCCTCCCTACAGTTGATAGTGCTATGAGATGACTGTTGTTGTGAAATGGTGCTATATAAATAAAGTTGAATTGAATTGAATTGAATAAAGCGCACAAAATAACTAAAAAGCCAGAGAGGGATAAACCTGGTAACAAGGAGAAAACAGAACGCCAAACTTACTTCTGGGGGTTGAATACATCAGTCAAGACCACTGGGAGGAGTACAAAAAGCAGCGGTCTTAAATAAGGCATAAAACAATCGAACACAGGTGTGGATATCAGAGCGAGCAGGAGAAAACAATGACTAATAATCTGGACCAGCTGAGGGCAATGAGAGGGGAGAGATCAGAGCTGACAGCTGACAGGACACCGTCCACATGGAGCACAGTCCCGGAAGCACCAGTGACAGCTGTCAACCCAGAGGGAAAACACAACCGTAAGGAATTTAAAGAATAAAATATCAACAAGTACAGACTGAGAAATAAATGCAAATTAATACAGAATAAGAGCATAACAAAACTAAGACATAAACAGGAAAATAGAAAACAGTACGAGAATAACAGAAACCAAAAAGCACAAAATACCACAAATATATAAATATAGAGAAAAAGCCATGAGACTGAGCAGCGGAAACCTCCAGTGCTCAGCTCATGACAGGCTGAGAGGTTTTGTAGCACCCCCCCCCCGACAGAATATCAGTTTAAAAATGTGTAATAGCTATGTTTTTAATAATGAATTGCATTTCCATAGCACTTTTCATGACACCCAATGACACTTTATAATTACTCCATTATTTATTCACTCCACAGACAATGATAGTGGTAAGCTACCTCTGTAACCACAGCTACCCTGGGGCAGACTGACAGAAACATAGCTGCCAATCCATGTCTATGGCCTCTCTGACCACTACTGAACATTTATTCACATTCATACATCAGTGTCATGAATCATGAACACACTGGAGGCAAGGTAGGTAAAGTGGCTTGCCCAAGGACACAACAGCAAGGTGGGAGGGGTGGGATTCAAACCGCCAACCCTCTGGTTATTGGGCGGCCTGCTTTATCTCCTGAGCCATGACGGCTCTTTTTGTTTCTCTTTGAGAAATATTGCAACTTTGACTTTTTGCAGTGTAGTTGTGTTTTCTAGCTCAAATATAAGTAGAATGAAATAAATTACGGCTGTTTATGCTTGTTTTTTTTTCTGACAAGATATTTATTCTTGCTGTGCAGTTTATGTGTAAGAAAATTTTACATGCTTTCCAATTGTTTTAACTTGTTTTGCGCAATTTGATAAGTCAAATTTTTTAGCTCTGTTGGCAGATAATTTTACTTAAAATAAACAAACAAAAAAATTTTGGCAGTAGATAATTCTAGTTAAAATTAGAAAAAAAAATATGTCAACAAAGTATGATTAAATTGCTTAAAACAAGTAAAAACTTTCATAAATCAAGTAAAAACTTACAGAAAACTGCACAACTAAAAGAAATTCTTGTCTTGTCAAAATTATCTTGTGAGAGAAAGACAAGCATAAAGCCTTGATTTACGATATTTTATCTGACTGAAATTTCCTTTTTTACAGTGTGAAAGATACTAGTGTCTTTGGCATAGATAGATAGATAGCTATATAGTTTATTTCGAACACAAAAATATAACAAATACAAGCAAATGGCAAATGCAATAAAGTAACATTATACACTGTTCGAAAGGGAGAAGGAAGAAGTGAACACTTATTAATTCCATCTCCTCTTTTCCATAGATACACCCATGTGAATTTTATACAAATTACCACCTTTAAGACCCCAAGTAAACAGTTTACTGTATTTTTTACAAATCAACATTAACACCCATCCATTCTAACATACAATGATGTCCATACATCAAAACCAGCCTCAGACAACACAGATATACACAGTGCTGTCCCACCCACCATTCCAAAGTGTCCCATAATATCCCAGAGTGAACATAATGAATCGTGCATATAACTACTACCCTTCTAACATATATCCTTTCAGCAAATGGTGCTTATACCTCTTTTTGAATTGATTTCTGTTTGTACATAGTTTCAGTTCCGGCTCTAGACTGTTCCACAAATCCACCCCACAGACAGATATGCACATACTTTTCTTGGTTGTACAGTGGGGCAAAAAAGTATTTAGTCAGCCACCAATTGTGCAAGTTCTCCCACTTAAAAGATGAGAGGGGTCTCCAATTTTCATCACAGGTATACCTCAACTATGAGAGACAAAATGAGGAAAAAAAAATCCAGAAAATCACATTGAAGGATTTTTAATGAATTAATTGGTAAATTCCTCGGTAAAATAAGTATTTGGTCACCTACAAACAAGCAAGATTTCTGGCTCTCACAGACCTGTAACTTCTTCTTTAAGAGGCTCCTCTGTCCTCCACTCGTTACCTGTATTAATGGCACCTATTTGAATTCGTTATCAGTATAAAAGACACTTGTCCACAACCTCTAACAGTCAGACTCCAAACTCCACTATGGCCAAGACCAAAGAGCTGTCAAAGGACACCAGAAACAAAATTGTAGACCTGCACCAGGCTGGGAAGACTGAATCTGCAATAGGTAAGCAGCTTGGTGTGAAGAAATCAACTGTGGGAGCAATTATTAGAACAAGGAAGACATACAAGACCACTGATAATCTCCCTCCATCTGGGGCTCCACACAAGATCTCACCCCGTGGGGTCAAAGTGATCACGAGAACGGTGAGCAAAAATCCCAGAACCACACGGGGGGACCTAGTGAATGACCTGCAGAGAGCTGGGACCAAAGTAACAAAGGCTACATCAGTAGCACACTACGCCGCCAGGGACTCAAATCCTGCAGTGCCAGATGTGTCCCCCTGCTTAAGCCAGTACATGTCCAGGCTCGTCTGAAGTTTGCTAGAGAGCATTTGGATGATCCAGAAGAGGATTGGGAGAATGTCATATGGTCAGATGAAACCAAAATAGAACTTTTTGGTAAAAACTCAACTTGTCGTGTTTGGAGGAGAAAGAACACCATACCTACTGTGAAGCATGGGGGTGAAAACATCATACTTTGGGGCTGTTTTTCTGCAAAGGGACCAGGACGACTGATCCGTGTAAAGGAAAGAATGAATGGGGCCATGTATCGTGAAATTTTGAGTGAAAACCTCCTTCCACCAGCAAGGGCATTGAAGATGAAACGTGGCTGGGTCTTTCAGCATGACAATGATCCCAAACACACCACCCGGGCAACGAAGGAGTGGCTTCGTAAGAAGCATTTCAAGGTCCTGGAGTGGCCTAGCCAGTCTCCAGATCTCAACCCCATAGAAAATCTTTGGAGGGAGTTGAAAGTCCATGTTGCCCAGCGACAGCCCCAAAACATCACTGCTCTAGAGGAGTTCTGCATGGAGGAATGGGCCAAAATACCAGCAACAGTGTGTGAAAACCTTGTGAAAACTTACAGAAAACGTTTGACCTCTGTCATTGCCAACAAAGGGTATATAACAAAGTATTGAGATGAACTTTTGTTATTGACCAAATATTTATTTTACCGAGGAATTTACCAATTAATTCATTAAAAATCCTTCAATGTGATTTTCTGGATTTTTTTTTCTTATTTTGACTCTCATAGTTGAGGTATACCTATGATGAAAATTGGAGACCTCTCTCATCTTTTAAGTGGGAGAACTTGCACAATTGGTGGCTGACTAAATACTTTTTTACCCCACTGTACGTATCTTTGGTTTTGTAAAGTTTAAGTCTCCCCTCAAATTATGATCATTGTCTCTTTTTTTAAATATTTTTTGTATATTAGTTGGTAGTTGATTATTAATTGCCCTGTACATTACTTGTGCTGTCTTAAATTTAACTAAATCGATGAACTTTATGACATGTGACTTTAAGAACAACGAATTGGTATGATCTCTATATCCTGCATTGTTTATTATCCTTATAGCTCTTTTTTGTAATGTGCATATTGACTGTAGGTTGGTCTTGTAGGTGTTTCCCCAGACTTCTACACAGTAGTTAAGATAAGGTAAAAACAGTGAATTGTACAATAAGACCAATGATTTATAGTCCAAGAAGTGTCTTGTCTTCCCCAGTATGCCTATACATTTTGCTAATTTGGCCCGGATGTGACTGATGTGAGGTTTCCAGCAGATTTTATTGTCTAGCGTCACCCCCAGAAACTTATTTTCCTGTACTGTTTCTATTCTGGTATCATCTATCGTTACCATTATTTCATGATTTATTTTATAATTTCCAAACAACATAATCTTTGTTTTTTTTAGATTTAGAGATAATTTATTTTTGTTGAACCACTGCGTTAATTTTTCCATTTCAGTTGTGACCACCTCTAAAACCTGCTGCAAATTCTCACCAGTGCAAAGGATATTTGTGTCATCCGCAAACAAAATAAATTTCAGAATTTTTGATACTTGGCATATGTCATTTATATATAAAATAAAGAGTTTGGGTCCCAAAACTGACCCCTGGGGCACACCACAAGTGATGTCCATGCAGGGTGATTTGTGCTCTCCAGTTTGTACAAATTGTTGTCTGTTACTTAAATAACTTTCCACCCAACTCAGCCCAACCCCTCTTATCCCATACCTTTCCAGTTTCCTTAGTAGTATTCTGTGGTCAATGGTGTCAAAAGCTTTCTTTAAATCTATAAATACTCCTACAGCAACATTTTTTTTTATCTATACAACTAGTAATTTCTTCTATAAGTTTGATCAGTGCCAAAGATGTAGATTTATCTGCTCTAAAACCATACTGGCTATCTGTAAGGAGGTTGTGTTTTTCAGTGAAATCATCCAGTCTCTTAGTGAAGATTTTTTCAAGTATTTTGGAGAATTGTGAAAGTAAAGAGACTGGCCTGTAATTTGTGAAACAATGACTGTCTCCTGTTTTGTATAGAGGTATTACTTTCGCTATTTTCATTTTGTCTGGAAATGTACCAGTTTGAAATGACAGGTTACAGATGTGGGTGAGTGGCTTAACAATTCCCTCAATTACTTTTTTCACTATTGTCATGTCAATTTCATTCCAGTCCGTTGATTTTTTGTTCTTAAATTTACTCACAGTCTCGATAATTTCCTTTTCAGTAACTGCACCCAAAAAGATTGTGTTTGGATTTCTATCTTCTATTTCATTCACAGAACCACTGTAGTTTGTTTCTGGTGTCACTACTGATTTTGCTAATTCAGGACCAATGTTTACAAAAAATTTATTGAAACCACTGGCCACATCTTCCATATTATTTATCAAATTGCCACTTTCGATAAAATATTCTGGATAATTTGCATTCTTAGGACGATTACTAATAATCCCATTGAGTACTTGCCATATTCCTTTTATGTTATTTTTGTTATCCTCTAGTATTCTGTTGTAATATTCTTTCTTACAGGTCCTCATTATAGTAGTAAGCTTATTTTTGTATCTTTTATATTTGATCTCAGCTTCCACCTTTCTGCATTTAATGAATTGTTTATATAATGTATTCTTCTTTTTACATGCATTTATTAACCCCTTGGTGACCCAAGGAATATTTTTTTTTGTTGTCTGTCACTGTATTGTTTTATAGGACAATATTTATTGTACAATGATTGAAATATTTGTAAAAATTTATCATATGCTCTATTTATGTCATTTTCATCATAAATTATCTTCCAATCTTGTATTAATAATTCCTTTGTCAGTAAATGCATTGATTCTTCGGTTCTTATTCTTTTATATTTAATATTTTTGGTATACTTTTTCTTCCTATAATCACATTGATAGACAACAAAAATCGGCAGGTGGTCACTGATATCATTCAATAAAAGCCCACTCCTGATATTATTTTCCATAATGTTTGTGAATATGTTATCTATTAGTGTGGCACTGTGTGATGTGATTCTGCTAGGTCCGGTAATTGTTGGATGTAAGCCCATACTGTACATTGTGTTGATAAAATCTTCTGTCAAATTATGTTGTTTTGAGTTCATCAGATCTATATTGAAATCCCCACAGATGAACATAACTTTATGACTTTATGAACTTTATGAACTTTATAACTTTATGAACATAACTTTATGGCATAAAATCATATCACTGAAGTATTCCTGAGTCAAACAATGCACAACAGCAGCAAATTGAAAAACCTGCACAGGTGGCTGGAAAGCACTGTAAATAGCATGTCTTACCTTTTTAGCAGTTCTTTCTTCTGCCCTTCTTGAAAGAAAAATCCTTCATTATGTTCTTTAAGTCCAGCTCATGAATATCGTCATACTCTGTGGATGCATGCTTGATCCATTCTACTTTTTATCAAGCTCAGAGTCCACTGTCCCATGCACAACTGCCTGATGTAAGTAATAATGGCCTTTCTTCTCCCTTCACCCTCCTCCTCCAGTTGAGGGCTTTAATGGCCCACCTGTCTCCTCTGTGCAGTAATTAGCAGCTCCACCTCCATTCGATGCTCCAGCTTAGAAAAATCCTTTACGCTTTGGGATTTTTTGAGCAATTCATTTTCCCTAAGCTCTTTTCCTCAATAATTTTACGAGTGCCACTTTCAAATGTTTTTCCGGACATTTTGACCAAGTAAATTACTTCCTACCTCTCACTGGCGCTTGCATAGTCACATGTCATACTACAGTGAAGGACGCGTATCGCGCTGTTCCCCGTGCTGCGCTCGGACTATCTGATCACGTGATGGTCCACCTCATTCCCACATACAGACAGAGACTAAAGCTCACTAAACCTGTTGTGAGCACTACGAGAAAATTGACCAGTGAAGCTGGGGAGAAGCTGAGCATGTGCATGGAAATAACTGACTGGGGCATGTTTAAAGGAGCCACGCATGATCTGGATGAGTATACGGACACTGTGAACTCATATATCCACTTTTGTGAAGAGAGCATTCTTCCATCGCGCACAAGGGTGAGGTACGCAAATGACAAGCCCTGGTTCACTGCTAAGCTCAGACAGATCAGGAAGGAGAAGGAAGCAGCGTTGAAAAGTGGAGACAGGGACTGCTACAGGGAGGTCAAATATCGGTTTAGCAGAGAACTGAGGAGAGCTAAATCTGTGTATTCTGAGAGACTCCAGCAGCAGTTCACTGCTAACGACTCTGCTTCTGTGTGGAGAGGACTGAGGCAAATCACCAACTATCGGCCTCAGGCTTCTAAAGGTCAGGATGACATAGCCCTTTGTCAAAGACTGTCCCAACATTATGCCCGTTTTGACACCTTGTCAGCTGTGTCCATCTCCCCCCTCCCCCCAGTGCCACTGCCTTCACGGTCCCCACTTCATCAAAGGCGGCCCCCCCTCCTCCCCCCCGCCCTTGTCATCAGTGAGCAGGACGTGCACAGACAGTTCTCCAGACTGAACCCGCGCAAGGCCCCCGGTCTGGACGGCGTGTCTCCCTCCACCCTGAGACACTGTGCGGATGAGCTGACTCCTGTCTTCACAGACATTTTTAACACCTCCCTGAAGTTATGCCACGTGCCGACCTGCCTCAAAACCTCCACCATCATCCCTGTCCCCAAGAAGTCACGGATCACTGGACTTAATGACTACAGACCTGTAGCGCTCACCTCTGTAGTCATGAAGTCCTTTGAGCGCCTGGTCCTGCCCCACCTCAAGTCCATCACCACTCCCCTCCTGGACCCGCTGCAGTTTGCCTACCGAGCCAACAGGTCTGTGGACGACGCAGTCAACCTGGCCCTCCACTCCATCCTGCAGCACCTGGACTCCCCGGGAACCTACGCCAGGATCCTGTTTGTGGACTTCAGCTCTGCATTCAACACCATCCGCCCCGCTCTGCTCCGGGACAAGCTGTCTCTGCTCAACGTGCCTGACTCCCTCTGCAGGTGGATCACCGACTTCCTGACGGACCGGAAGCAGCATGTGTGGCTGGGAAAGACTGTCTCTGACTCTGTTAGCATCAGCACCGGATCACCCCAGGGCTGTGTACTTTCCCCCCTACTCTTCTCCCTTTATACCAACTCCTGCACCTCCAGCCACCAGTCTGTCAATCTGATCAAGTTTGCGGACGACACCACCCTCATCGGGCTCATCTCCAACGGCGACGAGTCCGTCTACAGGAAAGAGGTGGCCCAGCTGGCGTCTTGGTGCAGCCACAACAACCTGCAGCTGAACGCTCTGAAGACAGTGGAGATGATCGTGGACTTCAGGAAAGTCACAACCCCTCTGCCCCTACTCACCCTCACAGGCTCTCCCATCACCACTGCAGATTCCTTCCGCTTCCTGGGCACCACCATCACCCGGGACCTTAAGTGGGAGCCGACCATCAGCGCCCTCATCAAAAAGGCCCAGCAGAGGATGTTCTTCCTGCGGCAGCTGAGGAAGCTCAAGCTACCCACCAAGATGTTGGTGCAGTTCTACACAGCCATCATCGAGTCCATCCTCACCACCTCCATAACCATGTGGTACGCAGGAGCCACTGCCAGGGACAGACTAAGGCTGCAGCGCGTCGTGCGTGCTGCTGAGAAGGTGATCGGCTGCAAGCTCCCATCCCTCCAGGATCTGTACATCTCCAGGACCCGGAGGCGTGCAGGCCGGATCATTGCCGATCCTTCACACCCTGGTCACGTACTGTTTGCCCCCCTCCCCTCAGGTAGAAGACTTCGGTCCATTCAGACTAAAACCTCCCATCACATGAACAGCTTCTTCCCCTCTGCCATCAGACTGCTGAACACTAAGTGACTTATTAGACTCCCGTGCACTACGTACAGCAGATCAACCAGACTCATGTCAATATCACTGTTTTCTTTTTGCATTACCGACTGCGCTATGGGGTACTCCACAATATCTGCTGCTCACTAATATATCTAAAAATTGCTTTGTCTAGTATTACTTATTCATATTCTACATTTTATTGCATGTATAGTTCTTTATTTCTATCTTGTATTTTTATCATGTTTAATGTTGCAGCATTGCACCGAGACAAATTCCTAGTTTGTGTACTACATGAACAATGGCAATAAATCTGATTCTGATTCTGATTCTGATTCTGTCAAAACAATTCCTCTGATAGGCTGTTGTTAAGTGGTACCCCCGTGGGGCACTTATAAATTAGACCAATCAGCAACCACACATGAATATCAAGTGATGGACATAAAAATTTGACCAATTAACAACAATGTGATCTTTTTCATTGGCTCATGATAGGCTCTGATCTTCGAAGGCCCCTGGGCTGCAGCCCAGCCTAGCCCGTTCATTAAGGCAGCCTTGGCTGTCAGTAGCGGTGACTGTCTCAGCAGCTAACTCAGCTTAAAACAAGTGTAGGTCTTGTTTCTTAGCGCTTATATTTACACCACACTAAACTAATCCTCTGGTACGCAAGGCGACCTCATTCTACACACAAGATCCACTTAAAGGACACACACACACACACACACACCTGATCTAGCATAATTGATTGGGGCTACTTGCTCCAAAATATGAAAATAGGGAGAGTTTCTGTCAGAGTGAATGGAGGAAAAACGATCACTCTAATATAAAGTGAATAAAAGCTTCTAACTCACCATTAAGGTCAGGAACTCTCGAAATCAGTCAAGAATTGCTCAATGTGTTCTTCTACGGATTGCAACAATTAGGAAGGTTTTCTTAAGATGAAGCACTGATTTCCTCTTTGACTATTTCAAAATAAAACAAGAAATGTGATATTAAAAATGATAGTTTTGCAGAGAAATCAACTCCCTCTTTATAATCAGAATCAGAATCAGAATCAGAATCAGATTTATTGCCATTATTCATGTAGTACACAAACTAGGAATTTGTCTCGGTGCAATGCTGCAACATTAAACATGATAAAATAAAAGAAATAAACTATACATGCAATGAAGTGTAGAATAAGTGAGTAATACTAGTCAGCAGTTTAAATATATTAGTGAGCAGCAGATAATGTGGAGAACCATATAGTGCAGTCGGTAATGCAGGAAGAAAACAGTGATGATTGACATGAGTCTGGTTGAGCTGCTGTACATAGTGCACGAGAGTCAATAAGTCACTTAGTGTTCAGCAGTCTGATGGCAGAGGGGAAGAAGCTGTTCATGTGACGGGAGGTTTTAGTCTGGATGGACCGAAGTCTTCTACCTGAGGGGAGAGGGGCAAACAGTACGTGACCAGGGTGTGAGGGACCGGCTATGATCCGGCCAGCACGCCTCCGGGTCCTGGAGATGTACAGATCCTGGAGAGATGGGAGCTTGCAGCCGATCACCTTCTCAGCAGTGCGCACGACGCGCTGCAGCCTTAGTCTGTCCCTGGCAGTGGCTCCTGCGTACCACATGGTTATGGAGGTGGTGAGGATGGACTCGATGATGGCTGTGTAGAACTGCACTAACATCTTGGTGGGTAGCTTGAGCTTCCTCAGCTGCCGCAGGAAGAACATCCTCTGCTGGGCCTTTTTGATGAGGGAGCTGATGGTCGGCTCCCACTTGAGGTCCCTGGTGATGGTGGTGCCTAGGAAGCGGAAGGAATCAGCAGTGGTGATGGGAGAGCCTGTGAGGGTGAGGGGGGGCAGAGGGGTTGTGACTTTCCTGAAGTCCACAATCATCTCCACTGTCTTCAGAGCATTCAGCTGCAGGTTGTTGTTGTTACACCAGGACGCCAGCTGGGCCACCTCTCTCTTGTAGGCGGACTCGTCGCTGTTGGAGATGAGCCCGATGAGGGTGGTGTCGTCCGCAAACTTGATCAACTTGACAGACTGGTGGCTGGAGGTGCAGGAGTTGGTATAAAGGGAGAAGAGTAGGGGGGAAAGTACACAGCCCTGAGGTGATCCGGTGCTGATGCTAGCAGAGTCTGAGACAGTCTTTCCCAGCCGCACATGCTGCATAATGAACTGAAAAAGAATATTACAAATAGCTATCATAAAAAACATTTTTTTTTTTTGTTTTTTTTGTTACTTATTTGTACCCGTAGGTAGACTTGGTTTGCAGTCTGGTGACAAGCCACCGGCTGCTGGTCGCTGCGTGCGCGAGCGCCCTAAACCTACATGTTTTTGGTATGCGGGAGGAAACCGGAGAAATCCCGGAGTAAACCCGCGCAACACGGGGAGAACATGCAAACTCCACACAGCTCACCGTTGGTCGGGGGCTGGGATCGAACCCACGATCTCATGATCCCCGCGATCCCCCGGCCGAGGGTAAAACTGTGCTGCCACAGTGCTAAACCACTGCGCCACCGTGCAGATTGAATATACATTCATGATTATCAAGTGTTTTATGTTGCTCCAGCAGTAGTTTTGTTGATGATGAGGGTCACAGGTACATTTTATGAAAAAAATGAAAAAAACAGTCCTGCTGGAGCTGCAAACCATTTGTTGGCAAAGTCCCAGTCTGGGTGGGCCAGCTTGGTCGCGGTCCATTGATCAGGAGTGGAAGGTGGTGTTATCATTCAGCAGCTGTTGGTGCACCATTGTGGCATATCAATCAGAAGAAAGGTGGTTGGTCCTAGCTGAGCGATGAGCCACATTGGTGTTGGCCAGAAGGACTGCAGCTTGTCCGAGCGATCAGGCCAGGGTACCCAGACCTAATTGGGCACTGTGAGTGGAGGGCACGCCGCTTGGTATACCTTCTTCATGAAGTGTTGTTGTCACTCTGCAACCCTGTTAGGGGAGAGTGCCACCGCTGGAGTGTCATCTGATGTAAGACATGGCCGGTTCTGTTCAGCTACGGCTTGCAACTCCTGCAATGATGCGGCAGCTCGAGGAGGCTCATGCTGCATGAGGCGCTTCTGTCATTCTGTCATTGTCATTGGATGCGCCTAACGTGCGCGTCCAATGTCAAGTCAAATTCCTTGTGTGTTTACTTGTAAATATACTTGGCAATAAAGCTGATTCTGATTCTGATTCTGATTCTGATTCTGCTCTTCCGTCCCACTGCCAGGGAAAGGCACCATTACTGGGGTATCATCTAGTGGATTGTCTGGTTGAGGATGTGAGCTGTCCAGGAAAAGATGTAGAGGCAGGCTGGTTTTGCCGCTGAAAGGGTGGACCCTATGTTCTCCTGAGTCCTGCATTGCTACAGACTGAAACTCCTGCGACAGGGCGGTGGCTCGGGGAGGCTTACCCCATGTGAGGATCAGTTCCAAGTCTCCTGTGCTCTGCTTGTTGTGCAGTGTAAAGCAGGGAGCAACTGTGCCCACACCTGGGCACAGTGAGCTCAGCCCATCAGCGGCCACACAGAATCCCATGTGATCTGTGAAAGAAAAGCCCAACTTGTGGAATAGATCACATCCCAGGATGTTGTCACCAAGGTGTGTCACTTGAAACGTGAACGCTGGGAGGACTCTTGACCCGTAGCGAATCAAGAGAGTAATGGTTCCTACCATGCTGATTTTTGTGTGTCCATACCCAAACAGTTTCACCACGTCTGGCTTGATTGGTTGCAGGGGAAAGAATTTCTTAATTGTGGCCTTATCCATCAGGGACCTCATGGCAGCAGCGCCCAGCAGCAGCGGTAGCCTGACGGCATCCAATTCCACTGTCCACCACTTGTACGTTGTGTTACTGGAGTCCACTGAATGAATGGTGGTTGGACTGGGCCAATTGAGCAAGCTAGATGGTGGGCTGGGGCTGCCGGGGCTGAGCAACACACTTTGGCAAAGTGATTTAGCTTACCGCAGAGTTTGCACTTCTGTCCTTTGACAGGGCAGGTGGGCGCACGTGTCCGGTGTGAGGGAGAGCCACAGTTACCCCATGGTTGGCATGCTGTAGTGTTCTGTCGTGCCACGATGTTGACCTCAAGTTCCTCCTGGGAGGGTGTGGCGTCGGCGGGTTCAGCAGCCGGGGTAACAGCCTGTGCAAGCAGAGTTAATTGTGGGGAGCATGGGGTGAAGACTCCTAGCTGCATTGCTTGCTGAGCCACTGTCTCTAGCTGGGACATCAATTCCACCACTCTGGACAGCGGTAGGTCATCCTTCTCCATCAGCAGTTTCTCCTGCAGCTTCGGGTTGGTGGTGTGCTCCACTAACTGGTCCTGCACTATCTCGTTTTCCAGTTGCGCGAACCTACACATACAGTACTAGCCAAACAGTGGAGGTCGTCAACATATTGCTGGACCAACTCACGCACATGCTGTTGGCACTGGCGAAAGTTAATTCTTCTGACTAACACACTCTTGGGGGTGGCGAAATGTCCGGCCAACAAAGCAACACACTCGTCGTAGGTATCTGCAGGTCCAAGCATTCTAAAGACACGTTATCCCTTGCTGCCGAGGCAGTGAGTTAGCATGGCACGCAGCCTAAGCTTGGTACCTTTAGCTAAATTGATAGCAGACACAAACGTTTCGAACGACTCGTGCCAACGAGGCCAAGGAATGGGTGGCTCACCCGGCAAAGCGAGGAATGTGATTCCTTTAGAATGTGGTTCCATTATCCTCGTCGTCAATGTTTCGTCTGGAAATGAGAGCTGACACGTCCACGTGTTGAAATTAGCTTTATTGGTGTTACCGTAGGAGAGAGTGGTACAGAGAAAGACACACAACAGACAGAAGGACAAAGAACAGCCTCACCTCGGACACAGTCCAAGGACGGACAATTTTTTCACACATAAGGAGTTGTTCAGAACTCCATATACAAAGATATAGAGTGATGATAATCAAGTCAGTGGTGCTAATTCACCTGTAAGCTGGTTGCCAACCGTCAATCAAATCTAAAAGAAGAAGAAGAAGACACTGGGTAGCTGGTAATAGGTATGTAGGACACCAAGACAGAGGGCTGGCCCTGGACAGCCGAATAATATACCCGTGATGTGCTGACGTCACCTGTGCATGCGTGCATGCATCTGCAGCGCAGTGCGTCGTGTAGGTTCCCATACACTTCAGTGTGTTTCTTAAATTCCAAACACCTGAGCAATAATCACATTAAGACAGAACTAAAGGCTGCTTGATCACCTGCATTGCACTTGAATGACGACTTGTGATGCTACCCTCTTCCCCTCTGTGTGGATTTTGGGTTACATCATCATAAATATCATAATAAACTAAGGATAAAGAAACTATTCTTAAATACAGTTTGAGTGTAAAAAGTGCAGATTTTCCACCCTACATATGCATCAGCCTACAGTCACCAGATAAATACCACTTTCCTCCCTCAGTGTTCAGTTATACAGTCTGTGTGTGCGTTTGATTCAGATGCGACTGTGCCACCTAAATCATGTAGGCGCTGCAGCAGAAGTGTTGGATATTGACACCATGGCAACAACACAAAGCTGCATGGTTACATAAAGATGATCAGAGTTCCAGAGTGAGAGGACAAACTGATCAAAAACAGTCACAGACCCACCTGTGGAGCTGCTACAGCCACTGATGTGGATCTAAACTGGTGCAGCATGAACTGGTCTCATCTTAGAATATTGAAAAATAAACTGCACTTTTTGTTTGAAACACTCTCTGGCCAGATGTTGAAGCAAAACTGATTTAATCTTTCAATTCTTAAGCATCATTACATCCAACTTCTTTATTCAAGAGCGACTAAACCACTGCTATAACATTTCAGATTTGCAATTTATTCAGTGTTTCTCCCTCAAATTGGAGTGCTGCTGATCAAACATGCCTTCAGTTTCTATTATCTCCCCACTGCTGAACAATTGTATTTGCCTCCTAAGCTGGTGCGACAGTGCCATTAATAACCTTATTGTTGTAATTGCACAAAATCTGTTCTGCCTCACACTTCTCATGCTTCACTGTCAGGACCTCCAACCCTGCTGTGATTGTGTAGGAGCTGGAGTGGGCAGTTTGTTTACACCGGGGTTTTTCTTCATCACTTACCATTGTCAGAATAAATCACGGTGTGTCACTGCAGTGTTCCTCTTAGCCAACACAATGGAGAAGCACACTGTTGCATTTATAACTTTGTGTGGCAAACAGGGACTATATCAACACTTTTGCTAGAGTATAAGCTGATCTGTTTTTACAGAGATGCAGCAGTAGCTCGAATCCCTCACATTTATCTCCTTGTTACATGAGATGAGCAGTATGTCTTATTTAAATGTTTTTCATTATTTAAAGACACACTCCGGTGAATATAAATCCCCTATAAAAACAAATCTGCATTGTCTAAAATGGTATCTTATGCTCGTTTTTTCAACAAAAACCTTTCATTATCTTACAATTTCATGTCAAAATCTCCCCGCCCCCACCAGGATCGGTGATTACTAGGCCCAACCACATACCACAAGGCTAATAATAGCTAGCACTACGTTATCAGAATAAATCCTGTGATAAAAAGACTTACCGGTTGAAGGACATGCCCAGTTGTATGCACGGTGGCCCAGGATGACTGAGACTGCATTCGTCCTTAAAAGCAGTTTAATGGTAAAACCTAGGGGTGGGAATCGCGAGAGACCTCACGATTTGATTTGGATCACGATACTTGGGTCACGATACGATCCTATCACAATTCAACGATAGTCACAATATTGAGTGTTTGAGCTAACTGCTTCCTAACTTTTAAAGCTGGCTGTAAATCTCGCGAAACAAGATATGACTTCCACTGACAATGGGTGCTTTTGCTCCATCTGGCTGCAGAGCTCGTGAGACAAACTATGATTTTAGTTGACTGGGTGCTTGCTTTGCGCCATCTAGTGGACTGAAAATGCAATTGGTTGAATACCCAAGACAGGATGCAACATTTACATGAATATACTGTATATACTTAATAAAAGATCAATCCATGCGTTTAGGGATCGATGCATCATCGTTAGTGTCAAGTACCACAATCCATGACAGAATCGATCTTTTGTCCCACCCCTATTAAAACCTATTTTAATTTGGGTCAAGTTTTCAAAGTAGTTTGTTAAAAAATGCTAACTAGCCTGGAGGATAACATCAATTAGGTCAGAGTGTCCGGATTGGTTCAACACTACCCATGTGCCAGCACCATGAATAGCTACAGTACATCACCAAAAATGTTCTGTCTCAACTTGTCTTTTTGCAGGGGGCAGGGATTAAGTGAAACTTTACAGGAAAACAACAAAAAAACAGAGATTTGAGACATTTGAGCGATTTCGTTCTTGATATGTCTTGTAAGTCATAAAAAACATGTTACAGACATGTTAAAAAAAACACTCAATTTTTGGCAGCGTGTCACTTAAAATAGTGAGAGAGGCAGCAAATTATTTTTTCCTTGGCCTGTCCAGCAGCTTGGCAAACAGAAGAGATATCTGCTTGCCTTATTATGTCAAACAGATTTACTTTGCCAAGAGGAGCACTACTCATATTTGATATATGCTGTATATAAATAGTATTTATAGACTCCTCTTGCTGTATAATAGCTTTAATACTTTATTTAAATTGTCTTACTTATGCTGGACCTGACAGGGAGGAATGGGGGAGGGAACTGAAAGGATATGAAGCGGTAAAGAGGCAGCAAATTTAAATCATACAGCAGTTAGTTCTGACCTAACTAACTGGACAATAGAGTTTCCAGGAGTTACTATATTCCAAAAGTTTCACTAGATATGTATCACTGTACATTGTAATGCAGTGTTGTGCACCTTAGTATCCACAGTCAGGTGCTCTTTGCAGGGCTCCCATGGGTGCTTGAAAGTGCTTGAATTTTAATGTTGTGTTTTCAAGGCTGTGAAAGTGCTTGAATTTTGCAAAAAAAAAAAAGTGCTCAAAAATGCTTTGAATTTATCAGTGCATTTCTTTTACAACAAATGGCAACCTGACTGAATAAATAGTTTGCTATAATTCACTCATTACTGTAGATGGAGAAATAAAATAAATTGGAGAGCCTGAAATGATGACTTCTCTGCCCATTTTCAGTTTTCAAAGCCACCCTTTGCAGCTGTAACTGCTTCAACTCTGCTGGGAAGGCTTTCCACGGGGTTTAGGAGTGTGTTTATGGGAATTTTTTACCGTTTCCAGAAACGCATGTGTGAGGTCAGGCACCGATGTTGGACTAGAAGGCCTCTGTACAGCCCAATCAAGTTCCTCTACATCAAACTTTTTCTTCCATGTCTTTATGTCAGGGCATGGGATGGGTCTCATGCGCTCATCCTAATTTATAATTATATTATCTTGTTTTCAGGGCATGGGCCTCAGCCCTTGCCCTCGCTTTGAGCTCATTTTGGGGATTTTTTTTGTATTTCACTCTTTTCCTGGTTTGTCATTATTATTCTGTTTTTACTTTTCTCCAATGGTCGTCCTCTTAGTTTACAGTTATCAGCATTATTTACTATTGTCATTGTTTCATGGTCTTGTCGCCACTGGTTCCTCTGCCCATGTTTGGTGCATCCTCTGTGTGTAATTGTCTGCTCAGCCCCGCCCGTCCTGTTCTCTGTAACCATGCCCCGCTGCCTCAGTTTGTCCTGATTATGCCCCCTGTTCTGTATTGTGTTGATTATTCCTGTGTGTATTTATGTCAAGCCCCAATCTGTGTTTGGTTATGTTATCTCGTCATGCAGCGTGAACAACACGCTTCTGTTCTGACCTGTTTTTCCTGACCTGATCCTGCCTGATTTTACAAGTTTTGTTACAACCCCTGAGCTGTCTTGTTATTTTTGTGTTTTTTGAGCTGCGCCTGTTTGGCCAGCTCATTAATAAATCACTGCCGAAACTTCAAATACCGCATTTGGGTCCAGTTTTCCACCTCCTGTGACACTTAAAGGACCTCGCTTTGTACATTGGTACCACTGATCTGTATAAAAAACTGGATGAGGCACTGGCCGGCATAAGTGAAGCCACCAGAAACTCTATGGCCGCCATTTTGGTACACCCAACTATATTATGGTTAGAAGTTCTATCAAGGTTAGGATTTTGGCAAATTATTTGCCCATTTTCAGGCTGCCACGCCCCAGTGTTGGGCGTAAAAATGCATTAATATCAGTAAAAATGGATGCGGTAAAACTTTTCATGTGAGTGTGATTTATTGACAATTTACTGTATATGCATTTAGCTGAGCCTAAAGTGGTGTAATTTCAATTCAAAATCTTTAGTTTGGTAGGATATTGTACAATCCTGCCAGTGAAACTAAATTATAAAACACATTAGAGGTTGACACATACAGTGGTATGAAAAAGTGTTTGCCCCCATCCTGATTTCTCATTTTTTTGTATGTTTGTCACACTTAAATGTGTCGGATCATCAAACAAATTTAAATATTAGACAAAGATAACACAACTAAATACAAAATGCAGTTTTTAAATTAAGGTGTTTATTATTAAGGGAAAAAAAATCCAAACCTACATGGCCCTGTGTGAAAAAGTGATTGCCCCCTAAACCTAATAACTGGTTGGGCCACCCTTAGCAGCAACAACTGCAATCGAGCGTTTGTAGTAACTGGCAATGAGCCTTTTACAGCGCTGTGGAGGAATTGTGGCCCACTCATCTTTGCAGAATTGTTGTAATTCAGCCACATTAGAGGGTTTTAGATCATGGACCACCTTTTAAAGGTCATGCCACAGCATCTCAATCAGATTAAGGTCAGGACTTTGACTAGGCCACTCCAAAGTCTTCATTTTGTTTTTCTTAAGCCATTCAGAGGTGGACTTGCTGATGTGTTTTGGATCATTGTCCTGCTGCAGAACTAACTAACTAACTAACTAACTTGCACTTATATAGCGCTTTTCTAGTCACAAAGACCACTCAAAGCGCTTTCATTAATACTAACCCTCTATTCTAAGGGCCTATAGGAAACAAATATCTAGGGACAATTTAGAACAGCCAATTAACCTAACATGCATGTTTTTGGCATGTGGGAGGAAACCGGAGAAATCCCGGAGTAAACCCACGCAACACGGGGAGAACATGCAAACTCCACACAGATCACTGTTGGTCGGGGGCTGGGATCGAACCCACGATCCCACGATCCCCACAATCCCCCGGCCAAGGGTAAACTGTGCTGCCGCAGTGCTAACCACTGCGCCACCGTGCAGCCCAAGTGCGCTTCAGCTTGAGGTCACGAATAGACGGCTGGATATTCTCCTTCAGGATTTTTTGGTAGACAGCAGAATTCATGGTTCTATTTACCACAGCAAGTCTTCCAGGTACTGAAGCAGCAAAACAGCCCCAGACCATCACACTACCACCACCATATTTTACTGTTGGTATGATGTTCCTTTTCTGAAATGCTGTGTCTTACACACACACACACACACACACACACACACACACACACACACACACACACACACACACACACACACACACACACACACACACACGTTATTTTGTTAGTTATCAACTTTCAATCTTTCAATCATCACCAGACCCTCCCTTCCATCTGTTGTCATGGGAAATGTACGGTCGATACTGGGAAAGGTAGATGAGCTAGCGGCTATCTCCCGTTACGATAGCACTTACCGGGAGTGCTCTCTCCTTTTGTTTACTGAGACGTGGCTAAATGAACTAGCAGCAGATGCTAACATTGAGCTGGAGGGTTTTCACATGATACGGGCTGACCGAACACCAGACAGTGGCAAAGCAAGGGGCGGTGGAGTGATAATGTATGTTAACAACAACTGGTGCAGACCGGGACATATCACTGTTAAACAACGACACTGCAGCAAAGACATTGAGTTGCTAGCTGTTAGCATGAGGCCTACATATCTCCCGAGAGAACACTCACACGTGATCTGCATTGTTGTTTATGCAAATCCGACGGCGAACGCTGGGACAGCGCGTGACGTCATCCATTCAGTAACCAGCAGGCTGCAGACAGAACACCCAGATGCTCTTCTCCTCATCTCAGGCGATTTCAACCATGTTTCACTATCTCCCATTCTACCCACGTTCACCCAGTATGTCACATGCCACACTAGAGACAATAAAACACTGGACTTATTCTACGCAAACACTAAGGAGGCGTACACCTCATCACAACTCCCCCCACTCGGGAGATCGGATCACAACTTGGTTCATCTCCGGCCGGTGTACAAACCCCTAGTGCACAGACAACCTCCGGCCATGCACACTGTGGAGTTATGGTCTGAGGAGACAATGGACACTCTAAAGGGCTGTTTTGAAGCCACCGCCTGGAAGCACGTGAGGACATCGATGGCCTCATTCACACCTTCACGGGCTACCTCAGCTTCTGTGTGGACAAATCCGTTCCCACCAAGACCATACGGCGTCACTCAAACAACAAACCCTGGATCAACCCTGAGATAAAAACACTTCTGACAGAGAAGAAGAGGATCTTCATGTCGGGGAATAGGGAGATGCTGAAGTCCGTACAGAGGGAGCTGAGGAGAAAGATCAGAGTAGGCAAGGACAGCTTCAGGAAGAAGATGGAGGACAAGCTGCAACAGAGCGACATCAGCGGGGTCTGGAGAAACCTCAAAACCATCTCTGGGCTCCAGAATACCTCCCCCCAGGCCACGGGGGGCAGGGAGTGGGCGAACAATCTGAATCTGTTTTTCAATAGGTTTGACCAACCGCCCTCCCCCCTGTCTGCACAACATCCACTGCTGCCTCTAAAGAAATCAAGTCCTGCTGCCCACTCCCCACTCCACCAACACCCCCCCACTCCCAACACACAGCCCCCCATCCTGACCCTGACCAGGACCCAGGTGAGGACGGAGCTGAGGAAGCTCAAGGCGAGGAAGGCGTCGGGACCGGACGGCATCAGCGCAAAGCTCCTCAAGTCCTGTGCAGACCAGCTGTGTGGGATTGTGACGTATATCTTCAACATGAGCCTGAAACTGGGGAGGGTACCACAGCTGTGGAAAACATCTTGTGTGGTACCTGTACCAAAAACTTCCCACCCCAAAGACCTGAACAGCTACAGACCGGTGGCCTTGACGTCCCACTTGATGAAGACCCTGGAGAGACTGCTCCTTGCTCACCTCCGCCCCATGGTGGAACCAGCGATGGATCCACTCCAGTTCGCCTACCAGCATGGCATTGGGGTGGAGGATGCGATGATCTTCCTCCTTCACCGTTCTCTGTCCCACCTGGAGGAGCCCGGGAATATGGTGAGGATCATGTTCTTTGACTTCTCCAGTGCTTTTGACACCATCCAACCGATGATCCTGAAGGACAAGCTGCTGCGCGCAGGGGTGGACCAGCACCTGTCATCATGGATCCTGGACTACCTCACGAACCGGCCTCAGTTTGTGAGAACCCGGGACTGTGTGTCCGACACGATCATCAGTAGCACGGGGGCCCCCCAGGGAACGGTGCTGGCTCCCTTCCTGTTCATTCTTTATACTGCAGACTTCTCACACAACACAACACACTGCCATCTACAGAAGTTCTCTGATGACTCTGCGATCGTTGGCCTCATCTCCAATGGAGATGAAGCTGAGTACAGAGGGCTTATCCAGGACTTCGTGGACTGGTGCCATCGGAACTGCCTCCAGATCAACGCGAGAAAAACTAAGGAGCTGGTGGTGGACTGCCGCAGGCAAGGACAACCCCTCACAGCACCAGTAAATATACAGGGAACAGACATCGAGATGGTGACAGCCTATAAGTACCTGGGTGTTCATCTGAACAATAAACTAGACTGGTCACACAATACTGATGCACTCTACAAGAAGGGACAGCGCAGGCTGTTCCTGCTGAGGAGACTCAGGTCTTTTGGTGTACAAGGCGCGCTGCTGAAGACATTCTATGACACGGTGGTGGCATCAGCCATCACTTTTGGAGTGGTCTACTGGGGCAGTGGCATTACTGCAGCCGATAGGAAGAGACTGAACAAACTGATCAAGAAAGCTAGTTCTGTCCTGGGGCAGCGCCTTGATCCGGTGGAGGAGATAGGAGAGAGAAGGACGGTGGCTAAACTGTCATCTCTGCTGGAGTCCGAGTTCCACCCTATGCAGGACATACTGAATGCACTGAGGAGCTCATTTAGCAGCAGACTACATCATCCCAGGTGCACAACCGAGAGGTTTCGCAGATCCTTCCTACCAACGGCTGTCAGACTGTACAACCTAAGCAGGGCTGCTCGCAGAGATAGCAAAAAGACGTAACAAACTAATAGTTTTTTGAATGCAAAAGATGCAATAGACTTACACAATGGTCCCCTCCGGCATACAACTAGGAAAATACCGGTCGCTATGGAGAGTGAGAATATGTATGGGCACATAATCATACCATGTAGGATAACTAAGTAGACGGTTGTGCTGTTTCATCCCATCTAGCAACAATGCTCTGCACTGTGTGTGTTTATATATTTACATATTTATTCCATCTAGCTACAATGCTCCGCACTGGGTGTGTTTATGTTTATATATCTATATATTTATTCCATCTAGCTACAATGCTCCGCACTGTGTGTTTATATATCTACATATTATTCCATCTAGCTACATTGCTCCGCACTGTGTGTTTACATATTCATATATTTATTCCCTGCAGCTACAATGCTCTGCACTGTGTGTCTGTGTGTGTGTATATATATATTTTATAGTAATATGTACATATGTATATTAGCTGCTCTTGCTTGCTTGTTTTTTGTTTTTTTCTTGCCTTCTGATTGTTGCTCTGAGTGTTGCTATCCCTGTGCTGTTGCAATCCTGGAATTTCCCCGTTGTGGGACTAATAAAGGCTTATCTTATCTTATCTTATCTTATCTTATCTTATCTCCTCCCTGGCTTCTAGTTAGTGAACATGGTATTTGATGATACATAAAAACTGAAAGTTTGGATTTAATATTTTGCTTATAGCAAAATCATCCATACATCCATCCATCTTCTTCCGCTTAGCAAAACCACAACAGCTTATTTCTCTCAAATTCAAACAGCACACAGTGGTTGATTGACAATGCAACCATTAAAGAAAAATGTGTGCTACTAGCTGTCTTAGTCAGGGCTGGACTGGGACAAAAAAAAAAAAAAATCAGCCCTGACATTTTTGGTCCAATTTGTTAAGTAGCAACATTCAACCATTTCATGTAATGGTCTAGCAGAGGTCAGAATTATCCCACTTTTGCCCTTAACAAGTGAATCCCTGTCGTTTTAAAGAAAGAAAGAAAAAAAGAAAGAAAGAAAGAAAGAAAGTTACTTTATTATCTATTTTGCATAACTATTTTGTCATAATTTTAAAGTCTCAAAATTTGACAAAGCTGCAAATCTTTGAGAAAAAGCTACACAATTACAAGGAAAAAAAACCCCATCACAAACATATATACAATAAAAGCTTCAAATTTACTACAATAACATCACAGATTTATATAGGGACAACTGCCCATTTATTTAAAATATGTACTAAATTCATGAGAGAGAAAAAATGCAAAACTACAAGAAAAACAAACAAATTTAAAAGGTAAAAGTTACAAATTCTTGGCAAAAGTTGCAATTTTATGAGGAAAAAAATTCACATACTGTATATACAATTACAGTCATTGAGAATGTAAAAACAGGAAGTTATTTAAAAGATTTAATTCAATTCAGCTTTATTTATACTGTGCCACATCACAACAGAGGCCGTCTCATGGCGCGAGAGTGCAGAGAAAAACCCCACAGTCTCAGAAAAACCCAGCAATCAGACGATCCCCTATGAGCATGCACTAAGCGACAGTGGAGAAGAAAAATTCCCATTTGGCAGGAAGAAACCCCTAGCAGAACCAGGCTCAGGGAGGGGCAGTCATCTGCTGCGACTGGCTGGGCATGAGGGGGTAGGGAGAATGGAGAGGGCAGACATAAAGAACATAACAGTAAGGTGCCAAGTACATTATTGGAGGTCAACCAGCAGTATGGATCAAATAACAACAGAACAAAAGTGGGGATAAAAGACAAAATCCCTCCTTAAACGTAAGCTATATTAAAAAAGAAGGATTTTACCCTGTTCTTAAAAACAGAGACCTTTTCTTTTTCTTAAATTCATTAAGAAAAAGAAAATTAATAAACTGTTGAGAAAAAGGTCAGAAAATCACAAGAGAAATGTAGCTCATTTGCAATTAAAAAAGTAAGGAAAAAAATCAGTGGAAAGAGGAGGGAAAATTATTGGGGCAAAAATACAAAGACGGAAAAAAGATGCCAGTTAATGATGCAAAAGTCACAAACTCAAGAAAAAAAAATGTCAGTCCATGAGCAAAAATGTTTCACGAAGTTTCAAATTTCATGAAGTTTCTTAAAAAGTCTAATTAAAAAAGAATAAAAAATAATCATAAGGAAAAATTAGGTACAGTGGGGCAAAAATGTATTTAGTCAGCCACCAATTGTGCAAGTTCTCCCACTTTAAAGATGAGAGAGGTCTCCAATTTTCATCATAGGTACACCTCAACTATGAGAGACAAAATGAGAAAAAAAAAAATCCAGAAAATCACATTGAAGGATTTTTAATGAATTAATTGGTAAATTCCTTGGTAAAATAAGTATTTGATCACCTACAAACAAGCAAGATTTCTGGCTCTCACAGACCTGTAACTTCTTCTTTAAGAGGCTCCTCTGTCCTCCACTCGTTACCTGTATTAATGGCACCTGTTTGAACTCGTTATCAGTATAAAAGACACCTGTCCACAACCTCAAACAGTCAGATTCCAAACTCCACTATGGCCAAGACCAAAGAGCTGTCAAAGGAAACAACAAACAAAATTGTAGACCTGCACCAGGCTGGGAAGACTGAATCTGCAATAGGTAAGCAGCTTAGTGTGAAGAAATCAACTGTGGGAGCAATTATTAGAAAATGGAAGACATACAAGACCACTGATAATCTCCCTCGATCTGGGACTCCACGCAAGATCTCACCCCGTGAGGTCAAAATGATCACGAGAACAGTGAGCAAAAATCCCAGAACCACACGGGGGGACCTAGTGAATGACCTGCAGAGAGCTGGGACCAAAGTAACAAAGGCTACCATCAGTAACACACTACGCCACCAGGGACTCAAATCCTGCAGTGCCAGACGTGTCCCCCTGCTTGAGCCAGTACATGTCCAGGCCTGTCTGAAGTTTGCTAGAGAGCATTTGGATGATCCAGAAGAGGATTGGGAGAATGTCATATGGTCAGATGAAACTAAAATAGAACTTTTTGGTAAAACTCAACTTGTCGTGTTTGGAGGAGAAAGAACACCATACCTACTGTGAAGCATGGGGGTGAAAACATCATACTTTGGGGCTGTTTTTTCTGCAAAGGGACCAGGACGACTGATCCATGTAAAGGAAAGAATGAATGGGGTCATGTATGGTGAGATTTTGAGTGAAAACCTCCTTCCATCAGCAAGGGCATTGAAGATGAAACGTGGCTGGGTCTTTCAGCATGACAATGATCCCAAACACACTGCCCGGGCAATGAAGGAGTGGCTTCGTAAGAAGCATTTCAGGGTCCTGGAGTGGCCTAGCCAGTCTCCAGATCTCAACCCCATAGAAAATCTTTGGAGGGAGTTGAAAGTCTGTGTTGCCCAGCGACAGCCCCAAAACATCACTGCTCTAGAGGAGATCTGCTTGGAGGAATGGGCCAAAATACCAGCAACAGTGTGTGAAAACCTTGTGAAGACTTACAGAAAACGTTTGACCTCTGTCATTGCCAACAAAGGGTACATAACAAAGTATTGAGATGAACTTTTTTTATTGACCAAATACTTATTTTACCGAGGAATTTATCAATTAATTCATTAAAAATCCTTCAATGTGATTTTCTGGATTTTTTTTTCCCTCATTTTGTCTCTCATAGTTGAGGTATAGCTATGATGAAAATTGGAGACCTCTCTCATCTTTTAAGTGGGAGAACTTGCACAATTGGTGGCTGACAAAATACTTTTTTTCCCCACTGTAATTTATGAGAACTCTCCAAAATTCTCATAAAAAATTTCCACATTTTCAATTTAAAAAAATCTTCAATTTAGGTGGTGGAGTAGCCTGAAATTGTACTCAAGTAAACGTAGGTTATCTTTGTGTGTTATCACTCAAATATACATAAGAGGAGTTACCCCAAAATAGTTAAGTTACTGAGATGTGACTTCATTCTGGAGAGTTTGAGGCTTTTCTCCTGATTTTTTTTTCTTTCTTTTCTCTTTTTTTTTCCCCCTTGTCCTGTCAGGCAGCTAGGCAAACAGAACAGGGATCTGTCACCCTTATTGTGCCAAAACAGATTTACTTTGCCAAGAGGAGCTTATACAGTATCTAAATGTGTATTGTATATTGTTGTAAACTCCTCCTGTAATAACTTTTAATACTTTATTTTAATTATTTTACCCATGGAAGACCCAACAGGGTGGGGAAGAGGGAAAGGAAGTGTGTGGAGGGGGGAAAGAGATGGGAGGGGAACAGACAAAACAACAAACAAACCAACAACTTGTCATGGTCTGAGTGCCGATCTCGTCCGCGCTAGGGTCATGCAGTATTTTCCTCCCATTCTGTATTTAGTCCTGGTGGGCTCTCTGAGCTCTTATTCTGACAGCATCTATGCGGGGCTTCCGACTGTCAGAGCCAAGCAGCACAGCTGGTGTTGATTCAGCTGATGATACCCTCATCAGCTGATTAATTATCTTACCCTATTTAAGGGAGCAGCTCCTGTCACTCGGGGCTGCGACCTCGCATTTTCCAGACTGGTTTCCCTACGTCTGAAGCCAGTTCCTTTCAGCGTCCTATTCGCATGTAAGTGTTGTATCCTTGTCTCCCGTCAGTCTCCCTAGTTCTCAGTATAGCATAGTGTGTCTTAGTCCTAGTCTTTATTTGTGTTTTGCCCCACGACGCTCATTATTTTGTACTGTATGTCCTTCTTTAATAAATGTGCAAACTCTACGGCTGCCTATAGCGGCTCATTAGTGGTCCGCGAGGACCGTACCATGACACAACTAAAACAAACAAAAGACAAACTGCTTTGTCCACCAAAGATGTCTCAACACAAGTCTGGTTTCCGCACCTGTTAAAGGAGAGACACTTGTGCGTGTACATCTGCGTGCATATATATGAGAGCGTGCGCAAACTAAGTGTTGTGCATGTGAGTGGTTTGTCAGGAAACATACGAAGCGGAGGACCGGTAGCAGCAGCTCTCTCCCCGGGAACCCCGAGCAGGCAAGGCAGTGCCACCAATCCCCACAGGGCACAAACGTCCGAGGTCAGCAAGCCCCAGGAAAGCCAGGCATCCACTCCCGGAGGGACAATCAAGGGAGGCCAGGCTGCTCGGCGGCCGGTGCGGCGAGCCCACACCCCCGGACCCGCCCGACCCCCCCCCCCCCCCCCAGCGGGGCCAACGCCCGCCCACGGGCCCCAGGCACCAGGAGGCCAGCGACCCCAACCCCCAGGGCAGAGACCGGCCTGCGCCCCCTGGCACGAGAACCCCCACAGTGGGCCCGCCCCAGCATCACTGCCACACACCCCGGGGACCCCCATGCCCAAAGAAGTCCCCCCGCCCAGGGGAGCCCACATTGTCGAGAGGCACTACCCCCCTTAATCCAGCACCTCCCAACTCGCAGACACACCCCTCCCCACACCTTCACACCCACATGCATTTTCTCCTGAATTTATGGCAGTTTTTTTCTAAATTTACTACTTTTTCCTTGTAAATTTGAAAGATTTTTTTTGCACTTAAATCAACTTTTTCCTCATAATTTGTATTTAGTGCTAATTTAGGGCTTTTTTCTTGTACATATGAGACTTTATGCTCATAAATTTGTGAGGTTTTCTTCATAAATTAGAAATCAAAAATAAAATGAGCAAAGATGCAGTATTTCCTGTTATATTACAGGCTATTCATCATCATTTTCAACCCCCACCTCAGGTGAAAACCTCACGTACTTTGAAACCTAAATGTCTGCAGGTGCATACTCTTACTGAATAAATTCAGACATTCAGACAGACCCAAAGATTATTCATAATGCTGCAGAACATTCCAGCTGAGGCTGGCATCACACATCATATTGAGTTTGTTACCTGTAGAAAAGCTGCAGCAGCCTCACGCTGTTGTCATACGAAGGGACCTCTGTGTGTGCGCCAGGGCTCCAGTGTGGTGGAGAGAGTGAGGGAGGGAACGTGTGTGACAGGAGGGATTGTGATGATGGGTTTTATTGTGAAGTGCGGTGTGATGACACCGCCTTCCGGGTGCACCATCACACCGCCCTATAAATAGGGGCTTCCACCATTTGGGGCTCCTCTTTGCCCGGATGACCCCACACATTGTAGCACCTGCTGTTCTGCAACCAGTCATATAATAAAGTACCGTTCCAGTGCAAGCTCTCGTCCGTCTCCTTTTGTGCCAGGTTTGTAGACATAACATTTGGAGACTGAGGATTTAACACATGGAGCCGTTCGTAACACCACTGGTGCCTTTCCTGGACCTTCCCGGGGAACCAACAGTCCCATGGCCCCACTGGTTTGAGGCGTTTGAAAATTACATCACTGCATTGGACCTAGGAAAGCTGGATAAGGTGAGAGCACGGGTGCTGCTTGTCCACGACCTCAGCATCGAGGATTCTACGGATGCTTGGTGTGACGGACTCGTACGAGGACGTCATGAAGCTAATGGCTAACCATTTCACCACTTCAGATAATGTGACGATACGACGGATTTGGTTTTGCCAGAGACGCCAGGGAGTCGGTGAGCCTATTCAACGGTTTGTCGCTGACCTAAGACAGTTAGCCAGTGTGTGCCATTTTGGGACATTAGAGGACGAGATGGTGTGTGACCAATTGGCCAAGTACACGTGTAGTGCTGCAATGCGGGCTAGGTTGCTAACGGTGCCCAATGACTTGGCACTAGCTAGGGCAGTTGAGCTAGCTCTTCAGCTGGAGGCCACGGATAAGCTAGCCTCAGAGCTAAATTGGCTGCAGTCTCAGAAGACACCAGAAGGGACAACATTGGCGAATGCAGTGGACTCGGCAGACGAAGGGAGCATGGCAGATGACTACGAGGCGTATGCAGTGAGCTGTAGGTCTGCTCCGAAGGAGAGGGAAGCAGTGCAGCAAGTTACAAATAAGTAACAAAAAAAAAAGTGTGGACGCATGAATCATTTCACCAGAATGTATCAGTCTTCAGCATCGTGGAGCCTGCCAAGTAGACCAGCCCGCCTGCCTACGTTGACCACCCATTCGGTGAGCACTAAAGCCAATGGGCTTTCCTACTGCATGGTGACATTGAAAAGTGTAGCTTTGCCATTAATACGCAACACGGCGGCAGTGTGGTCAATGCTAAATTGGGCCATGGTAAAAAAAGTTTTTCCAGCACCACAGGATCAGGAAGAACCCGGTACCACTGTATGGCTATGGCGGTGGTAGACTGTGCAATGTTGGGACTGTGGCGTTGACTGTTTGCTATAACACCGAAGTGGTGCACGACTTCTCATTCCAGGTAACAGCGCATGGCGACAATATTATGGGGTGTGACCTGTTCTACAGACTGGGTTTCGCCATTAAGGACAGTGCTGCATTTGAGTGGTCCAGATGTGGATGGTGGAGATCACCGGACCCAGTAGATGACGTCGTAGTGTGGGATGAGGTAGCTGCTGGAAGTGCCGGAACTGAAGCACATGTTTCTGACTCTCAGGAGGACAGCTGCCCGGTGGAGGAACCAGACGACTCCAGTGCCAATTTAAGGGTGCTATAGCACCCCAGAAAAGGCCGAACACTGCCCATGGTTTCATTCATAAACAGTTTGCCATCTATAAACAATTCAATTCAATTCAATTCAACTTTATTTATATAGTGCCATTTCACAACAACAGTCATCTCATAGCACTATCAACTGTAGGGGGGACCCCCACAGTTGCAGAAAGACCCCAGCAATCAGGCGATCCCCTGTGAGCAAGCACCTGGCGACGGTGGAGAGGAAAAATTCCCTTTTAACAGGAAGAAACCTCCAGCAGAACCAGGCTCAGGGAGGGGCAGTCATCTGCTGCGACTGGCTGGGGGGTGAGGGGATAGAGAAGAAGAAAAGAACAGACATGTAGAGAGCAAACAGCACGATGGGGACTCAATCTATGGGAGAGAACAAACAAATGTTAATGACCAGCAAAAAAAAATATTTCATAGAGAGTGAGGAAAGGAGTGAGGCCCAGTGCATTACTGGAGGTCCCCCGGCTGACTAAACCTATTAGCAGCATAACTAAGGGAGGGTTCAGAAACACATGATCCCTCCCTAATTGTAGGCTAGATCAAAAAGGTAGGTTTTAGCCCTATTCTTAAAAACAGAGATCGAGTCTGACTCCCGAATCCAGATTGGCAGCTGATTCCACAGGAGAGGAGCTTGATAACTGAAGGCTCTGCCTCCCATTGTACTTTTGGAGATTCTAGGTATTACAAGTAATCCTGCATTTTGGGAGCGTAGTGCTCTGTTAGGATAATACGGTAGTATCAGATCTTTTAAATAAAAAGGAGCCTGATTGTTTAGAGCTTTGTAAGTGAGAAGAAGGATTTTAAACTTAATTCTAAACTCTATGGGAAGCCAATGAAGGGAGGCCAGAACCGGAGAGATATGATCTCTCTTTCTAGTACCTGTTAAAACTCTTGCTGCAGCATTTTGGATCAGCTGAAGACTTTTTAAAGATGTTTTAGGACAGCCTGATAATAAAGAATTACAATAATCTAATCTCGAGCTAACAAAAGCGTGGATCAGCTTCTCAGCATCACTCTGAGACAAGATGCTCCTAATCTTGGCAATATTACGCAAATGATAGAAGGCAGTCTTAGAAACAAATTTAATATGTGAATTGAAGGACAAATCCTGATCAAAAATAACTCCAAGGTTCCTCACAGAGCTATTAAGAGAAAGAGTAACTGCGTCCAAACTGAAAGTTTGATTTGGAAAGGAATTTCTAAGGTTTTTTGGACCAACAAGAATGACTTCAGTCTTATCTGAATTTAATAGCAGGAAATTACAAGTCATCCAAGCTTTGATTTCCTTAAGACAGGCTTCTAACTTGGCTAATTGATTAGTATCATCTGGCTTCATTGACAGGTATAATTGTGTGTCATCTGCATAACAATGAAAATGTATACAGTGCTTTCTAATAATGTTGCCTAACGGAAGCATATATAAACTAAAAAGAGTAGGGCCTAGCACAGATCCCTGTGGAACTCCATGACTAAGCTTTGAGCTGAAAGAAAACTCATCATTTACATGAACAAACTGGAACCTATCAGATAAATAAGATCTAAACCACTGCAACGAAGTTCCATTAAGTCCAACATAGTGTTCTAATCTATCAAGTAGAATATTATGATCAATAGTATCAAAAGCTGCACTAAGATCTAAAAGGACAAGTACAGAAACTAGTCCATTATCAGATGCAATGAGGAGGTCGTTAGTGACCTTCGCTAAGGCTGTTTCAGTACTATGATGGATTCTAAACCCAGATTGAAACTCTTCAAGTAAACCATTTCCCTGCAGGTGGTCAAATAATTGCGTAGCAACAACTCTTTCTAAGATTTTTGAAATGAAAGGGAGATTAGAGATTGGTCTATAGTTAGCTAAAGCTCCTGGATCTAGCGTTGGCTTTTTGAGTAAGGGTTTAATTACAGCCGTTTTAAAAGCCTGCGGTACATGGCCTAAAGTTAATGAAGAATTGATTATATGAAGAATAAAGCTACCAATAAGTGGGAAGACTTCTTTAAATAACCTAGTAGGAATAGGATCTAAAAGACAAGTTGAAGGTTTGGATGAGGAAACTACTTTGTCTAACTCACAAAGGTCGATTGGAGTAAACTCATCAAGACAGACATCAATAGAAGGAGTTGTAGTAGTTACAGTATTTAAGTTAACTGTGGGAAGAATCTGATTGATTTTATCTCTGATGGATGACATTTTATTATTGAAAAAGTTCATAAAGTCCTGACTAGTAAGCTCTAAGGGGATGCTAGGATTGACAGAGTCCTGACTCTTTGTCAACCTGGCTACAGTACTGAAAAGAAACCTGGGATTATTCTTGTTCTCTTCTATTAATGCAGAGTAATAACTCGTTCTAGCTTTTCTAAGAGATTTTTTATAAATTAAAAGATGATTTCTCCAAGCTAAATAGATTTCATCTAAATTAGTAGAGCGCCATTTTCTTTCTAATTGACGAGTCTTCTGTTTTAAGCTACGAGTTTCTGTGTTGAACCAAGGAGTTAAAAATCTCTGATTAGACTTTTTCTTTTTTAAGGGGGCCACCAAGTCTAGAGCCTGATGCAGAGAAGCTGAAACACTATCCACCATGTTATCAATTACAGAAGGAGCAAGCTGTCTATAGCTTATTTCCGTTGTGTTGACACATGGCATAGAGGAAACAATCTGCATAAATTTGGAAACAGCATCATCTGAGAGGCATCTACTGTGATAATATTTTTCTTTAGGAGCCAAATAGTCAGAAATAGTAAAATCAAAGGTTAACAGACAATGGTCTGACAGTACAGGGTTATGAGGAGACACTACAAGATTTTCTATTTCTATGCCATATGTCAGAACAAGGTCCAATGTATGGTGGAGGTAATGAGTAGAATTTCCTACTTTCTGAGAAAACCCAATCGAGTCTAATATTGAATTAAAAGCCACATTAAGGCAGTCACTATCTACATCCACATGTATATTAAAGTCCCCTACTATAATTATTCTATCAGATTTCAACACTAAATCAGCTAAGAAATCAGCAAATTCGGATAAAAATTCTGAATAGGTTGATGGGGAACGATAAACAATGGCAAATAAAATTGGGTTTAACCTGAAATTGCTAAAGTGCCCAATACTGAGGACCAGGCCCTCAAAGGAATTATAACATGTTTTTTGCTTTACATTAACTAGTAATTTGGAATGGTAAATTGTTGCTACTCCTCCTCCACAACCAGAACTTCTGGGATTTTGACAGTTTAAATAACCAGAGGGGGTTGATTCATTTAAACCAACATAATCCTCTTGTCCTAACCAAGTCTCTGTAAGGGAAATTAAATCAATCTGATGATCAATTAACAGATCATGGACTAACAGAGACTTGGGAGGTAGAGACCTAATATTTAACAAACCACATTTAATTTTTAAATTATGAGGAGGAACAGAGGCCAAATCATTCAATTTAGAGGCTTTATGTTTAATTTGAGTTTTACCAATATTTTGCTTTATCACTTTGGGATGCTTATACATTATATTTTTATTCACTTTGGAGGGAGCAGACAACGATTCTCTGATGGGGAAGACAGGGGCTAAGCTGAGGGGTGGCGGATGAAGAGGAGCTGCAGAGAGGCGTGTAAGACTGCGACTCTGCTTCCTGGTCCCAACTCTGAGTAGTCACGGTTTTGGAAATTTGGATAAAAAAGATGCCAGATTGTTAGATAAATGAGAAGCACCATCCAAAGTGGGATGAATGCTGTCTCGTCTCATAAGACCAGGTTTTCCCCAAAAAGAGCTCCAATTGTCAATGTAGCCCACGTCATTTTTAGGACACCACACAGACAGCCAGCGGTTCAAGGATGACGAGCGACTAAACATGTCATCACTGGTCAGATTGGGGAGGGGCCCAGAGAATACTACAGTGGCAGACATCGTTTTTGCAAACTCACACACGATTCTACATTAAGTTTCGTGACTTCCGACTGCCGGAGACGGATGTCATTAATGCCGGCGTGAATAACAATTGTGGAATATTTACAGTTACTTTTAGCCAGCAAAATCTGTCCACAATCTGTCCACAGTGATAATTGCTCATTTACCTTCTTGGATTTTTTGTTTCCTAATCGGGAAAAGCTTTCTTCTTCTTCTTTCCACCATTATGCCTCGGTGAAACAAAGGCATACAGTAATCACTTAGTGCATGTGTTTATGGCTGTGTGTATCTGTCCGCCTCTCTGTTTCAGCTCGCCCGGTCAAAATTAAGTGGAACTAAAGGCTTATATCATTGTATTGCCATATTTTCTCAGCTTTTAATTTGCCAGAATTGCGAGGTAAGGCTTTGTTTTCAAAATAAACACAAATTTAACTCACCATTTCTGTCAATGCAGCAATGCAGCCATGAAAACAGGAAATGTAATAACTATGCCGGGCCAGTAGAGGTCGGAGTGCCACTTTTTCACAACCCCCCATGGTACCATGCCATAGGCATCAAGGCACAGCACCTTGGTGCTTTTTATTTCTTGTGGAAATTTATCATTTAGACCATAATTGGTGTTTTTAAGCTGCCTGCCCTGCCTCTGTACCAAAACCTTTTGCTTGAAATATTCAAATTTGTCAACAATTGGTCTGGGACGTTTTTTTTCTGTCCGATGCGGTGGACTCGGTAAAAGGTAGTTGATTTCACAACGTCAGGGGGCTTTTTCAGTTGTGTAGACAAGAATTCAAAGATCAGCTGTTCTGGATTTTCGTTGTTTTTTCAGCATTTCTGAAAAACAAAGCAGGTAGTCTCTCATGCTGCGTGTTTGCAGGTCAAGAATGGTTTCCTTCATTTTCCAGTTTTCTTTTACAACAATGTCAAGTTGCATGGTTAGCATGTTTACTGATTTTTTTTCAATGTATTATTTTCTTCCAAGAGAGAGACAAGCTGTGCCTGGTTGAATTCCAGACCCTCACGAAAGTCCTGGAATTCTTTATGAAGCAACTCAACCAACACAAGTCTGACATCCATGCTGGTAAGTTTACTTTCAGTGGAGGAAAGAATGTCACTAGCCTCTGGACTGCTCCATAATTTCTCGGGTGTTGTTCATGGTGAATCCGTGAGTCTAGGTCGCTTAGTTGAGGAGGGAGGAATGGGAGGCATACTGGGAGAAAAGCTAGGTTCCATCATACCACAGCAACAGTGATAAAACTTGTCAATAAAGTCCTCAAGTTCCTCCAGCTCCGTCAAGCAGATGGCAAAAAAGATATATGAAAAAAGAAAGAGAAGAACATAAAATTAGTTAGTGGGATAATGACAAGAAAAAGTTACCTGTGGAAAAGTTTGTCTATGCTTCGCCAGCGCGAGTCGCCATCTTAGACTATTGCGCAACAGTCTTGAAATGTCCCACTATCACAGCGTCATCTCCATAGGCCTCTCCAATCAGTAGACTTCAGTGTCCTCTGACTAACTTAAATATAGATTCAGTGCAAAGTTGTAACTAAAATAGCAAGGAATAAAAAACCCCAAAGTGATTAAAGGTGAGTAAAACTGCTTTTTTCTGGTAGGTAATGGGATAAAATAAAGATTCAAGATTCAAAAACATCTCCTCCCTAGATCTGTGTGCAATATGTGGGGGATATATACTGTATATATATATATATATATATATATATATATATATGTGTGTGTGTGTGTGTGTGTGTATGTGTGTATATATATATATATATACACTATATATATATATATATATAGGGTGTGATATATTATCTATCTACCTCTCTATCTATCTATATCTATATCTATCTATCGATCTATCTATCTATCTATCTATCTATCTATCTATATATATATATATATATATATATATATATATATGTATATACAATATATATATATATATATATACTGTATATATATATATATATATATATACACTACCGTTCAAAAGTTTGGGGTCACCCAGACAATTATTTTGTGTTTTCCATGAAAAGTCACACTTACTTACCACCATGAGTTGTAAAATGAATAGAAAATATAGTGAAGACATTGACAAGATTAGAAATAATGATTTGTATTTGAAATAATATTTTTTTCCAGATACTCAACCTGCTCAAAGGAAGGTCAGTTTTATAGCTTCTCTAACCAGCTAAACTGTTTTCAGCTGTGCTAACATGATTGCACAAGGGTTTTCTAATCATCCATTAGCCTTCTGACGCAATGAGCAAACACATTGTACCATTAGAACACTGGAGTGATAGTTGCTGGAAATGGGCCTCTATACACCTATGTAGATATTGCACCAAAAACCAGACATTTGCAGCTAGAATAGTCATTTACCACATTAGCAATGTATATTAGATATTAGAGTGTATTTCTGATTAGTTTAAAGTTATCGTCATTGAAAAAAACAGTGCTTTTCTTTCAAAAATAAAGAAATTTCTAAGTGACCCCAAACTTTTGAACGCTAGTATATATATATATATATATATATATATATATATATATATATATATATATATATATATATATATTGTAGAGGGTGCGAAGGAAAGGATGTGGAGGCGAGGCGCGAGTGTAGGTCAGCACAGATTCTTTAATTACCCTCTAACATGAATACAGCCTGTTGGCCCCAGGGCCTGGTTGAGTAGTGATAAGAGTAGAAGTGAGAGTGAAGAGAACGAGATGAGGGAGAGCAGCTCTTTTATACTGTTATCCATACAGAGAGAATGCATGGCACATTACCATATCAATTGTCATCTACTACCATTGGTCAGTACAAGCATGACATTGGTTGGCACAAAGATGCAAGCATTCAGTCCTGTCTGACCGTCTCCTGTGGTTCTTTTGGTCATGTGTCAGTTGTCAGTTCTGTTAAAGCAGAGCTGATCACAGCGGTCATCTAGCATGTAGAGGAATGAAGCTGGTCTCATATTTATTTTGTGCATAATCATTTCTGAATGATTTTAACATTTTATTTTGCTGTGCTGCATCAAGGTGAAGACGGTCTCTCCGTTTGGGGCTCATATTTACTTTCGTAAACAACGTTGTGTCTGATGTTACGTTTCCTTCTGCACATGTGGGTCACTTCATAGCTGTAGACCATTCAGACTGGAGTCTGATGGGGGTCGCATATAAATTATAATGTGAACGCCCACACAAGAAAATCAGATCTCGGCAAAAAATCTGAATTGAGCATTAAGACCTGCAGTGTGACTGTAGCCTATGTCTAGCGGCCGTGGGAAGGCTGGATAATCAGAAAAGTTAGCCAAGGTGAGTAGTTCTGTGAGTAATACATGCACTAAGTGTGTTTAGACCTGTTGTCATAATAGTCCTAATGATACTCCTATGTGAGTAAATTAAAATATCACACAGTGCTTTAATGTTGCTATTAAGCGCCTAGGTGTCATGGTCTGAGCGCTGATATTGTCCGTGCTCGGGTCATGCAGTATTTTCCTCCCGTTCTGTGTTTGTTTCCTTATGGCCTTTCCGGGCTTTTATTTTGACAGCGTCTCGGCGGGGCTTCCGGCTGTCAGAGCCGAGCTCCGCGGTGACAGCTGGATGTTATTCCTCTAATTAGTTTTCATCACCTGATTCCTCTAAGCCCTATTTAAGGGAGCAGCCGAGGTTAGTCCGGGCTGCGACCTCACACTTGAACGTTGGTCTCCCTAACGTTCGGCTGGCGTCCCTAACCCCGGTTCCAGTCACTCACTTCTTTCTCCTTGCAATCAGTAAGTTTACTTGTTATCCTGTATGTACTGTTACCGTGCCTTAGTCGTAATCTTGTTTGTGTTTTTGCCCCACATGGCTCATTACATTGTGATTGTTATCTTTCATTATTAATAAATATGCGAACTCACTGGCTGCCTGCAGCGTCTCATTAGTGATCCGCGAGGGCCACCCATGACAGTAGGCCTAATCTAATTTGCAAAATATGGGATCACAACCTTTTCACAAAGGTTCTATTCAAATTGAGATAATCACCATGGTTACTGTTGTCATGGTAACAGTAATGCAGAAATACTTGCATATACTTGGTTTCTACGGGCATGCACAGGAATGCACTATTTGAAATAATTTGTCGCGCTGGGATGAATAGTTCCAAATGGAATAAAAGGTCTAATGCTAATTCAAATTCAGTTCATTTCTGAGAAATCTTAATTTTACTATACACTGTACATAAGTCATTGAACCATAGTATTTGTCTCTCAAGGAAGCTACATTCTGTAGCAAAATGTAACATTGAGTTTAAATATTTTCAAAATCTTGTTTTGAACCTTCAGCTTAGATCATCACATCTCACATCCCTTGTCTACTGTAATATACAATTGTTTAAAATAAGATCTTGCAAATGTTTTGTTAAGCAAATGAACAATATATAGCAGCACAAATGACTTATTCTTTTGAGATAGTAAAGAAATTGAGAAACAAAATACTTTTAAAAAAGAGCCAGCCTTAATTCAAATCATCCACTCTACTTGTGAGAGATGTGATAATCAGTGTGGTCCCAAATAATATTAAAAATGAACTACACATGCTGTTTAATTTTTTTCATAACCTCACAATGATCTGTAAGCCATACCAATTGGATAGTTGTGTAAAATGATCTCCAACTTAGCTATTTTATTCTTGAAGCATGGACTAATTATGGGGGTATTGTTGTGTTTTATATTCATGTACTTAGATTATTGCAGTATGCCACCACCATTACTTTAAAAAGGACATTAAATATTATAATCAAATTGGAATGGCCCAAGAATGGGAAAAACCCCAAAGTGATTGTATAATTAATTAAAAAAAGAGAACAGTTTTTATGTATAGGTAAAAGCTTATTTATTTTACTGGTATGATAAAGGTATGATAAAAATGTAGCATGAACAGCTGGACTCAAACTTATAAAATTATTCTTTATTTAGGAGAAATTGTTTCACCCAAAAGTCTGTGAATAAACTGATTTTCTTCACCCAAGATCGGCGCTGTGAAACCCTTTGCCATCAAGGGGATAAGTTAATCCCTGCTCAAGACCTGGAGTCATCCTTCTCAAATCCATTTGCCAAAGGAATGCCAAAGTGATAGGTTTATGATGACGTTCCACAGACCCTGACCAGTAAGATTCCTCACTGAAACTCAAAAGTCCAACATTGCCCTCCAATGGATAACACAAGAATATTTCTCTCTGAAGTGAAACTATTAATTGTGAACAATGAAATAACTCATCTTTGCCCCCACACACAGGATTCGCTTTTGAAGATTGTGGTGGGTACCTTGTGATGGACAATTATGGTTTGAAATGCCTTTATTGATATGTGTCATGGCCGCCAATTAGGCGCACCTGCGCATACACCTGTCTGCCATTTGGCTATGCCTATATATTCCGTGAGACCCAGGGATCAGCGCGGAGTTGTCTGCTTCCATCCTGAGGAAACTGAACTTGCCAATCTCCATACTGAGCTTCCAGCCTCATCATCCTCCAGCGCTTCTACTCACCAAGGGTCTCCTAACCATTCGGCAGTCAAGTAAGCCTGAACCTTTCCTCTCACCCAACCTTTACCCCTGTGCACAGGCGGTGTCCTCCCGGTGGCGGACTCCCCTGCCTTGTTCACCTGCCTGCTACATCTCCAATGGGTGACTGGCATTGTCCTCCTGGCCTGGGCCATTGTGCCAACCTATGTACTTCTCCAACTCAGCAGAAAGTAAGGACAGTTCCATCTGGCACTTCCCCTGTCAAGATAACCCCTAACTAGCTCTCTGCTCTGTTCCTAGGGTTGCCAGGTTGCACGGTGCTCTGCTCACCCCAAGCTGATTCTATGACGCACTACACTCACTACAGACATTCACACACGCATCCACACACTCACACTATTATTAATAAAAGGTTAACTGTGCTTCCTGAGTTGTGTCTGTTTTCTGGGTCTTTACCATGTCAATATGATTTGATCTGTGCTGCTTTATTTTCAGGAAGAATTAATTTTGCATGCCTACCATAAAGAAATTATCACATTTACAATGTAGACACATTGTTTGTTCCTTTATTAAGTAGAATATCTTAGTCACAACTTTTAAAGAATTTATGCTTTACTAGGCAGCATATGCATGTTTTAGGAGGATCGCTCTTTTCATATCAAATCCTCTCCCCTTTTCTGTGGGAGACACACAATTCAAAACCATGAACTGACCAATCAGCTTCCAAGTCTCCATACAGCTCCTTTTTAGTCAGGTTTACGACCTCTGCTGAACAAAGAAACTCAGTGCAAGTGGTCAAAAGTTTACGCTAATGAGCAGATCCAACCCTGATCTTTGAATGTGGTTGGGCAAAACGTTCCTTTGTTCAACAGCTGCAGTTTGAGTTTCAGGTTGAGAGTGACTCTTGAAGGAGCAGCTTCTGCTTTTCCTTTTTTCCCCTCTTTGTTCCCTAAGCAGGCCCAGAGCTATGTTGTTTCTTTTCCTTTAAAATTCACTTTTTCCTTTTTTAACTCATTTTTTTCTTAAATTACAGTGTTAAGAAGATTTTGTTTGATTTTTATTAAACTTAAATCAACTTTGTTCTGACCACAACACATCAGAAGAAACAAATTTGTGGTTTATTTTATTTTTATCCCAGTTTGATTTTCTGATTGGACTTTGAACGATAAACAAATTTTATCTGAAATTTGGCAACCTGGCCAAATTCCCTTTTCAGTGCATAAAAGGCTCGGCCAGCGGAAGGAGCATCCAGCTTCTATGGTGGTGATTCCCAGGAGTAGGCCATACTGTGTTGAGGCAGAACCTGCCTGCCATTTTCTCTCAACAGAACCCATGCCTGTCCAGATGGACTAAGATCCAATGGACCGCCTGCTACCACCAGGGGACACAATCTGACTCTGCTGTGCTGAAGGTCTGTTGTCCAAATTAGATTTAACTCTTCAGAATATTCCTGGTATAAGTTCAGTAAACCTAATATCGTCGAACTCCTTTCAGAACTTCAAATGCATTTGTCTTTTCATTAATCTCTGTTCCTTTTCAGTTAACACAAATGTTCCTTTTTATGAAATAGTTTAATCATCGTTTTCCTTATAAAATTGCATCAGTTTTTCTTAACAAATGCTATTTTTTGGTTTCTCATTTTCCATTACTTTGCCAATTTAAGCTATGGTGTTCTTTGGTTCCACAAATGTTTGATAATACATGTTATGCTCAGTAACCTAGTTACTAAACTTGAACAAGATGGCGTCTGTGTTTGGCCTGGCTACTGCCTGTCTTCGTCTGTGTTGTCTATCTCTTTTTGTCATTTTTGTTGTTTTATCAATCCTATCACTAAATGAATGTGTCTTCACTACACTGCGCTATGATTGACAGTCTTTGTACCAGATTAAACTGTCTATGAAAGATCATTTGACTCTTGGGAGGGCTACAGACAAACTTTTCCGCCCCCATTTGTGTGTTCTTCCTCCTCACCTGAGTACCAGCTTCTCTTCACGAGCTGGCGTCCTAGTAAGCCTGGGAAGAAGCCCAGGAGATGGGGTTGCAGAGCTGGCTGTCAAGCTAAGAGGAGACGAGTCCTCTGGACTGAGGGTTTCTGGTTTGGTCACCGTGAACGTACCCATTGTCTGCTGCCGGTTGCTCCTCTGCATTTGCTGGATTGCTCTCCCGTCTCACAAACACTTATGTCCAGGACGCTTATGGACGGGATCATGGTTTTGCCATCAGGGTTTGGAGTTGTCCTGCCTGACCAGAGGCCGACTGCCCAGCACAGCCGGAAGTCATGTGACCGCGTCAGGTGCTTGCTGTCAGTTTCACTCCGATCAACTGTGACCGCAGCTGAGTTGTCACCCATCTGGATGGCGTTACTCAGTCCTCGCTCCATTTCTAACACATCCCTCACTCTTAATGAGCTTTTCTTGAGAGAGGATATGGATTTTATGTTCCTGGTGGAAACATGGCAGAGAGAAAATGAGTTTTTCCACCTGAAGGAGCTCTGTCCCCCTGGCTGCTCTGTTATCGGGACTCCCTGGATTGCGCAATGTGGTGGAGGACTTGCTGTTGTATACCGGGGCAGCCACCTGTGCAGACTGGTAATCTCTGAGCCCTTCTCCTCCTTTGAGTCTCAGATAATAAAAGTCAGGACCTTTAATGCCTTTTACTGTGTTTTAATCTACTGTCCATCTGGTCCTGCAAGTGTCTTTCTTACGGATTTTATAAACTTTTTATCTTCTCTTATTAAATTGGAGAGGGTTTTAATCATTGATGGTTTTAACATTCATATTGATGATGTTACATGTGACACAGCTGTTGACTTTTTATCTATCACTCATTTTTATAACCTCATCCAGCATATTTCAGGCCCTACACACACTAAGGGTCATACCTTGGACCTTGTTTTTTCTTTAGCCTTGAATATTGAAAATGTGTGTGGATGACTTCCAGATCAGTGATCACAGCTGTGTGCTTTTTAATGTTAACTTCCCTGTGAATCCTCCCCCTCTGAAAATGGCAGCAAAAAGGTGGATTATTAACCAAGAGGCAGCAAATGACTTCTCTGATTTGTTTGAGTCACATTTACTGATGGGAATTAAAGATCCTGATGCCTTCACTCAGACATTAGACAGCCACTGTATGGATATTTTAGACAAAGTGGCACCAGTGAAATCTGTCCTTGCTTCTCCTAAAAAGTCTCATCCCTGGATAAATGACTCCATTCGATCCTTTAGAAGAAATTGTTGTAAGGTAGAATGCTTATGGAAATCCACCCAGTTGGAGGTTCACAGATTCCATTTAAGGGAGCTTAGAGCCTCTTTAAATGACATGTTGAGGGATGCCAGGAATCAGTATTTTTCAAAAATAATTTTCACAAATAAGAAAAATCCTAGAGTCTTATTTGACACAATTAACACTCTTGTCTCACCTACTGCCTCTCTAATCCCTGTGTTCTGTAAAGCAGACAGTAACAAATTTCTTAATTTCTTTGTTGATAAGATCAGAGATATCAGGGAAAACATTTTGCCATCTTCTTCTCTTAACTGTGCCAGTGTGTGTTATGTTATAACACTGTGTGTTATGCCCTCACCTTGTACTTGGTCCACTTTTAATCCGGTGACCTTTCAGGACATCACGGCTCTGCTGCAGAAGGTGAAACCTTCCTCTTCCTCTGCTGATGTTCTCCCTACTAAGCTGTTTTTAGCTGTTTTTGAGTCAATCGGTCCTTCAGTTGTTGAACTGATAAACATTTCACTTTCAGCTGGTGTGGTTCCCAGCTCCTTCAAACATGCAGTGGTTGAATCAACTCTTAAGACGCTGAGTTTGGATCCATCACAGCCAAATAATTATAGGCCAATCTCTAAACTTCCTTTCATTTCAAAAATTCTGGAAAAGGTAGTGGCTGAGCAGCTTATGTCATTTTTGGCAAATTGTAATATGGATAAATTTCAGTCAGGCTTTCGGAAAAATCATTCTACCAAAACAGCTTTAGTCAGAGTCTCCAGTGACATTATGATGGCGGCTGACACTGGTAAATACACAGTTCTGGTTTTATTGGCTCTTTCTTTTGCCTTTGATACTGTTGATCACTGTATAATGATCAACAGACTCAAAGAGCTAGAGCTGTCTGGTTCTGTTTTAAAATGGTTCTCATTGTACCTCATCGGAAGAACCTTTAATGTGTCCATGAATTAGATCTTTTCTGAAATAGCACAGTGTTCATGTGGGGTACCACAAGGCTCAGTTCTAGGACCCATTTTATTTCTAATATATATTTTGCCTCTGGGATGGATAATTAGCCAGTTCAAAGATATTTCTTATCATCTTTATGCTGACGATATTCAGTTGTATTGCTCTTTTGAAGAGTCTGAGTTTCACATGCTGTCATCTTTAACTAACTGCTTGCCTAACATCAAACAGTGATAAAGCACAAACTTTTTGCAGCTTAACTTAGACAAGATAGAGACATTAATTATCGCTCCTGAAAACAAGATTCCACTTATTAAGCACAACATGGGTACCCTAGGTTCCTCTGTCCGGGCGAGTCTTTGGAATCTTGGTGTCAGTTTTGACTCAGCCACACACATGGACAAAATTGTTGGTACCCCTCTGTTAATGAAAGAAAAACCCACAATGGTCACAGAAATAACTTGAATCTGACAAAAATGGTAATGAATAAAAATTCTATGAAAATTAACCAATGAAAATCAGACAATGCTTTTGAATTGTGGTTCAACAGAATTACTTTAAAAAACAAACTCATGAAACAGGCCTGCACAAAAATGATGGTACCCCTAGAAAAGATTGAAAATAATGTGACCATAGGGACATGTTCAACCAAGATGTGTCTTCTAATTAACATCACAGGTGTCTACAAACTTGTAATCAGTCAGTCAGCCTATTTAAAGGGTGACAAGTAGTCACTGTGCTGTTTTGTGACATGATGTGTAACACACTAAACATGGACCAGAGGAAGCAAAGGAGAGAGTTGTCTCAGGAGATTAGAAAGAAAATTATAGACAAGCATGTTAAAGGTAAAGGCTATAAGACCATCTCCAAGCAGCTTGATGTTCCTGTTACTACAGCTGCACATATTATTCAGAAATTTAAGATCCGCGGGACTGTAGCCAACCTCCCTGGATGTGGCCGCAGGAGTAAACTTGATGAAAAATGGAAGAGACGGATAATACGAACGGTAACAAATGAGCCCAGAACAACCTCTAAACACATTCATGGTGAACTCCAAGGTCAAGGTACATCAGTGTCAGATCGCACCATCCGTCGTTGTTTGAGCCAAAGTGGACTTCATGGGAGATGACCAAGGAGGACACCACTGTTAAAAACAAATCATAAAAAAGCCAGACTGGAATTGGCCAAACTGCATGTTGACAAGCCACAAAGCTTCTGGGAGAATGTCCTATGGACAGATGAGACAAAACTGCAACTTTTTGGCAAGGCACATCAGCTCTATGTTCACAGACACAAAAATGAAGCATACCAAGAAAAGAACACTGTCCCTACTGTGAAACATGGAGGAGGTGTTGAACATCCTCCATGAACATCTGTGGATCTATTGAACATCTGTGGAAGGAGCTGAAACATGCCGTCTGGAGAAGGCACTCTTCAAACCTGAGACAACTGGAGCAGTTTGCTCATGAGGAATGGGCCAAAATACCTGCTGAGAGGTGCAGAAGTCTCATTGACAGTTACAGAAATCGTTTGATTGCAGTGATTGCCTCAAAAGGTTGTGCTACAAAATATTAAGTTAAGGGTACCATCATTTTTGTCCAGGCCTGTTTCATGAGTTTGTTTTTTTTAAATAATTCTGTTGAACCACAATTCAAAAGCACTGTCTGATTTTCATTGGTTAATTTTCATAGAATTTTTATCTATTACCATTTTTGTCAGATTCAAGTTATTTCTGTTAATACAGTTAATACAGCTGTGGACAAACAATTTTGTCCACAGCTGTATTATTCAGAAATTTAAGATCCACGGGACTGTAGCCAACCTCCCTGGACGTGGCCGCAGGAGGAAACTTGATGAAGAATGGTAACAAAAGAGCCCAGAACAACCTCCAAACACATTCATGGTGAACTCCAAGGTCAAGGTACATCAGTGTCAGATCGCACCATCCGTCGTTGTTTGAGCCAAAGTGGACTTCATGGGAGATGACCAAGGAGGACACCACTGTTGAAAACAAATCATGAAAAATCCAGACTGGAATTTGCCAAACTGCATGTTGACAAGCCACAAAGCTTCTGGAAGAATGTCCTATGGACAGACGAGACAAAACTGCAACTTTTGGCAAGGCACATCAGCTCTATGTTCACAGACACAAAAATGAAGCATACCAAGAAAAGAACACTGTCCCTACTGTGAAACATGGAGGAGGTTCTGTTATGTTCTGGGGCTGCTTTGCTGCATCTGGCACTGGGTGTCTTGAATCTGTGCAGGGTACAATGAAATCTCAAGACTATCAAGGTATTCTAGAGAGAAATGTGCTGCCCAGTGTCAGACAGCTTGATCTCAGTCGCAGGTCATGGGTCTTGTAACAGGATAATGACCCAAAACACACAGCTAAAAACACCCAAGAATGGCTAAGAGCAAAACATTGAACTATTCTAAAGTGGCCTTCTATGAGCCCTGATCTAAATCCTATTGAACATCTGTGGAAGGAGCTGAAACATGCTGTCTGGAGAAGGCACCCTTCAAACCTGAGACAACTGGAGCAGTTTGCTCATGAGGAGTGGGCCAAAATACCTGCTGAGAGGTGCAGAAGTCTCATTGACAGTTACAGAAATCGTTTGATTGCAGTGATTGCCTCAAAAGGTTGTGCAACAAAATATTAAGTTAAGGGTACCATCATTTTTGTCCAGGCCTGTTTCATGAGTTTGTTTTTTAAAATAATTCTGTTGAACCACAATTCAAAAGCATTGTCTGATTTTCATAGACTTTTTATTTATTACCACTTTTGTCAGATTCAAGTTATTTCTGTGACCATTGTGGGTTTTTCTTTCATTAATAGAGGGGTACCAACAAATTTGCCCATGGCTGTATGTCTCTTGAGCACCCCATTAATCAATTAATTAGAAACTGCTTCTTCCATCTGAAGAATATTTCTAAGTTGAGAACCCTGGTGTCGAAGGCGGAACTTGAGATGTTATACATGCTTTTTTTTTTCTTCTCACTTAGACTATTGTAATAGTCTTTTTACCTGTCTAAGCCAAAAGCATCTTCAACGCCTCCAGGTTGTTCAAAATTCGGCTGCTAGACTTTTAACTCACACTAAGAAAAGGACTCGCATTACACCGGTTTTAGCAGCACTTCACTGGCTCCCAGCTGGTTTTAGGATTCAGTTTAAAATTTTCGTTCTTGTTTTTTAGAGCTATTCATGACCAGGTCCCTAAATACATCACTGAGCTGTTTAAAGTGTACAACCCCTCACGGTCTCTGAGATCCTCGAATCAACTTTTACTGGCTGTCCCTCAAACCCATTTTAAAACTTGAGGTGATAGAGCCTTTCAGGCAGTGGCACCAAAACTGTGGAATGCTCTACCAATGTCTTTGCGCTCAGTAGACTCTGTTGACACTTTTAAAAAGCAGCTGAAGACACTCCTGTTTAAACAGGCTTTTTAGTTTGATTATGGATTATGATTTTTATGTTTTTAGTGTCTTTATACTTGTTTTTAATGCCTTTATTGTTGTATTTGTGATTGTGTGCTTTATTTTATTGTGAAGCACTTTGTGATTCTTTCTGAGAAGTGCTATATAAATAAATTTTACTTACTTACTTAATCCATTACTAGTCTAATGTGCTCATGATACATGTTGAATTCCCTGTCTTAAAGTCATCTGAATGTGTCCCTCTATTCTAAATTTTTTTATGAAATTATTAAAAAGACATATGGGAGTTATTGTTTGATTTCATGTCCATCTTCTTGATTAAAAGCAGACAAGAACTCACAGTATTTTTTGAGGCTGATTTATTATTGGTACGAATGCAGAATTATTAACAAAATTGTCCATTCTTTTGGACTGGTGCCCCACGAGCTTATGTGTGTTGGTAATGAAAAGAAATCTTCAATCCTACTCACATTCATATTGACATTAATACTTGTACCAACAATAAACTACCCATATAAACGCCTACAAAAATGAAATCATAATTTGATGATATTCAACTAATCCTTCCAACCTTGTGATGTCACATTGTATCAGAATTTATTACAGTTATACGGCTGATCTTCTGGCTTAAACTACATGTTTTTCTGAAAAGGAAACATGGTGGGCTATGAACCCACTCCTTCAGACAACTGCTCCTTCCAACTATTGTCGATATCATCTAAATTTGATACTAAAATAAATCTCTGCAAGTTTAAGTTTCTTTAATCTAGAACAAGTGTTGCAAATTACCCCCCCCCCCCTTTCAAATTATGCCTGCTCACCTTCTACAAATGCTTTGGAAATTCAGACACACTTGGAATAGCATCTTCTCTTAAGTTCAACTGTCCCAGTCGCCGTATGGTGACATAACCCCTAGTGGTCAAGAGTGGTAAAAATTTTTTGTTATTAAAGTAGTTCAGATTTCCAAGGCTATAACTTGAAAGTTGCAAGAGATAATGGTTTTCTGTCAATTAGAAAGATGTGGAATGTGATCCAAAGTTTCAGATAGGAATAAATTTACGCATCTAATTTGCATAATGTCATGGCAGCTATATAAATTACATAACTCAGTCAAAAGTGGACTTTGGACATATTTGCACAAAGAATGGTTCGTTTTTTTGACACCGTTTTTTCTACAGGGGTGTTTTGCTGTCTTATCTTACAGTGGGGCAAAAAAGTATTTAGTCAGCCACCAATTGGGCAAGTTCTCCCACTTAAAAGATGAGAGAGGTCTCCAATTTTCATCATAGGTATACCTCAACTATGAGAGACAAAATGAGAAAAAAAATACAGAAAATCACATTGAAGGATTTTTAATGAATTAAATGGTAAATTCCTCAGTAAAATAAGTATTTGGTCACCTACAAACAAGCAAGATTTCTGGCTCTCACAGACCTGTAACTTCTTCTTTAAGAGGCTCCTCTGTCCTCCACTCGTTACCTGTATTAATGGCACCTGTTTTAACTCGTTATCAGTATAAAAGACACCTGTCCACAACCTCAAACAGTCAGACTCCAAACTCCACTATGGCCAAGACCAAAGAACTGTCAAAGGACACCAGAAACAAAATTGTAGACCTGCACCAGGCTGGGAAGACTGAATCTGCAATAGGTAAGCAGCTTGGTGTGAAGAAATCAACTGTGGGAGCAATTATTAGAAAATGGAAGACATACAAGACCACTGATAATCTCCCTCCATCTGGGGCTCCACTCAAGATCTCACCCCGTGGGGTAAAAATTATCACGAGAACGGTGAGCAAAAATCCCAGAACCACATGGGGGGACCTAGTGAATGACCTGCAGAGAGCTGGGACCAAAATAACAAAGGCTACATCAGTAACACACTACGCCGCCAGGGACTCAAATCCTGCAGTGCCAGACGTGTCCCTCTGCTTAAGCCAGTACATGTCCAGGCCCGTCTGAAGTTTGCTAGAGAGCATTTGGATGATCCAGAAGAGGACTGGGAGAATGTCATATGGTCAGATGAAACCAAAATAGAACTTTTTGGTAAAAACTCAACTTGTTGTGTTTGGAGGAGAAATAACACCATACCTACTGTGAAGCATGGGAGTGGAAACATCATACTTTGGTGCTGTTTTTCTGCAAAGGGACCAGGACGACTGATCCATGTAAAGGAAAGAATGAATGGGGCCATGTATTGTGAGATTTTGAGTGAAAACCTCCTTCCACCAGCAAGGGCATTGAAGATGAAACGTGGCTGGGTCTTTCAGCATGACAATGATTCCAAACACACCACCCGGGCAATGAAGGAGTGGCTTCGTAAGAAGTATTTCAAGGTCCTGGAGTGGCCTAGCCAGTCTCCATATCTCAACCCCATAGAAAATCTTTGGAGGGAGTTGAAAGTCTGTGTTGCCCAGCGACAGCCCCAAAACATCACTGCTCTAGAGGAGATCTGCATGGAGGAATGGGCCAAAATACCAGCAACAGTGTGTGAAAACCTTATGAAAACTTACAGAAAATGTTTGACCTCTGTCATTGCCAACAAAGGGTATATAACAAAGTACTGAGATGAACTTTTGTTATTGACCAAATACTTATTTTACCGAGGAATTTACCAATTAATTCATTAAAAATCCTTCAACGTGATTTTCTGGATTTTTTTTTTCTCATTTTGTCTCTCATAGTTGAGGTATACCTGTGATGAAAATTGGAGACCTCTCTCATCTTTTAAGTGGGAGAACTTGCACAACTGGTGGCTGACTAAATACTTTTTTACCCCACTGTAAAAGTATATGAACCACAAAATCAGTACAATGTAAAGAAACAATGAAATTCATCACTTTCTGTTGGCGAAGGGGGCTGGCTGGCCGGCGTGGCCGCTCCGTTTTTGTCGGTCATTTACGCTCTCTACTACATCTACAGAGTCTTATGATTATCCCACGTAAATTTCGCTTGAATCCTGCGGCTATTTTCCGTGTACGAAGCTGTTTATGTGACGGTCCATGACGGTGCATGGTGGCCATATTTGCTTTCTGGGCTCAAAGAAGGAACACAGGAAAAGTAAATAAGGATTTCTTCTTCTTGGGTGTATTACGTGTCATCCATGAGTCTCCAACGCGTGCCTGCCACCTTCTGAACTGGCAGATCAGTACAAATCATCAGTACAGCTGGGGAGTTAAAGGGATGTTAGAGTGAGTTGACAGGCACAGTTGCTGCGCTGTGCCATTGGGGGCACGCGACCTGTTCGTGAAATGTGGCCAGTTAAAAGGTTAAACGGGTGTTCTGACCAGTCCGATGAAAGCAGTCCTCTGTGAAGTGATCCAAACACAGCACTGCTCGATCAGATGGAGTGAAGCCTTCACATCTGAGAGCAGGAACCCAGGCTTGTCTGCACTTATCACCACGAGGGAATCTACAAAAATTGTGGAGACAGCACTTTATCATTCCAGTCTCATATCAATAATATTACTCGGTCCACCTATTTTCATATTTGTAACATTAACCGACTGCGTCCCTCCCTCACTCCACAAACTGCTACCATCCTTATCCGTAGCCTTGTCACTTCCCATATTAACTACTGCAACTCACTTCTCTTTGGTCTCGCAAATAAATCCCTCCACAAGCTACAGCTCCTTCAGAACACTGCTGCCCGGATCATCACTCGTACTCCACCCATAGAACACATTACCCCTGTCCTTCAACATCTTCACTGGCTCCCAATAAAGGACAGAATAAACTTTAAGATACTGCTCCTCACCTTCAAAGCCCTTCATTACCTGGCCCTGCCATACCTGTCTGAACTCCTCCACATCGTCACCCCTAGCTGCTCTCTCAGGTCCTCATCTTCCCTTCACCTCGTCGTTCCTTCTGCCTGCTTCATCACTATAGGGTATAGAGCCTTCAGTCGCTCTGCTCCCCGGCTCTGGCACTTCCACCAGCCATTTGCAACATTGACTCTCTTCCATTATTTAAATCCAGACTCAAAACTTATTTGTTTAAAGAAGCTTACTCTCTTTGATAATCTACCTTTAATTCACTGTTCTTGGTTTGTTATTGCATTTTAAATCTGTTTTTAATGTTTTAATGCTCTTTGTAAGGTCACCTTGGGGGTTGAAAGGTGCCTAGAAATAAAATGTATTATTATTATTATTATTATTATTATTATTATTATTATTATTAATACAATCTAAAAACCCTTCAAATTAAACATTTTTAGCGGAAGTGTCATGAATTGCTGCTCAGGGCAGAGAGGAAGACCCAGATGCTGAACTGCAGTTTGTGATATTTATTGAAAAACAAAACTTAAAGTCCAAACAGTGCACCAACACAAATTCCAAACTAATATACAAAGCAAATTTACGGACTAAGCACACCAGAACAGGGGCAGGGTTCCGGTGGAGACGAGAGGAAGAGACTCCGGTAATGAGGGAAGAAAATAACAATCCTTAAATAGAGCAAGAAACAAATGTAACACAAATGATGGCAGGTGTGGATACCATGAGCAGGCAGGAGGAAACAATGATTACAAACTCGGATCAGCTGGGAGCAATGAGAGGGAGAAGATAGGACTGACAGCTGACAGGAGCACCGCCCACAACAGAGCAAAAACCCGGAAGTGCCACTGACAGTTGCAGCCCCAGGAAGAGAGAAAACACAACAGAATATGATAATGAGATAACAAATAAAGACAAGTAAACCCAAACATATAAATAACAACACTACAATGAACACAAACAGGAAAATAAATCATACTAAGAAACAATACAGAATATGTGAAAATTAACCAAAGATAAAATAACAGGAATAAGAACTCAAAAATACAACACCATACGAATATAGAAAAAAAGGCAAAGAAACAGAGCACAGCAGCATTTCCGTGCACAGATCGTGACAAGTAGAGGTTAACCTACTAGCCTATTGAATATTTTCTCTAACTTTAAAGAAAAGGCCTAGCCTACTATAGGTTTGTTTGGTTTGCTTTGTATTTCAAAATTTTCACTCTGGCTTTTGCCTAACTGTTGATAACGAGATTTTTTCCTCTGACACTTCTCATGAATTGTGATTCCAGAAAAGTCATGCAACAAAAGGAGGAGAATTTCTGTGTGTGCAGTATGGACACTGCAGACTAGAGTCTAGTTATTGTAAGGGTTTGTACATGACTGTGCTCATGTCCTTGCTTTTAGTTCATATTTGTTTTTCTGTTATCTTTAGCCATGCCCTCACCCTTTGTTATTATGTTTCTCTGTGTTGTGATTATTATTTGTATTTTTGGTCTCTATGTGCCCTGTCTACTCAGCCCCGCCACTCCTGTGCTTCTCCGTTGTCCTTGACTGCTTCCTGCCTGTCGTGCGTTGTCTTAATTACTCCCCTGTCTATATGTGTCTCTGCCAGTCTGTCAGGTGTAGCATCATTAGCATTAGTTGCGTTTCTGCTGATGCTGTTTGGTGTGTTTGGTTTCCAGCCCATGTGCTGTCATTTGTTTGTTTTTGAGTTCTGTTAATAAATCATCAGGTTTTGTATCATAGTCCTGCCTGCGGATGAATCCCATTCACCACACCTTAACAGAATGATGCCACCAAAGAAAGACTCAGTGGGTAGTATCGCCAGGATGAAGGAGCAGAACCAGAACCTGGCGTTAAAGGACCTCGACCGGGTGATTCGGCTGTTTGATTAGGCTCTGGGTTGCTCAAACCTATGGGAGAGTGTTGGGGATCTAATGATGGTGAAGGCCATTCTTGATTCCCCAGCCCTGCTGCATCTCCCCAGGTTATTTGAATCCCACTCCCATTTAACGCAGACCTACGATGAGCTTATTTGGATTGGCCATTCACACTACTCCACCCAACCTGGCTCCAGGCCACTGATTCCAACTCCTGCCTCCAGTGTGTTGCCTCCTCACACCTTCCTCTCTCCTCATTGCTCCTACATCATCTGCCACCTCTGTTCCATCAGCCATGACGGAAGACGTGTTGGAGCAGGAGGAGCTGAGGCAGGCAGTCCTCGTACAAACTCACATTTTGCATGAACACACAAGCCCTGGCTTGCTCCAGAGGTGTGATTCCCGGCATGTGAGAATCAGCAACAATCAAAAGGGCCAGCAGGGAAGTGGGTATCAAGGCAGCATCACTCCATTCATCACCCATACCTTTCATGTGAAGTTTTCCCAAGGGTTTCTGTTGCTGCGGCCCCACCTTCTTTGAATGCTTCAGCAGCTGCAGGGCGGAAGGTCAGCATGCCCCAGCCCCAGCCCCAGTTGTCTATTCCAGTGGTGCACTCACCAGCTCATGCCCCAACCGCTGTCATTACATCTGCAGTTTCACCTGTCGTTACGCCTGCAGCTTTGCCTGTCGTCACACGTACAGTACCAGTTCTCACATCTGCTACACTGGTGCCCCCACTCGCTGCTGCATTTCAGGCTGCTTCATTCACTGTTCCTCCAGTGTCTCCTGAGACTGTCATCGCCTCTCCAGCAGCAGCGCAACCGGGGTCCTCATCAGCAGAAGAGCAGGAGTTAAGGCAAGTACCTTTCCTTATTTCTATATCAGTTTTAGAGAGGACTTGTCTTGCTCCTGGCAAGGAGACCCAGTTGCAGCTCCCATCTGCTTCTGAGCTCTCCCCACCTAGCTTTTCTGCTGGTTGTTTTGGTTTGGACATGGCACCAACATGTGCTTCTCCCTCCACATCCGAGGTATCTGCATCTGGGATGGAGGTACATACCATAGCGCCACCTGTCTTAGAGGTCTAGCAGTCCGCTCCACCTGTCATCCAAAAGGTCGAGCAGTTCGTTTCACCCGTCATCCAAGAGGCCAAGCAGTCTGCTCCACCCATCGCCCAAGAGGTTAGGGACCCTCCACCTGTCATTCCAGAGGTCTAGCATTCAAGCCAAAGAGGTCAAGCCATTTTTGCCTAGTCTCTTTCTTTTTGGTGGAGTCATGAACACTGACCTTAACTGAGGCAAGTGAAGCCTGCAGTTCTTTGGATGTTGTTGTGGGGTCTTTTGTGACCTCTTGGATGAGTCGTCGCTGTGCTCTTGGGGTAATTTTTAGTTGGTTGGCCACTCCCGGGAAGATTCACCCTTGTTCCATGTTTTCACCATTTGTGGATAATGGTTCTCCCTGTGGTTTGCTGGAGTCCCAAAGCTTTAGAAAAGGCTTTATAACCTTTTCCAGACAGATCTCAATTACTCTGCTTCTCATTTGTTCCTGAATTTCTTTGGATCACAGCATGATGTCTAGCTTTTGAGGATCTTTTGTTCTACTTCACTTTGTCAGGCAGGTCCTCTTTAAGTGACTTCTTGATTGAAAACAGATGTTTTATGTTTTAATGGGGGGGGATCACTTTTTCCACACAGGGCCATGTAGGTTTGGATTTTTTTTCCCCTTTGTAATAAATACCTTCATTTAAAAACTGCATTTTGTGTTTACTTGTGTTATCTTTGTCTAATATTTAAATGTGTTTGATGATCTGAAACCTTTAAGTATGACAAACATACAAAATCATGAGCAATCAGGAAGGGGGCAAACACTTTTTCACACCACTGTACATTTAGCTAGCTTCCAGCACAAAACCAGTTAGTTAAAACATGTCCACATTAAAGTTTGTCACGTGGAACATACGTGCAATCAGTGCCAGGGAGAAGAGACTAAAAGTTTTTAATCGACTGAAGGATCTGCAGGCAGACTTTGTCTTATTACAGGAAACACATGTTTCTAAGCCGTCTGTAGATGCATTCACCTCCCCTGAATTTCCCCACATGTACTCAGCCTGCTTCAATTCCAAACAAAAGGGGGTTGTCATACTGGCAAAAGAAGGTAGATTTATGATATTAAAAATCTCAGTTCAAAATCTGGATCTATGTATTGTCAGTGTTTACAGCCCAAATGTTGACGACCCATCCTATTTTCCCACTTTCTTCGCTTCTCTTTCTGAGCACTTGGACACCACACTAATAATCAGTGTTGGGAGTAATGTGTTACTTTGTAATGTGTTACTGTAACGCCACTACTTTTGTAGTAACGTGCTGTGTAACGGAATTGCTGTTTAAAAATTCAGTAATGCATTACAGTTACTGAAATTTGATCAGATGCATTACTTGTTCTATTCATATAGATAGAAATTTTTAGTGCAAATAAATGAATATACAAACTGACCCTACGTAGCTGATGCAGCCGTCAGTTGATGTGACCTGTTGCAGAAAGCCTGAGTCTTAATTACTGAGCGGAGGAAAAGATGAAGCTACTTTGTTTTGTTTAAACAGATTATTTTTCCTTTGTCGGGGTTAAAGACAAAAGCATATTGGGGGGTTGCAAACTAAAGTGCTGGTTGAGACTTACGGCAGTCTTCAGCTCCGACAAAGCTAGTGCTATGCTATGCTAATTGTTAGATATGGACATATTAACAACAGGCACAGCACAGATGTGGGGACATATGCATGACATAACGTCATCACGCCATGCCTATATTATAAATCTGACGGCGAGAGTCGTCCTCTTTGGTGCTTCGCCTTTGTAACAGTCAGAGCCTGTATCAGTTAGAGGATAGCTTGTGAAGCGGATGATAAAATAAAGGCAGCGATGAGAGGTTTTAAGCAGGTTTATTAAATCATACCGCCGTCACGAAGCTCGCCCAATGGGCGGCTCAGAGGCTCTCCAGCAAAGAGACACAGAGTGTGTGTGTCAACAGCAGTTGCAGAGTGAGAGGATGAGTTACAGAATCGTGCAGCATATATACCCAGTTACAACAATACATGAAAGACATTCACAGCAGTCGATATGGGCATTAGCATATGAGAGGCACAGACAGGACAGGATGCATGAACACAATGCATGAATGGCACATTAGCATCACAGCAGTGAAACAATGCATGAATGGCAGATTACATCACAGCATGCAGCGGAAAAAACCAGAAGTAGCGAGCTGACTGTCCTTAGTCTGTTGTGGGGGTTATCCCAAACCCGCCACACTGCTCCCCCCCAGAGGGCTTGGCAGGGGGCCGAGACCTCGATAGTGTAGCTTGGCAACGAGCAGGAAAAGCTCTGTGCAGGCGAAGGTGGAGGGGGGTGGGGGGTAGTAAATGCCGGCCGGGGACGGTGGAATCGTCCGGGCCGCGCAAAAATTGCTTGCTGCTCCGCGATGTCGAGGGGCTGTCCCGTTGAACGTGCGGAGGTCACAAGAAGAAAAATTAGTCTCTGACTCCTCTCGCGGCCATGAAGAAAAACAGGAGCGGCGAGGCTGCGTAGCGGCTGTAACAAAAAAAGAAACAAAAGCAGAGGGACTTGGCGTGTTGACTTTAGGTGCAGGCACAACCTTAAAGCCTTCGGGGACCGCAGACTGCTGAATTCCCGTTGAGCGCCATGGCTAAGACCATAAAATTCAGTGAGCAAGCTGCGTGCCTCAGGTGTACGAGCAAGCCTGAAGGGCCAGTGTGCAGCGGCGAAGAAGGAAGGCGGTCAGTGGAGCCGTATGTGTCCCGTGCATGGTGCGCCGTCTGCGTAACCCCCGGTGCGTGTGCCGGGGCTCCGTGCGTGGGTGGGCCAACTGGAGAGGAGAACCAGGGTCAGGAATCTTGGTGGAGATCGGCACAGTCAGCGCTGATAATCATCTATGTTGAGCTGTGGCTGCAGATTAGTCATGGTGCGTTGGAGCATTGAGGGGAAATAGACGATCTTTGTCCCTCAGGCTCGGGTAGATGAGTAGGATCGCTGAGAGGGAGGAGGAGCGGTGAGAGGGAGAAGACGTTCTGTGTCCCTCGGCCGGTCCAGCGTGGACATCCCGATCTCAGGCGAGGGTCGTGCCATGACGTTTTCTGCAGTTTTCCCGGTCGTGGGTGATGTCCGGAGAGTAGCTCGCCTGTGTTGGCTCCGCGTCGAGGTCTCCCTGAAGCAGAAGGGAGGGCAGATCGTTTGCATCAGGCTGCTGTGTTCGCTGGCAGCGTGTTTTTTTCAGCGTCGGGTCGCCAGCGTGGCCTTCCAGACCAGAAGGTTGCGTTGCACAAAGCGTGTGCATTCTCGGGGTCACCAGTGAAGCGGATGATAAAATAAAGGCAGCGATGAGAGGTTTTAAGCAAGTTTATTAAATCATACCACCGTCACGAAGCTCGCCCAATGGGCGGCTCGGAGGCTCTCCAGCAAAGAGACACAGAGTGTGTGTGTCAACAGCAGTTGCAGAGTGAGAGGATGAGTTACAGAATCGTGCAGCATATATACCCAGTTACAACAATACATGATAGACATTCACAGCAGTCGATATGGGCATTAGCATATGAGAGGCACAGACAGGACAGGATGCATGAACACAATGCATGAATGGCACATTAGCATCACAGCAGTGAAACAATGCATGAATGGCAGATTACATCACAGCATGCAGCGGAAAAAAACAGAAGTAGCGAGCTGACTGTCCTTAGTCTGTTGTGGGGGTTATCCCAAACCCGCCACACTTGTATGCTATTACCACAACACGTATCCACCTTATTCCTGAGGGTGCTGCTGTAGACACGATGATGGGCGCAACTTCTGGTTTCGGCTGAAGTAGTGTTAAATCAGCAAGAGTGGAGTAGTGTGACATTTAAAATAGCATTTTTAAAAGTGTTTTAAATTGGTTTTAATGTATAATCCACATGCCTGTTTTGCGGTCAAGTGGCAGATAATTTCAGCACTTGTAGTTTTTGTATTTTTTAATGTTTTTGCGTAGTTCTGGTACTTGCTGCTGTTCGTGGTGTGAGACTCCTTAACCTCAGCTAAACCTGTGCTGGCTTCAACAGCAATGCATATATCATGCACTGAAAACTAAACAGGACTTCGTGTGATCTGTGGTACAGACACAGGACAGACACAACAGCACTAGGTATGTTTTCACTTGTATGACTGTCACAGATCTGACGTTTATATATGTCACCAGATGCAAGGCTGCATGAAGTAAAATAATGAATAAAAAAAACAGTAACAGTTTGCTTCTTAAGGCTTAACGATTAAGAAAGATATTGAATAGGTGTTTTGTTTTTTTTTGTTGTATTCATTGCACTGCATTGGAATGATATGGACTTGATATTAGCAGCTTCAGCATGCATTAATTTTTAAATTATCACAAAATATAGATCAAATAAAATGTTGATAAAATTTTGAACAGTTGTCAGAAAAGGTCTGTACATATTAAGTTAAATATCAAGCATTCACGGCATGGCAGCAGCATGAACATTTTAATTTCAGGGTAAAATGAACAGCTGCAGCTGTCTGTTTTACCGCAACATTAAAACACCCAAGCACGGTGTTGTGGTTCTTTGTGGCTCTGACTAGATTCTACGTCTGCTCAAAGGTAAATTTGATTATGTCCAACACATTTTAACAAAATGCAACCGACTTTATTGCGGTGGAAACATTGATATATCTCAGAGTTTTTTTGTTTTTTTTTACAGCATTAGCATTTTAGCAGCAAAGCTATCTAATGGAGCTACTGTCTGCCAGGCCAGTTTTTAAGGTCATCTTCTCATCTCTTGATAGTTGTGGGAAGTGGTATGATTATATTACTCTTTTTGAGGTGCAAAAGGCCGTGTTCCTGCATTTTTGATGCCGAAGTAATTGTTTTTTAACAAGGAAAAGTGTCCCGTTTCTGTGACAACCCCACTTTCTAAATTAATACTGGAAGTTGCGCACATAATTCACGCAAGGCATCATGGGGGCTAGGAATAAAGTGGATACCATCATTTGTACATTGTAATAAAGTTCGAGTTTAGTAGAGCTCCTGCCTCCGCTGTCCTATTTCCAGAAATAACAAATAATGATGAGGAGAAAAATGGGTCTCCTGGAGAAAAATGCAACTTTTTTCCTGAAGATGGTCATGCATCTGTAAGAGTGTCTGGCACTCTGGAGGAAGATGTTGAATAGACGAATCAAGTTTGGCCAGCAGTGACAACGAGCGGGTGCGTCTGTCTTGCAGTTTGTCGACAACCTCTGCCGTTTGCCTAGTAAGTGTGAGTTCGGACACGTGGTGGGAGAGTTTGTGTGGATAAGTTGGCGGAGAACACTACAAATAGCAAGCTGCAGGAGATACTGTTCACGGTACCGGACAGCCTGACACTGGCTGAAGCACTGGAGATAGCATCCCAGCTAGAGAGAGAAGAGGCTGCTCAGTTAGCGGGCCCTGGCTCGTGCTCCCCACAGTCAACTCCACTAGTGCAGACTGTTGTCCCGGTTGCTGAGCCTGTCGACCCCATGTCTGACATAGATGGCATCAACATTGTGGGCACTGAGAACTGGTCAGGACTGCAGTGTGTAGTGAAGCAGTTTGTGCCAGTGACTTTTTCTGTTTTAAAGGAGTTTGTCTCTCATTTGTGTCTTTCAAACTCCCCTTTCGATGTTCTGCCCTTTCCAGTTTTGGGCCTTGTATTGTCATGTTGTTAAATGCTTCATTGTCTACAGGCTGTGTATCTGCTGCTTTCAAACATGCTATTGTGCAACCTATTCTTAAAAAGAGAAATCTGGACCCAAATGTCCTTTGTAACAATATCAAAACTGCCTTTTCTGTCTCAAATCTTGGAAGAAGTAGTTTTTAATCAACTTCAGACATTCTTAAGCAGTCATGATATTGGTGAAGTGTTTCAGTCCGGTTTAAAATCTTGCCACAGAACTGAGACTGCCCTTTTAAGAGTTTTTAATGATCTCCTTTTAACTACTGATTCTGGAAGCTCTCCTGTTTCAATTCTTTTAGATTTAACAGCCACTTTTGATACAGTTGACCATACTATTTTGCTGTCAGGACTTAAACAGACATGATGTAATACTCAGACCCAGGAGCAGACACGGAGGACAATGCTTAAGGTAAGTGTAACAATTATATTTATTGACAATAATATTTCAATTGATGTGATAGTAGTGAGGATCTGTCAACCCTACAGGGGAGAGAGGAGAAAACAGTGGTGAGTTTTTGATATGATGATGGGGAAATAATGTTGTTTTTATGTTTACAGGTTTTGTTATGGAGAATTATCTATCTGGTTCTGTATAGTTGTAATCGCGGAGTGGGCATCGGTTAGAATGCCAAGAACTAGGCTGGATGAATTCTTTATGGTCTTTATTCAGACTTGCTTCAACTCTTGTTCCAACATGTGTGGGTGTGTGTATGTGTGTGTGTGTGTGTGGTTCTGTCTCATGGACGCACACTCTAATAAAAAGGACAACTAAAGGGACATATGCTACCATCAACGATACTCAGGGCAAACTAATGAACAGTGTAATGAGTTCCTTCCTCACAAAACGGCTGCGCCCCCAGTGGTCAGTCTGAGAACTGCAACCAAACCTGTAATATCTCTAATCACAGTCCTGCCTTCATAACACAGCCGCCCCCAAACTTGCTCCGGCAAGTTTGAAGACTGTTCACTGTCCATCTTGGTCTGGTACAGCTGGGAGGCGAATGAGGCGACTCACAGGTCTCACATAGGTGCGGTCCTTAACCTTGACTTCAGCCGATCGGATTAAGCCATCAGGTCCTGGAAAAACTTTACTGATCTCACCAACTGGCCAGGATGCTCTTGGAAGTTGGGGGTCCACTATCATTACAACTGTGCCAACTTGAATGGGGGAGGTGTCCCTTTGCCATTTGGACCTGGTCTGGAGAGTTGGTAGGTAGTGGCGTAAAAACTGCGTCCAAAACCGGTCACTCAATACTTGACAAGTTCTCCAGTGACGGCGTCCAATAAGCTCAGAATCATGGTACAACACTTGGGGAAGTGAGGGATCCAGCCGCCCCATCAGCAACATGTTTGGGGTGACGGGGTCTGGATCGGCCAGGTCTGACGAGACGTACCCCAATGGTTTTGAGTTGAGGATTCCTTCTATCTCGATCAGCACCGTTTGGAGTACTTCAGCGCTTACAACTTGAGAGCCGAGAGTGGATGTTAAAGCAGCCTTAATGGATCTAATCTCTCTCTCCCAAGACCCGCCAAAATGAGGAGCGCTGGGAGGGTTAAAGTGAAACTTGAGCTGGTACTCTGCAAGTTGAGCCTGCAGGAAAGGATGCAGGGCATCGAAGGCTTCTTGAAGTTCACGATTTCCACCTCGGAAATTAGTGCCTTGGTCACAAAGTATTTCAGCAGGTTTCCCACGGCGAGAAATAAACCTACGTAGTGCCATCAGGAAGGAGTCGGTACTGAAGCTGGACAATATTTCAATGTGAACAGCTCTAGTTGTCAAGCATTTAAAGAGCAGGCCCCAGCGTTTTTCGTTACGACGACCCACTTTTACTAACATGGGGCCGAAGCAGTCAATGCCAGTGGAGAAGAAGGCTGGCTGCTGTAACCTGAGACGAGACACAGGAAGGTCAGACATCTTTGGGTTCACTGGTTGGGCTCTCCACCTTTGGCACTCTGGACAGGAACGCTGCTCACTCTTTATGGCTTCACGGCCTCGCAGAATCCAAACTTTCCTCCTCAGTTCCGCAAACAACCTCTCAGTCCCTGGATGCTTCAGGTCACGGTCAGTCTGCCAGATGAGTAACCTGGTTACAGGATGCTTGGGATCCAGGACAACAGGATGTTTAACATCAGCTTCCAGATTAGGGCAGCGTCTGAGCCTCCCGCCTACCCTGATGAGCTTAAGTGACTGATCAAATTCAGGGGCGAGTGTGTAGAGGCGGCTTGAGGTAGGTATTGGTTTTGCTGCTGAAAGACACCGGACTTCGTCAGGAAAACTGTCTCTTTGAGCAGATCTTAGAATGTGGAGCTCAGCCTCCTTGAAATCGTCTGCTGATGGGCTCCCTCCTGATGTACTGGCCGCCCCATGAAGGTGGGTTGCAGTTTCCTTTAGTAGGTCATTGAAGCTGTCATAATTTGTTGCATCGGGTATAGAGTCGGTGCTCACGGATGTAGCCAGACATATCATGGCTTTGCGCTGCTCCTCTGTGAAGTCCTCACAAGGGGGAAGTGGATGCTCTGGCCATTGCTGTGGGGGGAGCAACAAGAAGGGAGGTCCACATGCCCAGCGGGACTGAATTGTGAGCTCTTGTAATCTTCTACCTCTGGTGAGGTCATCTGCGGGGTTGTCCATTGATGCCACATAATGCCAAGTGTGGTTGTCCGTTTCATAGGCTTTAGCCTTCTCAGGGTCTTGACTCAAGCGTTTTTCAGTGCCTCGCCGGCTGGGGAGGACTGCTTCGGGTGGCACGGACAGAGTAGGCATGTTATTGACACGCAAAAGAGGGGTTGCATATCTCTGAGTGCCTTCCATCCTCACCCTGATTGTCTTCGCTTCCAGAAGGTCCATAGGCTGTTGCTCTCTCAGAGACCGTGTAACCAGCCTTTCATTCCTGTATGGGAGAACATCGAGTTGCCATAGCTTCTCTACATGACTGAAGAGCTCCGCTGAAAGGGAGGCTGTGGACAAGAACAGACATTGTTTGGGCTGATAGTTCGGGCAAGAAGAGTTGACAGGTCCTTGTAGTGTCCAACCCAACCTGGTCTTAACTGCAGCAGGGCCTCCAGGTGGACCTAAACGTACAGGTTGGATGGGAGTAACCAGATGGGGACAGTCAGAGCCAATCAGCAGCAATGGCTGGGCATTTGTGAACGACTCCAATGGTAGCTTCTTCAAGTGTCTGTACTTCTGCTGAAGTGATTTCACAGGGTATGAATGCTCAGCCAGCCCTAGATCATCTGCGGTGAAGGCCTTATTGATGGTGAAGGTCTTCGATGGGTGGCTCACAGGCGAAACTTTAACCGTCACTGATGCCCCATGCAGTGTTCTCAGTCCTTGTCTCACAGTCCGCAGGGAGAGACTCTCTGGGGTTCCCTTTAACTTCAGCTTCTGGGTAGCCTCTGGTAGCAGGATAGTCCTCTCCGATCCGTCATCAAGTATAGCAAATGTCTCCAGCGTATGCTCGCCATTTCGCAGCAGAATTTTACTGATCTTTAGAAGGACCTGGTTGCACCCTGCTCGACGATCTAGGTAGAGAACATCTGCGGATGATTTATTCTCTGGCTCTGAGGTTGCTGGGTTAATTGGTTTAGATGCAACTGCACGCAGATTCACTTCATGCAGGGCTTCCAGATGCTTCCCTTTGCATATTTTACATTGCACTTTAAGTCGGCATTGGGCCGCTTGGTGGCGCCGACCACAACGCCAGCAGCAGTTGTTAGACTTAATCCAGTTAATCTTCTGATCCTTTGTCAGTTGCTTGAAGTTACCACACTGATCCAGAAAATGTAGGGTATTACTGCAGTAGGGGCAGTATGCTTTGGGCTTGTCCTGTGCATCTGAGGTGTGATGAGTTTGAGCTGGAGACTCTTTTGATTCACTATCTTGCGTTGCGCCGAGAAGGACCATTGTAGCTCTCTTAGCAGCTCTTTTATCTCTCTTTGAACTACCGCTGTCTCTCTTGTTATCTCTGTCCGCTTCATCACCGCCCTCTTGGATGACCAACTCATATTCCAGCCACTCTGCAAAGTCTCTTAATGATGGCACTCCACTATTTTGTGGGTAGAGGTAGCGGCGGAAAGCAGCTCCAAGGTCTTGAGGTAGCTTCCTTGTGAGTCTCGCCACATGAGACCCACACTGTAGCTCTACTCGTCCATCTTCTCCAAGCTGCTCAAGCATCCCAACTAATGCTCAAACTCTGAGAGCAAACCTTCTGAAGCCTGCCGTGTCACTGGGACGAATATTGGGCTCATCCATCAGCTCTGCTATTCTTTGTAGGGACAGGTGGTGTGGCTGACCATAGTGCTTAATGAGAGAAGCCATTGTGTCTGTGTATGGACAAAGAGAGTTACTGTATGAGTCCGCAAGAAGAAGAGCATCCTCAAATTTAAGGTGATCACAGAGCACTTGATACTTAAATCTCTCTGTTGCGTCAGTTGGGAGGATAAGATAAGATAAGATAAGCCTTTATTAGTCCCACAACGGGGAAATTCCAGGATTGCAACAGCACAGGGATAGCAACACTCAGAGCAACAATCAGAAGGCAAGAAAAAAACAAGCAAGCAAGAGCAGCTAATATACATATGTACGTATTACTATAAAATATATAAATATACACACACACACAGACACACAGTGCAGAGCATTGTAGCTGGATGGAATAAATATATGAATATATGAACACACAGTGCAGAGCATTGTAGCTAGATGGAATAAATATGTAAATATATAAACACCCACAGTACGGAGCATTGCAGCTAGGTGGAATAAATATGCAAGTATATAAACACACACAGTGCGGAGCAATGTAGCTAGATGGAATAATATGTAGATATATAAATATATAAACACACCCAGTGCTGAGCATTGTAGCTAGATGGAATAAATATGTAAATATATAAACACACACAGTGCAGAGCATTGTTGCTAGATGGAATGAAACAGCATAACCGTCTACTTAGTTATCCTACATGGTATGATTATGTGCCCATACATATTCTCACCCTCCATAGCGACCGGTAAGTTCCTAGTTGTATGCCGGAGGGGACCATTGTGTAAGTCTATTGCATCTTTTGCATTCAAAAAACTATTAGTTTGTTACGTCTTTTTGCTATCTCTGCGAGCAGCCCTGCTTAGGTTGTACAGTCTGACAGCCGTTGGTAGGAAGGACCTACGAAACCTCTCGGTTGTGCACCTGGGATGATGTAGTCTGCTGCTAAATGAGCTCCTCAGTGCATTCAGTATGTCCTGCATAGGGTGGAACTCGGACTCCAGCAGAGATGACAGTTTAGCCACCGTCCTTCTCTCTCCTATCTCCTCCATCGGATCAAGGCGCTGCCCCAGGACAGAGCTAGCTTTCTTAATCAGTTTGTTCAGTCTCTTCCTATCGGCTGCAGTAATGCCACTGCCCCAGCAGACCACTCCAAAAGTGATGGCTGATGCCACCACCGTGTCATAGAATGACTTCAGCAGCGCCCCTTGTACACCAAAAGACCTGAGTCTCCTCAGCAGGAACAGCCTGCGCTGTCCCTTCTTGTAGAGTGCATCAGTATTGTGTGACCAGTCTAGTTTATTGTTCAGATGAATACCCAGGTACTTATAGGATGCCACCATCTCGATGTCTGTTCCCTGTATATTTACTGGTACTGTGAGGGGCTGCCCATGCCTGCGGCAGTCCACCACCAGCTCCTTAGTTTTCCTCGCGTTGATCTGGAGGCAGTTCCGATGGCACCAGTCCACGAAGTCCTGGATAAGCCCTCTGTACTCAGCTTCATCTCCATTGGAGATGAGGCCAACGATCGCAGAGTCATCAGAGAACTTCTGTAGATGGCAGTGTGTTGTGTTGTGTGAGAAGTCCGCAGTATAAAGAGTGAACAGGAAGGGAGCCAGCACCGTTCCCTGGGGGGCCCCCGTGCTACTGATGATCGTGTCGGACACACAGTCCCGGGTTCTCACAAACTGAGGCCGGTTCGTGAGGTAGTCCAGGATCCATGATGACAGGTGCTGGTCCACCCCTGCGCGCAGCAGCTTGTCCTTCAGGATCATCGGTTGGATGGTGTTGAAAGCACTGGAGAAGTCAAAGAACATGATCCTCACCATATTCCCGGGCTTCTCCAGGTGGGACAGAGAACGGTGAAGGAGGAAGATCACCGCATCCTCCACCCCAATGCCATGCTGGTAGGCGAACTGGAGTGGATCCATCGCTGGTTCCACCAGGGGGCGGAGGTGAGCAAGGAGCAGTCTCTCCAGGGTCTTCATCAAGTGGGACGTCAAGGCCACCGGTCTGGCTGGCTTTGGATGTTGTCCAAAGCCAGTCTTAGCCGAGCGAACTGCCTAGGATCAGCCTGGGTGAATTCTGGGATTGAGGGCTTTGGGCCTCTGTAGATCTTCTCCTTCGGAATGAGAGACTGAGTGGGAGTAGACACTCGCTCTGGAGACAGGATGTTGCCCTCCAAAGGGCCAAGAGTTTGAGATGCCAGGGCAGACTGCTGCATATGGGTCTGAGTGTCTGTATTTGTAGTTACTGCCGCCGCATCTTGCTGCACTCGTAACTCTTGTAGACGCTGGCTAAGCTCTTGGACAATGCCTGGTGGTTGCTGGGGTACAGCAAATTGCACATGTGGAAGATCAGGATGATCGCTAGGGAAATAAACTGGTGGTGGAGGTTGTGGCCACTCCTCTTCCCCTTGTGCACCTCCTGTTGCTGCAGGTAGGGCATCTTGATGTAAAGAGGCTTGGGTGGGCTTATCTGTGTAGAGCCACAAACCATTAGCCAAGACGTTAGTGCTTCCTGGTTCCACAGGTTGCAGACTTGTAGCAGCCAGTGTAGTAGTACCACGGTCTATCTGTCTTCTCAGATCTGTAAACATCATCTGCAGACGCCTGTTGTCCTCCTGCAGCTGCTGTACTATGTTCATAAAGCCGTGGGGGGCACCGGATAATACTGGTCCGGTGAAGGGGGTTCCAAGATAGCCAGGAGATGGGTCATTGATCTGTCCTGGGTGTTGCGGGCAGGGCATCATCTCGGCATATCCCTCTGCGGCCCTGTACTGCTCTTGTGGGGCAGGTGGCAGCGTATATCCCTCATAATCGTTCATCCATCCTGGTGGTCGCACTGCCCTTCTTGGACGGGCACCACCTCTCTGCGGACCATACTCCATCTTCACTCCGTAATCACCAGATCCCGGGTTTCGGCACCAAAACTTTTGTTATGGAGAATTATCTATCTGGTTCTGTATAGTTGTAATCGCGGAGTGGGCATCGGTTAGAATGCCAAGAACTAGGCTGGATGAAATCTTTATGGTCTTTATTCAGACTTGCTTCAACTCTTGTTCCAACATGTGTGGGTGTGTGTATGTGTGTGTGTGTGTGGTTCTGTCTCATGGACGCACACTCTAATAAAAAGGACAACTAAAGGGACATATGCTACCATCAACGATACTCAGGGCAAACTAATGAACAGTGTAATGAGTTCCTTCCTCACAAAACGGCTGCGCCCCCAGTGGTCAGTCTGAGAACTGCAACCAAACCTGTAATATCTCTAATCACAGTCCTGCCTTCATAACAGGTTTCTTCCAAAGAAGACAGCGATGGAGAAACAGCAGATCCTCAGACAATAGATGGCAAAGAAGGAATCCTGGAGTTCAGGTGAGGGACACAGGGAAAAGGCTGGCCAGGCCTCGGTGATGGGGAAAAGGGGGGGATGATATTGTTGATAAGTGTTGGTAAGACAACTTACTTGGGAGGGAAATGGTGTGCACAATCCAAGACAATCCAAATCCGTCCATCAAGCAGATCTCAGAGTCCAAGGGCAGGCAGGGTTCAAAGCACGACAGATAAAACCACAACGGGCAGACAGTTTCCAATTAGGCAGGCAGGCACAGGGTCAAGAACAGGCAAGAGTCAGGTCACAGCAAGAAACAAGCACAAGATTAATGCCTTAAGGACTGACTCTGACTACATGATGTCTCTCCTGTGGCTGGTGTCGCAGATACACACCTGTCATGTGGTAGGTCAAAAAGTATGTAAAAAAAAAACAAAATAAACCCAGATGTACCAACCATTCCACATCACTAGATGGCAGACACATATAGCTTACTGCTTTTCTCTGGAGGACTAAGTTAAGCCATCCAGAACTTCTTCGAATCTCATGTCACTTCTGGGGTGCAGAAGAAGAGACGTACAGACAATTGCGCAACATATATTTCAACAGGGAGGACGCATTTGCTCCAGATTTTGCCATGATTCTAAAAGGGATTATTTAGCTTCTGAAGGGAAATATTTACCTTCTATGACAGTACAAGATGGACTGGAGCATGTACAATTTTCGTCCGCCATTGACGAAGCTGCACATGATAGAGAGAAGAATACTGCCGGTTCGGCAGCGTTGTCTAACCCATATTGAGGTGGAATAAATCAGAAGATAAATGTGAGAGTTTCTAGACGTGAGGGAGAAAGCGAAAATGACCGACAGAAGACAAAATAAGGGACCAGGATGAGCATACGGGACGTATGGCGACACATGACGCACCTTAGGTCTGATGTCTTTATCAGTTTGTTTTCATTCTATTGATTTTCTGGGTCATATATTTTGAAGATCAGATAACAAAACAAAAACAAAGAAAAACAAACAAAACCATCCTTTGTGTAAATATGTTCAAAGTCCACTTTGACCGAAAGTTATGTAATCCAATATGGCTGCCGTCACATTGTGCAAATTAGATGCGTAAATTTTCTCCTATCATACACTTCAGATCATATTCTACATCTTTCTCATTTACAGTAAGCCATTATCTCTTACCACTTTCAAGTTACAGCCTTTGGAATATGTGATATCTAAACTGAATATTTTCTTGAAAAAATCTTCGCCACCAGAAGGTGTGTGCAGATGGTGCATATCTGCGACAGAAATCCTTAGCTGGTTAATCAGAATAAATCACAAGGCAAGATACAGGCAGGTTGTTGATCAGACACGACCAGGCAGAATAATGGGAGAGCATCCTATTTAAAGAGTCCCACTAATTGGTGACTGGTGGTGTTTGCAGCTGCAGGGAGTGGAGCACAATCAGCGAGGAATGAGAGAGAGGCAGGCAGGCATATCAGACAGGACCCTTACATAAACATGTTGGTCAAACTGGTATGGTTTTAAATGGTTTGAGTTTTATTTATCTGAAAGGTCATTTTCTGTTGTTAATGGAGATTTCTCCTCTTGCTCAGCCCCCATTTCTTGTGGTGTACCTCAAGGGTCTGTTTTGGGTCCCACGTTGTTCTCTTTATAAATGCTGCCTTTAGATACTGACAAGCGAGCCATGAATCCGGCGAGATGGCACCCAGGTCTGCTGCAGTTGGTGCCTCCAGGGGCGCACCCAGCGCGGGCTCGACTGAGGCCCCTGAAGGTGAACTGTTAAAATGACTCTGTTTTGAAATGTTTAGGCAGAGCATGGTTGCAACACAGTGCTAGAATAGCCCACTCAGCCATGCAGGGTTAACTGGTGGTCTACCTGGTGCCCCAGGTTCTGTTTGAGTCTGTTTGAAAAAAGAGAGAGAGAGAGTTGTTGTGAGTGTAGAGCTGCTGTGAATTGAAAGAGTTCAAAATATTGATAATACTGTGGGCTTTTCCGGGGGAAGGTATATGTTAGATATGGACATATCTGTTATGACCCGAGCGTCGGTTCTGATCGTGCTCGGGTTAAAGTTATGTCTCGCTGCCGACCTTGACAGCTGCGGGCGGTATTTTGGCCTCTCCGGGCTCTTATTGTGAAAGTGCTCGGAGGGGTTTCCGCCTGTCAACGGTCGGTCAGCTGTGTGTCATCTGTCATCAGTACCTGGGTTATTTAAGCTGAGTGCTGGCGTCATTAAGACGCAGCAGTGTCTGATCGCATGGATCGTTAAACTGATCGCTAATGGTCACGTATCTGATCGTTATTCTGTTCACTCATCGTCACGGATGCCTGGACTATATTCTCCTCGGCTGCTTAAGGGCTTGACTGTCTTTTCACCGGCACTAGTAAGTGAGCTGTATTAGCCTTATTCCGTCCGGTGTAATTTGTGCTGTAAGTCTCTGCTTAGCAGTCCGAGTGCATTTATTACCTAGCTTGTCTGTGTGTGACTGTTTCCTGCCCTGGACCTGTAGTGTGCTTTATTGCCCTATGCTTCCTGTTCTGCAAGGACTCTGTCATCAGCTCAGCAGCTTGTGTAAACACCTTTTCACCGGAATAAAACTCACTAAAAACTCACTAAAAACTCACTGGTGGACTTGTGTGCGTCTTATAGGTGGCTCGCGAGGGCCACCGCATGACAGTACACTGCTGCCCAAACAGCGATTTACGGTGACGCCATTTTGAGACGCTTTTGCACCAGTGTGTTGAGTTTTGGACGTTGTTTTCCCTGTCTGGGACCTGTGTATGTGAGGAATGCCGTCACCGAAGAGTCACGTGCTGACGTGTGTTTTGGAAGCGGTAGATGAGTTACTCATCTCCGCTTCCATGTTGGACTACGACCACGGCATACATTGGTACCTGGACGCCGCCGAAGATGTACTCCGTAATCTCTCTCCCTGCTACGCCAACCACCCGGAAGTCGACGCTAGGAGGGAGGACATCGCCGCACAACGCGAACTGTTACTGATGATGGAGGAGGAACGCGGCATGGAGCAGGTGAAGAGGCACACCTGCTCTTCGCCTAGGGATCCATTTCGGGAGTTCGCACCATCTGGGGGCCGGCGAAGGCGTCGGCGTTACGGCCGGGCGCATCTTCGGCAAGCTCCAGCTCCGGATCCAGTTCCGGGCCGCCGGGATGACCCCCTCAACCAGCCAGCTGCTGAGAGTGAGCTGAGTCCTGTGCCGGTGGGCTCCGTCCTTGGATCCTGTTCCATCCAGCGAGCGAGGGAAGGAGCAACGCCCGCTACAGCTGACAACACCCTCCTCCCGGGAGACAGGCAAGTCCAAGTTCACTTTTCCAGTAATAATAGTGATCTGTCTTGTCTGACTCCTGGGGGTGAAGCTCAGGGTTCGCAGCTCCCTGAGTTTCTTTCCCCAGCTGTAGCCAGTTATATTGAACCTGCTGCCTCTGTGGCTCCTCCTGCGGAGCGGTCCTCGGTGTCAGTCCCACGCCGGCGAACGAGGGGGAGGCCTGCAGCTCTGGGAGACATCCCGGTCTTGCAGCCTTGTGTTGGACAGAGGAGGAGAACGGACTGCAGTGAGGAGCCAGAGCTGACGAGAGAGCGTCCCCGAGGTTCTTCAGGGATGCAGCCCGAGTCAGCAGGTCCAGGGTCCTCTGCCTCCACGCCATACGGGTTATTGGCATGGACGTCTGCGCATGAGGATCCAGCTGCAGAGACCATCAGGCCGGTTGTGGAACCCGACACAGCCGAGTGGGAGCCTGACGACGAGCGTCTTCCTGAACCTAGATCGGCGAAGTCCTGGACGGCTCCAGAGCCCGAGTGCAGGCAAGTGCTCTTTCTTGTTTTCCTGTATGGTGTGTTAGAGCATTTTTGCCTGCCTCATGGGGGGGGGGGGGGTGAGTGAGGGGCAGCTGGCCGCTGCACCCGAGCTCGTCTCGCTGGGCTCTGGCACTGCTGGTGGAACTGATCCCGGTTCTTCCTTGTGTTCTGAGCACCTCCACAGCGTTGCCGGTCCGGAGCCGGTCAAGGTCACGGGACCGGGGGTTCCAGGTTCGGAGATGGAGGTCGTCGCCGGAGCAGTCCTGACCCAGTCAGGGTCCGACGTGTGGGCCGAGGAGACCCGGTCGGGGTCCGTCGTTTGGGCCGAGGAGACCCGGTCGGGGTCCGACGTGTGGGCCGAGTTGACCCAGTCGGGGTCCAACGTGGGTGCAGCGGTGACCCAATCGGGACCCGTCCTGACCCAGTCGGGGTCCGACGTTTGGGCTGAGGTGACCCAGTCGGGGTCCAACGTGGGTGCAGCGGTGACCCAATCGGGGTCCATCCTGACCCAGTCGGGGTCCGACGCATGGGCCGAGGTGACCCAGTCGGGGTCCAACGTGGGTGCAGTGGTGACCCAATTGGGGCTCGTCCTGACCCAGTCGGGGTCCGACGCTTGGACCAAGGTGACCCGGTCGGGGTCCAACGTGGGTGCAGCGGTGACCCAATCTGGGCCCGTCCTGACCCAGTCGGGGTCAGACGCATGGACGGAGGTGACCCAATCGGGGTCCGACGAGGTCCAGTGGGGGTCCAGCGCAGGTGCGGCTGCGACCCAATCAGGATTCGAGGGGGCCCAGGGTTTTGGTTGTCCCCCTCTCAGGAGCCACCAGCTGGGGGCCATTAGTGGGTTTTGTTTGACAGATCGGCGCTCTCCTGTTTTGTTGTTTTCAGGTGAGCGGCTGCATACAATCCCTCCACGGTCCTGCTGGTTGTGGTATGCGGGTCGGCCACCCGAGGAACTGCTGGGAGCATTCGGCGTCTTGGGTTGGCCACCCAATATACTGTGTGTGTTGCGGGGTGACCTGGTTCGGCCACCAGAGGACGTATTCCTGGGGGCATGGGACTGGGGCAGGCCACCTGACTGTTCATGTACTGTGGGATTTTCTGTGGGCCCTTATGGTGCCAAATCTTGTCTTGTACATCTAGCAATTTTTTGTTGTGTATTCAAGCCTTAGTCTTAGTCAGGTCTGAGCAATTTTAGATTGCCTCTTGTTTTTTCTTGTTTTCAAAGTCATAGTCTTAGTCAGGTCTGAGCAATTTTAGATTGCCTCTTGTTTTTTCTTGTTTCCTTGTATGTCATAGTCTTAGTTAAGTCCGAGCAATTTTTTTTTTGATTACTTCTTGTTTTCTTGTAGTCTTTGTCATAGTCAAGTTAGAGCATTTTTTGTCTCTTGTTTTTTTTTTCCCTTGTGGGTCTCAGTCTTGTCATAGCCTTGTTTAGTCATGTATTTTCTTTTCTTTGTTGTTTTTCCCAGAGTCATGTGTTAATATGTATTTCCTGTATGGTTTTCTTGCCTGGTCTTAGTCTTGTTCTTCCCAGAGTCTTGTGTTTGTATGTATTTCTTGTTTTGGTCTTTGTCTTGTTTTTTGGTTGGTTTCTCTCCCTCCGTACCTGTCCCCCTACCTCCCACCCTGGGGGGGGGGGCAGGGTGGTTCCTTGGGGCGTCCGGAGTCCGCCCGTAGAGGGAGGGTACTGTTATAACCCGAGCGTCAGTTCTGATCGCGCTCGGGTTAAAGTTATGTCTCGCTACCGGCCTTGACAGCTGCGGGCGGTATTTTGGCCTCTCCGGGCTCTTATTGTGAAAGTGCTCGGAGGGGTTTCCGCCTGTCAACGGTCGGTCAGCTGTGTGTCATCTGTCATCAGTACCTGGGTTATTTAAGCTGAGTCCTGGCGTCATTAAGACGCAGCAGTGTCTGATCGCATGGATCGTTAAACTGATCGCTAAAGGTCACGTATCTGATCGTTATTCTGTTCACTCATCGTCACGGATGCCTGGACTATATTCTCCTCGGCTGCTTAAGGGCTTGACCGTCTTTTCACCGGCACTAGTAAGTGAGCTGTATTAGCCTTATTCCCTCCGGTGTAATTTGTGCTGTAAGTCCCTGCTTAGCAGTCCGAGTGCATTTATTACCTAGCTTGTCTGTGTGTGACTGTTTCCTGCCCTGGACCTGTAGTGTGCTTTATTGCCCTATGCTTCCTGTTCTGCAAGGACTCTGTCATCAGCTCAGCAGCTTGTGTAAACACCTTTTCACCGTAATAAAACTCACTAAAAACTCACTAAAAACTCACTGGTGGACTCGTGTGCGTCTTATAGGTGGCTTGCGAGGGCCACCGCATGACAATATCAACAACATGCACAGCACGGATATGGGGACGCACACACGACATGACATCATCACACCGTGCCGATATTAGGAGTCTGACGGCAGGAGTTGTCCTCTTTCATGCTCCGCCTTCGTAACAGTCAGAGCCTGTGTCAGTTAGAGGTTGGCTTATATGCTATTACCACAACACGTGTACCATCCATTGTACATTGTAATAAAGTTTGAGCTCAGTACAGCTCCTGCCTCCGCTGTCCTATTTCCAGACATACGTAACACTAACACCACCGTGAAGTGGATCTACTGTCTTCTGAACAGCCACGGCTGGATGTAAAGTGGAAATACTGTACTTGTCTCAACACCCATGGCTGGATTTCAAGCACAGGTATGCATCTGGACAGTTTGTGACCCAGCAAGAATTAAACTGACTGATTGCCAGACATGTCGTTCCAGACTGAAGATGTGATAACACTTTTCATCAGACAGCTGGACTGTGATCCACTGAGATTAAAATGCATTTACTTGCTACCTGGATAAAGATTATTCATTCAAAAATGGACTTCGATCTCCAAAAGGAATTTGAGGGACTGGATCATGTCTCTGTCACAGCAAACATTTGGACTGTGGATAATGGACATTTTCTTTGGATGACTGCACATTGGATTAAATCCATAATCATAAAGGTAAGACTCCGGCGGTGTCTAGTGACTTGTCCATCACTTAAGACCAGTGATGGACAAGTCAGTAGACTCCACCTGTTGAGAAATGGAGTCCCCCAGAGCTCTGTTATGGCACCTACCCTCTTCAACATCTACATTAGCGATCTACCACGGACAACCTCCCTACAGTATGGCTATGCTGATGATCTTGCGTTGCTGTACTCCAATGTCAGTTGGTCCAAGATGGAGGGAATTCTCACTGAAGACATTGCTGCCATCTTGGACTATCTAAGGATGTGGAGGCTGAAACTCAGCATGGAAAAAACTACTGCTACAGCATTTCACCTCGCTTACAGAGATAATAATCGCCTGCTCAATGTCACCCTGGGAGAATCAACCTTGCCATACACCCCCATACCAACATACCTTGGAGTGAAACTTGACAGACAACTAATCTACAAGTACCATCTTGTCTCTCTGCGTGCTAAAGTATTATCAAGGAATAATCTCTTGTGGTGCCTTGCTGGTTCTTCATGGGTAGCCTATACAAGCACACTCCGTACTGGAGCATTTGCACTGGTATACAGTGCAGCAAAATATGCCTCTCCAGTCTGGAGTAGGAGTGTTCACACTAAGAAGCTGGACGTCACACTCAATGAGACCATGAGGATAATCAAAGGCTACCTTCGTGCTACACCTGTGGATTACCTGCGTTTTATCTGGCATCGCTCCACCTTCCCTTCACAGAGAACACCAAATACACATGCTTGTGAAGAAGGCCACTTAAGAAAACAAGCATCTTTTACATCATCGCATCCAAGCTGCCCAAGATCAAGGCACTCAACGCCTATACTCTCGCAAACCCTTCAGGAGATATGCTGTCTCCCCTCAAATTTCCAACTTTAATCTTGTGGAAAGCTGGAAACTCACTTGGCAAGAGACAAGAAAACCACCTCAGCTCAACATCACTCCAAGCACAAAACTACCACCAGGTGCCCAGCTTGACTGCACTGATTGGGTTATACTCAACTGTCTGCGAATGGGAGTCGGCTGTTTCAATGCCAGCATGTATTGTTGGGGCCTTTGCTCGTCACCAGCTTGTATTTGTGCAACCCAGAGCAGATAGCATATCATGTCCTATTAGGGTGCCCTGACCTTGGACCCCCTGAGGGTATCCATGTGGATCTCACTAACCCCACCCCGGAGACAATGACCTGGCTTCAAAGCTTACATAACATTGCTTAGTGACTTTGGGAGTCATACGAAAGAAGAAGAAGGAGGTAAGATAAACATGGACAGCTTTATGCAGTGCTGGCAACTCTCACTCTTTTGGAGTGATTCTCACTCTTTTTCCCTCTTCCTCACTTCCCAAACCCTACTTCTCACTCCAAAATGAGGAAATTACTGGCAATATCGTGTTGATTTTCTTCAGATTTTTCCCACAATAAGAGCTCTCAAGGCAGGATAAAGCAGACTGAACATGTTTTAAAAGCTCTATCTGAAACAGTCTCTTTTTAGCCTGACATTAATAAGCTGGTAATTTAATCCATTAATTAAATTATTTTGATACAGTATGTGTGCAAGATGTCCCACCAGCAGAATGTTTTACATTGGCTGGACACTTGCTAAAATGGTAAGGGATTTAAATCTAGAGCTGTAAATCAGGTATGTGTCTGGTAGTATATTACCAATTTTCTCCAAAGTTTTAGAAAAAAAAAACCCTGTTGCTACACAGTTATTGGAGTATATGAAGTCTAATAATTACTTACATCCACTCAATGGCTTCTGACCATTTTTTTCAGCTGAGAGTGCCAACTTCTACTTGATTGAACAAATTAAAAACAAAAAAGTCAATAGATCAAGGTCAGGTTGTGGAAGATGTTTTACTGGATCTAAAAAAAAAAACTCCTTTTGATGCAGTGAATTATTACATTTTAGTAACAAAAAAAAAAAAAATTAGATCAATTTTTCTAATCTGGCCATGCACTGTTTTCATCTTATCTGTGTGACAGACAACAATGTGTAATGGTGAATAATGAAAGATCTTCTTTCTTGGCCTCTTAAAATTCTAGTTTTCCACCAACAGAATGTTTCACATTTGCTGGAAATTGGCAGGAATGCTAAGGGGTTAAGTATGCATTTAAAAGTAATGTGAAAGTTTCTTTTCCAAGTAACTAGTTACTTTAATCATGCGGTAATTGGTAAAGTAACTCAGTTACTTTTGAAAAGAAGTAATAGTAACTGTAATTAGTTACTATTTTTTAGTAACTTGCCCAACACTACTAATAATGGGAAGGGACTTCAACCTGGAATTGGAGCCTACAACTGACAGGCTCAGTACAGTGGGAAATTATCATAAATGGCAGGTTACTGACACTCTTAGACAGTACATGAGTGATTTTGGTCTTTGCTATTCATGGCATTCTCTTCACCCAACCCTCAAGGAATACACCTTCTTCTCACCAGTGCATCACTCATATTCTTGTTTAGACTTTTTTCTCAACTAGTAACTCCATTGTAAGGGATATCACAGACACTGAAATGTGCTCTTATCAGGTATCAAACACACGAAACTGTGTTTCGTTACCTTGTATTCATACATGTGTAATGACAATAAAGTTGAATCTAATCTAATCTAATCTAATCTAATCAGCGATCACCATCCAGTATCTCTTACACTGGTGAATAAAAAAGCTACAAGGAAAACTAGGAACTGGAAATTTAATACATCACTACTCAAAGATAAAGGCTTTGTTAATTATTTTTAATAAGGAGTGAGAATCATATCTGGAAAACAATGACGTGCCGGGAAAATTGCCATGTGTTCTCTGGGAAGGAGCAAAAGCGGTCATGCAAGATAAGATAATCTCTTACTGTTCCTATAAGAATAAAAAAGAAAACGCACTGGTATTGGAGTTAGAACAGAAAATTAAATCACCGGAGTTACGTGTACTGTTTCTCCACAGGAACAAGTACTCTAGCTTTTGAGGATCTTTTGGTCCACTTCACTTTGTCAGGAAGGTCCAATTTAAGTGATTTCTTGATTGAGAACAGGTGTGGCAGTAATCAGGTCTGGGTGTGGCTAGAGAAATGGAACTCAGCTTTCCAAAGATGTAATAAACCACAGTTCATTTATGTTTTAACAGGGTGGGCAATCACTTCACACAGGGCCATATAGTTTGTTTGTTTTTTACCCTTAATAATAAACACCTTCATTTAAAAAGTGCATTTTGTGTTTACTTGTGTGACCTTTGTCTAATATATAAATTTGTTTGATGATCTGAAACATTTAAGTGTGACAAACATACAAAAAATGAGAAATCAGGAAGGGGCAAACACTTTTTCACACCACTGTACATTTAATACAGTGGAATCACAGGGAATAAGTATTGAACAGGCTTGGTGAAATTCATTTAATATTTAGTAGAAAAGCCCTTGTTAGTAAAAACACCTTCCAGGTGCCTCCTGTATGGAGAAACTACAGCCATGGACAAAATTGTTGGTACCCCTCTGTTAATGAAAGAAAAACCCACAATGGTCACAGAAATAACTTGAATCTGACAAAAGTGGTAATGAATAAAAATTCTATGAAAATTAACCAATGAAAATCAGACATTGCTTTTGAATTGTGGTTCAACAGAATTACTTTAAAAAACAAACTCATGAAACAGGCCTGGACAAAAATGATGGTATTCCTAGAAAAGACATAGGGACCATGACCATAGGGACATGTTCAACCAAGATGTGTCCTCTAATTAACATCACAGGTGTCTACAAACTTGTAATCAGTCAGTCGGCCTATTTAAAGGGTGACAAGTAGTCACTGTGCTGTTTGTTGACATGGTGTGTACCACACTAAACGTGGACCAGAGGAAGCAAAGGAAAGAGTTGTCTCAGGAGATTAGAAAGAAAATTATAGATAAGCATGTTAAAGGTAAAGGCTATAAGACCATCTCCAAGCAGCTTGATGTTCCTGTGAATACAGTTGCACATATTATTCAGAAATTTAAGATCCACGGGACTGTAGCCAACCTCCCTGGATGTGGCTGCAGGAGGAGACGGATAATACGAATGGTAACGAAAGAGTCCAGAACAACCTCTAAACACATTCATGGTGAACTCCAAGGTCAAGGTACATCAGTGTCAGATTGCACCATCCGTCGTTGTTTGAGCCAAAGTGGACTTCATGGGAGATGACCAAGGAGGACACCACTGTTGAAAACAAATCATAAAAAATCCAGACTGGAATTGGTCAAACTGCATGCTGACAAGCCACAAAGCTTCTGGGAGAATGTCCTATGGATAGACGAGACAAAACTGGAACTTTTTGGCAAGGCACATCAGTTCTATGTTCACAGACACAAAAATGAAGCATACCAAGAAAAGAACACTGTCCCTACCGTGAAACATGGAGGAGGTTCTGTTATGTTCTGGGGCTGCTTTGCTGCATCTGGCACAGGGTGTCTTGAATCTGTGCAGGGTACAATGAAATCTCAAGACTATCAAGGTATTCTAGAGAGAAATGTGTTGCCCAATGTCAGACAGCTTGGTCTCAGTCGCAGGTCATGGGTCTTGCAACAGGATAATGACCCAAAACACACAGCTAAAAACACCCAAGAATGACTAAGAGCGAAACATTGGCCTATTCCAAGCCCTGATCTAAATCCTATTGAAAATCTGTGGAAGGAGCTGAAACATGCCGTCTGGAGAAGGCACCCTTCAAACCTGAGACAACTGGAGCAGTTTGCTCATGAGGAGTGGACCAAAATACCTGCTGAGAGGTGCAGAAGTCTCATTGACAGTTACAGAAATCGTTTTATTGTAGTGATTGCCTGAAAAGGTTGTGCAACAAAATATTAAGTTAAGGGTACCATCATTTTTGTCCAGGCCTGTTTTATGAGTTTGTTTTTTTTAAATAATTTTGTTGAACCACAATTCAAAAGCATTGTCTGATTTTCACTGGTTAATTTTCATAGAATTTTTATTTATTACCACTTTTGTCAGATTCAAGTTATTTCTAAGATAAGATAAGATAAGATAAGCCTTTATTAGTCCCACAACGGGGAAATTCCAGGATTGCAACAGCACAGGGATAGCAACACTCAGAGCAACAATCAGAAGGCAAGAAAAAAAACAAGCAAGTTTTTCTTTTATTAACAGAGGGGTACCAACAATTTTGCCCACGTCTTCAAATCTTAAAGGTTCTGTGGGTGTCTTCGATGAACTCTGATCTTCACTTTGTTCTATAGATTTTCAGTTGGATTCAGGTCAGGTTACTGACTGAGCCATTCTAGCAGCTTTATTTTCCTTCTCTGGAGCTAGTTGAGAGTTTCCATGGCTGTGTGTTTGGGATCATTGTCTTGCTGAAATGTCAACTCTCATTTCATCTTCAGCATCTTGGCAGATAGCAACAAGTTCTTATCAAGGATGTCTCTGTACATTTGTTCATTCATCTTTCCTTCAATTATATGAAATCTGCATGTACCATGTGCTGAAAAATACCCCCACACCATGATGGGATGTGCAGTGCCATTTCTCTTCCAAACATGCTGTGTGTTGTAGCATCCACAAAGTTCAATTTTGGTCTCATCTGACCAGACTATATTCTCCCAGTATTTTACTGGCTTGCCCAGATGCTGTGCAGCAAACTTTAAACTAGCTTCAACGTGCTTTTTCTTCAGCAATGGAGTCTTGTGAGGTGAGCGGGCATAGAGTCCATGTTGGCTGAGTGCAATACTTATTGTTTTTTTGTTGTTGTTTTTTTTTTGTTTTTAAAAAAAACAGCAGTACCTGCTAATGCCAGTGGCCTTTCTGGAGCTCTCCATAAGTGGTGTTTGGCTCTTGGATAACTCTTCTGATAATTCTTTTGACTCCTCTGTCTCCATCTGAATGATGGCTCCAACAGTGCTCACTGGAACATTCAGCAGTTTAGAAATGCACCTGTAACCAATGCCATCAATATGTTTTGCAACAATAAGGTTTCAAAGGTCTAGAGACAGATCTTTGCTTCTACCCATCATGAGTTCTTTGTGGTGTGACAATTTCATATTCACAGACCTTTTTAAAGGCTATCAGTCAGGACTTAACAACTGAAATTAATTTGCACTGATGGGGGATGGGATGGCTTCCTATAGTCTGATGGATTTCAGCTGGTTGTTTGGCTTTCTCAGAACTCAGAACTCAGAAAAGGATTTATTGCCAAGTACATTAACAGTAAACAACTGATAACATACGAGGGATTTGACTCGACACAGAAAACGACCTGCATTTCCGGTGACGCGGCAGCGTCGAAACGCGCCTGTCATCAGATGGGTACAGGATGCATAGGGAAGAAAAGGATAACACAATAGGAAAGAGCAAAAAACCATTGATTGTCAGAATACCGGTCATATATGATCAATATTATGATTACAAGAAAAAAAGCCCTCAATGCACAATTAGCAGACAAGAATGTACACAAAGACACAAAGGGAGCAGTGAGTGAATGTTCTTCTCATCAGTTTATTGAGTCAGTGTGGGTGTAGTGTTGAGTGGAGGTGTTTGTATCAGTTAAGAACAACAAAGTCTCTTCGGCAGGAGATGTTTTGTCTAGCGGCTGGCATTTGTCCTTGAGCCAGGCAGCTGGCTGTCCATAGAGTCAATGCAGCTCAAATGTTTTGGAAACAAAAAACTGCAGATAATCTGGAGGACTTGTGTGAGGGCAGGTCAGATTAGTCGAACAGTACTGATCCCAGAGAAAAAGACTTTATATTCTCTTACAGATTCAGTACTTTAATCCTTCAGTGCTGGACGCTGAATTCTTCATGGACGGCTCTCAGCGTGATCATGATGTAATCCATTTTCCTAGACAGTTCTCCATTAGCCGCTGTCAGAGTCCTCCCCATTTGTTCAATTTGATGGTTAAGCCTCGCCTGGCCAGCATTTTGATAGGCTACGTCCATCTTCATCAATTTACGGTACACCAGGACAATCCCAGATCCAATCAGAACGATCCCGATGACCATTGCTACGAAGATGTATAAATCTTCGACATCTTCGATAGAGAGATCAGACAGGCACAAGAGTTTCCAATTACTTGTGTCCCTCAAATAGCCCGCAGCCGCAGTTCCTGCGGGGCAAACTACCTCCCCCGGGGCACTTTTCCTCGTTGAAAAAATAGTGTCAATTGCGTTCAAAGCCCAGCTTATTAAATCCATAATTTTGTTCGATAATCAGCAGTAGAGACACGCAGACAGACGATAGCAAGCTGGGATCCAGTCAGTTAGGGGAGGAAGGAGATAAAAAGTCAGAGCTGGAGAGAAGGAAAAAAGCGTCTGCTCTCTTTGGGAGGCGGAAGTGAAGTGCCTTTTTGCACCTCTTCATGTGCTCAATACTTATTTTCTGTCATTCCACTTCATTAAATATAACTTGTTTTGTGAACACAGTTGCCTTGATTTCTTTGTATGTATGGAATACTTGGGTTGTTACTGATATCTGGTGAAAATCTCTGGTCAATGGCTACATCAGAAATATGAGTAATGAGAAAAATGTTGACATGTTCAATACTTATTTTCTCCTCATTAAGTCTTTTTTATCACGGGGTTTATTCTGTTTAATGTAGCGTTAGTCACTATTAGCCTTGTAGGATGTGAGTGGACAGATCCTGGTGTTTGAAGGAGGAAGAAAAGTGAAAAGATTTTGACAGGAAATTGTAAGACGAAATATTTTTTTTGTAGAAAAAGGGGCATTGATACCATTTTGGAAAATGTAGATTTGTTTTTATAGGGGATCAATATCCATGGGAGTGCGTTTTTAAAAGATTTGTAACAAGTAGTGTTCGACAAGTAACTAAAAAATAGTAACTAATTACAGTTAGTAGTTATTTCTTTTCAAAAGTGACTGAGTTACTTTACCAATTATTGCATGATTAAAGTAATTAGTTACTTGGAAAAGTAACTCATGTTACTTTTAAATGCATACTTAAAAATCACTTTGCACACATAGCAAGGTAATTTAATTAATAGATTACATTATGGGCTTATTAATGTCAGGGTGAAAACAGACTTGTTTCAGACCACTTTTAGAACATGTTCAGTCTGCTTTGTCCTGCTTTGAGAGCAACCTTTGTACAGTGGTGTATCAAGATGGCGCCAGTGTGTGCGGCTTGTCGTCTGTCACTGCCAGCCTTGTTTGTGTTTTTGCTGTTTTTGATCACTGTCTTGCGCAAAGCAGACTGCCTTTTGGTGTATTATCGTCAGATGCTTTTGGATTTATGATTTTATGCCAATGTTTTGGATGAGTTTAATCAGGATGGATGAAATACGCCACCGCTGTTTCTTTCCAGGATTCCTGCTCACTTGATCTGCAGTCCTGTGGCCCTTCCCTTGCGGAAAAAAGCGCCATTGGATTGGAGATGGATTCGTCAGGGACCCTGGTTGGAGAGTGAGGTGGCTGGACGAGCCGGACTCCACTGTCTGGCGAGCAGGTGCAGGCTTGGGCAACTAGAGGACGAAATGGTGCGGGACCGGCTAGCGAAGCAGACCAGCATCACATGGCTGTGGGTGAAGCTAATCATGGTGCCTGACGGCCTAGCGTTGACGAAAGCTGTGGGATTGGCATTTCAGCTGGTGGCTGCCAACAAGCTAACATCTTAACTAGGTGAGCCACAGCAACAAAACCCTGTGAGCTCATGCAGTTAACTTAGCAGAAGGGGCTCTGTGGGAACTCTGATGTTGGGAGCGCAACACACCCGGACGGGGATACAGCTGCTCCGAGCTTGACACCGCGAGGAGAGGACGATGAGGAAAAAGGGCAGAAACTGTACTCATCTGTTATTCGCACCCAGCATTGGCAGCAAGGAGCCATTGCAGTGCTGCGGGATAGAAAGTTCATGGCCCAGCAGGATCCCGTGGGACAACGCCAACTGGGGACACATCCTGTCGCCGTCGTGAAAGTCACACCGCCACAGCAGCACCCAGCATCACGGACGAGAAAGCAGCAGTGAAGAGTGCAGCCGAACAGATTGCTGCTCACAGTGCACGATTGGGTTTGGGTCCGCTGATCCAAATGCCCAGATTTTCCTGTCCCTGCCGATGCAGATCGCCGCACAATCAGGGCCAGCCACCTTCCAGATGACCGATAGCTTGAGATTGCACCCAGGTCCTCCGCAGCCGGTGCCTCCAGGGCCACACCCGCCACAGGCTTGCCTGAGGCTCCTGAGACTGAACTGTGAAATGACTGTGTTTTGAAATGTTTAGCAGAGCACGGTTGGAAACACAGTGGTAGAATAACCCGCTCAACCATGCAGGATTTTACCGGTAGTCCACCCAGTTGCCCAGGTTCATGCTTGAGTACAGTGGGGTAAAAAAGTATTTAGTCAGCCACCAATTGTGCACGTTCTCCCACTTAAAAGATGAGAGAGGTCTCCAATTTTCATCATAGGTATACCTCAACTATGAGAGACAAAATGAGAAAAAAAAATATCCAGAAAATCACATTGTCTGATTTTTAAAGAATTTATTTGCAAATTATGGTGAAAAATAAGTATTTGGTCAATAACAAAAGTTCATCTCAATACTTTGTTATATACCCTTTGTTGGCAATGACAGAGGTCAAACGTTTTCTGTAAGTCTTCACAAGGTTTTCACACACTGTTGCTGGTATTTTGGCCCATTCCTCCATGCAGATCTCCTCTAGAGCAGTGAGGTTTTGGGGCTGTCGCTGGGCAACATGGACTTTCAACTCCCTCCAAAGATTTTCTATGGGGTTGAGATCTGGAGACTGGCTAGGCCACTCCAGGACCTTGAAATGCTTCTTACGAAGCCACTCCTTCGTTGCCCGGGCGGTATGTTTGGGATCATTGTCATGCTGAAAGACCCAGCCACGTTTCATCTTCAATGCCCTTGCTGATGGAAGGAGGTTTTCACTCAAAATCTCACGATACATGGCCCCATTCATTCTTTCCTTTACACGGATCAGTCGTCCTGGTCCCTTTGCAGAAAAACAGCCCCAAAGCAAGATGTTTCCACCCCCATGCTTCACAGTAGGTATGGTGTTCTTTCTCCTCCAAACACAACAAGTTGAGTATTTATCAAAAAGTTCTATTTTGGTTTCATCTGACCATATGACATTCTCCCAATCCTCTTCTGGATCATCCAAATGCCCTCTAGCAAACTTCAGACGGGCCTGGACATGTACTGGCTTAAGCAGGGGGACACGTCTGGCACTGCAGGATTTGAGTCCCTGGCGGCATAGTGTGTTACTGATGGTAGCCTTTGTTACTTTGGTCCCAGCTCTCTGCAGGTCATTCACTAGGTCCCCCCGTGTGGTTCTGGGATTTTTGCGGGGTGAGATCTTGGGATTTTTGCGGGGTGAGATCTTGCATGGAGCACCAGATCGAGGAGATTATCAGTGGTCTTGTATGTCTTCTATATTCTAATAATTGCTCCCACAGTTGATTTCTTCACACCAAGCTGCTTACCTATTGCAGATTCAGTCTTCCCAGCCTGGTGCAGGTCTACAATTTTGTTTCTGGTGTCCTTTGACAGCTCTTTGGTCTTGGCCATAGTGGAGTTTGGAGTCTGACTGTTTGAGGTTGTGGACAGGTGTCTTTTATACTGATAATGAGTTCAAACAGGTGCCATTAATACAGGTAACGAGTGGAGGACAGAGGAGCCTCTTAAAGAAGAAGTTACAGGTCTGTGAGAGCCAGAAATCTTGCTTGTTTGTAGGTGACCAAATACTTATTTTCCACCATAATTTGCAAATAAATTCTTTAAAAATCAGACAATGTGATTTTCTGGATTTTTTTTCTCATTTTGTCTCTCATAGTTGAGGTATACCTATGATGAAAATTGGAGACCTCTCTCATCTTTTAAGTGGGAGAACTTGCACAATTGGTGGCTGACTAAATACTTTTTTGCCCCACTGTATGTAACGCTATGGTGCATGGAATCTTAAGTAATTTATGGTATGAATTTAACAGCTATTACTACCATACTGTTCATTGTGTTGGCCACAGCACTGCTACTGGTGAATGTACTGTATGTGTGTTATGCCAGCAATAGGCCGCAATCAAAGCACCCAGCTAAGGTTAATAATCACCAGCAATGTTTTTTGGTTTTTCCAAGGGGGAAGGGGAATGTGATGTAAGACAATACCACCTTAAGTGCCACTTTAAGTGCCATGGGCATGGGGATGCATGCATGTTGTGATGTCATCACAGCGTGACTATATTAGGGGTCTAACGGTGGGAGACAGGGCTCTTTGGCGCTCCGCTTCTGCCAACACACCTGCCTGTACCCAGTTATAGCTCGCATATTAGCAAACTCTGTATGTGCCATGTTCTATTAGCTTTCTGTTAATAAACCTTCGTTCAGTTTAGCTACCGCCTCCACCGTCCCAATTTTCAGATATAACACACTACTATTGTTCAGATATAACACATTTACTAGTGTAAATGAATGAAGTGCGCCAGGGAAAGGGTGACACTGTTGCATTTCAAACTTTTCGCATGTGTTAATTGAAATAAATATTGTACACACAGAAGCAATTGGGGGCTTGGTAGAACGCTGTGAAACTGTAGTTTATCCATCCATCCTTCTTCTACCACTAATCCGGAGGTCCGGGTCATGGAGCCAGCAGTTCAAGCCCAGACTTTCCTTTACTCAGCTACCTGCTCCAGCTCTTCAGAGGGGATAACAAGGTGTTCCCAGACCAGCTGGGGCACATAGTCCCTCCAGCAAGTCCTGGGTCTGCTCCGGGGTCTCCTCCCAGTGGGACGTGCCCGAAACACCTCAAGTGGGAGGCATCCAGGAGGTATCCTGATCAGATGCCCATACCACGTCAACTGGCTCCTTTCAGTGTGGAGGAGCAGTGGTTCTACTCTGAGCCACTTCCGGATGACTGAGCTCCTCATCCTTTCTCTGAGGGTGAGTCCAGCAATCCTATGAAGAAAGCTCATTTCAACCACTTGTATCCGCAATGTCGTTCTTTCGGTCATTAGCCAAAGCTCATGACCATAGGTGAGGGTAGGAACGTAGATTAACTGGTAAATCGACAGCTTTGCCTTAGAGCTTAGCTCCCTCTTCACCACAACAGGCCGGTACAACGTCCGCATCACTGCAGATGCTGCTCCGATCCATCTTTCAATCTCTCACTCCATTCTCCCCTCACTCATGAATAAGACCCCGAGATACTTAAACTCCTCCACTTGGGGCAGGAGCTTGTCCCCAACCTGGAGAAGATAATCCACCTTTTTCTGGCTGAGGACCATGGACTTGGACTTTGAGGTTCTGATTCTCATCCCAGCTGCTTCACTCTCAGCAGCAAACTATCCCAGTAAGACCTGTAGGTCATTGCTGGATGAAGCCAGCAGGACAACTTTATCTGCAAACAACAGAGATGAGATCCTGTGGTCACCAAGCATGACACCCTCCGTTCCCTGGCTGTGCCTAGAAATCCTGTCCATAAAAATTATGAACAGGATCGGTGACAAAGGGCAGCCCTGGCGGAGTCCAACTCTCACTGGGAATGAGTCCGACCGAGTGTTGGCAATACGAACCAAACTCTCACAACGGTCATACAGAGACCGAATAGCTCGTAACAACAAGCCCGATAACCCATACTTCCCATGCACGCCCCTCAAAAAACCATGAGGGATGTGGTTGAATGCCTTCTCCAAGTCCACAAAACACATGTAAACTGGTTGGGCAAACTCCCATAAACCCTCGAGGATTCTCGAGAGGGTAAAGAGCTGGTCCAATGTGCCACGGCCAGGACGAAAACCACATTGTTCCTCCTGAATCTGAGGTTCGCACAACAGCCAGACTCTCCTCTCCAGTACCTTGGCATTGACCTTCCCAGGAAGGCTGAGGAGTGTGATCCCTCTAAAGTTGGAGCACACCCTCCGGTCCCCTTTTTGAAGAGACGAACTACCACCTCAGTTTGCCATGCCAAAGGCACTGCCCCCGACCTCCACGCAACATTGCGTGGAGGTCGTGTCAACCATGACAGCCATGTCATGACAACCATGATAGGCATGTCAACCATGACAGCCCTACAACATCCAGGGCCTTGAGGTACTCAGGGCGAATCTTGTCCAACCCCAGGGCCCGGCCACCAAAGAGATTTTTAACCACCTTGGCGACCTCAGCCCCTGTGATAAGTGAGTTGGCCCCCTCATCCACAAGCCCTGCTTCCTCTGTAGAAGGCGTGTCAGTGGGATTGAGGAGATCCTTGAAGTATTCCTTCCACCACCCGATGATATCACCAGTCGAAGTCAGGAGTGCCCCATCCGCACCATACACAGTGTGGACAGGGAGCTGCTTCCCCCTCCTGAGCCACCGAATAGTTTGCCAGAATCTCTTCAAGGCCGACTGAAAATCTTGTTCCACGGCCTCACCAAACTCCTCCCATACCCGAGTTTTTGCTTCAGCAACCACCCTAGCTGCACTCCGCTTGGCCTGCCAGTATACCTCAGCTGCTTCGGGAGTACCACAAGCCAACCAAGCTTGATAGGACTCCTTCAGCCTAATGGCCCCCCTCACCACTGGTGTCCACCACTTGGTTCGGGGGTTGCCATCACGAGATGCCCTAACGACCTTAGGGCCGCAGCTCTGGGCAGCCGCTTCAAGGGAAACAACCCTTTCGTCAGCCAGGGAAAACTCCAATATAGAGGCAGCAAGGTGGGGGATACAAGAATACCCACCCCTGCTCATCGCCTCTCGCTTGGGGCAACTCCAGACTAGGCCAAGCTCCAGCCCCTCTCCAGGAGACTGGCTCCAGAACCCGAGCTGTGTGTTGAGGTGAGGCCGACTGTATCTACCCGGTATCTTTCAACCTCATGCACCAGCTCAGGCTCCTTCCCCACCAGAGAGGTGACATTCCACATCCCAAAAGCCAGTTTAGGAAGCCTGGAATCAGACCACCAAGGTCTCTGCCTTTGACCACTACCTGATCCACAAAGCACCAGACCCCCATGGTCCCTCCTGCAGGTGGTGAGCCCACTAGAGGGCGGACCCATGAAACTCCTTTGGGCTGAGCCCGGCCGGGTCCCATGGGCGGAAACCCGGCTACCAGACGCTAGCCATCGAACTCCTCCCCCAGGCCTGGCTCCAGGGTGGGTCCCCGGTAACCCCATACTGGGCAGGGTACACTGAATCCTTGTTCTAGCATTCATTATGAGAGTCTGTTGGATTGTTCTTAGTCTGGCCTTTCACCCAGGACCAGTTTGTCTTGGGTGACTCTACCAGAGGAAGATTGTCCCAGACAACATAGCTCCTGGGATCACTAGGGTACGCAAACCCCCCACCATGATAAGGTGACGATCCATGAGGGGAACTCATGGATATCTATCCATCCATCTTCTACCGCTTTTCTGGAGGTCCAGGTCACGGAGGCAGTAGTTCAAGCAGAGAAGCCCAGACTTCCCTCTCCCCAGCCACCTGCTCCAGCTCTTCAGAGAGGATACCAAGGCGTTCCCAGACCAGCTGGGAGACATAGTCTCTCCATCGAGTCCTGGGTCTGCCCCGGGGTCTCCTCCCAGTGGGACGTGCCTGAAACACCTCAAGTGGGAGGCGTCCAGGAGGCATCCTAATCAGATGCCCATACCACCTCAACTGACTCCTTTCAATGTGGAGGAGCAGCGGTTCTACTCTGAGCCTCTCCCGGATGACTGAGCTTCTCACCCTATCTCTGAGGGTGATTCCAGCAATCCTACGGAAAAAGCTCATTTCAGCCGCTTGTATCCGCAATCTTGTTCTTTCGGTCATTACCCAAAGCTCGTGACCATAGGTGAGAGTAGGAATGTAGATTGACTGGTAAATCGACAGCTTTGCCTTAGAACTAAGCTCCCTCTTCACCACAACAGACCGGTACAACGTCCGCATCACTGCAGATGCTGCTCCAATCCGTCTGTCAATCTCTCGCTCCATTTTCCCCTCACTCGTGAACAAGACCCCAAGATACTTAAACTCATATACTTGGGACAGGAGCCTGTCCCCAAACCAGAGAGGACAATCCACCTTTTTCCGGCTGAGGACCATGGACTCGGACTTGGAGGTGCTGATTCTCATCCCAGCCGCTTCACATCCCAGCATTAACTCATGGATATAACTAGTTTAATCAGCAAAAAAGGAAGTCACTTACTCAAACCACTGACTTGTAATGAAGCCTTTGTCATGTGTCTGAGCCTGTGCTCACACCCTCTATGTATTTTTGTGTCTTTTCTGTCTGTTGTTACTTTCTTGTCAGTTTGTTTTGGTTTTATGACTGGAGCCTCCTGCCTTCTCTCCCAGGCACACACACCTTTCACCCACAGTCTGCTCCTCAATTCTCAGCTGTGAGTGACTGTCTAATTAGGTCACCCTCTCCTGCTCGCTCAGGCGCTCATATCTGTGATTGATTGTGTTGATTGTGCTGATGCCTATTTTAAGAAGGCTCCACCATTGTATGGTGTAGCGTCCTACTCTCAATCCACTCTCTACTCAGTTCTCAACATGTAAGTGCTCTGATTTTTGCTTCATGTTTGACTGTTTATTTGCAGGTTTAGCTGACGATCACTCTTGCCTTAGTTTGGCTATTTTGATGCCTGTTCCTTTGTGTTTGCTCCCAGGTTTGCCGGCGATCACGCTTGCCTTAGTCTTTACAACTTTTTGCTGACCTGTATTCCCTTTTCCATAAGTGTTGTGTATGTCTTTATGTTTGTTTAATAAATGTTGCAAACTCATAGCCAGCGTGTGGTATCTTTCATGACAACCTTGAAGACAGGGTAATATTTGGGGGCGCACAGGCGTGTTGCAGATGAGGTGGGTTATTTAGGACAATTACATGAATTTACTCACCAAGAAGCCACCCATCCGCACAGTGCAAGCTTGTTGTTTGTTCCCAACAATGCTGTTCATTCAAATGAATGAATTGTATGTTGAACTATATAAGATAAGCCTTTATTAGTCCCACAATGGGGAAATTCCAGGATTGCAACAGCACAGGGATAGCAACACTCAGAGCAACAATCAGAAGGCAAGAAAAAAAAGCAAGAGCAGCTAATATACATATGTACATATTACTATATATATATATATATATATATATATATATATATATATATATATATATATATATATATATATATATACACAGTATATATATATATATATATATATACAGTATATATATATATATATATATATATATATATATATATATATATATATATATATATATATATATATATATATATACAGTATATATATATATATATATATATACACACAGACACAGACACACAGTGCAGAGCACTGTAGCTGGATGGAATAAATATATGAGTATATAAACACACAGTGCGGAGCATTGTAGCTAGATGGAATAAATATGTAGATATATAAACACACACAGCGTGGTGCATTGTTGCTAGATGGAATAATATGTAGATATATAAACACACAGTGCGGAGCCTTGTAGCTAGATGGAATAATTGGGGTGGAGGATGGAATAATTGGGGTGGAGGATGCGGTGATCTTCCTCCTTCACCGTTCTCTGTCCCACCTGGAGAAGCCCGGGAATGTGGTGAGGATCATGTTCTTTGACTTCTCCAGTGCTTTCAACACCATCCAACCGATGATCCTGAAGGACAAGCTGCTGCGCGCAGGGGTGGACCAGCACCTGTCATCATGGATCCTGGACTACCTCACGAACCGGCCTCAGTTTGTGAGAACCCGGGACTGTGTGTCCGACACGATCATCGGTAGCACGGGGGCCCCCCAGGGAACGGTGCTGGCTCCCTTCCTGTTCACTCTTTATACTGCGGACTTCTCACACAACACAACACACTGCCATTTACAGAAGTTCTCTGATGACTCTGTGATCGTTGGCCTCATCTCCAATGGAGATGAAGCTGAGTACAGAGGGCTTATCCAGGACTTCGTGGACTGGTGCCATCGGAACTGCCTCCAGATCAACGCGAGGAAAACTAAGGAGCTGGTGGTGGACTGCCGCAGGCATGGGCAGCACCTCACAGCACCAGTAAATATACAGGGAACAGACATTGAGATGGTGACATCCTATAAGTACCTGGGTGTTCATCTGAACAATAAACTAGACTGGTCACACAATACTGACGCACTCTACAAGAAGGGACAGCGCAGGCTGTTCCTGCTGAGGAGACTCAGGTCTTTTGGTGTACAAGAGGCGCTGCTGAAGACATTCTATGACATGGTGGTGGCATCAGCCATCACTTTTGGAGTGGTCTGCTGGGGCAGTGGCATTACTGCAGCCGATAGGAAGAGACTGAACAAACTGATCAAGAAAACTAGCTCTGTCCTGGGGCAGCGCCTTGATCCGGTGGAGGAGATAGGAGAGAGAAGGACGGTGGCTAAACTGTCATCTCTGCTGGAGTCCGACTTTCACCCTATGCAGGACATACTGAATGCACTGAGGAGCTCATTTAGCAGCAGACTACATCATCCCAGGTGCACAACCGAGAGGTTTCGCAGGTCCTTCCTACCAACGGCTGTCAGACTGTACAACCTCAGCAGGGCTGCTCGCAGAGATAGCAAAAAGACGTAACAAACTAATAGTTTTTTGAATGCAAAAGATGCAATAGACTTACACAATGGTCCCCTCCGGCATACAACTAGGAAAATACCGGTCACTATGGAGGGTGAGAATATGTATGGGCACATAATCATACCATGTAGGATAACTAAGTAGACGGTTATGCTGTTTCATCCCATCTAGCAACAATGCTCTGCGCTGTGTGTGTTTATATATTTACATATTTATTCCATCTAGCTACAATGCTCCGCACTGGGTGTGTTTATATTTATATATCTATATATTTATTCCATCTAGCTACAATGCTCCGCACTGTGTGTTTATATATCTACATATTATTCCATCTAGCTACATTGCTCCGCACTGTGGGTGTTTATATATTTACATATTTATTCCATCTAGCTACAATGCTCCGCACTGTGTGTTTATATATTCATATATTTATTCCATCCAGCTACAGTGCTCTGCACTGTGTGTCTGTGTGTGTGTATATATATATTTTATAGTAATATGTACATATGTATATTAGCTGCTCTTGCTTGCTTGTTTTTTTCTTGCCTTCTGATTGTTGCTCTGAGTGTTGCTATCCCTGTGCTGTTGCAATCCTGGAATTTCCCCGTTGTGGGACTAATAAAGGCTTATCTTATCTTATCTTATCTTATAAATATATAGATATATAAATATAAACACACCCAGTGCGGAGCATTGTAGCTAGATGGAATAAATATGTAAATATATAAACACACAGTGCAGAGCATTGTTGCTAGATGGGATGAAACAGCACAACCGTCTACTTAGTTATCCTACATGGTATGATTATGTGCCCATACATATTCTCACCCTCCATAGCGACCGGTATTTTCCTAGTTGTATGCCGGAGGGGACCATTGTGTAAGTCTATTGCATATTTTGCATTCAAAACTATTAGGTTGTTATGTCTTTTTGCTATCTCTGCGAGCAGCCCTGCTTAGGTTGTACAGTCTGACAGCCGTTGGTAGGAAGGACCTGCGAAACCTCTCGGTTGTGCACCTGGGATGATGTAGTCTGCTGCTAAATGAGCTCCTCAGTGCATTCAGTATGTCCTGCATAGGGTGGAACTCGGACTCCAGCAGAGATGACAGTTTAGCCACCGTCCTTCTCTCTCCTATCTCCTCCACCGGGTCAAGGCGCTGCCCCAGGACAGAGCTAGCTTTCTTGATCAGTTTGTTCAGTCTCTTCCTATCGGCTGCGGTAATGCCACTGCCCCAGCAGACCACTCCAGAAGTGATGGCTGATGCCACCACCGTGTCATAGAATGTTTTCAGCAGCGCCCCTTGAACACCAAAAGACCTGAGTCTCCTCAGTAGGAACAGCCTGCGCTGTCCCTTCTTGTAGAGTGCGTCGGTATTGTGTGACCAGTCTAGTTTATTGTTCAGATGAACACCCAGGTACTTGTAGGATGTCACCATCTCAATGTCTGTTCCCTGTATATTTACTGGTGCTGTGAGGGGTTGTCCATGCCTGCGGCAGTCCACCACCAGCTCCTTAGTTTTCCTCGCATTGATCTGGAGGCAGTTCCGATGGCACCAGTCCACGAAGTCGTGGATAAGCCCTCTGTACTCAGCTTCATCTGCATTGGAGATGAGGCCAACGATCGCAGAGTCATCAGAGAACTTCTGTAGATGGCAGTGTGTTGTGTTGTGTGAGAAGTCCGCAGTATAAAGAGTGAACAGGAAGGGAGCCAACACCGTTCCCTGGGGGGCCCCCATGCTACCGATGATCGTGTCGGACACACAGTCCCGGGTTCTCACAAACTGAGGCCGGTTCGTGAGGTAGTCCAGGATCCATGATGACAGGTGCTGGTCCACCCCTGCGCGCAGCAGCTTGTCCTTCAGGATCATCGGTTGGATGGTGTTGAAAGCACTGGAGAAGTCAAAGAACATGATCCTCACCACATTCCCGGGCTTCTCCAGGAGGGACAGAGAACGGTGAAGGAGGAAGATCACCGCATCCTCCACCCCAATGCCATGCTGGTAGGCGAACTGGAGTGGATCCATCGCTGGTCCCACCAGGGGGCGGAGGTGAGCAAGGAGCAGTCTCTCCAGGGTCTTCATCAAGTGGGACGTCAAGGCCACCGGTCTGTAGCTGTTCAGGTCTTTGGGGTGGGAAGTTTTTGGTACAGGTACCACACAAGATGTTTTCCACAGCTGTGGTACCCTCCCCAGCTTCAGGCTCAGGTTAAAGATGTACGCCACAATCCCACACAGCTGGTCTGCACAGGACTTGAGGAGCTTTGCGCTGATGCTGTCCGGTCCCGACGCCTTCCTCGCCTTGATCTTCCTCAGCTTCGTCCTCACCTGGGTCTTGGTCAGGGTCAGGTTGGGGTGCTGTGTGTTGGGAGTGGGGGGGTGTTGGTGGAGTGGGGAGTGGGCAGCAGGACTTGATGTCTTTAGAGGCAGCAGTGGTTGTTGTACAGTCAGGGGGGAGGGCGGTTGGTCAAACCTATTGAAAAACAGATTCAGATTGTTCGCCCACTCCCTGCCCCCCGTGGCCTGGGGGGAGGTATTCTGGAACCCAGAGATGGTTTTGAGGTTTCTCCAGACCCCGCTGATGTCGCTCTGTTGCAGCTTGTCCTCCATCTTCTTCCTGAAGCTGTCCTTGCCTTCTCTGATCTTTCTCCTCAGCTCCCTCTGTACGGACTTCAGCATCTCCCTGTTCCCCGACCTGAAGATCCTCTTCTTCTCTCTCAGATGTGTTTTTATCTCAGGGTTGATCCAGGGTTTGTTGTTTGAGCAACACCGTATGGTCTTGGTAGGAACGGATTTGTCCACACAGAAGCTGAGGTAGTCCGTGAAGGTGTGAGTGAGGCCATTGATGTCCTCACCATGTGGATCGCAGAGCTGCTTCCAGGCGGTAGAACTAGGCCACTTTGCAACAATGTTGGTTAGTTGCATTTGCGCATCACATATAATTTGTATATTGATAGAATGGAAATGTTTCCTGTTTACACATATTCATCACTTTGGTCACCTACGAGTTGTTTTAAAGGGCTATATAAATAAAGTACAATACATTACATTACACCTTGTGAAGGGGATTATTTAGCAATTTCTGTGCAGTCCATAGCTCCGATTACATTAGGAAAACTGGCTTTCACTGCAAATTGTGCTTTGATGTTGGCTTATTCAACTGCATTGTATGGGAAGGGAATATACCTGGGTGACAGCCGGATAATACCATCCTACACAACTGGCATACCTTGGCATACCATGGCTCAGGGTCGACTGGGAAATTCACGATCAGTCTGCCAGCTCCCTCTGGAATGCCCCTATTGCCAGGAACCCCAGTGTTGTCAGCACTTGCACTGGGACGGGCAGCACACGGCTTCTCACCATGTCGTGCTCCAAGAGCGGCTATAGCTCTGAGCACAGGTTTACAAGGACTATCTGTGGAAACCTAAACTGGCTGACAAGCCAGTCATCCCCCTGAGCGAGAAAATCTCTGCCTCTAAATACCCTTTCTCTTCTCACTGTGCAATTTGCAATATCCTGTAATAATGCTAACACCATTGTTGTTAGAGGCATTTCTGCACATTTTTTTGCGCTTGCTTTTATATCCACTCATCTAATTGCGCACACTTGGATGCTTGTTCATCATGTGTCTCTGGTGTGTACAATAATTCTCACGTCATTATCAGTCTCTCAACATAACCTCTAAGTGTCGCCAATGGACCAATAACAGTAGAAACATACGTAGCCAGCCATGAAGTTGCCATGGGGCTGCACATATTTCAACGGTCATTTCATTCTTGATACATCTGAAATTTTCCATGGAAAAGGACCTACTGTCATGGTGCCCGCAGGGCCATCATCAGTCTCAGCTGTGTGCACACCTGCTGCCAATTGTCAGCGGGCTTTAAGAGCCGGACCTGTCAGCGACTCAGCACGGAGCCGTCTGTCAAACTCCCGAGGACACATCTCTCGTCTTCAGCCACGTCCTGGGTCTTCCTCTAACCACGAGCAACACGTCGCAGCACGTACGCTTAACTTTCACTCACCTTGTCAAGTTCCTCTCCCCTGTGCACAGGTGGATCTCCCTGGCGGCGGATTCTCTCCCCCCGGCGGAGGCCCAGCTCCACTCCAGCATCGGGGTAATTCTTTCTCCTCCCTGCACAGAGCCACACGCTCTCTCCCTGGCTATCGCCCCCAGGGCAAACCGGAGCCCAGCTTCACCACCTGCAAAAGTAAGCAACTGTCATTATAGCTCCTTCGGCACTGGTGCAGCATTAACGTCTCTGCTTTGACTCCATAGGGTTGCCAGGCCGAACGGCGTCCTGCTCTGCCCCAGCACGAGTCCTGCACTTCACGCACCACATTGTACATACACGCACTCACACACAAGACATGGGTTTCTAATAAAAGAATAATTGTAATTTCCTCGAGTCTGTCTTCTGTCCCCTGGGTCCAGAATTATGTCACCTATGCCATGTTTTTGTGCATAAGTACCCTTTGTACATGAGGCCCCTGGTCCTGCATACACATTTTTAGATGAATTTGCAGTTTTTATCTGCCATTATAAAACTGGAGTCAGTATTAATTGTTGGAGATTTCAACATTCATGTTGATAATCCCTCCTGTAACACTGCATTGTAATTATTAAAAATTTTTATGTCTGAGCCAATTGAGTTGTGATGTGGTGCACCTCAGGGTTTAGTCCTAGGACCTATGCTGTTTTTTTGTATATGACCCCTCTTGGATGGCTTATAAGTCTTTTTAAGGATGTGTCTTATCACTTTTTTTGGTTCCAAGGTTGTCATAGCCAGGAGCGGCACTGGGGTTAAGCTCCCAGTGCTCATAAAATGCTCCTTATGGCGTGCGTCTCGAAAAGCCTCTGACAACTAAGTCCAACTCCTAGCCTGCCCGTGTGGTTTAGTCTCTAAGCCCGGCGGAACTGCTTTTACTAATAGGAGAAGGGGCGAGGGCGGATCTCTGGCGCCTTAAAACCAGATGCTTCGGGTAGATGGTGGCTCGTCAACCTGGGAAGGTAGCCCATCTAGGGGAAGATAAACCCTGATTTCAAACCTCTGCTGCCTTGCGGCATACCCGGTCATGGGAAAGGCTTCGGGAGTCAACCCTGAGGAAAAATCCGGAGTCGGAGCCCCTAAGGCAGTTCTATGTTGTGCTCAACATCGTTCTGGCAGCTCCTGCAACGGCGCTGGTGCCAAACTGTAGCAGCCCTGCTGTTCCTTTGGATTCATCAGTGACGTGGAGAGGGGGGACATGCTGCATGGGCAACATCTTGTCCTCCATATCTTCCTGCCCAGGCTTGAATCCTACCAACGCCCAACACTGGAAGGTAGAACACCGGATCACTGGAGAGGACACTCCAGCTTCGCCTTTGGCGTAGACAAAACACGGGGAATGACAGTTACCGGTTATAAGCCACCGCTCAATTGGCGTAGAGCATGGCGCCAGGGGTTGTTCCCGACGGTGGGAGGGATCATCAGATCTCACTGGACAGCTACCGCCCGCCTCAAGCTGGGCAGCCCCCAGCCAATAAGGTGTTGTCCCGCCACAGCTTGCTTTCCTCATTGGGTGCATGGGGATAAGGAGAAATCCAAACAGCAGGCTGAGAACCTTCGCACCAGGCAAGACAATAAAACAAAAGAGACCAACTCTAAAACTGGGAACTTGGAACGTCCGCACTATGATGACAGGACTCGCTGCTAACCTCAAGGACATCAACGACACCAGGAAGACTGCCATCATCAATAATGAGCTGAAGAGACTGGGAGTGGATATCGCCACTCTCCAGGAAACACGGTTAGCTGATGCAGGCACACTGAGAGAGAAGGACTACACGTTCTACTGGCAGGGAAAGGGCAGTGACGAACACAGGGAACACGGAGTGGGCTTCGCAGTGAAGAACACTTTGCTGAAGATGGTGGAACCGGGCAGCACTGGCTCTGCACGACTCCTCACCCTCCGCCTGAACACCACTGAAGGCCCAGTCACCCTCATCAGTGTGTATGCCCCAACACAGACAGCCACACCAGAGGCAAAAGACGAGTTCTACGAGAATCTCGCAACAACTGTCAGGATCATCCCCAACTCTGAACAGCTCATTCTCCTTGGAGACTTCAATGCCAGAGTGGGTGCTGACTACGACTCCTGGCCCTCCTGTCTTGGACCTTTTGGCATGGGCAGAATGAACGACAACGGACAGCGGCTGCTCGAGTTCTGCACATATCACGATCTGTGCATCACAAACTCGTTCTTCAAGACCAAGCCCCAACACAAGGTTTCCTGGCAACATCCGCGCTCAAAGCACTGGCACCAGCTAGACTTGATCCTGACCAGGCGCACCTCACTGAAGAACGTGCTAATCACCCGTTCGTTCCAGAGTGCAGATTGCGACACAGACCATTCATTGGTGTGTTGCAAGGTCAAGCTGCAGCTGAAGAAATTCCATCGTGCTAGACAACCTGGAAAGGCACGGATTGACACCAGCAAGATGGCCCAACCAGAACTTGTTGAGCAGTTTGCCTCCACCTTTGAGAAGGAACTTGGTGTACCACAAGGAGGAGAATCTGCAAAGCAGAAGTGGGAGGGGCTGCGAAACACCATCTACCGCACAGCCTTGGCTACCTTAGGGAGGAAGACCTCGAAGTCACAGGACTGGTTTGATGCCAAGTTGACCGAGATGACCCCCGTCATTGAAGCCAAGCGCTCAGCACTTGCTGAGTACAAGAAGTACCCAAACGAGAAGAATCTCCAGATTCTCAGGGCTGCGAGAAGCAAAGTTCAGCAGACTGCTCGGCGCTGTGCCAACGAGTGCTGGACTCAGCTCAGCCAAGACATTCAAACCGCTGCCATAACAGGGAACATCCGTGGTATGTACGATGGCATCAAGAAAGCACTTGGTCCGGCTCAGAGCAAGACGGCCCCCCTCAAATCTTCCACTGGGGAGATGATCACAGAGAAGAACAAGCAGATGGAGAGATGGGTGGAACACTACTCCGACCTCTACTCTAGACAGAACACCGTGACACCGTCAGCCCTTGATGCCATCGACTGCCTGCCATCCATGGACGAACTTGACGCCGAGCCAACCATCGACGAACTCAGTAAGACCATTGATAGCTTGGCCGCTGGCAAGGCACCCGGCAATGACGGCATACCCCCTGACCTGATCAAGCACTGCAAGACCGCCCTACTGCTGCCATTGCATGACATCCTCTGCCAGTGCTGGAAGGAAGGTGCCATACCACAGGACATGAGGGACGCCAAGATCATCACCCTCTACAAAAACAAAGGGGAGAGAAGCGACTGCAACAACTACAGGGGCATTTCCCTCCTCAGCGTTGTTGGCAAAGTCTACGCACGAGTTGTTCTCGTTCATCTACAGAAGCTTGCCGAACGTGTCTACCCCGAGTCTCAGTGTGGCTTCCGCGCTGAGCGATCGACGGTAGACATGATATTCTCCATCCGCCAACTCCAGGAGAAATGCAGAGAACAGAACATGCCTCTGTACGTCGCCTTCATCGACCTCACCAAAGCGTTCGATCTGGTCAGCAGAGAGGGCCTTTTCAAGATCCTGCCAAAGATAGGATGCCCACCAAAGTTGCAAAGCCTCATCGAATCGTTTCACACCAACATGCAGGGGATAGTGCAGCACGATGGCAACATCTCAGAGCCATTCAACATACGCAGCGGAGTGAAACAGGGCTGTGTACTTGCGCCAACCCTCTTTGGGATTTTCTTTGCTATGCTCCTGAGGCATGCCTTCAGCACAGCAACAGAGGGAATCTACCTGCACACAAGATCTGACGGCAGACTTTTCAACCTCGCCCGCCTGAAAGCCAGAACCAAAGTACGCGAGGCTCTAATCAGAGACATGCTGTTCGCAGACGACGCTGCAGTCGCAACTCACACACAGCAGGAGCTTCAGACCCTGATGGACCGCTTCTCCCAGGCATGCAAGGACTTCGGGCTTACCATCAGCCTGAAGAAGACTAACGTCTTGGCGCAAGGCACGGAAGCACCACCAACCATCACCATTGATGACTACAAGCTGGAGGTCGTGAATCAGTTCACGTACCTGGGGTCCACGATCAGCAACAACCTCTCCCTTGATACAGAGATCAACAAGAGGATTGGAAAATCAGCCTTCACACTCACTCGCCTCACCACACGAGTGTGGGAGAATCCTAAACTCTCTGTCAAGACGAAGATGGCATTGTACAACGCCTGCGTCATCAGCACACTGCTCTATGGGAGTGAGACGTGGACAACATACGCCCGGCAGGAAAAGAGACTGAACTCCTTCCACTTGCGCTGCATTCGCCACATCCTGGACATATCCTGGCAGGACAAAGTGCCCAACACAGAAGTTCTGTCCCGCGCCGGCCTTCCCTCCATGTTCACTCTACTCAGGCAGTGCAGGCTCCGCTGGCTAGGCCACGTTCACCGTATGGAGGATGGCAGAATCCCCAAAGACGTCCTCTTTGGAGAACTGGCAACTGGCAGGAGAGACGTTGGCCGCCCACAGCTGCGCTTTAGAGACGTCTGCAAGAGAGACATGAAGGCCCTGGATATCAACACAGAGCGCTGGGAGGACCTTGCAACGGACCGCTCCAAATGGAGAGGCACCCTGACCAGACAGCTCAAGGCGAGTGAAGAGAGACTGACTGCTGCAGCAGATGAAAAAAGGACCCGCAGGAAGAACCGCCACAGACCCAGCAGCACGGAGACCACCCACAAGTGCGACCTGTGTGACAGGGACTGTCATTCGCGCATCGGCCTGTTCAGCCACAGGCGGTGCTGTTCCAGCAGAGTAGACGTTTAGGATTCTCTTCCATGGTCATCATAGACCGACGGAGGCCGACGACTTATCACTTTTAATCAGATGATATTCAGCTCTGTTGCTCATTTCATGAATTTGAGGTAAACAAGCTATATAATCTAGTTGACTGTCTGCCATCAAAAAATTGTTAAATAATAACTTCCTCCATCTGAACTCTGATAAAACTGAGACACTGATCATTGCACCTGACATGAAAGTTCCTCTCGTCAAGCAGCACCTCGCATCTCTGGGCTCCACAGTATGGTTGAGCATTAGAAACCTGAGGGTGCTGTTTGACAGTTCAATGGCCTTGGATAGTCATTCAAAGTAACTAGTCAAATATTGCTTTTTCCACCTGAGAAATATTTCTAAACTCAAAAATGTACTATCAAGCTCAGATCTAGAGAAGATTATTCACACTTTTATTTCATCCAGAATCAATTACAGCAACTCTCTTTTTACCTGTTTTAAACCGCCTACAGATTGTTCAGAATGCTGCAGCCAGGATTTTAAGATTTTAATAGGAGCTCGCAAATGGTACCATACCACCCCAATTGTAGTCACTCTTCACTGGCCACCAGTCAAATTTTGTACCTATTTTAAAATTCTAATTTTGACCTTTAGAGCAATTCATGGCCAAGCCCCAAAATACATTTGTGTTCTTTTAACCCCATATTCTTCAGGCCGATCACTCAGATCTTCAGGTCAGAATCTCTTATCGGTTCCTAAAACTCGCTACAAAACCAGAGGTGACCTGTCGTTCCAGTCCGTTGCTCGCCGCTTGTGGAATACTCTCCCTCTGTCTCTGTATCTGATCATGGACATCATGGACATCACTTGTGGTGCGCCCCAGGGGTCAGTTTTGGGACCCAAACTCTTTATTTTGTATATAAATGACATAAGATAAGATAAGATAAGCCTTTATTAGTCCCACAATGGGGAAATTCCAGGATTGCAACAGCACAGGGATAGCAACACTCAGAGCAATAATTAAGAAGATACGGAAGATATAAATAAGAGCAGTGGATATACATACATACACATAAATATATAAATATATATACAAAGTGCGAAGCATTGTAGCAAGATGGAATAAACAGCATAACCGTCTACTTAGTTATCCTACATAGTATGAATATGTACCCATACATATTGTCACCCTCTGTAGTGACTGATATTGTCCTAGTTGTATATACTGGAGGTGACCATTGTGTAAGTCTATTGCGTCTTGTGCATTCAATTTCTATTAGGTCGTCACATTTTTTTGCTATCTCTACGAGCAGCCCTGCTTAGGTTATACAGTCTGACAGCCGTAGGTAGGAAGGACCTGTGAAACCTCTCGGTTGCGCACCTAGGATGATGTAGTCTGCTGCTAAATGAGCTCCTCAGTGCGTTCAGTATGTCGTGCATAGGGTGGGACTCGGACTCCAGCAGAGATGACAGTTTAGCCACCATCCTTCTCTCTCCTATCTCCTCCACTGGGTCAGGGCGCTGCCCCAGGACAGACCTAGCTTTCTTGATCAGTTTGTTCAGTCTCTTCCTATCGGCTGCTGTAATGCCACTGCCCCAGCAGACCACTCCAAAAGTGATGGCTGATGCCACCACCGTGTCGTAGAATGTCTTCAGCAGCGCCCCTTGTACACCAAAAGAACTGAGTCTCCTCAGTAGGAACAGCCTGCGCTGTCCCTTCTTGTAGAGTGCGTCGGTATTGTGTGACCAGTCTAGTTTATTGTTCAAATGAACACCCAGGTACTTGTAGGATGTCACCCTCTCAATGTCATATGCCAAGTATCAAAAATTCTGAAATTTATTTTGTTTGCGGATGACACAAATATCTTTTGCACTGGTGGGAATTTGCAGCAGGTTTTAGAGGTCGTCACAACTGAAATGAAAAGGTTAACGCAGTGGTTCAACAAAAATAAATTATCTCTAAATCTGAAAAAAACAAAGATTATGTTTTTTGGAAATTATAAAATAAATCATGAAATAATGGTAACGATAGATGATACCAGAATAGAAACAGTACAGGAAAATAAGTTTCTGGGGGTGACGCTAGACAATAAAATCTGCTGTAAACCTCACATCAGTCATATTCGGGCCAAGTTGGCAAAATGTATAGGGATACTGGGGAAGACAAGACACATCTTGGACTGTAAATCATTGTTCTTACTGTACAATTCACTGTTTCTACCTTATCTTAACTACTGCGTAGAAGTCTGGGGAAACACCTACAAGACCAACCTACAGTCAATATGCACATTACAAAAAAGAGCTATAAGGATAATAAATAATGTAGGATATAGAGACCATACCAATTCGTTGTTTTTAAAGTCACATGTCATAAAGTTCATCGATTTAGTTAAATTTAAGACAGCACAAGTCATGTACAGGGCAATTAATAATCAACTCCCAACTAATACACAAAAAAATATTTAAAAAAAGAGACAATGATTATAATTTGAGAGGAGACTTAAACTTTACAAAACCCAAGATATGAACAACCAAGAAAAGTATGTACATATCTGTCTGTGGGGTGGATTTGTGGAACAGTCTGGAGCCGGAACTGAAACTATGTACAAACAGAAATCAATTCAAAAAGAGGTATAAACATTATTTGTTGAAAGGATATATGTTAGAAGGGTAGTATTTATATGTACGATTCACTATGCTCACTCTGGGACACTATGGAATGGTGGGTGGGGCAGTACTGTGTATATCTGTGTTGTTTGAGGCTGGTTTTGATGTATGGACATCAATGTATGTTAGGATGGATGGGTGTTAATGTTGATATGTACAAAATACAGTTAATTGTTTACTTGGGGTCTTAAATGTGGCAATTTGTATATAATTCACATGGGTGTATTTATGGAAAAGAGGAGTTGGAATTAATTGTTCACTTCTTCCTTCTCCCTTTCGAACACTGTATACTGTTACTTTATTGCATTTGTCATTTGTTTTGTTTTTGTTTTACTTTTTTGTTCGAAATAAAGTATGTATCTATCTATCTATCTATCTATCTATCTATTTGGTTGACTCTTTTAAAAATCAGTTGAAGACACTGTTATTTAGGTGAACTTTTAATTGACTGGTGGCCTGGTTTTTATTTATTCTATTATTTTATCATTTTAATTGTATCTTTTAATGTTTGTCTTATGCTTAAATTGCTGTGTTATCTGATTTCCTTGTTTTATATTACTCTGCATTTTTATTGTTAAAGCACTTTGTGATCTTTATCTGTTAAAAGTGCTGTATAAATAAAGTTCTTCTTATTGTTCTTCTTATTATTATTATTGTGGGAAAAATCTGAAGAAAATCAACATGATATTGCCAGTAATTTCCTCATTTTGGAGTGAGAAATACGGTTTGTGAAGTGAGGGAGAGGGGAAAAAGAGTGAGAATCACTCCAAAAGAGTGAGCGTTGGCAACACTGCATAAAGCTGTCCATGTTATATTACCTTTATGATTATGGATTTCATCCAATGTGCAGTGATCCAAAGAAAATGTCCATTATCCACAGTCCAAATGTCTGCTGTGATAGAGACATGGTCCAGTCTCTCAAATTCCTTTTGGGGATCAAAATCCAGTTTTGAATAATCTTTATCTAGGTAGCAAGTAAATTCAATTCAATTCAATTCAATTCAACTTTATTTATATAGCGCCATTTCACAACAACAGTCTATCATTTGCGTAATATTGCCAAGATTAGGAGCATCTTGTCTCAGAGTGATGCTGAGAAGCTGATCCACGCTTTTGTTAGCTCGAGATTAGATTATTGTAATTCTTTATTATCAGGCTGTCCTAAAACATCTTTAAAAAGTCTTCAGCTGATCCAAAATGCTGCAGCAAGAGTTTTAACAGGTACTAGAAAGAGAGATCATATCTCTCCGGTTCTGGCCTCCCTTCATTGGCTTCCCATAGAGTTTAGAATTAAGTTTAAAATCCTTCTTCTTACTTACAAAGCTCTAAACAATCAGGCTCCTTTTTATTTAAAAGATCTGATACTACCGTATCATCCTAACAGAGCATTACGCTCCCAAAATGCAGGATTACTTGTAATACCTAGAATCTCCAAAAGTACAATGGGAGGCAGAGCCTTCAGTTATCAAGCTCCTCTCCTGTGGAATCAGCTGCCAATCTGGATTCGGGAGTCAGACTCGATCTCTGTTTTTAAGAATAGGGCTAAAACCTACCTTTTTGATATAGCCTACAATTAGGGAGGGATCATGTGTTTCTGAACCCTCCCTTAGTTATGCTGCTAATAGGTTTAGTCAGCCGGGGGACCTCCAGTAATGCACTGGGCCTCACTCCTTTCCTCACTCTCAATGAAATATTTTTTTTTGCTGGTCATTAACATTTGTTTGTTCTCTCCCATAGATTGAGTCCCCATCGTGCTGTTTGCTCTCTACATGTCTGTTCTTTTCTTCTTCTCTATCCCCTCACCCCCCAGCCAGTCGCAGCAGATGACTGCCCCTCCCTGAGCCTGGTTCTGCTGGAGGTTTCTTCCTGTTAAAAGGGAGTTTTTCCTCTCCACCGTCGCCAAGTGCTTGCTCACAGGGGATCGCCTGATTGCTGGGGTCTTTCTGCAACTGTGGGGGTTCCCCCTACAGTTGATAGTGCTATGAGATGACTGTTGTGAAATGGCGCTATATAAATAAAGTTGAATTGAATTGAATTGAATTGAATTGAATTAATAGAAGAGAACAAGAATAATCCCAGGTTTCTTTTCAGTACTGTAGCCAGGTTGACAAAGAGTCAGGACTCTGTCAATCCTAGCATTCCCTTAGAGTTTACTAGTCAGGACTTTATGAACTTTTTCAATAATAAAATTTCATCCATCAGAGATAAAATCAATCAGATTCTTCCCACAGTTAACTTAAATACTGTAACTACTACAACTCCTTCTTTTGATGTCTGTCTTGATGAGTTTACTCCAATCGACCTTTGTGAGTTAGACAAAATAGTTTCCTCATCCAAACCTTCAACTTGTCTTTTAGACCCTATTCCTACCAGGTTGTTTAAAGAAGTCTTCCCACTTATTGGTGGCTTTATTCTTCATATAATCAATTCTTCATTAACTTTAGGCCATGTACCGCAGGCTTTTAAAACGGCTGTAATTAAACCCTTACTCAAAAAGCCAACGCTAGATCCAGGAGCTTTAGCTAACTATAGACCAATCTCTAATCTCCCTTTCATTTCAAAAATCTTAGAAAGAGTTGTTGCTACGCAATTATTTGACCACCTGCAGGGAAATGGTTTACTTGAAGAGTTTCAATCTGGGTTTAGAATCCATCATAGTACTGAAACAGCCTTAGCGAAGGTCACTAACGACCTCCTCATTGCATCTGATAATGGACTAGTTTCTGTACTTGTCCTTTTAGACCTTAGTGCAGCTTTTGATACTATCGATCATAATATTCTACTTGATAGATTAGAACACTATGTTGGACTTAATGGAACTTCGTTGCAGTGGTTTAGATCTTATTTATCTGATAGGTTCCAGTTTGTTCATGTAAATAATGAGTTTTCTTTCAACTCAAAGCTTAGTCATGGAGTTCCACAGGGATCTGTGCTAGGCCCTACTCTTTTTAGTTTATATATGCTTCCGTTAGGCAACATTATTAGAAAGCACTGTATACATTTTCATTGTTATGCAGATGACACACAATTATACCTGTCAATGAAGCCAGATGATAGTAATCAATTAGCCAAGTTAGAAGCCTGTCTTAAGGAAATCAAAGCTTGGATGACTTGTAATTTCCTGCTATTAAATTCAGATAAGACTGAAGTCATTCTTGTTGGTCCAAAAAACCTTAGAAATTCCTTTCCAAATCAAACTTTCAGTTTGGATGCAGTTACTCTTTCTCTTAATAGCTCTGTGAGGAACCTTGGAGTTATTTTTGATCAGGATTTGTCCTTCAATTCACATATTAAATTTGTTTCTAAGACTGTCTTCTGTGGTCTATATTTATCATATATTCCATAACCTACATATGTTGAAGCATGTGAGAATGTTTGGTGATTACATATGTAAGGCAACTTCACACCTCAGAACAGGACAAAGAGATCTCAACCGCCAGTGAGGATCAAAGAGTTTCCCAGGCACTGCGGTGGAGACCGGAGGAGCTGCCCTGACCCCCCAGGGCCATGAGGAGGAGTACAAAGACAATGGGGGGATTAAGATAATGACGGATGTCAGCTTTGGATATGCATGTCTTTTGTTATGTGCAAGTATAAGTTCTGAGAGCCGGAGGTGTTCGGTCTCTTTTTCCTTCTTCTGCTGCTGCACTAGGATGAGACTTGTTAGAGGAGCTGATAATAAACTTTGGTTTATATATCACATCGCCTCGTTCTTCCAAGCTCTTCTACACCTTCTATCATTTGCGTAATATTGCCAAGATTAGGAGCATCTTGTCTCAGAGTGATGCTGAGAAGCTGATCCACGCTTTTGTTAGCTCGAGATTAGATTATTGTAATTCTTTATTATCAGGCTGTCCTAAAACATCTTTAAAAAGTCTACAGCTGATCCAAAATGCTGCAGCAAGAGTTTTAACAGGTACTAGAAAGAGAGATCATATCTCTCCGGTTCTGGCCTCCCTTCATTGGCTTCCCATAGAGTTTAGAATTAAGTTTAAAATCCTTCTTCTTACTTACAAAGCTCTAAACAATCAGGCTCCTTTTTATTTAAAAGATCTGATACTACCGTATTATCCTAACAGAGCACTACACTCCCAAAATGCAGGATTACTTGTAATACCTAGAATCTCCAAAAGTACAATGGGAAGCAGAGCCTTCAGTTATCAAGCTCCTCTCCTGTGGAATCAGCTGCCAATCTGGATTCGGGAGTCAGACTCGATCTCTGTTTTTAAGAATAGGGCTAAAACCTACCTTTTTGATATAGTCTACAATTAGGGAGGGATCATGTGTTTCTGAACCCTCTCTTAGTTATGCTGCTAATAGGTTTAGTCAGCCGGGGGACCTCCAGTAATGCACTGGGCCTCACTCCTTTCCTCACTCTCTATGAAATATTTTTTTTTTTTGCTGGTCATTAACATTTGTTTGTTCTCTCCCATAGATTGAGTCCCCATCGTGCTGTTTGCTCTCTACATGTCTTCTTCTTCTCTATCCCCTCACCCCCCAGCCAGTCACAGCAGATGACTGCCCCTCCCTGAGCCTGGTTCTGCTGGAGGTTTCTTCCTGTTAAAAGGGAGTTTTTCCTGTCCACCGTCGCCAAGTGTTTGCTCACAGGGGATCGCCTGATTGCTGGGGTCTTTCTGCAACTGTGGGGGTTCCCCCCTACAGTTGATAGTGCTATGAGATGACTGTTGTTGTGAAATGGTGCTATATAAATAAAGTTGAATTGAATTGAATTGAATTGAATTCTTGTTGGGTCACAAACTGTCCACATGCCTGCCTGTGCTCGAAATTCAACCATGGGTGTTGAGATAAGAGTTATTTCCACTTTACGTCCAGCCGTGGCTGTTCAGCATACAGTAGCTCCACTAACACAGTGTTAGTTGTTAGCATAGCATAGCACTTTGTCGGAGCTGAAGATTACAGTAGGTCTCAACTGGCACTTTAGTTTGCAACCCACCAGTATGCTTTTGTCTTGCGACAAAAGAAAAATAATCTGTCTATTTCCACGAAAAAAAGTAGCTTCAGCTTTAACTCCGCTCAGCAGTGAAGACTTGGCTCTCAGCAAGAGGTCACGTTGACTGATGACTTGTCTCAGCTACGGTACGGTCAGTTTGTATATTCATTTATTTGCGCTAAAAATATCTATCCATATTAATAAAATGAGTAACGAGTAATGCATCTGATCAAATTTCAGTAACTGTAACATATTACTGAATTTTTAAACAGTAATTTCGTTACACAGCACGTTACTGCAAAAGTAGTAGTACCTCCCAACACTGGTAATAAGTCAATACATACTTTGCTAATAAATGTTTTATCAGGTATTTGTTGCTGATATAGATGTGTGTGTGGTGTTAGGAAACCACAGGTTTGGTCAGTGTCGGCATGATGACGCGGCCGCTTGGTGATGTCCTCACACCGAGCATATAACTGTAAGGGACAGCCATTTTACTGCTTCTTGTTACGGCGCTCTCTTAGCTCGGTCTCCCAACAACACACTGCTGTACCACCAGAATAGCTTTGTGTAATAAAGTTTGTGTTCCAAGCAAACGTCACTCTCTGTCATTCTCGAGTTTGTTTGTGGAGAAATGGAACCCCAGTGACTGAAGATGGCCCAGCTTGTGTCCTGTTGCCGATGACAGTGACACATCACCCCGACCTCAACCAGGACCAGGTGAGGGAGAAAAGAAATCGGACTACTTCCAAATCCACGCCTAGCACCATCCTCCAGGACCCGCCGATGAGCTGCACGATGAAGAGTCGGCAACCAAACAAAGCACAACGGAGCCACCGGACGATTTCTGAATCCACGACCGGCATCAGCCTCCAAGAGCCGCCGCTGAGATGTAGGCTGAAGAGTCTGTGACCCAACAGGATGCAGCAGAGCCACCAGAACCTGGTGGATGCCCCGCAGCAGACGTGAGTGCTACACCATCACAACCACAATGCTGAATGCAGACGAACAGAATGCCACTTGCAGTGATGGATTGGGTTAGGGTCCGCAGAACTGAGCAACCGGACCTGCAGTCGGCCTCAACACCATCACCACCACTGACACCCATGAAGATCGCCCCACAGCTGAGACCAGCCGCCACCCAGATGGCTGATGGTTCGGGATGGCAAGTCAGCCATCTGTGGAGGGTAGGAGCAGCTGCCACAGATCGGGGCACAGCGTTGGAGCCAACCCAGCTGGTGTGGGATCCTGGCTGGGACGTTGCTGACGAGTGTGCCGTGGCTCAAACGGGATGGTGCCCAGGTCTGTTGTGGTCGGCGCCTCCAGAGGTGTGTCCACCACGGGCTCACCTCAAGGCCCATTGAACTGAACTGCCTTCCTCAATGAAAAAAAAGGGACTGTTTAGCTCGGAGTGCGGCTGCCAGCGAATAGTGGTGCAATAAACCACTCAGCCACGCTGGGCAATGCGGTAGTCTACCCGCTGGCCCTAGCTAGTTTTGGGGTTTTACATCTGCCAAATTGGGGAGGGCTAATTGATAGTGTTTTTCTGCTTTTCCAAGGGGGGATGAATGGGGTGTTAGGAAACCACAAGTTTGGTCAGCGTCGGCGTGATGACGCGACCGCTTGGTGACGTCATCACGTCAAGCATATAATTGCAGGCGACAGCCATTTTACAGCATCTTGTTATGGCGCTCGCTTAGCTTGGTCTCCCAACAACTCACTGCTGTACCACCAGAATAGCGTTGTATAATAAAGTTTGTGTTCCACACAGACGCCACTCTCTGTCAGTCCTTCTCCAGTTTTCCAGACACAACAGTGTAGTTTTTTTTTTTTTTATCATTTTCTGCATTTCCACTAAAGGGATGATAAATTTTTCAGAGTGTTTGGCTTCTGCATTTCCGTTGAAACTGCAACTCCTGTTTTTCAGAGCATTCGTCCAAATGCACTCACCTGCTTTCAGGGAAGCATTCATGAATAATTATTTTACACTTTCCAAACACTTGAGTGCTTTTGCTGTGTACAGACCCTGGGAGCTGGCCTGATTATGCTGTTTGCTTGTTTACGAACAACATTTTGCCTGACAGTCTCTGCAGCCGTTCGCTTTTTCCGTCTCAGGAGTCTGAAGCCATCCGGATGCTGCTGCTTCTTCGTCCCCCCAAGCGGTAACAGCCGCCTCCTATTCTCCAACAGAGTTCACTGCTACAGCAGGAAAATTTATCAAAGCTCACGAATATATATATATATATATATATATATATATATATATATATATATATATATATATATATATATATATTCATTGTTTTGCCTCTGGGATTTAGCTCTTGCTGTATTATACCGCATACATATGAATAAGTTTATCATCCAATTCAAGAAGGTTTCTTATTTTTTCTTTACATTACAGTTTGTCCTTTGAAATTTTGGTGAAGTAACAGAGAGAGGAGGGGCAGAGTGAGATTTCAGTCACTATTTGGGATGTCTGTGTAAACCAGAGAGAGGAAAGACCCCCAACACAGGGTACAAGTTCAGATTTTTTTTTTTTTTTTAGTTTGTGTCAGAAGTTGAAAAGGTCTGAAAATTTGCTCCAATTTAGCCTGAATTTCAGTGTCTTCTAATAGAAGTTTAATTAAACAAATTAGCATCAAAATACGTGAGACCAGAATTCAGAAGTATAACTAACTAACTAACTAACCTGCACTTATATAGCGCTTTTCTAGTCACAAAGACCACTCAAAGCGCTTTCATTAATACTAACCCTCTATTCTAAGGGCCTATAGGAAACAGATATCTAGGGACAATTTAGAACAGCCAATTAACCTAACATGCATGTTTTTGGCATGTGGGAGGAAACCGGAGAAATCCCGGAGTAAACCCACGCAACACGGGGAGAACATGCAAACTCCACACAGATCACTGTTGGACGGGGGCTGGGATCGAACCCACGATCCCACGATCCCCACAATCCCCCGGCCAAGGGTAAACTGTGCTGCCGCAGTGCTAACCACTGCGCCACCGTGCAGCATAAGTATAGGTATAAGTATAGCATAAGTATAAGTCAAAATTTAACTCCAAATGAAAAGCCATGGATACAATGTCCAAGGACAGTCTGTCTTTTTATCTGCCCTGGTTTCTTTTTGATACATTTCCAATATACAGCAGGGAAAATAAGTATTGAGCACGTCAACATTTTTCTCATTAAACATATTTCTGATGGAGCCATTGACCTGAGATTGTCACCAGATATCAGTAACAACCCAAGTAACCCATTCATATAAAAAAATCAAGGCAACTCTGTTCACAAAACAAGTTGTATTTAATAAAGTGGAATGACAGGGGAATAAATATTGAATACATGAAGAAAAAGAGGTACAAAAAGGCATTGAAAGCTAAGAAACCAGCTGAAATCCATCAGAATTTAGAAAGACATCCTATCCCCCATCATTGCGAATTCAATTCAGCTGGTTAAGACCTGACTGATAGCCTTTAAAAAGGTCTGTAAATATCAGATTGTCACAACACAAAGAACTCATGATGGGTAGAAGCAAAGAGCTCTCTCTAGACCTTTGTAACCTTATTGTTGTAAAACAAAATGATGGCATTTGTTACAGGCACATTTCTAAACTGCTGAATGTTCCAGTGAGCACTGTTGGCGCCATCATTTAGAAATAGAAAGAACATCATTTTACCATAAACCGGCCATGACAAGGAGCTCCTCGCAAGATTTCTGACAGAGTAGTCAAAAGAATTATCAGAAGAGTTATCCAAGAGATTGTGGAGAGCTCCAGAAAGACGTGGAGTTATCAGGTACAACTGTTTCAAAGAAAACAATAAGTAATTCATTCAACTGACATGGGCTTTATGCCCGCTCACCTCACAAGACTCCATTGCTGAAGAAAAAACATGTTGAAGCTCATTTAAAGTTTGCTGCTGTGCAACATTTGGGCAAGCCAGCAAAATACTGGGAGAATATAGACCAAAATTGAACATTTTAGATGCCTCAACACACAGCATGTTTGGAGGAGAAATAGCACTGCACATCAGCCCCAAAACATAATACCAACAGTAAAGTTTGGAGTTGGGAGCATCATGGTGTGGGGGTGTTTTTCAGCACATGGTACAGGCAGACTTCATATAATTGAAGGAAAGATGAATGGACAAATGTACAGAGACATCCTTGATAAGGGTGAACATTTCAGCAAGACAATGATCCCAAACACACAGCGAAGGAAGCTCAATTGACTCCAGAGAAGGAAAATAAAGCTTATAGAATGGCCCAGTCAGTCACCTGACCTGAATCCAATTGAAATTCTATGGTACAAACTGAAGATCAGAGTTCATAGAAGACAGCCACGGAACCTTCAAGATTTGAAGACAGTTTGTGTGGAAGAATGGGCTAAAAATCACTCTTGAGCAATACCTGTGCCTAGTTTCTCTGTACAGGACTTTCTACTAAATATTAAATGAATTTCACCAAGCATGTTCAATACTTATTAGATTAGATTCAACTTTATTGTCATTACACATGTATGAATACAAGGTAACGAAATACAGTTTAGCATCCAATCAGAAGTGCAAAGGACAGCAGTGCGGTATATACAGTAATTGACAGTATGTACAATTTAAGCAAATATATACGGATAGGTCAGTGTTATTCCCTGTGTCCTTCCAGTTTATTAAATATAACTTGTTTTGTGAACACAGTTGCCTTGATTTCTTTGTATGTATGGATTACTTGGGCCGTTACTGATATCTGGTGAAAATCTCAGGTCAGTGGCTCCACCAGAAATGTGTTTAATGAGAAAAATGTTGACATGTACTTATTTTACCCGTTGTACTTATATCCCATTGATCCAATGATCAAATACCAATGACTATTTTACATGTACATGAATAAACCAGTTATGATTGGATTTCTGGAGTTGTCTGATTATCAGAGTGGCCTTGTGAACAGAATAATCTGATAAAAGCCACGTAACCAGCATCATTAACTCAAGTGGTTTACCTTCCAGTAATCCTGATTATTGCCATTATTGGCTTATTCCCAGTAATCTGATTGTTGTGACCATGTGACTGGGGTTAATGTTTGATTCTGTAATCTCCCCTCAGTAGGACTAGTAAAGGTTTATCTTTATCTTGATTCAGTTTCAATTCAACTTTATTTGTATAGCATCTAATCACAACAAGTTATTTCAAGGCACTCCATACATAAGCACAAGCAAACACATGCGTTGCTGGACCTAGTGGTATAATGCCCAAACACTATGCACACTATGCATAATTACCTCTGCCAAGGAGGTAATGTAATCAGGGTGGTTTGTCTGTCTGTCCGTTTGTTTGTCTGTTTGTTAACAGAATTACACAAAAACTACAGGATAGATTTTGATGAAATTTTCACCAGAAGTAGCTCTTGGGCCAAGGATGAACCCATTAAATTTTGGTGATCTGAGTCTGCATACCTCCAGCAAGGACTTTGAAGCTGCCTTGGTGGAGGTATGTGCTCTCTGAGTGCTTTTCTAGTTAGCAGTATTTTTAATGAACATAGTAGATATCATAGTAGATACGCCATGGCGCCGGAAGTAGGGCGGCCACACCAGCAACACCTCTCTCGTGTCTTTGTGTTTCTATCTGCTTATTTCTGTATATAGTGTGTTTCTTTTTAACCAGGGCTTGGTAGGAAGATTCAGATTAATGACTGGACCGAGTTTTTCTTATTTTAGCCTGGTCTTTGTCTTATTTTTTTCTCTTCCTCGGGCAATGGAGATCAACGGGGGGTGGGGAGACGCATTGTTAACACACACGACCAGCTGCTTGTGCTGATAATTGTGCCGATAATTACTAAGGCACAAGTCATTTCTCGTGACATATAATAAGGTCGCATACTCACAGCCAGCAGTTCAATGTCCTGGCTGCAGGGCTTCTCCTTCACATAAATGTGTCTAAGATTACACCACCTTTATTCACAAGAAGTGCCAATCCTCCTCCCCTCTTTTTCCCGCTACTTATCACATCTCTGTCCCCCGAATAGTCTTAAAGCCAGGTATCGCTACGTTAACATCCGGGATCTGTAAACATCCGGGATCTGTGAGGACCTGTGCAAATCAGCTAGCTCCAGTACTGAAACACCTGTACAACCTGAGTCTGAGTCTGGAGAGACTACCAGTGCTATGGAAGACATCCTGCCTGGTTCCTGTCCCCAAGAAGTCATCTCCATCGGACCTGAATGACTGTCGGCCAGTTGCCTTCACATCTCATGTGATGAAGGTCCTGGAGAGACTGGTCTTAGCCCACCTGAGACCACAGGTGAAGACATGGCTGGACTCTCTGCCCTTTGCATATCAGCCCCATTTAGGAGTTGAAGACGCTGTGAAGACGCTGTGAAGACGCTTGTGCCTTAGTATTATCACTGTTTTCTTCCTGCATTACCGACTGCACTATATAGTTCTCCACAGTATCTGCTGCTGGCTAATATATATTTTAACTGTTGACCAGTATCACTTAATCTTATCCTACACTTTATTACATGTATAGTTTATTTCTCTTATCTTATCATGTTTAATGTTGCAGCATTGTACCGAGACAAATTCCTAGTTTGTGTACTACATGAACAATGGCAATAAACCTGATTCTGATTCTGATTCTGATTCTGATTCTGAGGGGGCTGGAGCTGCTCGCGCTGTGGCCGGCAGGGAAGCACCTCATCCCTCATGAGCTTAGGAGAAAGTGCCAAGGAAGAAGGGCTGGAACTAAGGTGAGGATGAGGAGGAGGAGGAAGCATAAGCCGGCTGTACCGATGGTCATCATCGGGAACGTGCAATCACTAGGAAATGAAACAGATGAACTTACAACGCTGGTCAGGATGCAAAAGGAATATCATGAGTGTAGTATCATGTGTTTCACAGAGACATGGTTACACTCACAGATCCCGGATGTTAACGTAGCGATACCTGGCTTTAAGACTATTCGGGGGACAGAGATGTGATAAGTAGCGGGAAAAAGAGGGGAGGAGGATTGGCACTTCTTGTGAATAAAGGTGGTGTAATCTTAGACACATTTATGTGAAGGAGAAGCCCTGCAGCCAGGACATTGAACTGCTGGCTGTGAGTATGCGACCTTATTATATGTCACGAGAAATGACTTGTGCCTTAGTAATTATCGTCTACGTACCTCTATCAGCTGACACAGCGGTGGCCTGTGACATCATCAGCTCCACTACAGCCACATTACTGGAGAAGCACCCAGACACATTTATGGCCATCACGGGTGATTTTAATCATGTCTCACTGGGAAAAACATTATCAAACTTTCACCAGTTTGTTGACTGTCCCACCAGAGAAAATAAAACACTGGATTTACTGTATGTCAATGTCAGAGATGCATATAGTGCCACAGCTCTACCCCCCATTGACAAATCGGCTCACTGCATGGTCATGCTATCACCCAAGTACATCCCCCTTGTACAAAGGCAAGCCTGCTTATACACGGACTGTGAGGAGGTGGACACAGGAGGCTGCTGATGCACTGCAGGACTGCTTGGAGACGATGGACTGGGACGTACTCTGTGAACCACATGGGGTGGACATAGACAATATGACTGACTGCATCACAGAATACATCAGATTCTGTGAAGACACAGCCATGCCGGCTCAGACTGTACACTGCTTTTCCAACAACAGACCATGGGTCACGAGTAACCTGAAAGCACTTCTGAACAAAAAGAAGAGAGCTTTTAGGTCCGGAGACAAGGAAAAGCTGAGGGGAGTGTAGCATGACCTCAGAGAGATGTTGAGGCGGAGCAAGGACAATTATAGGAGGAAGTTACAGGATAAACACAGGCAAAACAACACTAAAGATGTGTGGTTGGGAATGAAACAAATAACTGGGTGCAAGAGGAGAGTCAGACAGACATCTGGGAGCCAAGAAGAGAGCTGATGAACTGAATCTGCTTTTTAATAGGTTCAACTCATAGTCTGTCACCCCAACAACACAGCCAGACCCTCCACCCCCACCCTCCTGTGCAGTACCTCTCTCCATCTCCCCCTCACCCCCTCCTCCTCCTCAGGGGACACCAGGCCCCTCCCTCACATCACTGTGACTACAGACCAAGTTAAGAAACAGCTGGAGAGACTCCGTCAGCGGAAGGTGGCAGGCCCTGATGGAATCTCCACCAGGACCCTGAGGACCTGTGCAAATCAGCTAGCTCCAGTACTGAAACACCTGTACAACCTGAGTCTGAGTCTGGAGAGACTACCAGTGCTATGGAAGACATCCTGCCTGGTTCCTGTCCCCAAGAAGTCATCTCCATCGGACCTGAATGACTGTCGGCCAGTTGCCTTCACATCTCATGTGATGAAGGTCCTGGAGAGACTGGTCTTAGCCCACCTGAGACCACAGGTGAAGACATGGCTGGACTCTCTGCCCTTTGCATATCAGCCCCATTTAGGAGTTGAAGACGCTGTCATCTTTCTGCTGCAACGAGCCCATCTGCACCTAGATGGCGGAGGAGACACTGTGAGAGTCACATTTTTTGATTTCTCCAGTGCCTTTCACACCATCTAGCCACTGCTGCTGGGTGAGAGGCTGTGGGTGATGGGGGTCGACAGCTCTATGATCTCCTGAATTACTGACCAGTTTGTTCGGCTGGGCAGTGTCTTGTCTGGTGTGGTGTTTAGTGATACGGGAGCTCCACAGGGGACTGTGCTCTCTTCTTTTCTCTTCACCTTATACACCACTGACTTTCAGTGCAACACCGAGTCATGCCACCTGCAGAAATTCTCTGACGACTCATCTGTTGTGGGGTGTATAAGAGGGGGAGAGGAGGGGGAGTACAGGGCACTGGTAGACAGATTTGTGGAGTGGACAGAGCAGAATCACCTGAGGCTTAATGTCAGCAAGACCAGAGAGATGGTGATTGACTTCAGGAGGGTGGATGTGGGGGTGGTTGAGGACTACAAATACCTGGGTGTCAGAATCAGCAACGGGCTGGACTGGAGATCCAACACCGATGCTACACACAAGAAGGGGATGAGCAGACTCTACTTCCTGTGGAAGCTGAGATCCTTCAACGTGTGCAGCAGGATGCTGGAGCTTTTCTGCCAGACCATTGTCGCCAGCGCCATCTTCTTTGCTGCTGTCTGTTGGGGTAGCAGTATCAGGGCCAGCAACACAACAGACTTGACAAGATGATCAAGAGGGCTGGCTCTGTAATTGGTCTCAGGCCGGAGACCTTTGAGACAGTGGTGAAGAAGAGGACATGAAATAAACTGTGATCCATCAAGGACAATCCTGATCACCCCCTCCACCACACACCGGACAGACAGCGGAGCACTTTCTCCTGTAGACTACTACACCTTCGCTGTTGAACAGCCAGGTACAGGAAATCTTTCCTGCCACATGCCATTTCACTGTACAATAACTCACTATGATGTTGTATTCTGGTCATAACTATGCTGCCATACCGCACCTTACAGTCTAACTGGTACCTCACATTTCACTCTGCTCCTGATAGTCCTGCATTGTGCAGCAGAATCAGAATCAGAATCAGAATCAGAATCAGGTTTATTGCCATTGTTCATGTAGTACACAAACTAGGAATTTGTCTCGGTACAATGCTGCAACATTAAACATGATAAGATAAGAGAAATAAACTATACATGTAATAAAGTGTAGGATAAGATTAAGTGATACTGGTCAACAGTTAAAATATATATTAGCCAGCAGCAGATACTGTGGAGAACTATATAGTGCAGTCGGTAATGCAGGAAGAAAACAGTGATGATTGACATGAGTCTGGTTGAGCTGCTGTACATGGTGCACGAGAGTCACTTAGTGTTCAGCAGTCTAATGGCAGAGGGGAAGAAGCTGTTCATGTGACGGGAGGTTTTAGTCTGGATGGACCGAAGTCTTCTACCAGAGGGGAGGGGGGCAAACAGTACGTGACCAGGGTGTGAGGGATCGGCTATGATCCGGCCAGCACGCTTCCGGGTCCTGGAGATGTACAGATCCTGGAGAGATGGGAGCTTGCAGCCGATCACCTTCTCAGCAGTGCGCACAACGTGCTGCAGCCTTAGTCTGTCCCTGGCAGTGGCTCCTGCATACCACACGGTTATGGAGGTGGTGAGGATGGACTCGATGATGGCTGTGTAGAACTGCACTAACATCTTGGTGGGTAGCTTGAGCTTCCTCAGCTGCCGCAGGAAGAACATCCTCTGCTGGGCTTTTTTGATGAGTGAGCTGATGGTCAGCTCCCATTTGAGGTCCCTGGTGATGGTAGTGCCTAGGAAGCGGAAGGAATCAGCAGTGGTGATGGGAGAGCCTGAGAGGGTGAGGGGGGGCAGAGGAGTAGTGACTTTCCTGAAGTCTACAATCATCTCCACTGTCTTCAGAGCGTTCAGCTGCAGGTTGTTATTGCTGCACCAGGACGCCAGCTGGGCCACCTCTCTCCTGTAGGCGGACTTGTCGCCGTTGGAGATGAGCCCGATGAGGGTGGTGTCGTCCGCAAACTTGATCAACTTGACAGACTGGTGGCTGGAGGTGCAGGAGTTGGTGTAAAGGGAGAAGAGTAGGGGGGAAAGTACACAGCCCTGGGGTGATCCGGTGCTGATGCTAGTATAGTCTGAGACAGTCTTTCCCAGCCGCACATGCTGCCTCCGGTCCGTCAGGAAGTCGATGATCCACCTGCAGAGGGAGTCAGGCACGTTGAGCAGGGACAGCTTGTCCCGGAGCAGAGCGGGGCGGATGGTGTTGAATGCGGAGCTGAAGTCCACAAACAGGATCCTGGCGTAGGTTCCCGGGGAGTCCAGGTGCTGTCATATCCGGCTCTAGGGAGCCGGGCAATCAGAGCCAGGGACAAGCCAGTGAGTCGTGATATTTTATTCAGGGTAAAGGGGAAGGGATGAGGAGAGCACAGATACTCATGCAGACGTACACTCACAGGTTGCACAGCGCAGAGGTAAGCAGCTCGTACCGGACGTGGGGGTAGCAAGACGTACATCCTCACAGCGGGATACAAACACAGGAATGCTGCAAGAGGAGTATAAGCTGACACCAGACGAAGGGGCTTCAGCTTAGCAATGTGTTTATGTCGCAGCCCCGAGTCATCGAGGCTGCTCCTATTTATCCTCATTGGCAGCGCCCCAGCTGATGAAGACTAATTGGCCCCAGCCGTCCATAATGCTGCCAGCTGGGGGCCAGCTGAGACGCTGCTCAATGGGAAGCAGGGATGAGGGAAAACATGGGCTGAGTGCCGAGACGGCATCTCAACCCATGGTGACAGAGCCCCTCCCTCAAGGTCGGGCTCCTGAACGACCAGGAACATCCCAGCCCCTCCCCCCCCCCCACCTAGGGTGGGAGGAAGGGAGGCGGACCGGAGGGGAAGAAGCCAAGGGAAGGACAACACCAATGGGGCAATGTAGGGTAGCGGGAAAGAAAAACCCAAATACAATACTGACAAAACAGAATAATTAACCCAGGTACAGATGGGGAGAAGAACTGGGTCAGCACGCCGGTTACATACTACCCAGAGAGTACCAACCATGCGTGACCCAGAGCAAGGAAAAAAAGAACCACCAAAAAGGTACAGGGCAAAAAATGCTGAGTACGGTTAAATAAAGGGGAACCTATACACAGCGCTAATTTAAGTACATACACACACAGTCACCAAGAAAAGTGAGGGTGACTGGAACAAATGACAATTATAGAGCATGGTGTTACGGAAAACAAGGCACATGACTCTATAATGAACCAACAGGACAAAAAAGAAATACTGAGTGCAGGCAAAGAAAAACCCACACACACGAATATATAAATACCCAGTCACCTAAAGAAATGAAAGTGACTGGAATAAATGGATAACTGCAGAGCATGGTGTTACGGAAAACAAAACATAACTCTACAATACAAAAAACGAGGCTAAAAACATGGCACAAAAAGTAAAATGCTGAGCATGAGCGATGGAAAACACAGCACTATAAAAACGAATCCACCAACAGGACAACACATTACACCCGAGTGACCTTAATAACAAAAGAAAAAGCGACACCCGAGGTGAATGGCAGGCAGAGTCCAAAAATGGCCGAGATGGCTCCAGAGATCTCCCCGCCCATTGTCCAGCTGGCGAATCAGGGAAAGAGAAGTGTTCGGACGGCGAACTCTGGACCCAGATCCCAGGAATCCAGTCCACCGGCAGCCGAACCAGGCTGCCCAGAGGGAAACACAGACCAGTGGGGGGAACCAGATCACCGAACCGAAAGTTCTGTGGGTCGGGTCGTCGACCCGCACCACTCAACCACCAGGACCGTTGAGACGGGCGAAGGATCAGAGCGGATCCCGGTGGAAGAGGCTCAGGGGAGAGCCGATGACGAGGGCGGCGGGCGTCAGGCCGCAGGAAAACGGCCACCTCCTCACCGGACCTGGACAATACTGGGGCAGCACCCACGTCGGACCCCGATCGGGCCTCAGGCGAACCCACGTTGGACCCCGACTGGGTCTCGGGCGAACCCACGTTGAATACTGCACCAGAACCGACCTCCAACGTTGAACCCGGACCCTCCAGCACCACGAGGAACAGCAACTCCTTGCCGGTGACCCTGGAAGAAGGCTCAGAAGAGAAAACAGAACCGGGATCAGGATCACCGGCAGCGCCAGAACCCGGCGAGACGAGCTCAGACGCAGCGGACGGCTGCACCCAGCTCATCTCCCCTGGAGATAGGCTGAAGTGCTCGAGGATAAAAAGAGAGAAAAGAAAGGAGAGCACTCGCCTGATCTCGGGTTCTGACGCCGTCCAGGACTGCGAAGATCCAGGATCCGTCGTCAGGAGGTCGTTGTCAGGCTCCCATCTAGCCGCGTCGGGCCCCGCAGCCAGCACGATGGTCAGCGCAGCTTGAGATCCCTCCAGCTCAGGTAACCCCGCCGACGATCCACTCGGCGTGAAGCCAGAAGAATCTCGTCCCGCTGGACCGAACCGCTCCTCCGTGGAGACCCGGGGATGCTCAATCGTCGGCGTAGACTCCACGCAGCAGTCAGTCCCCCTCCTCCGTCCGCAATGTAGCTGCGGAACCACAGGCCCTCTCCATATCCCACCACGTTGACCCGGAGCCGGGGACCGCTCGGCAGAGAGAGACACAGAGGATGCGGGATTAGGAATACAAGTTACAGCAGGTGGGGAGAGTTCAGGGAGCTGCGAACCCTGAACTTCTCCTCCAGGGATGTGACAGAGCAAATCATTAAGCAGGTGTGAAAAAACAATGACTTGCCTGCCCCCTGGAGGTTGAGTATCGCCTGCTGTAGTGGATTCTGCTTCTTCCTCTCCCCGCCCGGCGATAACGGAGGACCCCCCGGGAGTTCGTCTGAGGGTCGCTCGCGTTGTCTCCAGCAGAGAGCTCACCAGGCCGGAATTCCAGGCACACACAGCAGTCAGGAAGCGCGTCGAGGAGGAGGGGAAAACAGCCGGGGTGAGCCAGCCCGAATGTCCAGGAATGACAGCGGGGAAATGAGGCTCAGGGAACGGGGCTGTAGAATCTCCACACAGACGAGGCGAAGAGGTGACAGCTGCGTGGGAGGAACTGTCCTGACGATGGCTCAGAACTGGATCCGGACGAGGTTCGTGCAGAGGTGACTCGGCGATGTGATGGCGGCTATTCCCGGGGAACGAAGCGAGGGGGAAACCCAGGATTCGCCGCTCCAGATTGGAGATCGAGGCGAGGAAGGCGCCGAGCACGGGAAAGCTTCGTAGCCCTGAAGTCCTCTCCATCAACCTCACTGCCGCCGCCACATGCCTGAAGGTGGTGACAGGAAACACAGTAGAGCTCGCGACAGCCACTCGACCCCGGACATAACTGCTGTCAGCTGCGGCTCCTTGAAGGGAATCCCGAGTGACGTGGCGCAGGTCGGGGGAAGTCCTCTGGTTGGCGCGAACTCCCGGACTGGAATGGCGGCAGGAACGGGACTCCGAAGCGGGGAAAGACGTCGCCCACTTCGACTCCCTGCCGGGATTTCCATCCACCCCGTGGAGCTTCTCTCGCTGTGTACCTGCAGCGTCTATCCTGGCACTGTCCTCCAGATGGTACAGAGAGTGAGGGTGACAGTCCAGGAGTTCCTCAGCACGGCCCGGATGCCAGCGTCTCGCGTTGGAGGCGTCGTGCAGGGTGAAGAGCGTCCCGTCGACAGCCTCCGAGATGGACCTCAGCTCGTCGCCCTGGCGCCGGAAGTGACTCCTGGGAAACGGCATGCTAGCAGCGCTGACACCCGGACAGAAAGGTACATTTCCACAGCGACTCACGGCCGCCGGCAACTCTTCTGGCTGCGACATACTGTCATATCCGGCTCTAGGGAGCCGGGCAATCAGAGCCAGGGACAAGCCAGTGAGTCGTGATATTTTATTCAGGGTAAAGGGGAAGGGATGAGGAGAGCACAGATACTCATGCAGACGTACACTCACAGGTTGCACAGCGCAGAGGTAAGCAGCTCGTACCGGACGTGGGGGTAGCAAGACGTACATCCTCACAGCGGGATACAAACACAGGAATGCTGCAAGAGGAGTATAAGCTGACACCAGACGAAGGGGCTTCAGCTTAGCAATGTGTTTATGTCGCAGCCCCGAGTCATCGAGGCTGCTCCTATTTATCCTCATTGGCAGCGCCCCAGCTGATGAAGACTAATTGGCCCCAGCCGTCCATAATGCTGCCAGCTGGGGGCCAGCTGAGACGCTGCTCAATGGGAAGCAGGGATGAGGGAAAACATGGGCTGAGTGCCGAGACGGCATCTCAACCCATGGTGACAGGTGCTGCAGGATGGAGTGGAGGGCCAGGTTGACTGCATCGTCTACAGACCTGTTGGCTCGGTAGGCAAACTGCAGCGGGTCCAGGAGAGGGGTGGTGATGGACTTGAGGTGGGACAGGACCAGGCGCTCAAAGGACTTCATGACTACAGAGGTGAGCGCTACAGGTCTGTAGTCATTAAGTCCAGTGATCCGTGGCTTCTTGGGGACAGGGATGATGGTGGAGGATTTGAGGCAGGACGGCACGTGGCATAACTTAAGGGAGGTGTTAAAAATGTCTGTGAATACAGGAGCCAGCTGTTTCGCACAGAGTCTCAGGGTGGAGGGAGACACGCCGTCTGGGCCGGGGGCCTTGCGCGGGTTCAGTCTGGAGAACTGTTTGAGCACATCCTGCTCACTGATGATAAGGGGAGGGGGGGAGGAGGGGGGGTGCCTTAAATGAAGTAGGGAATATGGAGGCTGTGGAGCTGGAGGGAGGGGGGGAGTTGGACACAGATGACGAGGTGTCAAAACGGGCATAGTGTTGGGACAGTCTCTGACAAAGGGCTTTGTCATCCTGACCTTTAGGAGCCTTAGGTCGATAGTTGGTGATTTGCCTCAGTCCTCTCCACACGGAAGCCGAATCATTAGCAGTGAACTGCTGCTGGAGTCTCTCTGAGTATAGAGATTTAGCCCTCTTCAGCTCTCTGTTAAACCGGTATTTAACCTCCCTGTAGCAGTCCCTGTCTCCACTTTTCAGCGCTGCTTCCTTCTCCTTCCTGATCTGTCTGAGCTTAGCTGTGAACCAGGGTTTGTCATTAGAGTAACTCACCCTGGTGCGTGATGGAAGAATGTTCTCTTCACAAAAGTGGATATATGAGTTCACAGTGTCCGTGTACTCATCCAGATCATGCGTGGCTCCTTTAAGCATGCCCCAGTCAGATATTTCCATGCATGTTTCCAGCTTCTCCTCAGCATCACTGGTCCGTATCTTCGTAGTGCTCACAACAGGTTTAGTGAGCTTCAATCTCTGTCTGTATGTGGGAATGAGGTGAACCATCACGTGATCAGATAATCCCAGCGCAGCTCGAGGGACAGCGCGATATGCGTCTTTCACTGTGGTGTAACAGTGATCCAGTGTGTTTAATCCTCTGGTGGGGCATTTAATAAACTGTTTGTAGCGGGGGAGATCGTGGCTCAGATTGCACTGATTAAAGTCGCCAGCCACAATAATCAGCGAGTCTGGAAAACTCCGCTCTGTGTGTTGAATGTGATCCGCGAGCACGCGCTGAGCTTCGCGCGTGTCCGCGTCGGGAGGGGCGTACACAGCGATCATTATGAAAGAAGCAAACTCCCGCGGGGAATAGAAGGGCTTGCAATTGATAACAAGAAATTCCAAGGCAGGAGAACAGTGTTTGGAAATTACCGTTACATCAGAGCACCAGCTGCAGTTGATGTAGAAGCAGACACCGCCTCCTGTGGTCTTGCCGGAAAGCTCTGTGTCACGATCAGCACGGAAGAGCTGAAAGCCGTCGAGGCGCAGCGCGCTGTCCGGTATATTTTCCCGGAGCCAGGTCTCAGTAAAGCAGAGGACAGCTGAGGAGGCGAGGTCCTTAAAACGCATCAGCAGTCTCAGTTCATCCACCTTGTTAGAGAGAGAGTTGGTATTGGACAGAAATATGCCAGGCAGCGCCGTTCGCGAGCCTCTCCTGCGAAGTCGTACGAGAGCGCCCGCTCGTCTTCCTCTCTTCCGCCGTCTCACTTTCCGAGCCAAACAATAAACCAGATCGGCGGCAGGGGCTAGAAAAACTGGGAGGAGGTCCGTGGGGGTCAAAGTCCTGATATTTAGAAGTTCTTCACGGGTATAAGTGCAAGCAGACACACAATTGACAAACAAAAACAAACAAAGAGCGCAGCGAAGCACCATGTCGACCGCTGTGGGCGCCATCTTGCCAGGTATGATTCATGTGTTTATACCGGTTACCATCTATTCAGCTATGATGTATACAGGTTTTTATAGTAGTGTTAGTTTTACTTTCCATGGGTAATCCCTTTGTCATGTGTGTGCTTCTGCCATTTGGTTGTCTACTGTCATGCTGCTGTTGCACTACAATTTCCCAGTCTGGGATCAATAAAGCACATCTATCTATCTAGATAGTAAAATTCAAAACTATGTCACACAAAACCCAATCTAAACTTGTGAATGACGTTCAATTAAGACATGATATCACCATCTAACTAGCCAGCTCTCACACAGCTTATACACACAACCAAACACAATCAAACGCATGTGCAGCAATCAATGCGCACATATGGCCTTTGGATGCATCTTACCAATCAAGCTGAACATCAACGATGACTGACCACTCCATCTTTTGGTTAACTTTAACCACTTAAATGCACAAAAGGTGAAGAAAAGGGTGAAGTGCAGACAGGGTGAAGTGAGCGGACATGAGTGTTGAATTGATTTGCAGCAGAAGGATAGCAGCTAGAGGGAAGATTTACAAGACAGTAGTTATCATGTACAGTATGTTATCATGCATGGCTTGGAGATGGTGGCACGGTCTAAAAGACAGGAAGAAAAAATGGAGGTGGCAGAGTTGGAGATGCTAAGATTCTCTGAGATGGTTTGGACATGTGCAGAGGAGCGATAGTGGATACATTGGACAAAGGATGTTGAAGATGGAGATGCCAGGCAGATGCCAGAAAAGATGAAGACCACAGAGATGATTCATGGATGTAGTGAAGGAGGACATGGAAAGGGATGGTGTTACAGAGGAATATGCAAGACAATCAGTGCCCCTATGCCTTTTTAACATAATGTATTGGCTGCTTATCAAACCCAGTTGATTGCCATGTGGCAAGATCGTGCCGAAAAGAGTGAGATAAGATTAAAAAAAATCACTGGGTTTTTTTTGGCAGTAAGGTTGATTGGTATTGAGGTAATCACACAGAACTCTGGCTTGCTGTTCTGTGCTAGGCTAGAGATGGCAACAATGCAAAACTGTCATTGCTGATGAAGAGTTAAAGTATATTGTTCAATACTCACCTGCTGAAGCTGAATAAAGTTCAGAAAAAATGTCTCGTGTGAAAAATTCAAGCAATTTTACTTAGCTAGTAACTCCATTGTGAGGGATATTACAGACACTGAAATTTGCTCTAATCAAGTTATCAGCGATCACCATCCAGTATCCATTACACTGATGAATAAAAAAGCTACAAGGAAAACTAGGAACTGGAAATTTAATACATCGTTATTCAAAGACAAAAACTTTATTAGCAATTTTAATAAGGAGTGGGAATCATATCTGGAAAACAATGATGTGCCAGGGATATTGCTGTGCATTCTCTGGGAAGCAGCAAAAGCAGTCATGCGAGGTAAAATAATCTCTTACTGTTTATATAAGAATAAAAAAGAAAACACACTTGTACTAGAGCAGGGGTGTCCAACCAGGTGCCATGGAGAGCCAAGACCCTGCAGGTTTTCTCTTCTACCCAGTCTCTTCAGCAGGTGTTTTCACTTATCAGCAATCAGTGGGAAGAAGTTCACAGAAATCTGCTGTTGAAGACACTGGTTGGAGGTAAAACCTGCAGGGTCTTGGCTCTCCATGGCACATGGTTGGACACCCCTGTACTAGAGTTAGAACAGAAAATTTAATCACTGGAGATTACTTGTGCCATTTCTCCACAGGAACAGGCACTCAACAATCTGAGGAAATTAAAGCTGGAACTAAAAGAAACTACGAACAAAAGGACACAGTTTTTAATACAAAGACTACATCTGGAGAAGTTTGAACATAGTAGTAAATCGGGGAGATACCTGTCTAACCAGTTAAAACTGAATAAAGAAAAAACAACAATCCATTCTATTCAGGATATGACTGGAATTATCACCCATGATCCTGAAGAAATAAATAGTAACTCCTTTAGAAAGTTTTATGAAAACCTCTGTTCATCTCAGATTAATCCATCTGACTCAGAGATAAATGAATTTCTGGACAATATTAATTTACCACAATTAAATAATAAACAGATTACAGCTCTGGACTCACCTCTTCTAATGTTCAAACTCCAGGAGGCACTTAAGCACATCCCAAACAATAAAGCTTTGGGACCAGATGGTTTTCCTGTAGAATTCTATAAAGAATTTTGGCCTATGCTGGCACCTACTTTCTTTAAAATGGTGAACCAAATTAAAGATCATGTAATCCCTCCAAATATGAATTCAGCTAGCATTATCCTGCAACTTAAACCCGAAAAAGAACCTACGCCTCCATCCAGCTACCATCCCGTCTCACTTATTGATCTAAAAATAATTTGCAAACCTCTCACCAGAAGACTGGAAAGGATAACTCTGTGTATTATACACCCAGCTCAAACAAGTTTCATCAAGGGTAGGCACTTGGTCTAATAATACACACAGGCTGTTTAATTTAATAGACTACTGTAAGATAAATAACTTAGAAACCACAATTACAATGGTGTGAAAAAGTGTTTGTTCCTTTCTGATTTCTCATTTTTTGTATATTTGTCGCACTTAAATGTTTCAGATCATCAAACACATTTAAATATTAGACAAAGATAACACAAGTAAACACAAAATGCAGTTTTTAAATGAAGGTGTTTATTATTAAGGGTAAAAAAAAAAATCTAAACCTACATGGCCCTGTGTGAAAAAGTGATTGCCCCCCTTGTTAAAACATAAATTAACTGTGGTTTATCACAGCTTTTACTGCAGGTTTGAAAAGAACCTACAGTTCTCACCTCCCACCCACACAAAAGGATTATCTGCAGCCCCAGGAACTCCATCCCTCCTCCACTCTGACCTCCCACCAGCACTAATGATCTGTGAAGAGGAGGTGCGCCGGGTCTTTCAGAGACAAAAGATCAAGAAGGCTGCAGGACCTGATGGTGTGTCTCCGTCCTGCCTGAGAGTCTGCTCCAACGAGTTGGCCCCCATCTTCACCCGGATCTTTAACAGATCACTGGAGCTGCGTGAAGTGCCTTCCTGCTTCAAACGCTCCATCATCATTCCAGTTCCCAAGAAACCCTCTATTACAGGATTAAACGACTACAGACCTGTTGCCCTGACCTCTGTGGTCATGAAATCCTTGGAGAGATTGGTGCTGAACCACCTGAAGGTCATCACAGGCCCCCTGATGGACCCACTGCAGTTTGCCTACCGGTCAAACAGGTCAGTAGATGATGCAGTGAATATGGCACTACATTACATCCTGCAACACCTCGACTCCCCAGGGACGTACGCCAGGATCCTGTTTGTCGACTTCAGCTCAGCGTTCAACACCATCATCCCAGGCATTCTTCATCAGAAACTCCTCCAGCTCAAGGTGCCCCCCTCCACCTGCCAGTGGATCTCCAGCTTTCTGACTGACAGGTGGCAACAGGTGAAGCTAGGGAGATTTACATCCAGCTCCCGAAAAATTAGTACTGGCGCCCCCCAAGGATGTGTCCTTTCCTCACTGCTCTTCTCCCTCTACTCCAACGACTGCACCTCAGAGGACCCTTCGGTGAAGCTCCTGAAGTTTGCGGACGACACCACAGTCATCGGTTTGATCCGGGATGATGATGAGTCTGCATACAGGCGGGAGGTGGAGCAGCTGATCCTCTGGTGCAGCCAGAACCATCTTGAACTTAACCCAGCCAAAACGGTGGAGATGACTGTGGATTTCAGGCGACAACCCCCTTCATTCCCCCCACTCACCATCCTCAACAGCACAGTGTCCACTGTGGACTCCTTCAAGTTTCTGGGTACCACAATCTCCCGGAACCTGAAGTGGTCCTCCCATATTGACACTGTCCGGAAAAAGGCCCAGCAGAGGTTGTTTTTTCTGCGTCAGCTCAAGAAGTTTGATTTGCCTCAGGAGCTGCTGGTTGTCTTCTACACCGCCATCATCCAATCTGTCCTCTGCTTTTCCATCACTGTCTGGTTTGGATCTGCCACTAAACAGGACAAGACCAGACTGCAGCGGATCATTAAGTCTGCGGAGAGGATCATTGGTACCGACCTACCCTCCATTGAGAACTTATATCGGTCCATAACCAGGAAACGGGCGGGAAACATCTGTGCTGACCCATCACACCCCGGCCACAAACTGTTTGAACTTCTATCTTCTGGTCGTCGTTACAGATCACTGAAGGTCAAAACCACCCGTCACAGGAACAGTTTCTTTCCTCAAGCCATCACTCTGATGAACTCCTAACATTCACCTAGTCCTACCTGTTGCTGTACTCATGACTTTTCATCCATTATTACATTGCACATAACTCTCACACTGCTTTTTACTTCATTCACATTATATCACTGAATCTGAGTCCACATTGAAATACTGTGTGATTGTATATTTTTTCATATATTTCTGCAAAGTGTGGTTAGTCTGAGTAAATAACTGCATATATTCCCGTATATATTTGCATCCTTTTATAGAAACGTGGACAGACTGTAATTTACTGTACATACTCTGGTTGTCATTGAATCCTTATTTAAATCCTTCACCTGAACAACGAGAGCAAGTTTTTAGCCAAAGTCAAATTCCTTGTATGTGTTGTGCATACTTGGCCAATAAAGCTGATTCTGATTCTGATTCTGATTCTGATTCTGATTCTGATCTTTGGAAAGCTGAGCTCAATTTCTCTAGCCACACCCAGGCCTGATTACTGCCACACCTGCTCTCGATCAAGAAATCACTTCTATAGGACCTGCCTGACAAAGTGAAGTAGACCAAAAGATCCTCAGCTAGACCTCATGCTGTGATCCAAAGAAATTCCGGAACAAATGAGAAACAAAGTTATTGAGATGTATCAGTATGGAAAAGGTTATTAAGCCATTTCTAAAGCTTTGGGACTCCAGCAAAACACAGTGACAGCCATTATCCACAAATAGCAAAAACATGGAACAGTGGGGAACCTTCCCAGGAGTGGCTGGCTGACCAAAATTACTCCAAGAGCACAGCGACAACTCATCCAAGAAGTCACAAAACACCTCACAACAACATCCAAAGAACTGCAGGCCTCACTTGCCTCAGTAAAGATCAGTGTTCGTGACTCCACCATAAGAAAGAGACTGGGAAAAAATGGCCTGCATGGCAGAATTCCAAGATGAAAACCACTGCCGAGCAAAAAGAACATAAAGGCTCTGTTATGTTGCTATTAGGACATATTATTGTGTGACATGGGTGGTTGCTCCACCTTTCCGGTTCCGCCACCACCCGGGGTATAAAAGGGCTGTAAGGAGGAGGGGCGGTCTCTTGATCTCCTCTCGGCCTCACGGCAGTGCCTTGTATTATACAAGTGAGTCTACAATAAAGTTGTGTTCAGTTCAACACCCAGGCTCATCCTTGGTTCTCATTTACCGACATAACAGGCTCGTCTCAGTTTTGCCAGAAAACATCTTGATGATCACCAAGATTTTTGGGAAAATACTCTGTGGACTAGCGAGACAAAAGTTGAACTTTGTGGAAGGTGTGTGTCCCATTACATCTGGCGTAAAAGTAACACAGCATTTCAGAAATGGAACATCATACCAACAGTAAAATATGGTGGTGGTAGTGTGATGGTCTGGGGCTGTTTTGCTGCTTCAGGACCTGAAAGACTTGCTGTGGTAATTGGAACCATGAATTCTGCTGTCTACCAAAAAATCCTGAAGGAGAATGTCCGGCCATCTGTTTGTGACCTCAACCAATTTGGGTTCTGCAGCAGGACAATGATTCAAAACACACCAGCAAGTCCACCTCTGAATGGCTTAAGAAAAACAAAATGAAGACTTTGGAGTGGTCTAGTCAAAGTCCTGACCTGAATCCGATTGAGATGCTGTGGCATGACCATATAAAGACGGTTCATGCTCGAAAACCCTCCAATGTGGCTGAATTACAACAATTCTGCAAAGATGAGTGGGCCAGAATTCCTCCATAGTGCTGTAAACAACTCATTGCCAGTTATCGCAAATGTTTGATTGTAGTTGTTGCTGCTAAGGGTGGCCCAACCAGTTATTAGGTTTAGGGGACAATCACTTTTTCACACAGGGCCACATAGGTTTGGATTTTTTCCCCCTTAATAATAAACACCTTCATTTAAAAACTGCATTTTGTGTTTAATTGTGTTATCTTTGTCTAATATTTAAATTTGTTTGATGATCTGAAACATTTAAGTGTGACAAACATACAAAAAAAAAAGAGAAATCGGGAATGGGGAAAACACTTTTTCACACCACTGTATATCTCTGGATGCAGAGAAAGCCTTCGACCATGTTAATTGGAAATTCCTTTTTAAAGTGTAACATAAATTTGGGTTTGGTTCATCTTTTATAAACTGGATTAAGACACTATATAGCTGTCCAGCTGTATCTGTCAGAACAAATGGTCAAACTTCTCGAAGATTTAGTCTTCAGGGAGGCACCAGGCAGGACTGTCCACTCTCTCCCTCACTTTTTACCATTTTTATTGAACCATTAGCAGCAGCCATACAACAAAATGTTGATATTAGAGGTATCTGAACTGGAGAAAAAGAACACAAGATAAGTCTTTATGCTGATGATGTATCAGTTTTCCTGGAGAACTCACAAAGATCTCTTCTTCAGACAGTGATGCTCATTGATTAATTTTCATCACTGTTGATAACTGGAGTAAATCAACAGTCTTACCTATAAACTGTAATTTTTCCAAATATATCTACTATTCCAATAAAATCAGGTAATATTAAATATTTAGGAACAACTATTTCCCCCAGGCTCTCAGAGTTACTGCGACTAAATCACACTCACATACTAGGGATGGGGGGGAGGGGGCATGGCTCCTGGCTGGCCAGCCTTGCTATTTTTTGTGTTTTAATGTATACCCCCTACTGCTGCTACTCATTTTTGCCACTCAGTGTTTTTTAACTGCCATGAGTTCTGTTAGGTGACACCATATGCATATCCTCTATACTATAGAGTCTATAGGATTCTGTGCCGCAATAGAGAAAACTACATGTCCCAGACGTGTAGTTTGGACGCCTCCCACTTGAGGTGTTTCAGGCACGTCCCACTGGGAGGAGACCCCGGGGCAGACCCAGGACTCGGTGGAGAGACTATGTCTCCCAGCTGGTCTGGGAACGTGTTGGTATCCCCTCTGAAGAGCTGGAGCAGGTGGCTGGAGAGAGGGAAGTCTGGGCTTCTCTACTTGAACTGCTGCCTCCGCGACCCGGACCTCCGGAAAAGCGGTAGAAGATGGATGGATGGATGGACATGTCCCAGAATGTATTGCGGATTTGTCATCAGTTCAGTGATGGCATCCATCCACAGTGGGCGGTACTTCTATTTCGGTCATTGTCATTACCAATATAAGTTTTTGTTTTTCCAGTTGAGCGATTGGGCAGGGGAAAATGTGCAAGAAAAGGAAGATGGAAAGACGGATTAAGGGGGAAGTCAATTTAAAGAAAGATGGGAAAGTGAATACACATTTGTGCTGAAGAGACAAACCAGTATGTGTTCTTTGCAAGGAGGCAGTGTCCAAGAATACAATTTACATAGGCAGTTTGAAATCAAACACGGAGCCAGGTATGTTTACTTTAGCCTCCAAGAAAAGCTGCAAAGGCCACAAAAATTAAAAAGTAGACTGCAGCCTCAGCAGAATATTTGCAAAAGTTGCAGCAAGAAAAGTGATCAGGTTCAGGTTACTTTATTTGTACCCATAGGTAGATTTGTTTTGCAGTCAGGTGACATCTGTAGAAATGTTGAAGATACCAGGAATTCACGTGAGGTTCAGAGTACGAGCTTTATTTTTAGCCTCACTCAAGAGGCGTGCCACCAGCTCCCCAAGCTGTAGCCAGAATACCCCGAGATTCCCAGCGGCACACATACATATTCCACAATGAACAACTGAGATCTTAAGGAGTGGCTAAGTGCTGTCAGCCACTTTCTTTCTACATATTCTACATCCCCCCTCTCAATAAAGTATAACAAACAGGGGAGGTTAGGAATGCCAGAATAACAATATTCAACTATATTACAAATTCATTAACTTAACGTGAATAAGAACGTGCATGAAGAATGAACAGTGACATTGTACAGTGACACTTTTTTAAGTGAGTGAGTGAGTGAGTGTGTGTGAGTGTGAGTGAGTCAGTGAGTGAGTGGAAGTGTCTAGGTGGTGTAGTCTTTGTAGAGGGTGTTGGGCCTCGATACTCTTCCTGAGCGGGTGATGATCACACCTTCCTGGGCTGGGGCCGCCTCTGGCTGGGCGGCGACAGGCTGTGGATCCGCTGGTCAGTCTGGAGTGGTGCTAGATGGGAGGGTTGGTGTATGAGGGGTGTAGGTCTCCGGGGTGAGTAGCAGATGACGTCTGTTCCTTGTGTACGTGGCATCCCCGACCTGGACCTGGTAGCTGTTGGGTTGTGCTGCAGCTCCCGTGACCACTGCGAGCCGGTCGTATCCCCTGGCCGTCTGCATCCTGACCGTGTTCCCTGTTTGCAGTGGTGTTAGGCATTTGGCTGATTTGTCGTAGTGTGCCTTGCGTCGCTGCCTTGCGTGTGTGAGAGCAGCCTGCACCTGTGTTTGCACCCTGGGTAGGTACATTGCTTTGGTCATGGGAATGAGGGTCTTTGTGCGCTGAGACAGCAAATGCTGCGCTGGCGAGGGCAGTCCATCTCTTGGTGTGTTTCGTATGTTGAGTAGGGCCACATAGACATCTGTACCATCACGTGCACATTTCTCCAGCAGGTGTTTGGCTGAACGAACGGCCCTTTCAGCTAACCCATTTGATTGTGGGTAGTGGGGGCTGCTGGTGACGTGGGTAAAGTCCCATGTGTGGGCAAATTCCTGGAATTCCCTGCTAGTGAAATATGCAGCATTGTCAGTCATGAGCTGCTGAGGTGCACCGTGTGTGGCAAAGTGCCGTTTCAGCCTGGTGATGATGGTTGCACTAGTGGTGTTGGGGAGCTGATCCATTTCATACCAGCCAGAGTACGAGTCGACAAGCACCAGGTGTTCTTTTCCCTCCCACTCGAAGACATCAGCTGCTGTGAGGGCCCACGGTAGGTCAGGTACATCATGTAGTTGCAGAGGCTCTCTTGTCTGGTGAGGTCGCAGTGCATTACATGGAGCACTTTTGGAGAGCTCATTCTCAATGTCCTGGTTGATTGTGGGCCAGAACATGGTTTCTCTGGCCCTGCGTTTTGTTGCTTCGGGGCCAGGGTGGCCTTGATGCAGCTGTTTGACGTAGTAGTGTCGCAAAGAGTGGGGGATGACGAAGCGCAGACCGCGAAGCAGCAGGCCATTGTCCGTCGTGAGCTCATCTCTCATGCTGTAGAATGGTCTGAGATCATGAGGCAGTTTCTTTGACGAGTCAGGCCAGCCTGTGGTGATGACCTCAGCTAGCCGGCGGCATGTAGGGTCTGCCAGTGTTTCACGTCTCAGTTCCTCCAGTCTTCTTGAGGAGAGCACCTCCACCATCATGACATCGTAGTCCTCAGCACTGTCGGTCTGGTCAGCAGCCGGCAGATGTGCACGTGAGAGGGTGTCTGCAACATACAGTTCTTTGCCTCTTCTGTAGGTAACCTGAAGGTTGTAACGCTGCAGCTTCAGCATCATTCTCTGGAGGCGAGCGGAGGCAGAGTGGAGGGGCTTTCGCAGTGTGGTGATGAGGGGCTGATGATCGGTCTCCACTGTCACAGGACGGCCATATATGTAGTCGTGGAATTTTTGACAGACGTAGACTAGAGCCAGGAGCTCCTTTTCTATTTGTGCGTAGCGCCCCTCTGTCTCCGTGAGGGCTCTGGAGGCAAACGCCACAGGTTTGTTGTTTTGTAGGCAGACAGCCCCTAGACCATGCTGAGAGGCATCAGCAGACAGCACCACTGGCTGGTGTACATCGAAATACTGGAGGACTGGGGGGCTGGTGAGAAGGTCCTTGAGTTTGTTGAAGGCCGCTGTGTGATGCTCCTGCCAGACCCAGTCCACATCTTGAAGGAGGAGCTGACGCAGGGGTGCTGTGACTTCGCTGTAGCCTGGGATGAACTTTGACAGGTAGTTTGTCATGCCGAGGAATCTCTGGACCCCATGCTTGTCCTCTGGGGGAGGCATCAGGCGAACCGCGGCAGTCTTGGCAGGATCTGGTTTGATCCCCTGGTCGGTGAGCAGGTGCCCCACGTATGAGACTGCAGACACCCTGAAGCGGCATTTGTCTGGGTTCAGCTTGAAGTTGACGGCACGCACTCTCTCCATGGCCTGATGTAGACGCGCGTCATGCTCCTCTGTAGTGCTGCCCCAGACAAGGATGTCGTCGACGACAATTGCACATGGCTGCCCTTCAAAGAGTTGCTCCATGCACCTCTGGAACACCTCACTCCCCGTCAATATCCCATAGGGCATTCGGAGGAAAGCATACCGGCCCACTGGTGTCATGAATGTGGTCAGTTTGGAGGACTCGCTGCTGAGTGGCACCTGCCAGAATCCACATTTTGCGTCTAGGACGCTGAACACTTTGGCGCCCGGCATGTCAGCTATCACTTGTTCGACTGTTTTCATGGGATGGTGGGGCCTGAGAAGTGCTTTGTTGAGATGGACTGGATCGATGCACAGCCGGATGCTGCCATCCTTCTTGCAGGCAGCCACCATTGCAGATACCCATTCTGTGGGTTCGTGGACTGGTTTGATGATTCCCAGCTTGGTCATTCTGTTGAGCTCCTGAATGATCTTGTCCTTCATTGCTAGTGGTACCCGCCTGGGAGCACAGATTGTGGGGTGCACTGTGTCGTCCAGACGCATGTGGTACACCACTGGAAGCTTGCCTACAGTGCTGTTGTCAAACAAGTCTCTGTATTCTGTCAGTTCTGGCGTTCCCTGTTGAAGTGCATGCACATTTGGTCCCAGTTTCACAAAGCCCAGTTTTACACTATCAATGACACCGAGAAGAGGTTTCACATCACTGTCAACAACATGAAAGTGTAATGTCCCACATGTGAGATGCACAGTAGCCACGCCCATTGTTCTTATCACCTGTCCTCCATAGGCCACGAGGTTGATTATACGGCTGTGGTCGATGTCCGCATTGGGGTCGGTGTGGTCAAGAGTGGCCTTGGAGATCACATTGCACCGAGCTCCAGTGTCAATCTTTATTTTCAGTTGTTTTCCAGTGGTGGAGGATGACAGCATGGTGAATATCTCGCCCTTGTCTGTAGCCGTTTCCACGCTTTCACAGTAGAAGAGTTCAGCTGGGTCATGTGCGGTCTCTGTGTCCAGTTCGCTTATTTTGTGCGCGTATCCTCCTCTGCGTGGGGTGCGGGGTGGTCTGCTCGGCTGCTGCCCACGCTGTGCGCTGGGTTTACGCTCCCCACTCGATCTGCAGCATTTGGAGAAGTGGTTCCATTTTCCACACGAGTTGCAGCGTTTATCGAAAGCTGGGCAGCTGCTGCGATCGGGTGGGTGTTGCCCACTACAGTTTGAGCACAAGTTGAATTGCACTGCACACAGATCTCCTTCCTTTTTCATTTCTTTGTCGTCTTTTTCCTTCTTTAGTTCCATGTTGCCCTTTTCAGATTGCTCGTGTAGCACACACATCTCCATGGCTGCATCTAGCGTCAATTTCTTTTCTTTCAGTAGCTGGGTGCGGAGGGTGTCATCGCGGACGCCACACACCAACCTGTCTCTAATCAGTTCATCATGTAACAGGCCGAACTCACATTTCTTGGCCAGAGACCTTAACGTGGCTGCATATGACTGGATAGACTGGTGTGGTTTCTGGTCTGTAGTATTGAACGCATGTCTGTCCATAATGACGTTTTTTATAGGAAGGCAAATTTCATCAAATTTCTTTACCAGTGTGTCAGGATCCTCCGGATCTTCATCTTGTCCGAAGGTGAATGTGTCGTACTTGTCCAACGCATCGGGACCGGCGAGGTTGAGGAGCGTGTACGCTTTCACCTGTTTGCTAGCCGACGTTAGCCCCGCGATGCTGTAAACGCGCCATTCGCGCTTGAATTTGACCCAGTTGTCCGCGATGTTTTCGTCAAAGATGAGTGGATTAATCCGTCGGAGGTTCTGCGACATGCTGGGCAGAGGCTGACTTCTGACACCATGTAGAAATGTTGAAGATACCAGGAATTCACGTGAGGTTCAGAGTACGAGCTTTATTTTTAGCCTCACTCAAGAGGCGTGCCACCAGCTCCCCAAGCTGTAGCCAGAATACCCCGAGATTCCCAGCGGCACACATACATATTCCACAATGAACAACTGAGATCTTAAGGAGTGGCTAAGTGCTGTCAGCCACTTTCTTTCTACATATTCTACAACATCCATATTTACAAACCACAATTACATTCAACATGAACACAAACACAGGCACACATGTAGCTGACTATAAACGTGATAAAAGTGCTCAAGTCTCCACCAATCAGGACATAGGACAAAGAGATAAGAGAAAAAACCAAAGAGATAAGAGAGAAGGGTCATATTAAAAAGTTAAAGACTACTCAAAGAGGTTAAAAACTCAAAAGTCTAAAATCCAATAAAAGATTTAGAACCCAAATAAAAAAACTACAAAAATAAGTAAATATAAAATAAAATTAATAAATAGGTAACTAAATTATGTGCAATATATTGTTACATCTTGTTCAATTCTTTAACAGCAACAGGAACAAAGCTGTTTTTGTAGCGCTGGGTTTTACTTTTTGGGACAGCAAACCTCTGTCTGGAGGGAAGAAGCTGAAAGTGGCAGTGCAAAGGGTGGGAGTCATCATTTAAAATGGAGGTAGCAATCCTCTGTACCTGTCTGGTGTACAGGGATGTCAGGCTCAGCTGTGACTCACCAAGCAAACGACTGGACCATCTAACTACCTGATCGAAGGGTTTCCTCTGTTTCAGTTTTATCTGACCAAACCATGACACTAAAGAAAAGGATAAAACAGAGTCAATAAACGCCCGATAAAACATTGTCATTATGGTTTGGTCAATTTGGAAGCGTGCAAGTTTCCTTAAACAATGCAAATGTTGCTAACCCTTTTTGCACACCCTTTCACAGTTCTTTTCAAAGTTTAAATTACTATCAATAATTGTCCCAAGATATTTGTAGGATTGTACACATTCAGTGGTCTGGCCTTTTAGTACAGTCACTTCGTGCCTGGGAATTTTCCTCCTAAAGTCAATAATCATATCTTTAGTTTTTGTCATATTCAGCTGCAGGTAGGAATCCTCACACCAGTGAACAAAATCATCAACTACTGGGCCGTGGCCACTCTCACCATCCTGGAGGAGACTGACAACAACTGGATCATCAGCATACTTTATAATGTGTCTGTTGTCATGTCTGCTCCGACACATGTTTGTGTACAGGATGAAGAGTAGTGGTGACAACACACACCCCTGCGGAGAGCCAGTAGAAGAACACTTTTGGTCAGACAATGTACCATTGACCCTTACTCTCTGTGTCCTGTTGGTTAAAAAATCCAGAATCCAACCCACCAGATTATTACTCAAATCAAATTATTGCAGGAGCCTTTCAACTAAAATATGAGGTTGGATTGTATTAAAGGTGGAAGAAAAGTCCACAAATAAAAGCCTGGCGTGTGTCCCATTAAAATCCAGATGTTTAAAAAGCATGTTAAACAGAGTGACAGTGGCATCCTCTACTCCTCTGTGAGGCCTATAGGCAAACTGCAAAGGATCCAATGCATGCTCAGTCTGCTTTAAGACCTCAAATCTGACCAGTTTTTCAAAAATTTTCATTAAAATTGAAGTCAAAGCAACTGGTCTAAAATTATTTACCGTTTTAGGACAGCTGGATTTTGGAACGGGGACAACCACAGCATCTTTCCAGATCTTAGTCACATGTTGTGTCTGTAAGGACTTATTGAAAATGTAATGAAATACAGGACTCAGCTCATGTGCACAGGACTTTACCAAGCACCCACATATATTATCAGGGCCCTGACTTTTGTTCACTTTTACAGCACAGAACTCCCTTTTAACATCCTGCACCTCAATATTAAAGTGCTGATTGTCTTTGAGTTTCTGTTTCAAACCTTGGGTTTCTGTGCTAAAATCAAAGGAGTCAAAACGACCATAAAAACAATTAAGAGCATTAGCCAGCTCTGTGTCTGAACTAAAACCATCTAAAAACACACGATTACTGCGCTCTGTGCTCTGAAGGCCTGCAATAGTTTTCATACTGGCCCAGGCTGAACCAAGTTTCTTTGTTGCTATCTTGCTTTCCAACTCTGATTTATAATTCTGTTTTGCGCTTAAAATTTCAGCCTTCAGCTCCTTTGTGGCAACCTGCAGCTCAGAAACAACCCCCTGTTTAAAGGGAAATGCTTTCCTCTGTAAGCAGGATTTAACTGATTTTGTAACCCATGGCTTGTTGTTTGGATATATTTTGACACGTTTACGTGGAATGATCATGTCTCTACAGAAAGCCATGTATGAGCATGTCATGTCCACTAGAGTCCAAATCTTCTCCGCAGACCAGTGTGAACACCTCCCAGTCCGTACAGTTAAAGCATTCCTGGAGGCAGTGCACTGAATCCTCTGTCCACATGTTTATGTGTCTGGTCTTCGCCTTGTCTCTTCTGATCTACACAGTTGTGATCTGAGGATCCTAAAGGAGGAAGGGGAATAGATTTATAGGCCCTCTCAATGGATTCATAGCACAGGTCCAATGTCTTTTTTCGCCTGGTTGGGCAGGAGACATACTGATAAAAGTTTTTAAGTGTCTTCTTTAAAGAAACATGGTTAAAATCCCCAAGGATAAAATTTGGAGCCTCTGGGGAAATTGACTGCAACCGCTGTACCACATCAAAGACGGTGCTGGAGGTGGAGTCAGCATCCACTCTCGGGTGAATGTACACAGTTGTTATGAAAAGTTGGGGGAACTCGCGGGGGAGATAAAAGGGGCGTAGTGACACGGACAGAAGCTCCACATCTGGTGTACAGATGCGCTCTCTGACCATGACAGATGTACAGTACTGTTTATTAATATATAAACATACGCCGCCCCCCTGACGTTTCACCGTTACCTCTTCCTGCCGATCCGAGTGAAGTGGGGCTCCAAAGCCGTCAATACACAGGTCTGGGTCCCAGTCATGCGCCGTAAGCCATGTCTCTGTGTAAGCCATGACACAGCAGTTCTTGAAATCCTTCTGATATCGTACTTTTCCCTTGAATTTCATCCACTTTATTTCTCAGGGATTGTACGTTCCCCATAATTCTGGAAGGAAGAGGAATGCGGTTAAGCTGATGCCTCCTCAGGTTTAATCTTACGCCTCCATGCTTTCCGCATTTCCTCCTCTTGTCTCTCTTTTCATTGCTGTGTCCATGAAAATCTCTTAAAATAAAGTCCGGCAGTTGCGGCACGGACTCAAACACAGATGCTGCATTATCCATGTTTAAAAGCAGTAACATGTCTCTGGAATCCTGCGTTCTTCCCGGCATGATCGCAATCATGCTTACCTCCAAGACAAAGAGCCGGTAGGAAAAAAACAAGAAGGAAATCCATGCTGATGGAACCAGGGTTCCATCAGCATGCTGATGGATATAGTCCACAAGCTTTGTAATATAGTCCACAAACATTCAAGGATAAAAACGACACAGAGAATTACGTTGAAACACATTAAAGTGCATAAAAACAAAGACACAGATGTCAAACTTTTTTCACCCACTGCCGGTCGCTGCGTGCGCATGCGCCCAACACTTGCTGTAAACTATGCTACAGGTGCAGTGCACCCATAAAGTATTCACAGCGCCTCACTTTTTCCACATTTTGTTGTGTTAAAGCCTTATTCTAATGAATTAAATTTATTTTTTCCTCAAAATTCTACACATAATACCCCACAATGAGAACGGGAAAAAAGTTTTGAGATTTTTGCAAATTTATTAAAAATAAAAAACTAAGAAATCACATGTACATAAGTATTCACAGCCTTTGCCATGATGCTCAAAATTGAGCTCAGGTGCATCCTGTTTCCACTGATCATCCTTGAGATATTTCTACAGCTTAATTGGAGTCCACCTGTGGTAAATTCAGTTGATTGGACATGATTTGGAAAGGCACACACCTGTCTATATAAGGTCCCACAGCTGACAGTGCATGTTAGAGCACAAACCAAGCATGAAGTCAAAGGAACTGTCTGTAGATCTTTGAGACAGGATTGTCTCAAGACACAAATCTAGGGAAGGGTACAGAAAAATTTCTGCTGCTTTGAAGGTCCCAATGAGCATAGTGGCTTCCATAATCCATAAATGGAAGAAGTTCGGAACCACCAGGACTCTTCCTAGAGCTGGCCGGCCATCTAAACTGAGCATTTGGGGAGAAGGGCCTTAGTCAAGGACGTGACCAAGAACCCGATGGTCACTCTGTCAGCGCTCCAGCGTTCCTCTGTGGAGAGAGGAGAACCTTCCAGAAGGACAACCATTCTGTGCAGCAATCCACCAATCAGGCCTGTATGGTAGAGTGGCCAGATGGAAGCCACTCCTTAGTAAAAGGCACATGGCAGCCCACTTGGAGTTTGCCAAAAGGCACCTGAAGGACTCTCAGACCATGAGAAACAAAATTCTCTGGTCTGATGAGACAAGGATTGAACTCGGCATGAATGCCAGGTGTCATGTTTGGAGGAAACCAGGCACCGCTCATCAGCAGGCCAATACCATCTCTACAGTGAAGCATGGTGGTGGCAGCATTATGCTATGGGGATTTTTCAGTGGCAGGAACTGGGAGATTAGTCAAGATAGAGGGAAAGATGAATGCATAATTGTACAGAGACATCCTGGATGAAAACCTTCTCCAGAGCGCTCCTGACCTCAGACGGGGCGATGGTTCATCTTTCAGCAGGACAACGACCATAAGTACACAGCCAAGATATCAAAGTTGTTGCTTCAGGACAACTCTGTGAATGTCCTTGAGTGGCCCAGCCAGAGCCCAGACTTGAATCCATTTGAACATCTCTGGAGAGATCTGAAAATGGCTGTGCACCGACGCTTCCCATCCAACCTGATGGAGCTTGAGAGGTGCTGCAAAGAGGAATGACCAGCAGATGACCTCTGTTCAGATCAAAGTAAATTTTGCATTTCATTTGGAAATCAAAGTCCCAGAATCTGGAGAAAGAGTGGAGAGGCACAGAATCTAAGTTGCTTGAGGTTTAGTGTGAAGTTTCCACAGTCAGTGATGATTTGAGGAACGCTGTCATCTGCTAGCGCTGGTCCACTGTGTTTTATTAAGACCAAAGTCAGTGCAGTCGTCTACCAGGAAATTTTAGAGCACTTCAAGCTTCCCTTTGCTGACAAGCTTTGTGGAGAAACTGATTTCATTTTCCAGCAGGACTTGGCACCCCCCCACCCCTCATTACCAAAAGTATCAAAACCTGGTTTAGTGACCATGGCATCACTGCATTTGATAGGCCAGCAAACTCTCCTGACCTAAACCCCATAGAGAATCTATGGAGTACTGTCAATAGGAAGATGAGAGACCCCAGACCCAACAATGCAGACGAGCTGAAGGTCACTATCAAAGCAACCTAGACCTTCATAACACCTCAGCAGCGCCACAGGCTGATCACTTCCATGCCACGCCACATTGATACAGTAATTAATCCACAAGGATCCCCAACCAAGTATTGAGTGTGTACATGGACATACTTTTCAGTCGGTCCACATTTGTATTAAAAAACTATTTTTTAAAATTAATTTTATGTCATATTCTAATTTTCTGAGAAACTGAATTTGGGGCTTTCATGGGCTGTTTGTGCCTTGTTTGGCACAAGGGAAGTAGATTTCTGTTCTGCTCACCTAGCTGCCTGACAGGACAAGGGGGAAAAAACAAACACTATTGCAGACAGAGTTTGGGAATTAATGGCAAATCTGACACACTTATATTTTTTTTTAATTTTATTGCATATATTTTCAACTTTCTGAATCAATTTTATTTTGTTTGGTTTTATATGCAGTGTTTTTTTTTCCAATTCCAGACCTGTGAATTATTCATGGTTCCAATTTTTTTTATTCTATTTTTATAGCTTTTTTAATTATGTTTTGTTAACTTTCTGCATTTTTATAGTATACATTTCCTGCAATTCAGTATTTATGAATTATTTGTGCTTCCGTGTGACAATATATTATTTCAAGTATTTAATTAGATAAACTATACTTTTGGTCTGGTTCAAATAACCGGGGGAAAGGGCATGATGGGCCCTTTGGGAGCAACTGTAAGGCTGATGTTGCCCAGGGTGAATGTTGTACCTGAAAGAGTTCCTCTGCCAATACTTCACAGCAAAAGGATCAGATACTTTGCAGTGAAAAATCTGTTGTTTGTTCCCTGCCTGGAGCCTGCAGGGTGGGAAGAAAAATTAAACAGCTAAAACAACTTGATGTTTTGTCCCCTGAAGTACATCATTAGCAGGTTACTCACGTTTACTTGCATCAGCCGAAAACTGTGTTCTTGCCCTTTGTGAATTTATGATCCCTTGGCTCCAAGAGCACAAGATGGCGATGGACCATAAAGGCACATCTCCTCTCTGCTGACTTTCCTACAGACTGATGGGACCAGAAAGAGCCATAAGTTAAAGTAAATAAATAATAATAGAAAGTATTCAAGGGCCACAGCTGACTCTGTGACCTTTGTTGACCTTTGATGAACATGTTTCCGAGTGTGAGTGATAACGCCATGCCGATCGATAAAACCCAGAGGACCCATCAGCAGCCACAGGGGCTGAGAGAAAGACTAACTGCTCTCTTCAGCATCCAGAAAGTTTGTCAAGAGTCCGTGTGCACCCATCTGGGCTTTAATGGCATTCATTTAAAGGTTCTAATTCACACAAATGTGAACCAGGTGAAGTGACATCAGTGTAAAATCCTGCTACTTTCCCCTAAAGGCAGCAGTGGTCATTACAGATAAATTATTAAGAGAGGGATAGCAAACAGCCTGCTAATTATCAGAGCAGGGCACAGGCCTTCTGTACAGATTATAGTGAGCTCTACCCTTCCAGCCATGGATAATGAGGTAAATACTTCTTTAATATTAATTTATATATATATATATATATATATAGTATATATATATATATAAATAACACCATTTGTATTCAGTGCTTGATGTTAAGTGCTCTGCTGAGGGTCACATTCAGTTAGAACATTTAAATCAAATGGCAGGTATGTGGATTACGCTGATTATGCCTCAGCATTTAAATACCCTTGGTCCTACTATGGAATACACAACACACGAGTGCAGCACATTAGGGCAGAGCGGGTAGTCACTCAGCAAGAGGACTTGCGGGTGGAGGTGGAAGCGGAGTGGGAGAAAACAAAGAAAATCTCACACACACACACACACACACACACACACACACACACACACACACACACACTAAATAATGCAGAATTAAAATGAAATCATGGAAAGTGAAAACACAACTGAGATATTCTTCTAAATAACGGGTTTTACAGTATGTTCACACAGGTGTGCATTTCAAAGACATCACATCTGAGTTTTGCTTATGTATGTATGCTGCTATCCCTGTGCTGCTGCAATCCTGGAATTTCCCCACTGTGGGACGAATAAAGGCTTATCTTATCTTATGTAAACCAGAATTAGAGAACTGTCCACACAGAGAACGATAAAGAGATTAAATACAGCCGCAAGCAACTTCCAAGCAGGTCTGAAGTGGTCATTAACTTCATCCTCTCCAGTTACACTTACTGACTTAGTTAAAATAATAAGCAAATTGAAACCCTGATCATCCTCATCTGAGATTTTATTTCTGTCCTAACTGGGTCTTTAATCACCATTGGTCCTTCATTGCTCACCATCATTAACAGCTGACTGAGACAAGGTTGTGGTCCTTCCTATTTTAAACACGCTGAGGTAATTCCGTTACTTAAAAAAAACGAACCTCGATTGTAGCTTAGTTGTTAATTATTGAGCAATTTCTAAATTGGCTTTTATTAGCACAATATTAGAAAAGGTTGTGGAATGTCAGCTTAAAATGTTATTATGTAAATTAAAGATTAGTGACCTTTTTCAATCGAGTTTTCAGAAACTGCACTCTACCGAGACTGCTCTTTTGAAGGTGTATAATAATCTTTTAATGGCATCTAATCGTGGGGACTGTTCTGTTCTTATATTGCTTGATCTTAGCGCAGACCTCCGCCAAGCGCCACAGTTCCCACCCATACAGTGTTTGTGTGTATGTTTTCAGATTCCTTGACCATGAAAACATATGACTAGCAATTGGATTCACAATGATAGGATTAGTGGTTCAGTAGTAAAAGCATTACCTCCTTAGCAGAGGTAATAAACTGAAGTGTTGCTGTTGTGTCCATCTCCTCCATCTGCAAAGTGCCAGGCTGCGATCTGTCAAGGCATACCTCATGCCTCCCTTATTGGGGGGGCTTTCACACCTGTACTGACCTCATGCCTCCCTTATTGGGGGGGGGGGCTTTCACACCTGTACTGAGTACTTAAAAACTGTATTTATCGGCAGATGAAAGAAAACTGAAGCAAAAACAAACAAACAAACAAACAAACAAAAACTAAGCAAACAGCAACTGCAACATGAAGTATTTCCAACATATTTATTCAAATGTACACTTATATGGACACAATCTTGAGCCATAACTTTTTGGTAATGTGAAAATAATAAGCCAAGTAGCATAAAAAAATTGAGTGCTCTTGCTGTCAGGAAACAATGTTGGCACCAAATCACTGAAGTGATCTGCCACCAATGGGGGTAGATTGTGCTTTGCCACAAAATGACAAAACATCACTTCTGCTAGTGATGCATTGGATTTGGAAGGCGTTGGTTCTCTCACTGGCTGAAAATGTTCATCCATCGATCCTTGAATTTGGCTACACAGTTTTTGTGGCCCTGTGTAGCAAAGTGCGACTTCAGGTGGAAAATCCCTGATGCAGTCACTTTTAGCATTAGAGTCACACATATCAGGCGCAGCATTACTGGCGCCGGGATTCCTCTCTGTTCCGGAGCCGCAGGACAAAAGAAGGTGCGATAATGGTTGCCGTGGGTTTTATTGGGTTTGCGCTCCGCGGAAAAAAGGATTTGGAAGCCTCCCCAGCAGAGAGCTGGTTTTTGCGCAGCCCCTATAGCTGGCCGGGGAATTTCTGCCAAATAATCCGGCGCCGGACAGCTGGCCGTCTCAGCTTTTGCAGCGTAGTGTAAACACAGACACACTGGCGGGCCCTGCCCACCACTGTTTTCTGCGTGCTTTTGTGCCTAAAACTTTGAAGAAGGCGGAGTTTGTGTTCATCAGACATGACGACCAGCGCCCTCTATTGCCCCTGCACACATGTTGAAAATGGCCGTATCTGACAATGTTAAAGAATCCTTTAAAAAATTCCTGTATCCAAACGGTGATCCGGATCATCCCCAAAATTTAATCAGTTCTTCCTTGTACCATTTCCAACAAGGCCTGAAAGTTTCATCGAAATCCGTCCAAAACTTTTTGAGTTATCTTGCTAACCAACAGACAGACAGACAGACAGACAAACAGACAGACAAACAGACAAACGCTGGCAAAAACATAACCTCCTCCTGGCCTTCGGCCTGGCGGAGGTAATTAATAGGCTAAAGTTTCTGGCAAGTATATCTGGCTCTGCATTAGATTGGTTTAATTCATAGCTTTCTGAGAGGACTTTTTCTGTAAGGGTTAGCACATATTTTTCAATCTGTTAATGACATTTCTTATCATTTTTATGTGGATGACCTCCAGTTATACATGTCTTTTCAACCTCACCAGATTGACAGGCTCTTCACCCTGGTTAACTGTCTAACCCAGATCAGTGACTGGCTCTCCAGCGATTACTTCATCTTAAATCCCAATAAAACTGAGACCATGATTGTAGCTCCTTTTGATCTACATCTAGTAATCAGTCAGACACTTTCTTCTTTTTGCTCATATCTTTAGTCCAGTATTAGAAATTTGGGTGTTGCTTTTGAATCCCCCCTTGGTTTTAATTCCCATGTAAATTTCATTTCATGTTCATGCTTCTTTCATTTAGAATAGAATAGAATACAATATAATACAATAGGCTTTATTGTCATTGTACAGTTGTACAGCACAGTAAAATTGTGGGTGCTCCACCAGGCTACTGCGCAATAAAGTAATTGAGAAGAATTCGAAATAAAACAGTTACAGAACACACGATTAATCATACGACTGAGGTAAAGGTAAAAGTAAAAATAACAAATAGCATATTGGTATATGCACAGGTACGGTAGTGGTGTCGAGGGTGGAACTATGTACATAAGAGTGTGGCGTGCAGAACACATAATAGAGTACAATGGCCCAAGGATTATGGAAAATATGCATAATAGTGATTTTACAGATGGGTCAATATACATGAAACTGAGGAGTGCAACGACAGGTGAGTTATAATGATAATTAAAAGGTCCTCAGTTCTGTGCATGTGAGTGTTCAGAAGGAGAGGGGAGGGGTCTCTGACTGTTTGCAGTTCGGATGGCCCAGGGGAAGAAACTGTTTGTCAGTCTGGAGGTGTGGGACCTGACCGATCTGAATCGTCATCCAGAGGGAAACACGTCAAACAGGTGGTGGGCGGGATGTGAGGGGTCTCCTGTGATGGCCTTGATCCGCCTGAGACAGGAGGCTCTGGAGATGTCTTCCAGGGAGGGCAGAGGGCTGCTGATAATTTTTGGGCAGTGTTGATGACCCTCTGCACAGCTGTACTGTACTGTACTGTTCTCGGCCGTGGAGCTGGCGTACCACACACCCAGACAGTAGGTGAGCACACTCTCCACTGAGCAACAGTAGAAGGCCAGCAGCAGCTTCTGGTCCAGGTTGTGCTTCCTCAGGATACGGAGGAAATGCAGCTGCTGCTGGGCTTTCTTCACCAAGGACTTGGTGTTGACAGTCTTGGAGAGGTCAGGGGAGATGTGGGTGCCCAGGAACCTGAAGGTGGGGACGTTTTCCATGCGAGCGCCATTTATTGGGGGGTCTCATCTATTCTTCCTGAAGTCCAGAATGAGTTCTTTGGTTTGTTGGACATTCAGTTCCAGGTTGTTTGCTTGTCACCACAGCAGCAGACTCTCTACCTGCGCCCTGTATGCCTTTTCGTCATCATCGGTGATGAGCCCAAACAAGGCGGTGTCATCTGCGTATTTCACAATGACGGTGATTGGGTGGGTGGGAATACAGTCAAAGTAACAGACACAAAGCAACATTCCAAATTGAGAACCATTGTTTCTTCAAGTCAGCTTGAAAAAATAATCCATGCAATTGTGTCTTTACGACTAGATTATTGAAATGCTTTGTTTACTGGTTTAGACAAATCTTCACTTTCTCGTCTCACAGCCACATGACTTACATGTTCTTGGAAGCGAGTGACAGGATTCGAGACCCAGAAAGAAGACACAGACTCAGAAATAAACTCAATTATCTTTATTGTGTAGTGTATGTATGGGTGTGTACGTGTATGTATGACTATAGCAGCCGGGGCAAGCAGAGTACTGTACAGCCTGGCAACCCCATGGAAGAGCAGAGACAGGGGGAATTAGTGTCAACACTCTGGAGAAATAGTTCAATTATGTTTAGTCTTACTGTTGGCGAGTTGGTGAACAGCTCAGGCTTGGGCCCCGAAGGCTCCGGCCAGGGAGACAGTGTCTTCAGGCCCAGTTACAGAGGGAATGGAAGGAGGGTTTGGTGAAGTGCAGGGAGTGCTCGGTCCACCGCCAGGAGGAGGAGTTCCGCCACCACGGATTTCCACCTGTGTACAGGGGAGTAGAGCGTAGAGTGGTGATAATGATGAGGGAGGCTTACTTGGCATTGGGGAGTGGGTACTCCCAGGAGAATGACGAAGTAGAGCAGGATTCTCTGGAGAACAACGAAATAGAGAAGAATTTTCTGGAGAACGACGAAGTAGAAAAGAATTTTCTGGAGAACGACGAAGTAGAGAAGGAATTTCTGGAGAATGACGAAGTGGTGTAACGGTCTCATCAGACCAGGGAGTTAGACGACTCAGTGCAGACCAGAGGGCAGCACGGCTTAAATAGTTAGGCTGATGAGGACAACAGGCGTGCGTGCAGCTGTGGAGGATAAGGCAACAGGTAGGCAGAGTGGATCACCACAGTGAGATCATATTACCCCCATATTACAGTATATCCTTTTCATTGGCTACCAGTGGATTTTAGAATTTGTTTTAAAGTTCTCACACTTACTTATAGACAGTGATGGGCAAGTTGCTAAAAAATAGTAACTAATTATAGTTACTAGTTACTTCTTTTCAAAAGTAACCGAGGCACTTTACCAATTACTTCATGATTAAAGTAACTAGTTACCTAGAAAAGTAACTTTCACATTGTTATAAAGGGATTTTATAACAGTGAGCGGCGTGATGACGTAGCCGACTGGTACCGTTATCACGCCGACCTATATCTCTTTTGCTGACTCTCTCACACTGGCATAGTTAGGAGCTGAGTGCTCATTTGTATGTACTGTATTATTGTGACTTTCTGTAATAAAGTTCAATTCCAGCACAGCACACTCGTCCGTGGTCATTCCCAGGTTTGTGGAGATAACATATGGGGTGAGAGTTAAACCGTTGAGGCATGCGTGAAGCCACCACAGCCATTTCTGGAAAACCCCGGCAAACCACCTGTTCCATGGCCACACTGGCTAGACGCTTTCAAGACATATGTAGCAGCATTGGATTTGGGAGAACTGGACAAAGGACAGAAACGGGCGCTACTGGTCCACAACCTGGGCATAGAAGATGAGAGAATTTTTCATATACACTACTGTTCAAAAGTTTGGGGTCACTTAGAAATTTACTTATTTTTGAAAGAAAAGCACTTTTTTTCAATGAAGATAACTTTAAACTAATCAGAAATACACTCTATACATTGCTAATGTGATAAATGACTATTCTAGCTGCAAATGTCTGGTTTTTGGTGCAATATCTACATAGATGTATAGAGGCCCATTTCCAGCAACTATCACTCCAGTGTTCTAATGGTACAATGTGTTTGCTCATTGCGTCAGAAGGCTAATGGATGATTAGAAAACCCTTGTGCAATCATGTTAGGTCTGCAATGCTGTAATAGCTGCAAATGGAGGATTCTTTGATGAAAGCAAAGTTTGAAGGAAAAAATTATTATTTCAAATACAAATCATTATTTCTAACCTTGTCAATGTCTTGACTATATTTTCTATTCATTTTACAACTCATGGTGGTAAATAAGGGTGACTTTTCATGGAAAACACAAATTAATTGTCTGGGTGACCCCAAACTTTTGAACGGTAGTGTACTTGAACCAATGGACTCATTCGATGATGCTGTGGAACTGTTAGCTAGCTACTTTACTACACCCGACAACGTGGTGTTGCGGCGCATTAGGTCTTGCCAACGGTGACAAAAAGCTAAGCCCGTTGACCCCACACCTTATGGAGACGGTGTCAACATTGTGGGCCCTGAGGACTGGTCAGGACTGCAGCGTGTGGTGAAGCTAAACAGCGTCAGTGTACAATGTTGGTGGCCACCGCTGCCTCATGGTCCCTAGTAAATGAGGCCACGGTAAGGAGGCTTACTCCCTGGCGACCTGATGCGGTGGAACTGCCAGACGACGAATGACTGGCAGGAACATCATGTTCGTGGTGCAGTACGGTGATAAGAAAATTCCAGCGTTCCGGCTCCAGGTAACACGCCAGGGTGATAATGTTATGAGGTGGGATTTGTTCTGCAAACTTGGTTTCACCCTCACGGTTTCCGGGCAGACCATCGACGGCCCAGGTCCGTTATACCCAGACTTCACAGACGTGAGTACAGCTGAGGAGCACAGCCCAGAAAGTGAATGTAGTGTAGAGAGTGGATACAGCATGGAGAATGAAAACAACATCGAGAGAGAACAGCAACCGGATTCACCTCAGTTCCTCTCCCAGCGTGAGCCTCCAAGAGCTGCTGCAGAGCCGCAGGAGAGGGAGCCCGCGTCTATCGGGAATGACGATGACGAGAGTACAGCCATCCCGTGCACACAGGAGGTACGCTGCCCGGAAGGGGGACAGCGACCGGACTCACCTCCGATCCTCACCAGGCATGAGCTTCAGACAGCCGTCGTAGAGTCACAGGAGAGGAAGTTTGTGGAGAACAGGGACCCCGGTGACTGAATACGGCCTGGCGCATGTCCCATTACCAACAACAGCGGTACTTCACCCCGACCTAAACTAGCACCAGACGAAAGTGAGAAAGAACCAGACTGCTTCAGAATCCTCGCTCAGCACCAATCTACAGGAGCCATGGCTGAGTCAACGGGTGAAGAGTCTGTGACCGTAAATGACACAGGAGAGACGCCGGACGTCTTCAGGATCCACGACCAGCAGTGGCCTCCAGGGACTGCCACTGCAGTGTTGGGTGAAGAGTCCATGACCCAACAGGATGTAACAGAACTGCCACAGCCTGGATGCCCCGCATCAAATGTGAGTACCACACCATTACAATCACAACACCATATGCAGCCGTACAGAGCGCCACTCACGGTAATGAACTGGGTTCGGGCCCGCGGAACCAAGCGACCAGGCTCCCTGTCTGCCTTTACATCATCACCACCACTGACCACCACTGACGCATATGAAGATAGTGACAAAGCTGAGAACAGCCACCGTTCAGATGGCGAATGGATTGGGACGGCAGCCAGCTATCCGCGGGAGGTGAGAGCAGCTGTTGCAGATCGGGATGCGTCGTTGGAGCCATTCCAGCTAGTGTGGGATCCAGTCTGGGACATTGCTGATGAGTGTGCCATGGCTCCAAAGGGATGGCACCCAGGCCTGCTGAAATTGGCACCGCCACGGGCGCGTCCACCATGGGCCCAATACAAGGCCCCTCCAGCAGAACCGCCTTCCCCATGGAAGACTGGGAGGAAAAAGTAACTGTTTAGTTAGGAGCACGGCTGCCAAGACGAGTGGCAGAATTATCCACTCAGCCGCGTTGGGTTGAGCGGCGGTCCGCCCGCTAACCCTAGTTCAGTGTGTTAATTATTGTTGTTTATGCCAAATTGGGGAGGGTATCAATTGATTAACGTGTTCTGTGTCTTTTTCCAAGAGGGTGGGGGGGGGGGGGTGTTATAAAGGGATTTTATCCAAAATTTCTTTATTGAAGTTTTTGTAGTATACAAACAGACAGATCTACATACAAATGACTGTGCACAGCATGTCAGAAGGTGTCATAGTCATCACAGATCCACATCATTCAAATTGGGCATCCACTGCACACCAGCCACCCACACACACAGACACAGGGACGGTGGGGGAAGGGGAGCTGGGGGGGGGGGCTCAGATAACTAATAAAAAGAAAATATAAAAAAATAAAAAATTATAAAATTTAAAAATAAAAAGAGGACGCTAAAATCATATACACATATACATACTGTATACATATGCATACATATTGTCATGACGGCCTCTGGGCCGTCATTAGTGTCATTAGCCCCAGCTGCGCACAGACCAACAGGTGTGAATCAACGGCTGTTAAAAACCAGTGTCGCTGACAGCCCGGGACGGAATCGTCTGTCTTCCTCAACGGAGAATGAACCTGCACTCCGCTCTCTGGTCTCGTCAAGAATATCTCTTGTCTCGTCTGGAACTTTGTCTGTCTCGTCAAGAACTTTGTCTGTCTCGTCAGGAACTTTGTCTGTCTCGTCTGGAACCTCGTTTGTCTCGTCAAGAGCTTCACTTGCTGCATCCAGGAACTCTTCCCAGCGTCAAGCAAGTAAGCGCACCATTTGCTACTCAACGCCAAACCTTTACCCCTGTGCACAGGTGGACCACCTTGGCGGCGGACCTGTGTCCCCAGCTGACGGGGTAACGCCATCGCGTCTTCGTAGCGGCTCGCTACCACCACGCCTACCGGTACGTCTTGCTCCTCAATTGCCAGAACTATTATTGTATCAATTACAGGAGTATTGGCCAACGTTATCGGTGGAATCACTGTCATCAGCATCAGCTGTGTCGTCATTGTCACTGTGTGTGGAGTCACTAACCTCGTCTTTGTCTGCATCATCATCTGTGTCATCGTCATCCCGGTCTGTGGAGTCACAGCCGGCGTCATCGTCAGGATCATCGTCATCCCGGTCTGTGGAGTCACAGCCGGTGTCATCGTCAGGGCTGTCATTGTCACAGCCGGCGTCATCGTCAGGGCTGTCATTGTCACAGCCGGTGTCATCGTCAGGACTGTCATTGTCACAGCCACGGGGAGTAACCCCAGCACGGTCACGGACGCCTTCACCTCCACGCTGCCCGGCCGCTGGAACTCAGCAGAGCAAAGCCAGTGCTGCTCTCAAGTAAGCCTTGTTATCTGCAGCTCTTTGCTAGTGTGGAGCATTAGTAATTTGTCTCTGCTTATCTGTTCCAGGGTTGCCGGGTCTCTGTCCAGGTCGCTCAGCTCCAGTGACCAGAACGATATCCTCGCACTCACACTCGCATTACACTCACTCACAATCAAATAAAGATTATTGTCACTATCTGCTCGTGTCAGTGTCTGTCTCCTGGGTCCCGAAACATGTCACATATATCAGATTAGTGACATCAGTACTTCAGTAAAATGATTTTAAAAAAGAGGGACTCGTCCATGTGTATATACAGTGGTGTGAAAAAGTGTTTGCCCCTTCCTGATTTCTCATTTTTTGTATGTCACACTTAAATGTTTCAGATCATCAAACTAATTTAAATATTAGACAAAGATAACAAAAGTAAACACAAAATGCAGTTTTTAAATGAAGGTGTTTATTATTAAGGGAAAAAAATCCAAACCTACATGGCCCTATACGAAAAAGTGACCCCCACACACACACCGTTAAAACATAAATTAACTGTGGTTTATCACATCTTTGGAAAGCTGTGTTCAATTTCTCTAGCCACACTGATTACTGCCACACATGTTCTCAATTAAGAAATCACTTAAATAGGACCTGCCTGACAAAGTGAAGTAGACCAAAAGATCCTCAGAAGCTAAACATCATGCTGTGATCCAAAGAAATTCAGGAACAAATGAGAAACAAAGTAATTGAGATCTATCAGTGTGGAAAAGGTTATAAAGCCATTTCTAAAGCTTTGGGACTCCAGCAAACCACAGTGAGAGCCATTATCCACAAATGGCAAAAACATGAAACAGTAGTGAACCTTCCCAAGAGTGGTTGGCCGATCAAAATTACCCCAAAAGTGCAGTGATGACTCATCATTTGACTCATCCTTTGACATCCCATGACTCACTCTTTATACTGCGGACTTCTCACACAACACAACACATTGCCATCTACAGAAGTTCTCTGATGACTCTGCGATCGTTGGTCTCATCTCCAGCGGAGATGAAGCTGAGTACAGAGGGCTTATCCAGGACTTTGTGGACTGGTGCCATCGGAACTGCCTCCAGATCAACGCGAGGAAAACTAAGGAGCTGGTGGTGGACTGCCGCAGGCATGGGCAGCCCCTCACAGCACCAGTAAATATACAGGGAACAGACATCGAGATGGTGACATCCTACAAGTACCTGGGTATTCATCTGAACAATAAACTAGACTGGTCACACAATACTGACACACTCTACAAGAAGGGACAGCGCAGGCTGTTCCTGCTGAGGAGACTCAGGTCTTTTGGTGTACAAGGGGCGCTGCTGAAGTCATTCTATGACACGGTGGTGGCATCAGCCATCACTTTTGGAGTGGTCTGCTGGGGCAGTGGCATTACTGCAGCCGATAGGAAGAGACTGAACAAACTGATTAAGAAAGCTAGCTCTGTCCTGGGGCAACGCCTTGATCCGATGGAGGAGATAGGATAGAGAAGGACGGTGGCTAAACTGTCATCTCTGCTGGAGTCCGAGTTCCACCCTATGCAGGACATACTGGATGCACTGAGGAGCTCATTTAGCAGCAGACTACATCATCCCAGGTGCACAACCGAGAGGTTTCGTAGGTCCTTCCTACCAACGGCTGTCAGACTGTACAACCTAAGCAGGGCTGCTCGCAGAGATAGCAAAAAGACGTAACAAACTAATAGTTTTTGGTTGTTTTTTTTTTGAATGCAAAAGATGCAATAGACTTACACAATGGTCCTCTCCGGCATACAACTAGGAACATACCGGTCGCTATGGAGGGTGAGAATATGTATGGGCACATAATCATACCATGTAGGATAACTAAATAGACGGTTATGCTGTTTCATCCCACCTAGCAACAATGCTCTGCACTGTGTGTGTTTATATATTTACATATTTATTCCATCTAGCTACAATGCTCTGCACTGGGTGTGTTTATATTTATATATCTATATATTTATTCCATCTAGCTACAATGCTCAGCACTGGGTGTGTTTATATTTATATATCTATATATTTATTCCATCTAGCTACAATGCTCCGCACTGTGTTTTTATATATCTACATATTATTCCATCTAGCTACATTGCTCCGCACTGTGTGTGTTTATATACTTGCATATTTATTCCACCTAGCTGCAATGCTCCGTACTGTGGGTGTTTATATATTTACATATTTATTCCATCTAGCTACAATGCTCTGCACTGTGTGTCTGTGTGTGTGTGTGTGTATATATATATTTTATAGTAATATGTACATATGTATATTAGCTGCTCTTGCTTGCTTGTTTTTTTTTTTCTTGCCTTCTGATTGTTGCTCTGAGTGTTGCTATCCCTGTGCTGTTGCAATCCTGGAATTTCCCCGTTGTGGGACTAATAAAGGCTTATCTTATCTTATCTTATCTTATCCAAGAGGTCACAAAAGACCCCACAACAAAATGATTTTGTCCCTGATATTTAAAAAAAAATCAATTTTCCAGACGGATTTTTCAAGAAAAGCTGGTCATTGTGATGAGAGGTGGCCAACCCTGAAGCTAGTAGGCTTGTCTCAGCCGAGGAAAGGGTTTGTCTGTCATCTTCCATATTAGCAACGGGCAGTATCCTCGGATTGCAGCCTCTGAGGAGTGCTGCAAATTATCTTGCTGGGAATGCCTGTTGTTTGCCACTGATCGAGTAGATACTTGGAGCCTGACAGGGTTTACAAACTTGAGCGGTCTACTGTCACACCATGATGATTTAGGCATCATGGTGTGGCAGTTTAGGCACGTTTAGGCAGTTTAGGCACGTTTAGGCAGTGTTCGCCAAACGTATAAAAATTGGTCTAAAACGCTGGGATACGCTGAAATTTTCATTTTTGGCTGTATGCATCGTGTATCCTAAACTACTTGGACATACAGTATAATTAAGTAATAGTAACTTAAACCAACTAATGCTTAGCGTGTTGCCAACATTCACAACTTATGCACAACAACAGTATAACATCTGCATGGCGCAGTCATGCCAAGCTGCTGTTGCCTTCCAATCCATGAATCCTAGATTTGGGAGAGATCATCTCTGTTCAACCGAGATGATTTTCCCCTCCAGAGACCATGGTGGGGGCGTGACCGACCTGGCAGAGCTGTCAAATCTGTCAGGTCGGTCGTGCCTAAAACAGCTGATGTGACACATCAGGAGCATCAGATAACAGTTGTCACAACCTGACTCAAAGGCACGCATAATGATGCCGATAAAAAAGTTTATTTTCAACAAAGTGAAAAAAATAAAACCAATATAATACATGGAGTGTGCTTTTGATGGGAGGCGCAGCCACCAGGAAAGTAAACAGCTGCGCTCTGCGCTTCAGGCGATCAGCTGATTGAATCCTCCTCCTCCGGTGTTCTGACATTTTGGCATATCTATTACAACAACATAGGACAGATGATTGTAAATGTAAAAAAGAAAACCCTGACAGGTCCTCTGTGTGTGTGTGTGTGTGTGTGTGTGTGTGTGTGTGTGTGTGTGTGTGTTGTATGCGCCACAGGCAGAGAGCTTTGTATGGATTTTTCCTGTGAACCAATGCTGCAAATATGCCATTTGCTCCCTAAGTGAAACGTTCTGCGGGTGGAAAACTAGAATTATAAGAGGCTGAGAAATAAGATCTTTCCTTATTCACCATTACACATTGTTGTCCGTCACACAGATAAGACGAAAACATTGCATGGTCAGATCAGAAAAACTGATGTAATTTTTTTTTGTAACTAAAATGTAATGATTTATTGCATCAAAAGCTGATTTTTGTAGGTCCAGTAAAACAGCTCCCACAACCTGACCTTGATCTATTGACTTTTTTTATTTAAAATCTGTTCAGTTAAGTAGATGTTAGCACTCTCAGTTGAATGATTCAGTCACAAGCCATAGAGAGGATGTCAGTAATTATTAGACTCCATATACTCCAATAATTGTGTAGCAACAGTTTTTTTTTTCTAAAACTTTGGAAAAAATTGGTAATATACAAACAGACACATACCTGATTTACAGCTCTAGATTCAAATCCCTTACCATTTTAGCCAGTGTCCAGCCAATGTAAAACATTCCATGGGTGGGACATCTTGCACACATAGCAAGATAATTTAATTAATGGATTACATTGTGGGCTTATTAATGTCAGGCTAAAAACAGACCCTTTCAGACAGAGCTTTAAGAGCATGATCAGTCTACTTTATCCTGCCTTGAGAGCTCTTATTGTGGGAAAAATCTGAAGAAAATCAACATGATATTGCCAATAATTTCTTCATTTTGGAATGAGAGTTGGCAACACTGCATAAAGCTATGTTGATATTACCTGAATGATTAAGGATTTAATCCGATGTGCAGTGATCCAAAGAAAATGTCCATTATCCACAGTGCAAATGTCTCCTGTGACAGAGACATGATCCAGTCCCTCAAATTCCTTTAAAAGATCAAAATCCATTTTTGAATAATCTTTATCTAGGTAGCAAGTAAATGCATTTTAATTTCAGTGGATCATAGTCTCAGCTGTCTGTTGAAAAGTGACTGCTATCCCGTTGTCAGTCTGTAACGGCGTATCTGGCAATCAGTTGGTTTAATTCTTGCTGGGTCACAAACTGTCCAGATGCATACCTGTGCTTGAAATCCAGCCTTGGGTGTTGAGACAAGTATTTCCACTTTACATCCAGCTGTGGTTGTTCAGAATACAGCAGATTCACTAACACGGTGTTGTTAGCATAGCATAGCACTAGCTTTGTCGGAGCTAAAGCTTGCCTTTAGGCTCTTTAGTTCACAACCCACCAATATGCTTAAGTCTTTAACTGTGACAAAGGAAAAATAATCTATTTCCACAAAAACAAGGTAGCTTCATCTTTTCCTCAGCTCAGTAATTTAGACTCACAGGCTCTCTGCAACAGGTCACGTCAACTGACGGCTGCGTCAGCTACATAGAGTCAGTTTGTATATTCATTTATTTGCACTAAAAATATCTATCCATATTAATAAAATGAGTAACACATCTGATCAAATTTCAGTAACTGTAACACATTACTGAATTTTTAAACAGTAATTCCATTACACAGCAAGTTACTGCAAAAGTAGTGGCGTTACAGTTATACATTACAAAGTAACATGTTACTGTTACTTCCAACACTGCTTATAGCGCACTATATGGACAAGCCCCGTCCTATTTATCTGATCTCCTTCTCAAACATTCTCCTGCTCACACTCTTAGAGCTGAAGCCCAAGACTTGTTAGTTGTTCCTTTTACAGGACTCAAGACCAGGGTGGCAGAGCCTTTCAATCTGTAGCTCCAAGGCTCTGGAATAATCTTCCACTCCAGCTACGTTTAGCTGACTCTGTGGACTCTTTTAAAAATCAGCTGAAGACTTTTTTGTTTAACGAGGCTTTCCGTTGAATTTCAATTCAGCTGCTTTTTAAGTCTGACATTTTTAAATTATTTAATTTTTTTTAATTACTTTTACTGTGCCTTTATTAAGTTGTTTTTATTCTATTTTATTGTACAGTGCTTTATAAATAAACTTTGCTTACTTAAGCTTCAAGGTCTTCTGTTATTTTGCAACAGCATTTAAAACCTAAGGTCTGCTACACATTAGTGTTTTAAGCAGCACTATGTAAGTTTCTTGTTCCTTGTAGGAACACTGAAAAGGCTATGGTGACCACGACCCCAGTCCCAACAGCCAACCACAGGGCGTTCTGCTGTTGATGGCTGTGAAAGATTTCTTTATTTTATCAACTGATATCACAGTGTTACTGTTATTATGCTCCTAGACACAATATATCATGTTTCTTTCTTAGACACAGACTCTAGCCTTATCAAGGTCAGTTTTATTTAATTTCAGTGAACCTGTAACCACGTGGCAACCACGTGGCAACCACGTGACAACCCGATCCTCAGGGCAGGAGCATTATACCAAATTAATTACACCTGTGGATGCACACCCCATATATATCCCCTGCATCCACCCACTCTTCCTCTTTCTATCCTCCTGGTCGGTAAGAGCTTATACCATCTGTTTGACATTTTGTTTGGTGCTGTTTGGGCTGCCTTACTCTGAGTACCCCATTGCTGTGTCATAAAATTATTGTGTTTTCTGCTGAATGAGAGAAGGTTTGCAGCGGCTGTATAGCATGTCGTGCACTGTCCGTGCCTGCTTGAGGTATGTAAAATACACTTGCCTTCTTTTCAGCCAGACCTGTTAACAAGTTTAGCAGCGTGAGGTATGTCTACCCTTACCTGCTTAAGGTTTGTGATGTATTTTGTGCCTTCTCTTCAGGCAGAAGAATTGTTTCACAGCTTAACAGCATGCGCTATACTTATCTGCTTGAGATATATGATAAATTTTTTGCCTTTGTCAAAGAGGAATTACTTAACAGTTAACAGCATGGTACAATTTGCCGTTAATTCTGTATTGTTTGTTTTTCTCGACTGACAGCCGTCTTCTTAAAAAAAAATGAGACGTCTTCTTTGTCTTGGTACTGAGCGCTCCTGTGCTTGGTGCACTCTCTCCACCCTTTGTGGGGGAGTAGCACTTCATTCAGGTGGGAACTGAAATCTGATATTTCTATGTTGTCTTATGGCTAGTGTGCTTGTACCTCATGGAACAGCCCTTTGGCTTGTTTATAACAACAATAGTAATAATAATGAGAATAACTGTCTTGTTTTTTCTCCTATTGTTCTCCTGGAGGAGTAATGGCTTCCGCGGGGAGTGAAGGAGGAGGAAATAGCCCGGACACTGGTATACATCAGCCCAGGGCTCTTTTCCTCTAGCCTTAGCTGCTCCAGCTGGAACCGGGAAAGCCAGCAGGAAGTGGAAGCAGATTGAGTAAAGCCAGCTGTGCGACCCATGGGTGGACTTCATGCAGAGGCAATTGGAGGAGATGCATAAGACCATTGGACATATAGCAGCAAATCAACATCGCCTTTTTGGTATGCCACTCCAGGCTCCAGTATGTGCCCCGGGACCGCATCCTGATGCAGTGGCCCTCACGGCCTCTGATAACTGTGGTAAGGCCATCAGCTCCGGCTGTGGCTCCAGTGGGTGAATGGATGTCTCTGAGGATGAAGAGGAGGACGACAGTGACCTTCTGGTCGAGAAGGACCATCCTGAGCCCTATGATGTGTCTCAGGGCACTGCTCTCTAGAGCAGCATCAGCTGCTGGGCTTCTTCCTCCTTCTCCTTTTCCCTCCTTTTCCCTGCCGAGCAGGGAAAAGCAGGGTTTGGAAAAAGTCCAAAACCCAGCTCATGACAGACCCCCCTCCCCCAATGGGTGGATCCAGGAGACATCAAAGAACAACAAAGAAAAAAGAAACCTGCTCCCCAGGAGGAACTACCACAACTACCCAGGGCGGGTGGTGGGGAAAACAGGCCAGGAAGGAACAACAATACAGTAAAGAATCCCCACAACAGAACACAAATCACCCCTCCCTCTCCCAACTTCAGGAGCAAGAGGCTCGGGAGGCCGCCCAAAGTACCAAACCCCATGGTCCAAATGATGAGGCCAGTCAGGTGGCCTACCAGCATCCCAGGCCAGCTGAACAGTCAGGGGTAACGAGTTAGGTGGCCTGCCAGGGAAATTTGGCCACCTAACCCAACGGCACAGTACATCAGGCTACCGGCCTGGGTACTTTAGCCACCAGCTCGGGAGAGGCGGACCGGATGGCGGCTCCCCCACTGGGAGACCCACAACAGAAAAGGGGAGTCAAGGAGAAGGGGCCCCGGCATTGGACAGCGATGGGGAGGACACCACTATACCCACAGTGGTAAGGAACAGGAGGGTAGCTGCACCCACGGTGGTCCCCACTTGGGACATGGCTGCACCCACGGTGGTCCCGGTCTGGGACTTTGCAGCACCCACAGTGGCTCCGGGCTGGAGCTCTGCAGCACCCTCGGTGGTCCTAGCTTGGGACTGGGCCGCACCCATGGTGGTCCCGGCCTGGGACTCAGCAGCATCCAAATGACCCCAGGACTGGAGTTGGGCCACACCCGCGGTGGTCCCTGCCTGAGACAAAGTTGCACCCACGGTTGGCCCCAGCTGGGCCTATGTAGCACCCACGGAGGACCCTGACCGGGCCATGGTTGCACCCATGGTGGAACCTAGCTGGGCCCCTGCTGCACCCTCGGTGGGATCTGGCTGGGCCACTGCTGACCCCAGTGCCGCCTTAACCATGGGCCAGGTGACCCACATGAGTACCCGAGCCAGGAGGCGATCAATCACAGGCACCCTGGGCTGTAGCTGAGTACCCATGACGACCTCCTCAGCGGGGAAGGAAGGACCCCTGGTGACCTCCAGTGGGCCTGGATCCTCGGACTCATCCGGTGGCGAAGAACTCTCTCCGGCAACCCTGGAAGAGGACAGAGAGCAAGAGGGGTCAGGGTCGCCGGCAGTGGTGGAGCCTGGCAAGGCGAGCTCAGGTGCAGCGTGCAGCTGCATCTGGCTCCCCTCCCCCTGAGCTAGGCAGAATTGCTCTAATACGTAGAAGAATAAAACAAAAGAGATCACTTGCCTTAGCTTGAGCTCCACCGCCATCCAGGACTCCAACGATCCAGGCAATGTTCTCATGGGCTTGGCCTCCTGGAGGTTCAGCTCAGGCACTGACTTTGCTACGGCGGCATCCGCAGCAGGCATGATAGTCACTGCAGTCTTATCAGCCCCAGCTGGCGTGCTCCACGCAGGAGATTCCTTCGGCGTGATGGCTGGGGTCTAGCTCACCATTGCTATGGGGGCAGGATCCTCCCGGAACTCTAACTCCTCCTGGTCCCAGCAGTTCAGCTCTGGCGCTGGCGTACACTCGGAAAAAACAGAAGAGAGCAAGGAGAGGGCTGGTGAGCAGTTCATAGCTGCAGCAGGTGGAGAGCTCTCTGAGGACTGCACACCCAGACACTCTCTACCAGGGATCAGGCAAGAAATTTCATCAGTTTTACAAACAAAGAGAGGGAAAACTTGCCTGTTCTCCTGGCTTGTGGTGTCTCCTGCTGCAGCTGGCGAGGTGAAGTTCCTCACTATAGCTATAGCAGGTCTGGGCTCCTCCACTGGCTGCGGAGAAGCCTCCCAGATCTGCGCTGTAGAGGAAGAGGTGGCTGCAGATCTGTCCTCCAAGCGGCGATCTATTTCTGTCACCAACACCAATCTGTGTTTCTCCCAGTTTCCCGCAGAAGGAGTGGGCATGAGCTCTGGAGATGAGGGCGGAGCTGGAGCGGGAGGACAGCAGGAAGAGGAAGGCTTCCTCCATCGCGAGTGCTTCTTCTGGAATGGAGATGGCTTCTGCGTCGGAGAGTCCCTCCCAAGCTCCACATAAGGCAGGGAGAAGATGGCGTGGACAATGTCGGCTGACTCTGGGAAAAAACAGAGGTTGGGACACTCCTCCAGCACCTCCATTGCAGTGTCCCGAGCACCTGAACATCTTGGGAGTACACGGCCCCAGCGTCCACGAAAAGGCGTTCTCCAGGAGCTCCAGTCCGTGCAGCTCTTTGTCCCTCCAAAAGTCCATGATGCTCAGCAAACAGGTAGAAAAAAAACAGATGGATGAAAAAATAATACACACAACACTTCCACGGGTTTTCTTAATATGGCCAGTTCATTCTGTCACATCCGTGTGCTTTAACGCAGCGCACAGAGGATAAGAGATGAAAACCCAACACAGAAGAGTGTTGTGTGTGAATTTTATTGAACACAGAGGTGATACACAAATGGATCTTGACTAGGCTCTAATGAGCATGCAGAGAAAGACACAGGATTCAATCAACTGTACTCTTCAGTTCATTGGATAATAGAGGCGGAAGAATGGGCCCCACGAGCTCTCAGACGGGACTGGGCCGTGGAGAAGAAGGGCAATAATAATAATAAGGAGAAAAGCCCCTGGCAGAACAGTGGGCAACGTACTTAAAATTGGAGACTCCACAGAGAGGCCAACTCTGAAGTGGGCATGACATCCATTGAACCAGCGACATACAGATGAGCAAACAAGACGACTTAAATACTAAGGAACATAAATGAGCAGAGTGAATGCAGGTGTGCGCGTGTGCTGAGTGCAGCGTGTGTGCGTGTGTATGTGCATGAATGAGTGTGGATGGGATGATGAGTGCAGGTGTGGTAAATGCATGTGTTTGCGAACATGAGTGTGTGTGTGTAAGTGAGTGAGTGTGCAGAGTGGAAACACAAATGACTTGCAGCTGTTGAACGCTGACAGGAGGAGGGGGCGTGGCTGTCGGCTGTCAGGAAGCAGGCAAACCCAAAGGCTCTCAGCTGCCTGACAACATGAAACTGGCAGATAACAGACACAAAAATAATAAGAGAAAAGCAGCCACGTCATGAAGTAGGGTTTGGAAAAAGTCCAAAACCCCGCTCATGACACAAGTCTTGGATGGTGTGCTGAAGGTGGGCCCTACCTTTGCATTGCTAGCTGGAGTGCCCCCCACAGGCAGCAAGTAAATATGCCACCCTAACGACAAGTGTTGTGCCACTGATGAGCTAGTGGCTAGCATCTACCAGTCTGTGGCTATGGCCTCTAGGCTGGCAAACGCTAATACACTTCTTTTAGTGTATTTAGAGGGTCTGACAAGGGACCTAGAGTCAAAAGCGTAACTGACCCTCTGCCAGAGTTGGTAAGGATTGTGGACACTGTGATTCAAGGAGCTAGCTTTCAGGCTACAGCTCTTGGGAATTCCTTGGCCAGCTGACCATGGCCGGCAGCATGTGTGGTTGAGCCAGTCTGGATTGGTGGATATGGACAAGGCTGCTGTTTTAGAGGCTGCGGTAGCACCTGGTGAGGTCTTTGGGACCACAACAGAGGCAGTGTTGGATGAGGTGAGAGTGTGCATGCAGTCCTTTCATCGGCCAGGGCCACCCAGGTCGAATGTCCGGAGACCTGTTGAAGGGTGTGAGAACCCACAACGGCTTTGTTTCAGAGCCCGGTTCCTTTCAGAGCTCTGGTCACCCGAGTTAGAGGGCCTCTTGGCAGCAGGTACAGGTTCAGCAGCACTCACGTCCACGCTCTTGGCAGCGTATAGGCCGTGGTCCTGCCAAGCCCTGCCAGCATCTCTGACAGTCCACTTCCCCTGATGTCAACCTTCTCCGTAGTGCACCTCATGAGTTGGCGTCAGTGCACCTCATGTCCATGGGTGATCGATACACTGGAGTGTGGATAAAACCTACAATTCAGATCTCCTTCCCCAGCTTCAAGGGATTCTGGAAGAAAAAGTAAGGAGGACACTCTTTCCATGGTTCTGGGCAGCGAGGTCTCTGCCCTGCTGGGAAAGAATGTAATATTTGTAAAAAACTGGTGAGCAATTTGTACAAATTGGTGAGCACAAATCACCCTTCATGGACATCACTTGTGGTGTGCCCCAGGGGTCAGTTTTGGGACCCAAACTCTTTATTTTGTATATAAATGACATATGCCAAGTATCAAAAATTCTGAAATTTATTTTGTTTGCAGATGACACAAATATCCTTTGCACTGGTGAGAATTTGCAGCAGGTTTTAGAGGCGGTCACAACTGAAATGAAAAAGTTAACGCAGTGGTCCAACAAAAATAAATTATCTCTAAATCTAAAAAAAACAAAGATTATGTTGTTTGGAAATTATAAAATAAATCATGAAATAATGGTAACGATAGATGATACCAGAATAGAAACGTACAGGAAAATAAGTTTCTGGGGGTGACGCTAGACAATAAAATCTGCTGGAAACCTCACATCAGTCACATCCGGGCCAAGTTAGCAAAATGTGTAGGCATACTGGGGAAGACAAGACACATCTTGGACTATAAATCATTGGTCTTATTGTACAATTCACTGTTTTTACCTTATCTTAAAGGCCAAATGTCACGTAATTCTTTTTTCTAAATGACAACGAATTTAGATAAAATACACATAGCTTAAACCAAATATTCATACTGGAGACCATATCACCCACCTGTATTTACATAATTGCACAAAATACACCAGGTGAAGGCCCCACCTTGCTTGCTGGCTTGTGACAGCCAGTCCAGACCACGCCCATGTTTTTGACATCACCAGTTGTACCCTGGCTGCCCTGCCTATCCACATTCACACTTATCAACATTGGACAATCATGACGGAAAGTGACAGCGATTGTGAACAAATTAGTTTTGTCTTTTTTTTTTGTCAGTGGTTCAGACAGTGACAGAGGCATTGAACCTTACCGGCTCGAGCCGTCCGAGACGGAATCAGATGCTTTGTCTGATGACAACAGTTCCAACGATGACCAGAGAGCAGAACCAGTGGAAAATGTCATTGAACTGGACATTAATCGCCTCCAGAATTGCGAAGCCGAAGGGGGTCTGTCGAGGGCGCCCCATAAATATTGATTTTTCGGAAGCCATTATTATTACAGTGGAGGAGAGCCGCTGCTGTCAAGAAATTGACCAGATCAATATGAAAATGGAGGCGCATACCTGTCAAGTGAGACGTTTTCGCCGTATTTTGGTGCCAAGCGCGGCTGTGGGGGACGGCGGAGTGGTGTGGGACACTTTTCTGGGAAATGTTTTAAATGTAGTTCGTGTTGTTATTGTCAAATATTTTAAGGAAAATACGGGGAAAATGCAATTTTAGCAAAAACGGGCGTATTGCCATTTCTGTACGCCCAAAAGAAAAATATACTGGAAAAAAAATTGAGTGTGTTGAGGAACACGTCCTGTCTGTGATCCCCCACAGCTGGTGCTGGCAGATGGCTCAGCGTGAGCTATTCTCACTACAATGAGAAGTGTGGAGTCACTCATTAGTTTGATTGTCTGGGCGGGCTGATCGCTCAGCGTGAGCTATTCTCACTACAATGAGAAGTCATTAGGACAATGGTTTAACACGTTCAGCTGGGCAGCGATTGAGGAACAGAGAGATCGCCTTACAAATACAGAATTCTGCTTTTTTTTTTTTTATTTTGCGCCGGACGCTGAGTTGTGTTGTTATTGTCAAATATCCATGAATCCTTAAAATATTTGACAATAACAACACGAGTTGCATTTGGGGCATTTCACAGAGAGGTGTCCCTTGTTGCTCTGCCGTCCCTTATAGCCGCTTTTTACGGTGTTGAAGTACGGCGAAAACGTCTCACTTGACAGGTATGAAAACATTTCCCAGAGAAGTGTCCCTTATTACCCAGCTGTCCCTGATAGTCCCGTTTTAAGGTATGGGTGAAATATCCAATTTTTTCTTTCTTGTTGCTCACTTCAACCTTCCAGTCTCCATATAAACAGTCAATTGAAATACCCCAAGCATCAAACTCGGGTACAATCGATTTTGTCACTTCCGTCTTCTTCCCCAGGCGATTCCAGGGGCCGTGTCAGGCCAAGCGTGGCAGTTTTAAATTAACGAATATTCCGTTGTTACTGAAGCATATGCACCAAGACCCGAACGGATCGGTTCCCTTTTATATCTAGTTTCAAGATATTTAAAGTACCCTGTTACGTGACATTTGGCCTTTAACTATTGTGTAGAAGTCTGGGGAAACACCTACAAGACCAACCTACAGTCAATATGCACATTACAAAAAAGAGCTATAAGGATAATAAACAATGTAGGATATAGAGACCATACCAATTCATTGTTTTTAAAGTCACATGTCATAAAGTTCATCGATTTAGTTAAATTTAAGACAGCACAAGTAATGTACAGGGCAATTAATAATCAACTCCCAACAAATATACAAAAAATATTTAAAAAAAGAGACAATGATCATAATTTGAAAGGAGACTTAAACTTTACAAAACCCAAGATACGAACAACCAAGAAAAGTATGTGCATATCTGTCTGTGGGGTGGATTTGTGGAACAGTCTGGAGCCGGAACTGAAATTATGTACAAACAGAAATCAGTTCAAAAAGAGGTATAAACACTATTTGCTGAAAGGATATATGTTAGAAGGGTAGTATTTATATGTACGATTCATTATGTTCACTCTGGGACATTATGGGACACTATGGAATGGTGGGTGGGACAGCACTGTGTATATCTGTGTTGTTTGAGGCTGGTTTTGATGTATGGACATCAGTGTATGTTAGGATGGATGGGTGTTAATGTTGATTTGTAAAAAATACAGTAAATTGTTTACTTGGGGTCTTAAAGGTGGTAATTTGTATAAAATTCACATGGGTGTATTTATGGAAAAGAGGAGATGGAATTAATAAGTGTTCACTTCTTCCTTCTCCCTTTCGAACAGTGTATTGTGTTACTTTATTGCATTTGTCATTTGTTTGTTTTTGTTATACTTTTTTTGTTCGAAATAAAGTATCTATCTATCTATCTAAAAAAAAATACGGTCTCTGTCTCCAGGAGAGGCGAGGCTTTTACACTGCCTATTCTTTGTCTCTAAATGGATTGGTGCGTGACACACAGAGCTAACAGAGGACTGATTTGATTTGATTTTTTTTTTGATTTTGTATACTTTATTGATCCCCAGAGGGGAAATTGAGGGCATCCACCTGGATGGATGAAGCAGCCACGGTACGGCGCTATCCCTTAACCATTCACACACACATTCACACCTAGGGCCACTTTAGAGTCTCCAGTTAACCTAAACTGCATGTTTTTGGCCTGTGGGAGGAAATTGGAGAAATCCCAGAGTAAACCCACGCAGATACGGGGAGAACATGCAAACTCCACACAGATCACTGTTGGTCAGGGGCTGAGATCAAACCAGGGATCCCATGGCCAAAGGTGAGTTGCTGTGCTGGTGCAGTGCTAACCACTGCGCCACCGACTGACCCCCCACTGTAGCTTTCGCTACTTACAGTGGCTGTGTGGCCTAATGTCAGAAAAAAGGCGCCACCCTATACACCATATGGTGTTCCACGTGCTGTGGGAGGGAACTAACTAACTAACTAAACAATCCAGGGGTCTCCATCTGGTTTTGGGCCTGAGACGGTTGAGCAGGTATCTCAAGGTGCTCCCTTGTCCGGTGCTCAGGCTGAGGACATTATTCAGGCCGTAGGGCCAGGCAATTGGTTCATAGCAATGGACCTTCGCAATGCTGATTCCCACATTCTCATGAATTCGGCCACAGGAAGTTCCTCGGGGTTCTTTCAGGACAGCCTTCGATTACGACATTCTTCCTTTCCGCCTGTCCCTGTCCTCAGGCGTTCATCAAGTGCATGGACGCTGCACTCACCCACTGCAGCAGAGGAGTGTTTGAGTTCAATTTTCTGGACGATTGGCTGGTTTGTACGCCATCAGAAATTGTAGTGAGGAGCAATATGGAGACCATATTGGCTCACCTGGCGGCATTGGGGTTGCATTTGAATGCGGTGAAAGGCTGTCTGGTTCCAACCAGGGTCGTTGGGTACTTGGGGCTCACCCTGGATTCAGTTGCCATGAGGGCATCCCTGACTCCAAAGAAAAGGCATACTATAGGGAATGTATCAGGAGCTGCTTCTCACAGAGGACTGCCTCAGTGCAGCAGTACCAGAGGATCTTAGGTCTCTTTACTGCAGCTGCCCAGGTGGTGCCACTGAGTCGTTACACACTCGGACCCCCTACAGCGGTGGTTTGTGCTTCAGAAGGTAGTTTTGCCCAGAGACAAAAGGAGGAGGCTAGTTCTTCCGAAGGAGCCTCATGGTTCTCAGGTGGTGGTGACACTCATCAGCAGTCCGAGGTGGTGTTCCCCTGGGCCAAGAGGGCTTCAGGGTGACCATTACAACTGACGCCTCCCAAGCAGGCTGGGGTGCAGTCTGGGAGGGCAGGTTTGTTTGGGGACACTGGATTCCGGCACAGCAGTCTTGGCATATGAACCATCCCAAGATGGAAGTGGTGTGTTTGGCTCTGGGGCTTTTTCTTCCAGTTACTCAGGGCAGAAAAATTCTGGTATGGACGGACAGCACGGCTGTGGTGTCATAAATCAACCAGCAGGATGAACTGGGGTTCCCTTCTCCATGAGAGGGTGCGTCATCTGCTTGTGTGGGCTCAAGCCTGCTGGGTCCACTAGCTACAGATGTTCTGAGCGTGCCTGGCCTCCAGTCAACTGTTTGAATTTCCACTACTGCCTCTTCTGCCAGCTTTCCTTGCGAAGGTGAGACTGCTGTCTGTTCAGGTAATTTTGATGCCCCGAACTCACCACAAGACCATGGATGGTGGAGATCCACGGAATGTTGGGAGGACCGTCCTTGGCCTCTCCCAATCAGACGGGATATGCTCTCACAGGCACAGGGCAAAAGTTGGCATCCGAATTCCCAGCTCCTGAGGTCTCATGTATGGCCCTTGGACGGGAGCAATTGTGGAAACTGGGCTTTGAGAAAGAGGTTATGGACACTGTGCAGGCTTCACGGACCCCATCTACCCAGCTGCAATGCAGTGTGAAGTGGTGTTTTGAATTGGTGTCGGACCAAAGGGAAGAATCCCTTGTCACGTCACATCTCTGTCATCTTGTCTTTCCTCCAGTACCGCTTTGCCCTAGGTCGGGCGGAGTCGACTATCAGGGGCTACCTGGTGACGGTGTCAACTGTCCATGAGGAATGTGATGGCTTGTCTCATGGGGCACTTCCCTTGGCTAAGCAGGTTTTTTTTTTGAGAGTCGTGAAACGGAGCCGTCCATCTAGGCGTCCATTGCTGCCCACTTGGAATCTCCTGACAGTTCTTGGGGCTATGCTTACTCCCTTTTGAGCCATTCCCCAGTGCTGACCTTCATTTGCTCTCTTGGAAGACTGCTTTCTCTTGGCAATTGTCTCAGCCAAGAAGGATCTGAAGGTGCTCACTGTGGACGCAGCATGCTTGAGTTTGATGGTAATCAGGTGGTTCACCTATGGCCAACCCAGCTTCAGCCCAAGGGGCTGGCTAGTGGGTTTGTTCCTTCCCTCTTGTGTGTGAGGCCTTCTACCCTACCCTCTTCACCTCTTCAGAGGTTGAGAGGCTTCATAGTTGTGCCCAGTGGGGCCCTTAAGCTTTATGTTAATCGTACAAGGTCTGTCTGTTCTTCAGACAAGCTTTTTTTGTCCAATGGGGAATCCACGATGGGCAGGACCATTCCTAAGCAGCACCTGTCCCATTGGATAGTTGACCTGGTACAGGTTGGTGCAGGACCACCAGATAGCCTGGTGGCTCACTCGACTTGGGGAATGGCCACTACGTTAGTGTTGTTCAGGGGTATACCCCTGGAGGATGTATGCGCAGCCGTTGGCTGGGCTTCTTCCTCACCGTTCAGCTGCTTCTATAGGCTCAATCTGGCCTCATCAGTCATCCCCTCATCTGTTCTAGGGGTCACAACAGATTCTTAGTTGTATCTTAGTTTTCCCTTGTTGAGCCGGCAGGTGTTCCTTGTGCTCAGAATGGTGTTTTGCTCAGCTCCGGCTGCCTGGAGGAACCAGCTTAACTTGTAGGTATCCAGTTGAGTGCAATAAAGGAGTCAAACCCATGTGTCTGGGGTTGCAGCAGATTCTTAAGTTGTGTCTTAGTCTCCCTCATGTGAGACGGCATGTGTGCCTTGTGCTCGAAGAGATTTGTTTCAGCTCCGGTTACCTGTAGGAACCGGCTTAACTTGTACATACTCAGGTAAGTACAATAAGAGAGCCAAATTCATCTACTGTGTTTGTGCTTTATGGTGTGCTGGGGCATTGTGCCCCTTCTGACATGATTGCTTGACCCAGGAGACAGACACTGACACGAGTATGACCGTTTGACAATTATTTATTAAATCAATGAGTGTTATGAGTGTGGATGTGTGGGTGAGCGTGAAGCTGGAGGACAGCTGGAGCTGAGCGAGTCCCGCTGCGACCTGGCAACCCTGGAAACACACAAGCACAGGGGGATTAATGCAGCTCATAGTAAGATGATGTAACAAAGTGCGCTGCTTACTTGCAGGTGGTGCTGGGAGACTCTTGCTGGCTCCGTGGCTCCGTGTGGCTAGGTGAGTGTGGGGCTTGGTGCTGTGGCGATGAGGAGGAGATCCGAGGAGGAGGAGGAGAAGCCCCGCTGCTAGAGGAGACAAGTCCGCCGCCAGGGAGGTCCACCTGTGCACAGGGGAGAATACTCTGACAAGGTGAGTTATTCTGTGGCTTACGTGACGAGGCTTGACGATGGTGCATCGTGGCTGCTCTGGCTAGAGGTCGGGTCCATGACACGTTGCGTGGCGAAGAAGACAGACGACTCTGTGCTGAGCAGTCAATGACACCGGCTTTTAAGGCCTGCTGGTTATTGGCGGCAGGTGTGTGCGCAGCCGGGGCTGATGACGGCCCAGCGGCCGCCATGACAGTACTCCCCCCTCTAGAAGTGCCTCCAGGCACCTGCCCCATCCTACCTGGATGCGCCCGATGGAAATCGCGGATGAGCTGTTTGTCAAGAATCAATGCGGGGCGAATCCAGGAACGGTGTTCAGGACCGTATCCCTCCCAGTCCACCAAATACTGAAGACCTCAACCCCACCGGCGGACATCCAAGATGGCGGTAACCCCCCAAGCCGGGTGGTCGTTGATCATCCTCGGAGAGGAAGGTGCCGCGGGGGGCGGGCACAGGGGGTCGGAGATTTAGGGCTTCACCTGGGAGACATGAAAAGAGGGGCAGATACGCATGGAAGGGGGGGGAGCTAGGCGCACAGTCACTGGGTTAATGATCCTAGAGATCTCAAATGGACTGATGAAATGTTTGGTTAACTTGCGTTTCTCGGCCGGAACACTGATATTCTTTGTGGATAGCCAAACCTGTTGACCCACCTTATAATCCGGGGCAGGTCTCCTGTGACGGTTGGCCACCTGGGTATTGCGTTCCGTGGTCTTAAGGAGGGCCTTACGGGTGATGGTCCAGATCCGGCAACAACGCTTGGCATGAGCCTGCACAGAAGGGACAGCCACCTCCTTCTCCTCCTCTGGCAACAGCGGGGGGTCATACCCCAAAGATGCCTTGAAGGGGGACACTCCCGTTGCTGAGGACACCGTGGCATTGTGTGCGTACTCAATCCAGAGCAGAAACGTACTCCAGGACGAGGAACATGAAGAAATGACGCAGCGGAGCACAGCCTCCAGCTCCTGATTGGCTTGCTCACACTGGCCGTTACTCTGAGGGTGATACCCCGAGGAGAGACTCGCCGTGGCCCCCAATGCTGTGCAAAATGCCTTCCAGACCTGGGAAACGAATTGCGGGCTTCGGTCGGAGACAATGTCTGCAGGGATGCTGTGAAGACGAACCACATGCTGGACCAGAAGATCCGCCATCTCCCGTGCCGAAGGCAACCCCCGGAGTGGCACAATATGGGCTGCCTTGGAGAAACGATCCACTATCGTCAGCACCGAGGTGAAATGGTCCGAAGGGGGCAGGCCTGTCACGAAGTCCAGAGCCACATGGGACCAGGGGTGAGAAGGGACCGGCAGAGGATGGAGGAGACCTGCCAGGGTGGAAGATGACGATTTCCCAGTGGCGCACTGGGCGCAGGCCCGGACATAGTTGGTAACATCCCTCCTCAGCCCTGGCCACCAGAAGGCTCTCTGGAGCAGGTCGATGGTGCGGGCGATTCCCGGGTGGCGCGCCAACTTGGAGGCATGACCCCACTGGATGACCTCACTCCTGACCGACGAGGGGACGAACAATCGGCCTGGGGGACCCCCACCCAGGTCAGGCTCATTCTCCTGCACCTTCCTGACTCTGTCCCGGATCTCCTGTGAGATCACAGGCAGCACGGTGGTGCAGTGGTTAGCACTGTTGCCTTACAGCTAGAAGGTTCCAGGTTTGAATCCCCAGGCTGTCAGGGGTAGGAACCTTTCTGTGTGGAGTTTGCATGTTCTCCCTGTGCTGCGTGGGTTTACTGGTGCGTTAATGCCACGTTAGTGTTTAAACACTGCTCTCCGTTGGCGGAGTTCCTTATTGTAAATTGTCGGCCATATTATTTGCCGAGGGAATTCAGCAACGTTTTTGTAGCGGCTGTTTACATAGCGCCGAGCGCTAACGCTAATGCTAATGCTAAGAAGGTACTCGGGGAACTGCACAATGCGATTAGTGAAATCCAAACTTCACACCCGGACAGTTTTGTGGTGGTTGCGGGGGATTTTAACCACACCAGCTTAAAGACTGTGCTCCCCAAGTTTAAACAATGTGTAGACTTTAAGACCAGAGGAGAGAATATGTTGGACTTAGTGTACACAAACACAGATGCATATAAGGCAATACCCCGCCCCCATCTCGGCCGTTCTGACCACATATCTGTGATGCTGGTGCCTGCCTACAAACCTTTATTGAAGCGCAGCAGGCCAGCAGTGAAACAAATCAGAATTTGGCCAGAGAGTGCAACCTCTGCACTGAAAGACTGTTTTCTGCACACAGACTGGGAGGTCTTCAAAATAGCAGCCTCCCAGGAAGACAAGACAGATGTGGAGGAGTATTCTGAAACGGTCACCAGCTACATCGCGAAGTGCACAGAGGATGTCACTACAGTGAAGACCATCACCATGCGGGGTAACCATAAGCCCTGGATGACTGCAGAGGTGCGCTCGCTACTTACAGCCAGGGATGCAGCCTTCAGAGCGAAGGACAGGATCGCCCTCCGCTCAGCCAGGTCTGCGCCTATGCGGAGAAAATCCAGGGACACCTCTGTGACACTAGGAACACCAAGCAGATGTGGCAGGGAGTTCAGACACCGACGGGCTATAAGTCTAGGCAGGGGGTCGTTGATGATGACACTTCGCTTCCAGACAGGCTCAACGACTTCTTTGGATGTTTTGAAGCATCAAACTCGACAATCAGAGGGAGGGCTGGCCCACCCCCACCATTGGTCGGACCAGCTTTTTCCGGACACATGGAGGACCCTAACCAGAGTCAACCTACGTAAAGCTGCAGGTCCGGACAACATCCCGGGACGTGTGCTCCGAGACTGCGCGAGCGAGTTGGCGGATGTCCTGACTGACATTTATAACATCTCCCTGAGTCAGGCCATCATTCCCAGATGCTTCAAGACCTCTATCATTGTACCGGTGGCAAAGAAACCACTTGTGTCCTGTTTGAATGACTACCGTCCTGTTGCACTGACACCAATTGTGATGAAGTGTTTTGAACGGCTTGTCAAACCACACATTACAGCCTGCATCACACGACCCGCTCCAGTTTGCATATCATTCAAACTGCTCCACAGAGGATGCTATAGTCACCACCCTACACTCTGTCATCACCCACCTGGACCAGAAAGACACCTACGCCAGACTCCTGTACATTGATTTCAGTTCAGCATTCAACACCATTATTCCCCAGAGACTGATGGAGAAATTACTCCTTCTTGGTCTGAACACTGCCACATGTCTCTGGATCCTGGATTTCCTGATTGAGAGACCTCAGTCTGTCCGGGTTGGAAACAACATCTCCAACTCTGTCACCCTGAGCACCGGATCCCCTCAAGGCTGCGTACTCAGTCCACTGTTGTTTACACTTCTAACACATGACTGTGTATCCAGACACGAGGGGAACCAGATTATTAAGTTTGCAGACCACCACGGTGGTGGGACTTATTCAGAGGGATGCGGAATCAGTGTACAGGGAAGAAGTGAAAGACCTGGAGGGCTGGTGCAGGGAGAACAATCTGGTGCTCAACGTGGACAAAACGAAGGAGATGATTATCGACCTCCGGCGGTCACAGCCTGAGCACATCCCCCTCAGCATCGGCGGCCGTTTAATGGAGAGAGTGGAGAACATCAAGTTCCTCGGAGTGCAGATCTCGCAGGACCTGACCTGGAGCAAGAATTCCTTGGGGATCAGGAAGCGGGCTCAGCAGAGACTACACTTCTTGAGGAAACTCAAACAGGCCTCTCTCCCCATCTGCATCCTCAGGACCTTCTACAGAGGTGTGGTGGAGAGTGTTCTGACGTACTGCATTGCTACATGGTACTCCAGCTGCAGTATGTCAGACAAAAAAGCCCTGCAGAGGATGGTCAAGGGAGCTGAGAGGGTAATTGGAGTCTCCCTCCCCTCTGTCCAAGAACTTTTTCAGAACCGTTGTAGGAGCAGGGCACTGAACATTGTCAAGGACCGTTCTCACCCTCTGCATAAACACTTTGAACTTCTTCCATCTGGTAAACGATTCCGGAGCATCAGAGGCAGAACCACCAGACTGATCAACAGCTTCCTTCCACAAGCTGTCAGGATGCTGAACAGTTGACCCGGAATCTCTCATACACACTACTGCACCTACGGACATTTTGTATATTATTTGTATATTATAGTTAGTTAGTTTTTCCCAAGTATGTCTCAGGGATGTGTGAATGGATGGGGGGGGGGGTCGGGGGGGGTGAAGCTATGGATGCCGAGAGAAACACAATTTCATCTTGCCTGCACTACAGTTGTATGTACAGCAATATGACAATAAAGTTTGATTTGATTTGATTTGATTTGATTTGATTTTGGTTTACTCCGGGGGCTCCGGTTTCCTCCCACAATCCAAAAACATGCATGATAGGTTAATTGGTTGTTCTAAATTGTCCCTAGATATCTGTCTCCTATAGGCCCTTAGAATAGAGGGTTAGTACAAGTGAAGCGCTTTGAGTGGTCTTTGTGATTAGAAAAGCGCTATATAAGTGCAAGTCCTTATCCCTTATCCTTATCTCCCACACGAGGGCTCCCACCACACAGGATGAAGGCAGGATGGTCTCTTCCTGATCCCCAGACAACACTGCCTCGAACTGCCTGGAGAGGGCGTCCGGCTTGGTGTTCTTGCTCCCTGGCCGGTAGGTGATGGTAAAATTAAACCGCCCAAAGAAGAGAGACCAGCGAGCCTGGCGGGAGTTTAGCCGCTTAGCCGTCCGGAGATACTCAAGGTTCTTGTGATCTGTCCAGACGATGAACGGCTGGGAAGCCCCCTCCAGCCAGTGCCTCCACTCCTCCAGGGCGAGCTTGACAGCCAGCAACTCCCTGTCCCCGATGCCATAGTTCCTCTTGGCAGGCGTCAGCCAGTGGGAAAAGGAAGCACACGGGTGGATCACCCCGTCCACGGGAGAGCACTGGGAAAGAACCACCCCAACTCCAGAATCCGAGGCATCCACCTCCACCAAGCACTGCAGGTCCGGGTCCACCTGGGTCAAGACGCGGGCAGAAGCAAACTCCTCCTTCAGCTTCCCGAACACCGCAGCAGCCTCCTCGCTCCAGCGGAAGGGGGTCTTGGGGGACATGAGGCTGGTCAGGGGCTTGGCGATGATCCCAAACTTCGGCAAAAAGCGATGGTAAAAGTTGGCAAATCCCAGAAACCCCTGCAATTGTTTCCTTGACGTGGGAGTGGGCCAATCCACCACCGCCTTGACCTTGGCCGGGTCCGGGAGCACCTGGTTATGGGCAATAATAAACCCCAAAAAGGACGTTGAGCTGGTATGGAATTCACACTTCTCGGCCTTGATGAATAGCTGGTTCTCCAGGAGGCGCTGCAGGACCCGTCGAACATGCACCTGGTGCTCCTCCAGTGTGCGTGAGAAGATCAGGATGTCATCTAGATACACAAACACGAAGGAGTTCAGGAAGTCCTGGAGGACGTTGTTGATTAGACACTGGAAGACGGCCAGAGCGTTGGTTAACCCAAACGGCATCACCAGGTATTCAAAGTGGCCGCTTGGGTCTTCCACTCGTCTTCTCCGTCTTCCACTCGTCGCCCTCCCTGATGCGCACCAGATAATAGGCATTGCGAAGGTCCAGTTTCGTGAACCATGACGCCCCCTGGAGGGAGTCAAAGGCCGAGTTCATGAGGGGCAGTGTATATTTGTCCTTGATGGTGATCTCATTTAGACCTCGAAAATCGATACAGGGGCGTAAGGAGCCATCCTTTTTTTCCACAAAAAAGAATCCTGCCCCCACCACCGAGGAGGATGGACGGATGATTCCGGAGCTGAGGGACTCCTTGATATACGTGTCCATGGCCTCCCGGTCCGGAGCTGACAGGCTGTATAAACGACTCACCGGCAGCGGGGCCCCCACCCAGAGGTTGATCGCACAGTTGTAGGGGCGGTGGGGGGGAAGGGACAGCGCCTGTGACTTGCTAAAGACCGCTCCCAGGTCATGATAGACCTCTGGTACTCTGGACAGGTCCGGGGGTGGGGACGTGGGGGGGTGGTCACTGAAAAAGAGGGAGCACATGCTGCAGACTGAAGGCAGGCGCTGAGACAAAAGGGGCTCCATGCTGTGATGTTTCCCGCCTGCCAATCAAACGAGGGGTTGTGTAGGCGCAGCCATGGATAACCCAGGATAATAGGCGAGGTGGAGATGGACAACACCAAGAACCGGATATCCTCCCGATGGTTTCCAGAAATGATCACTGACATAGGGGCCGTCTGGTGGGAAACAGTGGTGAGCGGGGTCTTTGACAGCGTGATAAGTTTGACAGGCAGGCAGAGGGGTTGACAGCTGAGGCCCAAACGGGTTGCCAGGTCTTCTGAAATGAAGCTTTGCTCAGCTCCAGAGTCAATGAGAGTGTGTCTAGAATGTTCCCTGTGTTTGTAGATCAGTCTGATAGCAATGAGACAACGGGTGAGGGGCTTCTTCTGGTCTACGTCCGTGAGTCCCCCTACTGTGACCCACGGACCTCCCCTTCGACGCTGTCTCTCAGCCGCCGAAATAACTGAATCAGAATCAGAATCAGAAAAGCTTTATTGCCAAGCATGTTAAGAAAAACATACGAGGAATTTGACTTGACATTGGAGCGCTAACATGTAAGCGCATCACAATGACACGGCTGCCATACAAGGCGCCTCATCAAAACAGTGGGGAAGGAAAGACACATTGGGCAGAGAGAAAAAACTTTGTTATCAAAATAAAGCTCGAATATGAGCGAGATTGTGATTACACAGAAAAAAAACCCCTCTAGTTGCACAAATAGCAATACAGATCCACACAAAAACAAAGCAAGTTGAGAGAGACAGTGTGAGTGTGCGTGTGTCAATGTATAATCAGTCATGTAGTGTTGTATGCAGTGTGTGTATCAGTTCTGGAGATAGCAAAAAAACCTCCCTGAGCAACGATTAGATGTTATGTCTTAGTGTCCTCCAGCATAGTTAACAAGTTCACAAGAGTTCATTCTCTCAATGCATGTTCGATGGTAATTCCCATACTGGGCACATACACTGTCCTTGAGAGATCAGATTACTGCACACCAGATGTTAATGTTAGGGAAAAGCAAGCCAAAACACTCTTCTGCTTTTGTCTACATCCAGGAGGAGAGAATCAACAGGGCGCCGAATCAAGGTCTGATAAGCACAGTTCACTCAGAGCAAAGAATTTTCATCTCTTGTGATTCTGTGCTTCATAATTTCCATATACAGGCTTTAAAATCACTGGTCGAATTGTTGTTGAAGGAGCTTGCCGGGTCCGCATTTTGATCAGCTCTCCCAACTTCTTTAATTTCTGATGCATCAGGAAACTCCAGAGCCAAAGTAGAAAATCCTGTGATCATGAGCCAAAGATAGATGTCTTTCGCATCTCAGTCGAATCACACAGACACATGAGTTCCCAATTGTCCATGAGTCCCCCACTTGGGCTCCCCCTAGCCCGATCTTCTTTTGAAGTGGTGTCAATCGCATTAAAGCCCACCAAATCCATAATTTCCATTTGGAATAAGATTCAGCCAGAAGTAGAGCGACACAGACAGACACAGCAAGCAGGGATAGTAAAGAGGGGAGAGGAGTGGGGAGGAGGGAGAGAAAATGCGACTGCTCTCTCTGAAGGCCGGAAGAAGATTGCCCTAAGCTCATCTCCTCCTTCCCCGGAAGTTCCTCCGGGGGAGGCAGAGCCAGCAGAGATGGCCGAGAGGAACGGGGGCATGATTGAATCGAGCGACTAGCAGTTCTACATACGGCTGCCCGCTCCTTCAACCTGTTGTCGAGGCTAATGGTAAGGGAGATCAGTTCGCCTAATTTGTCTGGTTTATCCCGTGCCACTAGCTCATCCTTCAGTTCTGGGCTAAGGCTGCAGAGAAAAGTACTGCACAGAGCCGAATCCTCCCACCCCACCTCTGTAGCTAATACCCAGAAGTCCACAGTGAAATCGGCTGCAGATTTACTGCCCTGCCGAAGATTCAAAAGACGGTCTGTTAACACCGCGTCCCGATCAGTGTGATCAAAAACTTCCAAGAACTCTGCTACAAATTGTTGGTACGTTAAATGAGTGTAGCTGGGCTTTGCCATAATTGCGTAGGCCCGAGCTAACGCTCGGCCCTCAAGCAGGTTGGAAAAATACCCTATTCTGCTGTGATCTGTAGGAAAATCTCTCGGGACACGGTGAAACACTGTCTCACACTGCAGCAGGAAGCCTCGTGCCTCTCCGAGTTTGCCGCTAAAGCGGGCAGGGGTAGGCACAGGAGTGAGGCGAGGTAAGGAGGGTTGGTGGGCCTGGCTAGCAGGTGAATTGGCAGGGGCTGGTGGCGCCCCGGCGGCCGGGGGGAACACCTGGCGTCCTTCCAGGTGATCCAGCCAGCTGTTAATTTGAGTCAATTGATTTAGAATAACTGTCTGTTGATGAGCAATTAGGTCTACTCGGGCGCTAAGAGCGTCTGCTGGGTCGTCTTGACGGAGTCGTACTGACATGATTGCTTGACCCCGGAGACAGACACTGACACGAGTATGACCGTTTGACAATTATTTATTAAATCAATGAGTGTTATGAGTGTGGATGTGTGGGTGAGCGTGAAGCTGGAGGACAGCTGGAGCTGAGTGAGTCCCGCTGCGACCTGGCAACCCTGGAAACACACAAGCACAGGGGGATTAATGCAGCTCATAGTAAGATGATGTAACAAAGTGCACTGCTTACTTGCAGGTGGCGCTGGGAGACTCTTGCTGGCTCAGTGGCTCCGTGTGGCTAGGTGAGCGTGGGGCTTGGTGCTGTGGCGATGAGGAGGAGAACCGAGGAGGAGGAGGAGAAGCCCCGCTGCTAGGGGAGACAAGTCCGCCGCCAGGGAGGTCCACCTGTGCACAGGGGAGAATACTCTGACAAGGTGAGTTATTCTGTGGCTTACGTGACGAGGCTTGACGATGGTGCGTCTTGGATGCTCTGGCTAGAGGTCGGGTCCGTGACGCGTTGCGTGGCGAAGAAGACAGACGACTCCTTGCTGAGCAGTCAGTGACACCGGCTTTTAAGGCCTGCTGGTTATTGGCGGCAGGTGTGTACGCAGCCGGGGCTGATGACGGCCCAGCGGCCGCCATGACACCTTCAACCTGTGGGTGACGCCCCTTCATTTTCCTCAGGACTCATTTGGTATACGGTTGCCACGTGGTTACAGGTTCACTGAAATGAAATAAAATGTACGTTTACGGATGTAAATGTGGTTTTATGAATGAAAGTGAACCTGTAACTATTCATTGTCCTTCGTTGGTGGAGGCAGGCTCCTCGCAGTCGTCAGAAAGAGGAAGAGTGGGTGGATGCAGGGAGTATATGTGGGGTGTACATCTACAGGTGTGATTAATTTGGTATAATGCTCCTGCCCCAAGGATTGGACTATCACGTGGTTGCCACGTGGTTACAGGTTCACTTTCATTCATAAAACCACGTTTACATCCATAAACATATGTTCCAGGAGACAGCTAGGCTCCATACTCCCACAGAATGTTCTCACAACATATTAGTTTTGTTTGTTCCAAGGTATAAAATCTGTCCACACCATTTTGACTGTGAACATTTCTGCTGAACTGCTGAATGAAACCTTCCTCTTGATCAAGAATAAATACCCAGAAAAGGCAGCTTTGACTCTGGACTTTTGTTTATTATTCAGATCAACAAGGGATTTATTAATATAAAGAAAATCCACGACATAGCTTAAGTCATGCCCTGTGATTCGCTGATGGGACCAAGGCCACAGCTGCTACAGCTGCTGTCCCCCCACTGATCCCACCAAAGAAAGAGCTGTTGCAGGCAATGTGGGCCCACTCAGGCTATGGGGGAAGTGACATTCACTCAGTCAAACGATGGTGTACCATCAAAATAATTTGTAGTGATAATCTTACATATTCGTAGTGTTGCTTTAATGCACACAGGAGAGGCACGCTGTACTTCAGTTGTTCAGAAGAATAAGACCTCCCTGGCAATATTCAAACCTGTGGCCTTCAGCATACCAAGCACTTTCCTTAACCACAGCACCACACAACTGCTTTAGTTTGCAACTGAACCTTCTCAAATGATAAATGTTCGATTGAAAGGATTCCCAGCAGCAGTACAGCATTTAAAACTCGACATGTGCTGCACATTGTTTTCAAATGCACAGAAGAGGTATGTTGCACTTCAGAAGAACGACATGATACTGGGAGGATTTGAATCCCGGTACCCAGTATAGCAGAGTAGTGTCTTAACCCCTACAGCACATGACTGCTTTGGGTTATACACTGACTTCCTCACACACTAACAAAATGTTCCAATGACAAGACAAAATGGTTGATGGACATTTCATAAACATGATTTTTGGAATATGAACAGAATTGCATGAAATTTGGGGTTTTGGTGAAGAATACGGTTGTGATTGTGAGTGTGAAGTTTCATCAGGTTGGATCACTTACATCAGAAGTTAAATCGAAAAACACATGCCAAAGTGAAACTGTACTTGACTGGCCAACAAAATCACTGACATTTTGGGACAATTTTAACAATTTTTTTTATTATCAGTGTTCATAGATGATCTCTTCTTAATTTGAAACCATTTGGATGAATGGTCTTGGAGGAGTTCATTTCGAGTTCACTTGCACATTTTTGAAAATATGGTGCAGAAAACTTCATTTTTAGAGCATAACACCAGTGGAAAAAAGTTATGGAAGATTTTAGGGATTAGAATTTTGAATCTAGGCCTAGGCATTCTTAAGATATTTAAAAAAAAAAAGTAAAACTGGTTATTACAGCAGCACCTATGGGTGCAGTGCCTAGAATTTGGGTGTCTGAGTAGTGGGGAGAATTTCTGATCTGACTAAAATTTCATGTTTCTACACCAAAGAAGAAGGTTTCCAGCAGCTGCTTTTCTTGAATCTGTTTAAACTGTCTTGTTTCTGTGTCTTAAATATTTTTTAAAATTGATTAAGATTTGAAAATTCTCCTGTGGATGTAACAGCTCTAGCCAAAAAAGGAGAATTCAAACTGAGACACTACTATATACAGTATAATATTATAGATATGCAGGGGAACTATATGTCATCTTCACTGAAGCAAATTTAGGTCTTGACATACTGCAATCCACCCAGTGTTTCAAAAATGTCCTGAGTTCTCTAACCTTTTTTTTAAGTTTAGTGTGTGATTTTTGAGTTTGGTGCCCTGATCCATATATGACAAAGGTGCTGACATGTCATACTTTGACCTTCATCAGGCCCGTGTGGCATGCCGAAATGCTAATGGGAGCCGACTCAGCATCTTCTCACAGTCAGCAGCTTTAAAGCAGCAACACGTCACGTTGACGACTTACAGGCAGTGAAGGATGACCTCAAGTCCTCCCCAGCCCACTCAGGTCTCACAGCAGCAGCCGATCCACATCCCTCCACATCTGCCCGGTAACACGCCTGTTGAATCTCACCGCCACAATGAATCACAATCATGTCATCGGCACCTTCATGCAGAGCTGTGTGTCCTTTCTTTGTCACGCTCTACAGGAGATGTTCAGGGGTTTTGATTTAGTTTACAGTATATCACAGCAACAGCATGGGATTTGTTCAGTAGGTGATTTGGTGGGTGGATGGGGTGAAGGAGGGCGCCATCCACCTTGTTAGCAAAATGACCCAAAAGCATCACTCTTGTTAAGCTTCCATCCCCCCATCCTCATTCATAGTTGCCCCCCCTCCAAGCCTTTCTGTCATGTTACATCACTGAATAAAATGACTTTGAACCACATATTCTAAGCAGAAATGCAAAAAAAGCTACTTTTTTTTTCCTGTAAATTTTCACCTTATTTTTCATAAATTTTCAAGTTTTTTCCCACATATTTGCAACTTTTTTCTCAAAAATCTGACTTTTTTTTCTCAAAAAATTGTAACTTTTTCGAGTAGATTTTTCTATCTTTTTCATAGATTTGACACTTTTTTCTCATAAATGTGACTTTTTTCTCATAAATTTGTGACTTTTTTCTCATACATTTGTAATGTATGAGATGTTGATGTTTTTTCCTGTTAAATGTCAGCTCATAAGTTTTCAACTTTTTTCTTGTAAATTTTCAACCTTTTGCCCATAGATTTGCAACTTTTTCTACTCACAAATTAGATTTTTTCTCATAAATTTGTAACTTTTCAAAAATTTGTAATTTTTATTTCATAAATTTGCAACCTTTTTCAGTATTTTTTCATCTTTCTTCTTGTATATTTGCCACATTTTTCTAAAAAACTGGTAGCTTTTTTCTTGTAAATTTTCTGCCTTTTTCCCCCTCATAAATTTGCAACTTTTTTCCTGTAAAATTTGAACTTTTTTCTCATAAGTTTGCAACATTTTCCTGTAAATTTTCAATTTTTTTTCTCAGAAATTTGCAACATTTTCCTGTAAATTTTCCAGCTTTTTTCTCATAAATTTGCCACTTTTTCACAAAAATAAGTGACTTTTTTCCACAAATTTGCAACTTTTGCCTCATAAATTTGCAATTTTTTTCCTGTAAATTTTCAACCTTTTCCCCATAGATCTGCATCTTTTTTCAAAAACTTTGACTTTTTTCTCATAAATGTGCAACTTTTTCTCTCTAAATTTTCAACTTTTTTCTCATAAATTTGCAACTTTCTCGAAAATAAATGACATTTTTTCCTGTAAATTTTCAACCTTTTCCCCATAGATTTGCCTTTTTTTTTTCAAAAACTTTGACTTTTTTTTCACAAATTTGCTACTTTTTTCCTGTAAATTTGAAACTTTTTTCTCATAAATTTGCAAGTTTTTTCCTGTAAATTTTCAACATTTTTTCCTATAAATTTTCAACCTTTTCCCCATAGATTTGCAACTTTTTTCCTCAAAAATTTGTGTCTTTTTTCTCATAAATTTGCAACTTTTTTCTTGTAAATTTGCTACTTTCCTTCATAATTTACATTTATACATTTGTATCTTATGCTAAATTGGTGAATTTCCCCAGTCAAAGAAGAGCTAAAACAAACTTCACTTGATGCAACCACCGCAATAAATGCTGCCCTACCTTTGCTGTTTTTTCATTATAAATCATATGCAAGAGGCAACATGCAGGACTGGTGACTCCAGCTGTTTGTAGCCGAAGAGTTACTGTAAGTCTATACCAGTGGCCCTCAGTAGGTGACCCGCGGGTGGTCCCTGAGCTGTGATTCCTTCACTATGTGTTTTGGTTTGGTCAGCAACTGTAAACATGGACTGTCATCTCCATGCCAACGATGGGCTGACAGCCTGTCATCGCGCAAGCGGGTGCAGCGAGAGTGGCAATTTTTTGCTTTCACTTTTGGAGCGGTACGCTTATTGATACTTAGCCAGTAGTAGGAACCTAGATCCGGGCTCCTCAAATAGTGGACACTGGTCCACATCCGGACCCAGAGCGTCTTCCATCTGGACCCAAAACCTTTTTGATACTACGGACCAGCGATCCAAACATGACGCAAAAACCAAAGTCAGAGAGTCACCATCAGACAGTGGTAGGCTTATTTCCAGTCTGGTATTTATATGTTAGAAATTCTGTGTTTTTGACTGAAGGACTACATTACTGTTTATTTTATTTCACCTTTATTTAATATATTCATTTCTTTTTGCTAACCAACTTTGCTGCACTGCCTTCAGTGTTGTGTGCGCGCATTGAGCGACACCTGTGCTTATGATCTCTCCATTCAAGCAGCAGGTTTGACTGATTTGGTGGTAGCCTGACCACTACCACCAACATGGCCTTGCTGCTACTGTAGCTTGAAGACTGCACTCGTTGTTGTGTGTGGGCGCGCCCATCTCTGGTGCAATTACGTGTACAAATATTCAGGTATCTGCCACTGAAAGTCGCTGCCTTCACCCAGCTCTTTTTTCTTTCTCAGAAATTTATGTCTTTTTTTTCTTGTAAATTTGAAGCTTTTTTCCCATAAGTGAACATTTGTGCATTCTTTCTCATAAATTTGTGACTGACAACAATAATACTTATAGTGTCCCCTCAATATTAACTCTGGAGAAAATGCTCTATTTATTGTCCCTCCCTACATACAAATGAAACATCCGCCCATGCAGCATATTGGCACTGCTCCGGACCTCCGGCCAACTGGAAAGAGCAAATGTGGACCCCTGGTAAAAACATTTGAGGCCCCGGGCTGGTCTATACCATCAGCCAGCAGGAGGTGGAACCGCTGCTGGCATTGTTTATGCTGTTTAATCGATCAGTTCTGTTAAAGCAGAGTCTGTCACAGCACTTGTTGGGCATGTAGAGGAATAAGTGAAGGAGGGCTCCACTCTTTAGTCAACCAGCATATTTATTTAACCTGTTGAACTCCGGGATTCCGCGGGCGGTCACGTCTCTGCGTCATAGTGCGTCTCAGTGCGCACTGAAAAAAAAAAAAGCTGCATTTCCATTCTTCCAGTACAGACACAGCCGCGAACAGAAAGCCAAAGGAGTGTTTGATTGGTTTAGATTTGATTGACCTCTCATTCGACTAATAAGAGCCTTGAATTGGGTTTCTGAAACCTTGAAGAACATATGAACCTAGCAAGAAGGACCTGCCTACCAACGACCGCGAATACAACGAGCCAATTGAAGCTGAGAAGTTTGACGATTGCAACGCGTGCGTCCCCGTGCGTAAAATCTTTTTTGCCTAAGCCGCTGGGTGACTCACATTGAAACCTGTGTGTAACGGTAGCGTTAGCCACTCTCAGCCATTAGCCAGTCTTTTTTTATTACTACTGTTCTTATTTGTTTTGAAAAATGGTTCGCAAAAGCCGCAATCATGGAAGCGGAGATGGTTTGACCGGGTCGGGTGACCAGAACCACGAGTCCGTAACAACCGGACCAGCTTCATGTTCGTCTGACAATGAGGAACAGATGTTCGCCAACGACACTGCTGTTGTGGACAGGTAAGTGTTATAAGCTAAATTATTCTTTATCAATGAAAATAGTAATAAAAATGACTTTTGACCGATCGGTAATGACAACGGTCTGTCATGGCCACAAGTTTTTTTGTGCGCCGAGCTCCTCGGTGGGGGGGGGGGGGTTATTATCCTCTACATTGCAGATATTTTAGTATAATTTTTATTGCACTGTAGGTTATTTTTTCTTGTAAAAAATGGCCACACATTTTTTACGTGGCATGTTTCTTTGTGTGTGGGGGGATTGTTCATTCATTCATTCATTCATGAATGAACAAACCCCCCCCCCACACACACACACACAGCCCTGAGTGTCACCTTTCATTAGAGCCCAAGATGAAGCTTCTATGTTGAAGCATTCAAAAGTTATAGACGCTTTTCCAAACTGTGCCATTTGGCACAGTTGGCAGTTTGGCACAGTTCAAAAACGCCTGGGAATAACCTGAGAAAAAAGCTGTGTAATATATTCATTTTACAAAATTTTGACCTCAGCTTGATAACACTTGGTTCTACATTTCTGTTGCATTTTCCAGCCAGTATCTGACAGCTGTGTGTTATTTGCAAGCATTTGATTCTAAAAAAAAAACCACCCAGGCGAACTTTATTTTCTTCAAATTCAGTATGTTTAGATGACTGTTATTCAGTGGCAGAAACACTTAGATTATGAATGTTTTGCCAAAAAATTCAGAATGTTTTCTTTTAAATGAGACCAACCCCGTGAAGATGCTGCAAAGAGTTGAAGAACACCTTTTGATTTACTTTTTGTATGTTATTTTTAGGCGTTTTTAGGGAAATTGACCAGAGTTCAACAGGTTAAAGGGGTCATTGACTGCACTTTTTCTGCATTTTAATAATAATAATAATGCATCAGATTTATATAGCACTTTTTATAGATACTCAAAGATGCTTTTCAATGGATACATTATTCATTTACTCCACAGACAGTGGTAAGCTACTACTGTAGTCACAGCTGCCCTGGGGCAGACTGTCGGAAATGTGGCTGCCAATCCACACCAATGGCCTCTCCGACCACTATTGAACATTTATACACATTCATACCCAGTGTCATGGACACTGGAGGCAAGGTGGGTAAAGTGTCTTTGTTTGTATTTTCTCTGGCTTTCTTGAAACACTCTGATTTAAAGCCTATCACTTTAAGAAACATCCTTCACCTATTCAACTCCGCCCACCCTCTTACATCAGTTATCCATTAGCTGACCAGCTTCTAGCTTTCAACTTTTAGCTTCCTTCTAGTTTGGATGAGCGGCGCTGGTTCACTGGCCCACCCAGAACAACCTCGCCGTGACACCACAGCAAATCACAAGTACCACACTCCAGGCGGTCCACCTGGTCACCACAACTGACCCGGACTGGGATATGAGGCTGCTAGCCGGAGACCGAGTCAAGGCAAAGCTTGCCGAGCTGAGCAGCCGAGACATAGGATCTCAAAGGGCAGTGTCCCACGGCCAGCCGGTGAACGCCCCATTCACAAGATGGTTGCCCTACACTGCCCACAAGAGCAGAGTCGTGCAGAGCCCCGGAGGACTGTGGGGGAGCTGGCCTTGAGAGCCAGTAGCCTCTGGTCCTGGGCCAGGTTGTTTGCAGTGACCTGTATGCCGGTGCAGGCAATCTTCTGTGGAATCAGGACGAAAACTCTGGGAGATGGGCCGAAGTGAGGCGAGACACACCACTGACTGTAGACCGGTGAACCAGGTTTGAAGAAAATAACAATATAAGCTGCACTTACAGCGAAACTCCTGGTACCAGTGTTAGCTCAGAGGCTAATAGCTTAGGGGCTAATAAGTTACCTTTAGTCCCGCCCCCCCCCCTTGCATCTACATGATGGACAGCTAAGCGGGCCAATAATAGAGCCGTGGCTGGGTCTTTAGGACGGCGGTGGGTTGGCTTTTTCTTATCGTGACGTATACGATTTACCCGGAAGAGTCAAAAACGGTTCTGGGAGACAAAAATGAGATAAAGACTATGTGTTTTTTTAAGAGAATTGACTGTTTTGAAAAATTTTAATAATTACGTGACCAGTCATGATCAGCCACGATCAGGTGTTATGATCAGCAACGGAATGGACTGGAAATCTAACACCGATGCTGCGTACAAGAAGGGGATGAGCAGACTCCTTTCTGAGGAAGCTGAGATCCTTCAGTGTGTGCAACATGATGCTGGAGCTTTTCTACCAGGCCATTGTCGCCAGCTCCATCTTCTTTGCAGCTGTCTGTTGGGGTAGCAGTATCAGAGCCAGAGACACCAACAGACTTGACAAGATTGTCAAGAAGGCTGGCTCTGTAATTGGTCTCAGACCGGAGACCTTTGAGACTGCGGTGGAGAGAAGGACACTGAACAAATTGCGATTCATCATGGACAATTCTGATCACCCCCTCCACCACACACTGGACAGAGAGCGGAACACTTTCACCAGCAGACTGCTATAGCTTCCCTGCCAAACAGTTAAGTACAGGAAATGTTTCCTGCTGCATGCCATTTCACTGTACAATAACTCACTCTGATGTTGAATTCTGGTTATAACTATGCTGCCATACTGCACCTTGCAGTCTAATTGGTACCTCACATTTCACTCTGCACCTGATAGTCCTGCATTGTACAGTGGGTATGATTCATGTGTCTATATGTCTCTACTATCTATTCATATACGATGTATATAAGTTATTTAGGCAGTTTTACTTTCCATGGGTAATCCCTTTGTCTATTATGCTGTGTGTGTTTCTGTCGTTTTGGTTGTCTACTGTCATGCTGCTGTTACACTGTAATTTCCCAGTTTGGGATCAATAAAGTACATCTATCTATCTATCTATCTATCTATCTATCTATCTATCTATCTATCTATCTATCTATATCAGTAGACTCATTTCAGACAGTTAAAACCAACAAACACCATTTTTCAGTCAATGACCCCTTTAATTTTACATATCTCAAGTTCCTCTCCACAATTTCTTTACATAAGACTCATATTGGTGCCAAAATAACTCAAAATTTAGGGGAAAATGTTACAATTTTATGAGGAAAAGACTGGCAAGAAAAAAATATAAAAATTTACCAACAAAGGTACAATTTTATTAGAAAACTGATGAAAATTTATTTGAACGAGACCATTTTTAGCTGAACATTGTAACAATCAAATAAGACAATCTTATGAGAAAAGCATAAGATTATGCCAAAAAATATCAAAAATTTATGAAAAAAGCTTACTATTGGGGAAAAATCTCACAAATTTATATGGAAAAAGTCTTCAATTTTTTGTATTAAATTTGCAACGCAAAATATGCAAAAACTTTTGGGAAAAAAAAGTTATGCTGTGGGAATGTGAAAAGGATGAGACTGATCTCTCTCAAAGCAGCTTTATTCACATTCGCCATCATCTCAACGAAGAAAAAGAATATCACAGGAAACTCTCGTCCCTTAAATACCCGGGACTCTCACAGCTCACAAGTCAATTTGCATCACAAGTCACATTGCATTATAATCACGTCACTTTGCATCACAAGTCACATTGCATTATAATCACCAGTAACAATGCACCGCCTCTATAATCTCTTAATATCACCCCCACAGTCTCAGGCCTTGCATACCAAAGCTAACACCTTCCAGCTTCCTGTTATCTCCAAGGAAATTCTGTCTTTGTTCTTATCTCAAATGTGAGGCCTTAAATAAGTCACAAAGTAGGTCACATGTGTGGCCACCACCCCCCCCCAAACATTTAGATCGAACAACAGAATAACAGTTTGCATGCTGTGATAACACCATTGTACATCAATCCACATGCTGCTTGGGCCTCAGTCTTCTCCCGTATCCGCTGTAACCAGGTTTCACCGCCTCCACGGCGCTGTCATGCTGGGGAGCTGCTGTCTGAGGGTGCAAACTTTCTGTCAGTCTCTGCGGGTGATCTGGGGGAATATTACTCTGGGAAACACCCCGTGGTGGCCTGCTGCGTCGAGGGACCCTTGCCAACAGCACTTGCTCGTCCGCCACCACAAAAGCGGGTTTGAGTCTGTCTATGCCAACCTTTTCCCTCCTACCCCCCAAATCTAGCAAAAAATGCTTGTCCCCAGTTTCCAACACTCTGAACGGCCCATCATAAGGTGGTCGCAGTGGTGTGCGATGCGCGTCATGTCTGATAAAAACAAACTCCACGTTTTTCAAAGCTTTAGGCACAAAAACGCGCGGAAAACTGTGGTGCATGGGGCCGGGCAGCGTGCTTGATTCTATGTTACTCCGCAACAGCTGAGATGGGGAGGTGTCTGGAGCCGGGTTATCTGGGAGAAACTCCCCAGGCAGCCGAAGTGGTTGCGCAAACACGAGCTCCGCTGGGGAGGCTTCTAAGTCCTCTTTAGGTGCAGAACGCAACCCCAATAAAATCCACGGTAACTTGTCTACCCAATTTGCATCCGTCAGTGACGCTCTGAGAGCCGCTTTCAATGACCTATGAAAATGTTCGCATAACCCGTTATCCTGCGGATTGTACGCAGTTGTGTGGTGAATTGTGACACCCAGGTTGCGGGCCATTGTCGACCAAAGTTCGGACACAAATTGAGGGCCTCTGTCGGACATAATGTCCGACGGAACGCCTAAGCGTGCCACCCAAGCTGTTAAAAACGTGCGCGCCACCTCCTCGGCCGTGGTCGATGCCAGCGGGACCACTTCAGGCCAGCGCGTGGTGCAGTCCACCATTGTCAGAAGGTGTGTGCACCCTTGTGACGGCGGGAGGGGGCCCACGAGGTCCACCTGAACGTGATCGAACGTCTTGGCCGGAATGTGAAACGGCTCCAAAGGAGCCCTCGTGTGCCTGTGTACTTTGGCTCGTTGACACACCGTGCAGGCTGCTGCCCACTCTTTAACTTGTTTGCGAAGACTCGGCCACACAAATTTCTCTCCTACCATTTTGACCGACGCGCGCATTCCAGGGTACGCCAAAGAATGAATCGAGTCAAAAACGCGGCGGCGCCACGCGGCCGGTACTACTGGATGCGGCCGTCCAGTGGAGACATCGGAGATTAGAGGGGGCATACCGTCTTGCAGCACCCTGTTCTCCAGCCTTAACCCTGTTGGTCCAGACTGGAGTGCGCGCACATCCACGTCACTAACCTGCTCCGCGGCCATGGCTGCGTAATCTATCCCTACACTGACTGGAGCTGCCACGGCGCGCGAGAGGCAATCTGCCACTACATTCAGTTTGCCCGCCACATGCTGAATATCAGTGGTAAACTCTGAAATTGCGGCCAGCTGTCTCTGCTGCCGGCCTGACCACGGTTCGGAAACCTTGGCCATCGTGAATGTTAGCGGCTTGTGGTCAACGAATGCGGTGAAACAGCGTCCTTCCAGCCAGAACTGAAAGTGGCGGATGGCCAAATGGAGAGCCAGCAGCTCCCTGTCGAACGCGCTGTATTTACGTTCACTATCGCGCAAGGTCCTGCTGAAAAAGGCGAGGGGCTGCCAAACCCCGGCTACGTGCTGCTCCACGACCGCCCCTATGCCCACATCAGACGCGTCAGTAGTGAGCGCTATGCAGGCCGTTGGGTCTGGGTGTACCAACAACGCAGCCTTTGCCAAGGCTGCTTTAACCTCCGAGAACGCTTGCTCCCGCTCCAGGGACCACTCGACCTTATTCGCGGGTTTCTGTTTTTTGAGCGCAGCATACAGCGGTTGCATGAGTTGCGCCGCGCGGGGGAGAAAACGGTTATAAAAATTCACCATTCCCAAAAACTCCTGTAATGTCCTGACCGTCTGCAGCCGGGGAAAATCCGCTACCGTGCGCACTTTGTCAGGAAGCGGAACCGCTCCTTCGGGGGAGACGCGGTGTCCTAAAAAATCAATCTGCGCCACCCCGAACTGACACTTCGCTGGGTTGATTATTAACCCGTGATCTCCCAACCTCCGGAAAACTGTGGCTAGGTGGTTTTCGTGTTCGTCTTCGGATGCGCTGGCCACCAAAATACCATCCAAGTAGACGAACACGAAAGGGAGATCGCGTAGCACCGCGTCCATCATGCGTTGGAACGTCTGTGTGGCCCCTTTAAGCCCGAATGGCATGCGTAAAAACTCGAATAGGCCAAATGGAGTTATTACCGCTGTTTTGGGTATGTCCTCAGCGCGCACTGGGACTTGGTGGTAACCGCGGACCAAATCGATCTTAGAAAAAACACGAGCCCCTGCCAAATGAACGGAAAAATCTTGGATATGCGGGATTGGGTAGCGGTCGTGCGCTGTAGCGTTGTTTAACCTGCGGAAATCCCCGCAAGGTCGCCATGATCCGTCAGCCTTCGGGACCATGTGTAGCGGGGAAGCCCACGGACTTTTTGAACGCCTGATAATGCCCAACCTCTCCAGGTTGGCGAACTCCTTGCACGCTATGGCCAGTTTAGCTGCGTCCAAGCGCCGAGCTTTTGCAAAAATGGGCGGTCCGGTAGTGGTAATAAAATGCTCCACCCCGTGTTTAGCGACTGTTGCCGAAAATGTGGGGACTGTGAGTGCTGGGAACTGAGTGAGCAGTGTGTGGAACTTACCGCTTGCAGCTGTGACGTTGGCTTGTGCTGTAGGAGGGGCCACTCGCGCTGTACAGCGAATAGAATCAAAAGAAAATGCATTAACCAGGCGCCTGTTAGCGAGATCAACCAATAAACCATGTGAGCACAAAAAATCAGCCCCCAACATATTGAAATTCACTGCTGCTATAACAAAAGTCCACTCAAATGTATGGCCGTGTAGAGACAGAAGCAGAGTCTTCTCACCAAAGGTCTTAATCGCCGAGCCGTTCGCTGCTGTCACCCCGGGACCCCTGGAACCTGCTAGTCTGTCCGCGTAGGAAGGTGTGATGAAACTCAACTGGGAGCCTGTGTCCACAAGGAACTGCCTCCCTGAGCGTGCGTCCAACAAGTAGAGCAGCTTGTTCTCCTCCCTGAGGGCGGCGGCTGCTACCGACCCCCCGGTCTTGGCGTTTCCCGAATGCTGAAACTGGCACGGTGGTACACACTTGCGTGCCCTCTCTGCGAAACGGCGATGGTAGAAACAAAGGATGTCTCCTCCGCGTTCCCTGGCTCTCGCCGCCGCCGTCGTCTGTGGGTCTGCTACTGCTGCCACTGGCCCCCTGCCATCTGCGGTCGTCGCGCCGAGTTCCGCTGCTGCAGCCGTGGCCGCGCGCTGTCTGCTGGCATTGACAATTTGCTGTGCCTCCCGGGCCAGCGCGCGGTAGTCCCGCTGGGCCAACAACGGCGAACTGGTCAGGGTCGCTCTCGTCGCTGACGGTAGGGTCCTGAGGAAGAGGTGGGTGAAGATGAAATGGTCGTCATCTGAGCCTTTCAACCTCAACATCTTCTCCATCAGATTAACGGGCGTGTCATCTCCCAACTCAGTCAGCGCCAGGAGTCTCTCTGCTCGTTCCTCGACGGAGGGGGTGAAGTGCTGGATGAGTGCAGCCTTCAACGCTCCGTATTTGTCGCTGTCTGGCGGCTGCTCGATAAGGCTCTCCACGTGCTGAGCCGTGTGATTGTCCAGTCTTGCGACCACATGGTAGAATTTTATGTCGTCTACCGATATTCCCCGGAGGTTGAATTGTGCCTCAACCGCGTGGAACCAGGAGCGCGGATTGTTCTGCCAAAAGTCCGGTAGCTGGACTGTAGCGGCATTCGCTTGGCTGGGGGCTCCTGAAGAGGCTGGCCCCGGGGAACTCTCCTGTTGCTGCATGCTACATCTTGGGTTACCAGTGTGGGAATGTGAAAAGGATGAGACTGATCTCTCTCAAAGCAGCTTTATTCACATTCGCCATCATCTCAACGAAGAAAAAGAATATCACAGGAAACTCTCGTCCCTTAAATACCCGGGACTCTCACAGCTCACAAGTCAATTTGCATCACAAGTCACATCGCATTATAATCACGTCACTTTGCACCACAAGTCACATTGCATTATAATCACCAGTAACAATGCATCTCCTCTATAATCTCTTAATATCACCCCCACAGTCTCAGGCCTTGCATACCAAAGCTAACACCTTCCAGCTTCCTGTTATCTCCAAGGAAATTCTGTCTTTGTTCTTATCTCAAATGTGAGGCCTTAAGTAAGTCACAAAGTAGGTCACATGTGTGGCCACAATGCCATTTATGCCAAAAATATCATAAATTTTGAAAAAAAAAAACTATTACAGTTTAATGAGGAAACCACCTACACAATTTTGCTGGGAAAAATGGCAAAAACATATTGCAAATAATCAAAAACTTACTAGACAAAGAAGCATTTTTGTGAGAAGAATGTAACACATTTAATTTACAATTAAAAAAGCCACAAATTTATAAGAAAAAAAAAATTCTGAATCCTGACGTTGTCAAGCCAGATTGTTGTTGCAATTCTGCTGTTTTACCTTAATTTTTAGGCTCTGATATTTTTGTGGCTCCATGCAGATGTTTTTTTTTTTTATATAAAAAAAAAAAATCACTCACAGTGGTTCTTTGTGTAGCACAGGTTGACAACCCCTGGCCTTTACCAAGGGCTGCCCGAAAGGATTTGTTGAAGATGAATGAATGATTTGGATTATTGAATTGAATTGAACTGAATTTATTTTATTCGGTAATAATAATGATCGGGATAATAATAATGATAGGGTAATAATAATGATAGGGACCTCAGCCCCTATCACAGGGGCTGAGGTCGCCACGGTGGTTAAAAATCTCCTTGGTGGCCGGGCCCCGGGGGTGGACGAGATTCGCCCCGAGTACCTCAAGGCCCTGGATGTTGTTGGGTTGTCATGGTTGACACGCCTCTGCAACATTGCGTGGAGGTCGGGGGCAGTGCCTTTGGCATGGCAAACCGGGGTGGTGGTTCCTCTCTTCAAAAAAGGGGACTGGAGGGTGTGCTCTAACTTTAGAGGGATCACACTCCTCAGCCTCCCTGGGAAGGTCTATGCCAAGGTACTGGAGAGGAGAGTCCGGCCGTTGGTCGAACCTCGGATTCAGGAGGAGCAATGTGGTTTTCGTCCTGGCCGTGGCACATCGGACCAGCTCTTTACCCTCTCGAGAATTCTTGAGGGTTCGTGGGAGTTTGCCCAACCAGTTTACATGTGTTTTGTGGACTTGGAGAAGGCATTTGACCGTGTCCCTCGTGGATTTTTGTGGGGGGTGCTTCGGGGGTATGGGGTATCGGGCTTGTTGTTACGAGCTATTCGGTCTCTGTACGACCGTTGTGAGAGTTTAGTTCGTATTGCCAACACTCAGTCGGAGTCATTCCCAGTGAGAGTTGGACTCCGCCAGGGCTGCCCTTTGTCACCGATCCTGTTCATAATTTTTATGGACAGGATTTCTAGGTGCAGCCAGGGAATGGAGGCTGTCATGGTTGGTGACCACAGGATCTCATCTCTGTTGTTTGCAGATGATGTTGTCCTGTTGGCTTCATCCAGCAATGACCTACAGCTCTTGCTGGGACGGTTTGCCGCTGAGTGTGAAGCGGCTGGGATGAGAATCAGCACCTCCAAGTCCGAGTCCATAGTCCTCAGCCGGAAAAAGGTGGATTGTCCTCTCCGGGTTGGGGACAGGCTCCTGCCCCAAGTGGAGGAGTTTAAGTATCTTGGGGTCTTGTTCATGAGTGAGCGGAAAATGGAGCGAGAGATCGACAGACGGATTGGAGCAGCATCTGCAGTGATGCGGACGTTGTACCGGTCTGTTGTGGTGAAGAGGGAGCTTAGTTCTAAGGCAAAGCTGTCGATTTACCAGTCAATCTACGTTCCTACTCTCACCTATGGTCACGAGCTTTGGGTAATGACCGAAAGAACGAGATCGCGGATACAAGCGGCTGAAATGAGCTTTCTCCGTAGGATTGCTGGTCTCACCCTCAGAGATAGGGTGAGGAGCTCAGTCATCCGGGAGAGGCTCAGAGTAGAACCGCTGCTCCTCCACATTGAAAGGAGTCAGTTGAGGTGGTATGGGCATCTGATTAGGATGCCTCCTGGACGCCTCCCACTTGAGGTGTTTCAGGCACGTCCCACTGGGAGGAGACCCCGGGGCAGACCCAGGACTCGGTGGAGAGACTATGTCTCCCAGCTGGTCTGGGAACGCCTTGATATCCCCTCTGAAGAGCTGGAGCAGGTGTCTGGGGAGAGGGAAGTCTGGGCTTCTCTGCTTGAACTGCTACCTCCGCGACCCGGACCTCCGGAAAAGCGGTAGAAGATGGATGGATGGATGGTAATAATAATAATAAGTTTAGAAAGCTTGGGATCAGTCCGCCAATGTCACCGATCCTGTTCATAATTTTTATGGACAGGATTTCTAGGCTCAGCCAGGGAATGGAGGGTGTCATGCTTGGTGACCACAGGATCTCATCTCTGTTGTTTGCAGATGATGTTGTCCTGTTGGTTTCATCCAGCAATGACCTACAGCTCTTGCTGGGACGGTTTGCCGCTGAGTGTGAAGCGGCTGGGATGAGAATCAGCACCTCCAAGTCCGAGTCCATGGTCCTCAGCCGGAAAAAGGTGGATTGTCCTCCCTGGGTTGGGGACAGGCTCCTGCCCCAAGTGGAGGAGTTTAAGTATCTTGGGGTCTTGTTCACAAGTGAGGGGAAAATGGAGCGAGAGATCGACAGACGGATTGGAGCAGCATCTGCAGTGATGCGGACGTTGTACTGGTCTGCTGTGGTGAAGATGGAGCTTAGTTCTAAGGTAAAGCTGTCGATTTACCAGTCAATCTACGTTCCTACTCTCACCTATGGTCACGAGCTTTGGGTAATGACCGAAAGAACGAGATCGCGGATACAAGCGGCTGAAATGAGCTTTCTCTGTAGGATTGCTGGACTCACCCTCAGAGAGCTCAGTCATCCGGGAGAGGCTCAGAGTAGAACCGCTGCTCTTCCACATTGAAAGGAGTCAGTTGAGGTGGTATGGGCATCTGATTAGGATGCCTCCTGGACGCCTCCCACTTGAGGTGTTTCAGGCACGTCCCACTGGGAGGAGACCCCGGGGCAGACCCAGGACTTGGTGGAGAGACTATGTCTCCCAGCTGGTCTGGGAACACCTTGGTATCCCCTCTGAAGAGCTGGAGCAGGTGGCTGGGGAGAGGGAAGTCTGGGCTTCTCTGCTTGAACTGCTGCCTCCGCGATCCGGACCTCCGGAAAAGCGGTAGAAGATGGATGGATGGATAATAATAATAATAATAATAATAAACATATACAATACACTAAGAACACACAAAAGAACAACCAAAAGGGTGTAGGCTGAAGCTAGTGCTTATATTTTTATTTTTTTTTTTTTGTTACTTATTTGTACCCGTACGTAGACTTGGTTTGCAGTCTGGTGACAAGCCACCGGCTGCTGGTCGCTGCGTGCGCGAGCGCCCTAAACCTACATGTTTTTGGTGTGCGGGAGGAAACCGGAGAAATCCCGGAGTAAACCCGCGCAACACGGGGAGAACATGCAAACTCCACACAGCTCACTGTTGGTCGGGGGCTGGGATCGAACCCACGATCTCATGATCCCCGTGGTCCCCCGGCCGAGGGTAAAACTGTGCTGCCGCAGTGCTAAACCACTGCGCCACCGTGCAGCCTCCTTATATAGTACCTACCCCATAACAATTTTAAAATCAATAACATAAAAATTTAAGTTTTACCCAAAATCAACAAAGAAAATCAAATAGAACAAGTAGACAAAAAACAAAAAAACCCTTTAAGTTATTAAAAATTTATCTCCCAACATTTACAGTGAGATACTGGGAGATTTTCGCATCTTTGTACAATTTTTTGAATTGCTTCAGAGTTGAACATGTTTTAATATTCTCAGAGCAACAGTTCCACAGTTTAACTCCAGTGACAGACATGCAATGATACTTTGTATTTGTTCTAACCTTTGGCTTATTAAAAACAGAGTTGCCTCTTAGCTCATATTTGCTTTCCCTTTTTTTTTAAACAGTCTCTGATATTATATTAGTGGTACATGAAGAAAGTTTATTTTCCCCAGACTAGCATGTTTGAGAAAGAGAGAAAAAAAAATCCTCCCAAATTAGTGTCAGTAAAGTCTCAAATTTACAAGAAAAAAGTTAAACACATAAAAAGAAAATTAGAAATTTTCCTGGAAAATGCCCCAAATTTATGAGGAAACATTGCACAGATTTATGAAAATAAAGTTTCAAATGTACAAAGACAAAAAGTCACAGATTATGAGGAAATAATCTAAATGATGAGAAAAAGGTTTAAAATTTACTTGAAAACTTTCATTTATTAATAAATTGCATTTATTTATTATTTTCATTTATTTCAATAAAGGTTTCAGATTTACAAAAAAAATGTAATAACTTTGCAAGAAAAGCCACAAGTTTATGTGAAAAAAAAATCCCACAAAAAAACTCGGAAACTGGACAACACTAAAGCAGTTACTTTCTTATTGGTGCTCTTGCTCTTGTTTGTACTTGAGTAATTAATATGATAAGGTATTTGTACTTTTACTGAGTAAATTTCCTGGCTACTCTACCCACCTCTGGCTTTCCTTTGTGTATAGAATAGGAAATCCACCTACAGAAATTAATTAGGATGGCGACAAAACAGTGAGAGTGCTGTAAAAAAGGAACCATGCTGTGGGGAAGAAGATGGGCTAAAGAGGGGAGCGCACCCAGGAGATTTAGAAGGGAACAATCAGGGAAACGGGAAGTAGGAGATGTGAGCCCGAGGATGAATGTTGAGTAGGAATGAATCAGGGACTGGTGACAAGGAGAATGGGGAAAACACAAACTTACCCATGAACACTAGCTAATAGAAGGCTGGAATGTGGGATCTTTACTAAGTTGATTGTCTGGCACTGTGTAGAACAATGTTTCTCACACTTATCTTGGCCTTCCAAACCTTTGCGATTATTCTAATCATGTCCCATCTTCTACAGAAACTTGCCAGCTTTGGCTAGCCAGTGTGACACATATGTGAGAGAACCGGCAGCTGTAGCAGTGGGGAATCCAACAGTAACAGTGAGAAATTTAGCTAGCAAGACATCAACATACAGCATGTGTTAAAGCGGCAGACATGGCAGGCCTATTAAAGGAAAGATTTTTTTTTTCTTAAATTTCTGGTTCAGCTTTTAAACCTTTACAGCACTATAGAGAGTCTAATGGCGCTTTTCCACTAGCACCTACTCAGCCCAACTCACCTTGACCCTACTCGGTTTGCAGGGTTTTCCATTAGTACCTGGTACTATAAGTACGCTTTTAGTATCTACTCTGCCGGTGTCAGGAACCAAGCCGACTTGGTTTCCCCCGGCTCAGTCCTGATCTCTCAGTGGGTCTAGGTGCCATTGTGTATGCATAGTATGTATTTCAGTGTTCTTCCTCACCCATAGCCACTGCCCTGTGGCCGGCAGCTGTGAGTCAACTCTCTTTGGCTCACTCTTGGGTGATTACTGGCTGACAGCCTGCCGGTGCGACCACAACCCCTCTCTTATTACCATCGGGTGTTCCTAGGACCATTAATCATCTTGTCCAGTCCTCGCCCAGGTGCCCCTCATCACACCATCACCAGCAGTGCGTGTACTTAAATGGCTGTTTGCCAGTCACGCACTGCTGGTTCATAGAATTGTCTTCTGTGCTGCACTCTGTGAGTATTCTCAGCATTTTTTCACGACGTGTTAGCCACTCCATGTTGCTGTGGTTCTTATGTGTCCTTGTAGCGATGCCGGCTCTGGGGCGCATTCGTGACTAACACGTCTCTCCCTCTCTATGCGTTCGCTGGGCGATTTCGGCCCCGAACACCAACAATAAGTATCCTTGTATTTTGTTGTGAGTCTTCACCTGTTGGACTGTCTGTCTTTTTGCAATAAATGTGTGTGGTGCAACCCTGCACTTAAATCCTCGTCATTTCATCCTCCCTCTCCATGCGCTGTGGAGAGCGCACAGAGGGTCATGACAGCTGGGATTCCAAGCGAGATGAGTCAAGCTGAAAATGTGACGTCAACAGACTGCAGACCACTGATTGGCCAGGGTGTAATATCACTGGATGAGAGTGACATCTCCATCCATCTACTGCTTAGTCCTTTTCGGCTTGTGGGCGGGGAAGGGGGAGGCGCTGGAGCCTATCCCAGCATCTCTGGGTGAGAGGCAGGGTACACCCTGGACAGATCACCAGTCCATCGCAGGGCCAGCACAGAGAGACAGACAACCATTCACTCTCACATTCACACCCAATCTGCATGTGTTTGGCCTGTGGGAGGAAACCCACAGAATCCAAACCGCCATTTGGAAATTTCGCAACAATGAAGGTGAGTTTTTATTATTTCTGTGATAATCAATGAGATAAATACACAAATCAACACCGTGGTCAAACACTAGGTGCGGACTCTTCTGTGCTTGGTGGCTGACGAGAATCCAGAGTGAGCTACAGGTCTGAAAAGTTCATAGTGGTCAAATTTGACCAAATGTGGTTTATTTTTCAACAGTCTCCCCTTTGGTCCACACACTTCTTCCATCGATGTTGCAGCGCTTGGATCCCTGCAGTTGAAAAATAAACCACATTTGGTCAAATGTGGCCATTATGAACTTTTCAGCCTATGAACTTTTCAGCCCCATTGACGGAGCGACCTGAAATGAAAAGGTATACCAGGAGGTCTTCAAGCTGATGGCTTCTCATGGGGAAGATGGTAGGTGTTTTGTGATTTTAAGCATCTTTTTACGTTATTTATCCCATTGGTGGCAAGCTTACTTTGAACAAACAAGGATATCACCATTGTCTCCTGTATGCAGACAATGAACTAGCTAGCCAGCAATGCTAACTCCATACTTTGCTTGTATTTTGCACTTGCTGTATCTTAAGTATTCGCTCCTGACAGCAAAATGTCAGCATGTCAACGACATAATGGGCCGCCTTCCTGTAATGAACCCACCCACCCTGACGTGGTATTCAATTGTAATGGAAAATGACCTCAGTGTTGCCAGATGTACGATAATTATCTTATTTGTACAACAGTTTTGTCCTCTGTACGATCAACAATTCCAAAAATCCCATAATGTACGATAATTTGACCCCTTCATTAGGTGGCTAAGTTAATATATTAGCAAACACAATCAGCATATGGATCCTGCACATACATACTACGGTTGTTTTTACACATCATCTCACGTGCGCAGGCTGCATGGAAAAGAAGACACGATGCAGAGCAAAGCAGAGAGGCGACCTTGGTTGGAGGCTAGTGATGGATCCACAGTTCACTGAAATGTACTGAGTCAAGCTAAAAAGATCTGTGGTACCTCAAATCACTCAGTGCTGTACTGCATCTCTAACTGTCTATCATTCACTGAACTGAGAGTCAGCTGAACTGAGTGGGTGGGGCTCATTTGCTGTTCAGGCGGGTGATTCAGCTGATGATCCGTGGCCTCCACTACAGTTCCGGTGCGTAATGTGATGGTGGGTTTTATTGTGAAGTACGGTGTGATGACGCCACCTTCTGGATGTGCCACCACACCACCCTATAAATGGGGCGTCCACCATTTTGGGCTTCCTCTTGCCCAGATGACCCCACATTGTGTGGCATATATTGTATCACAACCCATTCTGCAATAAAGCACAGTTCCAGTGCAACCTTCTCGTCCATCTCCTTTGTGCCAGGTTTGTGGATGTAACATTTTGGCGACTGAGGATTAACAAGTGGTTCTGGAGCTTCCTGGCATGCCACCGGTGCTATGACCCAACTGGCTGGGGGCCTTCAAAACCTACATCATGGCTCTGGATCTGGGGAAGCTGGATGGAGTGAGGACGTGAGCGCTGCTTGTCCACTTCCTAGGCACGGAAGGTCAGAGAGTTTTTCAAATGTTTGGTCCGACTGACTGCTATGAGCAGGCTATCAAGATGCTAACTAGCTACTTTGCTAAGCCTAAAAATGTGGCACGGCACGCAAAAACCCGCCATCGCTGACGAAAAGCTAAGCTAGCTAACCCCACATCCTACGGAGACGGCATAAACATCACAGGCCCCAAAGGTTGGTCAGGACTGCAGCATGTTGTGAAGCTAGATGGTGTGAGTGTGCCCATGATGATAGCCACTGCCCCTATGTAGTCAATAGTAAGTGAGGCCATGGTTCAGAGGCTCACCCCCCGGCGCCCTGATGCGGTGGAATTACTGGACGACGGGAGCTCCGGTGCCAGCAGGAACATCACGTTTACAGTGCAGTATGCCGAAAAAGTGATTCCAGCATTCTGGTTCCAGGTGACACCTCTCAGGTGGAAATGTTATGGGGTGGGATTTATTCAGTGAGCTGGGTTTTACTTTCACAATAGGTGGTCAGCAGCCCAGGCCCAGTTCGCCCAGGCTTCGCAGACATGGGTGCGGCCGAAGAGCACAGTGTGGATGGTGAACGTAACGCAGAGAGTGGATACGGCATGGACGGTGAAGACGACATGGAGAAAGGGCAGAGACCGAGCTCACATCCATCCCTCGCACAGCAAGAGCTGAAGCTGTAGGAAAGGGAGCCTAGGTTCGACGGGACCAGTGCCGATGAGGTATTTATGGACAGCACTGACATCGAAGCGTCTGCTCTGTGCTTTCAGAGGGAGAGCTGCCCAGAGAGGTGGCCCGAGCATGCAGGGGCCCGCGATACATAGCGACAGCAGACAAACACGGACGCAACACACGACACGGCATAGCAGAACACTTCAGACAGTTCAGTGGAGGAACCGGACAACTTCAGTGCTCAGGTCGAGTTTCAGCCAGCGACGGGTGAGGGGTCCGCTGTGACTATGGTGACTGCTAAACCGCCACTGGGTAACAAAGGCGCCAGGCCGAAGTGGGGCACAGAGCTGGCGAACACACAGGAGCACATCAAACCAAGTAAGGCACCACAACAAGTCATGGACTGGGTTCAGGTTTGTGCCGGCGGGAGACCGGGACGGCGACTGACCGGGCCGCAGCCAATGAAACAAGGGGTGCCATTGAGGATAGTGGTGAAGCTGGGAACAGCATATGTTTAACTGACAGACGATTCAGTGTGGCACGTGGACAAACTGCAGTGCGTCTGGGTGGCAGCTCCAGATGGTGGGGCTCCACGGAAGTCGGTTGCCACAGTGTGGGACCCAGGCCCCGGCATCATGAAGATTGGCCCTGGGGGTCTGGGAGCTCCTGGGAGGAGGCCACCACAAGCCCGTTTCAAAATTCCAGTGGAGGGGGGGGGGGGGTCGTGGGCCTGCTTCATGGCCCCAGGGAGGAGGCCACCTCGGGGCCACTTCAAAGCCCTCTGACTGAACTGTTTTCCCCATGCCAGTTCCATTTTTTCCCCCAAGTGACTGTGCTGTGACAGCTTCTTATATTTATAGTTCAGTTTAATGTTCTCTGTGTTTAGCTTAGGAGCATGGTAAATTTTTAGTTTGAATAAAGGACTTTTAGTGTAACCAGTGGCAGAATAATCCACTGTGCCGTGTGGGCCGTGTGGTAGTCCACCCACCAGTCCTATTTTAGCTTTGTTTTGTGCGAATGTGTTAGGCCTTAGGTTATTTTAGTTTAGAGTGTAATTGGGATTCCAAATTAGGGTGGGTTTGATTTGAGTGAGTGGTAGTGAGTGGTTTTGGACCTTGTGGGGGGTGGGGGGGATGATGGTGGGTTTCATTGTGAAGTACGGTGTGATGACGCCACCTTCCGGGTGCGCCACCACACCACCCTATAACTAGAGGCATCCACCATTTTGGGCTTCCTCTTGCCCGGGCGACCCCACACTGTGTGGCATATGTTGTATCACAACCCGTTCTGCAATAAAGCACAGTTCCAGTGCAACCCCCTCATCCGTCTCCTTTGTGCCAGGTTTGTGAACATAACACATAATTCATACAGCACGTTCACCCATAAAAACTAGTACACTCGATCGAATCATTCCCGTATGTTAAAGCGGGCACGGCAGACTCAACAAGTAAGCAACATCACCAGCAGGTTGAGAAACGAAAGGGAGGGAGGGGCAGACCCCAGTTTTACTGGGTAGTTCAAACCTGCTAGCATTAGCACTAAAGTTTTCTGTTGCTGCTGCAACATGCAAATGTCTGCAAAAATGTCACTGGATTGTGGTTCTCAATAAAACTACAACCAGATTCTACTTAAATTATCAGAGGCATTTTAGCAGTAGTTTAGGTGGATTGATTTTGATGTTCATCCCTAATGTATAAACAGATTACTTCTCAAAATATTTATGAGGCAAGACCTTGATATATGATGACATATAGAAGACAGTTTATTATGATTGATATTTTGGGCTGTTCAGTGCAGGCCAGGGGCTCATCCTGTACTCCACACAGGTAGAGGTGCTTTTTTTTAACTGATCTGTTAGATTATTTAAAGGTAAAACTGTGTTATAGGCCATAATATGCAAGATCTGTGATAATATGTTACTGAAGCAGATGGTCCTGAGTCACATCAGAATGAAAACTGAGTGTGTACAATAATATTTCTCAAAATACGATAATTTTAAGCCGCTGGTACAATACTTACATATTTCCCATCTGGCACTACTGAACAACCTAAACCGTGTTGGGTGAGTAGAGTCGCGGCGGGTTGAGCTGAGTAGGTGCTAGCAGAAAAGTGACTTAAGTCACGTGACACCCTCTCTACTTCTGCACATGGGACCTTAAATCTGAAAAAAATATCCATTGAATTGACATTTGGACTGGGGATAATGGACATTTTCTTTGGATCACTGCACATCGGATTAAATCCATATCATAAAGGCAAGATAAACATGGACAGTTTTATGCAGTGTTGCCAACTCTTCCTCCAAAATGAGGAAATTACTGGTAACATATTGATTTTCTTCAGATTTTTCCCACAATAAGAGCTCTCAAGGCAGGATAAAGCAAACTGAACATGTTCTAAAAGCTCTGTCTGAAACAGTCTGTTTTTATCCTGACATTATTAAGCCCGTAATGTAATGATGATGATAAGATACTTTATTTCGAACCAAAAAAAAAAAAAAACCAAACCAAAAAAAACTGACAAGTGCAATAAAAGTGACAGTATACATACATAATCCATTAATTAAATTATCTTGCTATGTGTGCAAGATGATTTAAGTATGCATTTAAAAGTAACGTGAAAGTTACTTTTCCAAGTAACTAGTTTCTTTAATCATTCAGTAATTGGTCTTTTGAAAAGAAGTAATTAATAACTAATTAGTTACTGTTTTTTAGTAACTTACCCAACACCGTTCCCCATCCAATCGAACCGAGACCCCGGACTATCCTGGTGTGAATGCAGCCTAACAGTCCTCTGGATCAGTTGCAGCTCTCAAAATACAAAACAAAACTGACAAACATCATATGTGTAACTCGTGGCAAAATTTGATCGGGATCAAAAGATAATTTTGCTCTTGCTATTCATTTCAATGGAAAATTTTTCCGATTTTTTAATATGCAGAAGTAGGGGGGACGTGACTTAGGCTTTCTATTTGCATTTTTTGTTTCTTTGGTGCTGATAGCAACAGTGAGTAGCACGTACAAGACACATTCTTCGCAAGACTTTTTTGTTGAAATTAAGGAATAATAATAATAACAATAATGTAATAATGTATTATTTAGCACAAACTAGCAGACTGAAAAATACAAACAATTCACATTTCATCAGTCATCATCCTCTTCCAAAGCCTATAGGAAATCTTGCCAAAGTCATTTGCATAATTAAATTTTGATACAAAAACTTGGAAAAACATTTTTGTGGTCCAAGATGGCCACCTCCATAGAGAAGGACCCTCTTCCTGAGTGTTAAAAATTTTATCTTAAGGTACAGACATGACTTTTACTGAAAAATATGACCATGAAAACAAAGACTTTATGCAGCATGAAATTTCAGATTTCTGATGACCAAAAATTTTACACACTGCAGCTTCAATAAAGTTTTTTTTTCCTTTATTTTACTGATATAACTGTCACAGTAGGTTCTGCTTATTCCATTTCAGCACAGTTTTGAAAAACTTATGGCATTTATCCACATCCTGCTTGTCAACCTAAATGCTGTCGTATTTACACCATTTTTATAATTAAATCACTGATTTTGTCAGGTTAAAAGGTGACAGCTAAGTTTATATCCATGTACCTATACAAAAGATTTGGGGTTTCCCTTTTATTTTAGTGGGTTATGTGGGATTTTTGTGACATGTATAGTCTGCAGAGTCAAACAGCCCAAAGTCTACCTGAACAGGAGCTCTCCTTTCCACAGAAACTAGGACCACAGCTCTGCCTGAAAGACCTCTGTTACAGACTGGGACTATATGTGAATACATAATAGGTTGCACCCGGAACCTTTGTGTGGTTACTGGTGTACTCCAGGGGACATGTTTGTTAATTACCTTCCTGTGTATGCAGTGTGCTGCCTGTTTTTATGAGGCACCAATGCATTAATAAAAACGCAAACAGAGAAAAGTGCGTGCTTATTGCTCCCAGGTTATCACACATAATTGGCGACAAGGATAAAACCAGTACGTGAGTTAGTAAGGCTTGTGGAAGAAGTTTGCGCTAGCTTAGCATGGCTACCATCGGCTCAGTTGATAAGTTTGTGGAAACGAACGGTGACTGGATTGAATATGTCGAGAGGCTGGAACACTTTTTCCCTGGCAAACAACATTGAGTCTGAGGACAAGAAGAGGTCAGTTCTCTTAAGTGTATACGGACCAAAGACTTATAAATTGATCCATAACCTGGCAACGCCACAGAAGTCGGGGGACATCAGCTTCAAGGAGCTGGTAACGTCGGTCCAGAATCATCACAGCCTGAAGCCTTTGGTGATTGTTCAGCATATTTAATTCCACAGTCACTCATGCAAGCCAGGGGTGTCTATTGCTTCTTTTGTGGCAGAGGTGAGATAACTTTCTGAGCACTGTGACTTTGGGGGTGCTCTGGATGATATGCTGCAGGACAGGCTGGTCTGTGGCATTAATGATGACGGCATACGGCGTAGATTACTGGGGGAAGCCAGCTTAAACTTCAAAAAAGCACTGGAGATTGCTCAAGCAATGGAAATGGCGACAAGTAACACGAAAGACATTCAAAAAGCTGTACGGGGCACTAATCCAAGTACAGTTCACCGGGTGTCCAAAGAAAAGAAAGGCAAGCTGATAAAACTGGTTGAGTGTTACAGATGTGGGGGAGCACATTTGGCAAATGACTGTGGTTACAAGGACACTGTGTGTCACAACTGAAAGAAAACGGGACATTTAGCCAAGAAATATAAAAATGCCAATGATAAAAATATGAAAAGGGACTCTGCCAGAATAAAACCCAAACTGAAAACACATCACCTGCAGGGGGAGGGGCTCGAGGAGGAATGTTCCTTTAACATGTTTAACCTTTTGATCTCAACAGAGCTAGAGCAGAACCTATTTGCGCAGCTCTGCAGATAAATGGAAGAGTTGAAAATGGAGGTGGATACAGGAGCTTCCGCCTCACTGATTAGTGAAGCCATGTACCACAAGGTATGGGGTGCAGAAGGTATGCCTCCACTTAAAAAGACTGAGATAAAACTGCTGCAGTACACAGGTCAGTGCCTTCCACTTCTTGGTGCCATAGTGGTGAATGTGAAATACAAAGGCCAGGAGGCCGAAGCAAGGCTGCTGGTAGTTAAAGGGGAGGGACCAAGTTTGCTGGGACGTGATCTGCTACAGAAAATCCGTCTGAACTGGCATGCGATCAAGTACATGACTGTACTAAATGACATTTTGGAGAAATATGCAGAGGTTTTTAAGGATTACCTAGGTACATTCAGAGGAACAACTGTTAAACTGTGTAGACCCTAAAGCTCAACCTCACTTTTTCAAACCGCACACTGTCCCATATGCCATGAAGGCCAAGGTGGAGGTAGAATTGGAGAGACTGGAGAAACTGGGGGTCATTGAGCCTATTGAATTCTCAGACTGAACTGCCCCAATTGTGCCTGTGCTAAAAGAGGATGGTGAAGTACGCATCTGTGGGGATTATAAGCTCACTATTAATCAAGCAGCACAGACTGACACATACCCGCTGCCTCATGTGGAGGACCTGTTTGCTACATTCGCTGGTGGAAAAACATTCACAAAGCTGGACATGAGTCATGTGTACCAGCAACTGCTATTAGACGAGAACTTTAAACAGTATGTGACAATCAATACACACAAGGGACTGTTTAAATACAACCGCCTGGTTTTTGGTGTGGCATCCAGTCCAGCAATTTTCCAGCACACCATAGACAACCTCCTTCAAAATAGTCCTCATGTGGCTGTCTACTTAGATGACATCTTGGTCACAGGGAGGACAGAGGAGGAGCACCTGCAAAACTTAAAACAAGTGTTAAAAAGCATGACAGAGGCAGGGGTGCGTCTAAAGCTCAGTAAGTGTGTTTTTACAAGTGTCACCTACCTAGGCTACAGGATTTCAGCTGACGGCCTTTCTCCAGTGGAAGAAAAGGTGAAAGCAATAAAGGAAGCCCCAAGTCCAAAGAATGTATCAGAACTCAGGTCATTTTGGGGCTTGGTGAATTATTATGGAAAGTTCCTGCCAGACCTCTCCACTGTACTCGCGCCACTCTATCAGTTGCTACACAAAGATAATGCATTGAAGGGCCAGGAGGCCCAAGAGCAGGCTTTTCAGCAGGTAAAAGTACTGTTACTGACATAATATTCGGCCCAGGAAACACGCATGCAGGCTCAGTTAGATTTGAAAGCTTTATTTTCAATCAATGTAACGTGTTTGGATGCGTGTGTGCGATATATGAATGTATTGTGGGTGGAGGATGTAGGCCGGGACAGAGCAGCACGCCGTGCAGCCAGGCAACCCTATGGATGAGAATAGAGCAGGGGGTTAGCTGGGCAAACCACACAGGAGAATGACAAGGTAATGTGCTTACTTGCAGAACTGAGGTGGCTGGCGTTGGCAAGATCCCAAGCCTGGGAGACAGCGTCCTGCTGTGCGTCCAAGGAAGGGCTGTGAGGCAGAGGAGTGACGAGGACGAGGGAGAGGATGTCTGCCGCCGGGAAATCCACCTGTTCACAGGGGAAAGCTGAGAGGACAAGGTGAAACAAAAATAGACAGCTTACGTGTCGTGAAGAGATCAGCAGGCCTGGAGGAAGGAATCCGCTGAAGGTTAGAGCACGAAGGAAGACAGACGGCTCCAGGCCGAAGCTCAAGGCGAGGTGGAATAAGTAGCTGTGCACTAACGAGGTGCAGGTGTGCGCGCAGCTGAGGTGGATGCCCGTAAGCGGCGAGTGGTGACAGTACTCCCCCACCCAGCAGCGCCACCTGGCACTGGCTTACCTGGGTGCGCCCGGTGAAACTCCGCAATGAGATCTTGATCCAACACCCACGAAGAGCGCACCCAGGATCTCCACTCTGGCCTATAACCTTCCCAATTCACCAGGTATTGTAGCCCACGACCCCGGCGCCGTGAGTCCAAGATGGAGGTAACACCCCACGCCGGGTCACCGTCGATCATCCTAGGAGCGGGAGGCGACCTAGGAGGGGGGCAGAGTGGATTGGAAAGAACAGGTTTAATCTTCGACACGTGGAAAGTGGGACACACACGTAGGGAGGGGGGGGAGGGCCAAACGCACAGCCACCTGGTTGACAATTTTAGTGATCACAAACGGGCCAAGAAATCGCGGAGCCAGCTTCCTCTTCTCAGCCTTGAGGTTGATATCCTGGGACGAGAGCCAAACCCGTTGACCCACCTGGTAATCAGGAGCTGGCCTCCTGTGGCGATTGGTGGTGGTACTGTTGCGCGCCGCCGTGCGTAAAAGCGCATCCTTAGTCTTGGTCCACACACTCCGGCAGTGTCTCATGTGCGCCTGGACAGATGGGACAGCCAACTCACCCTCCTGCTCGGGAAACAAGGGGGGATCGTACCCCAAGGATGCCTCAAAGGGTGACACACCAGTAGCTGAAGATCGCGCCGAGTTGTGGGCATATTCCACCCAGGCCAAGTAGGAGCTCCAGAAAGATGGATTGGAGGAAGTCACGCAGCGCAGGGCAGCCTTCAACTCCTGGTTAGTGCGCTCGCATTGTCCATTGGACTGGGGGTGGTGACCAGAGGAGAGACTAACCGTGGCCCCCAAAGCGTTGCAGAAGCACCTCCAAACCTGGGAGACAAACTGAGGGCCCCGGTCTCATACCACGTCCAGCGGGATCCCGTGCAGCCTGACAACATGTTGGACCAGGAGGTCAGCCGTCTCACGTGCCGAAGGGAGACCCCGAAGAGGCACAAAATGGGCGGCCTTAGAAAATCGATCTACAATTGTCAGGACTGTGTCATAGGTGTTAGAGACTGGAAGGCCGGTGACAAAGTCAAGGGCGATGTGTGACCAGGGCCTGCCCGGGACCGGCAGGGGCTGGAGTAGACCCACAGGTGGAGAGTTTTGGGACTTGCCGGTAGCGCACTGGCGGCAAGCCCGGACATAGTTGGTGACGTCCTTTTGGAGACCCGGCCACCAGAATGAGCGTTGCAGCAGATTCACCAGACGGGTGATGCCAGGGTGACAGGCGAGCTTGGAGGTATGGACCCAGTGAATCACCTCTCCTCGAACCGCCGAAGGAACGAAGAGCCTCCCCTCTGGACCACCGCCAGGGTCCGGTTCCGTCTCCTGAGCCCTTCGGATCTTGTCCTTGATGGACCAGGAAACCGCCCCCACAACGCATGAGCTGGAAAGGATGGTGTGTTCCGACTCCTCCGGATCTTCGGGGGCGAACTGCTTGGATAAGGTGTCGGGCAACCCATTCTTCGAGCCTGGATGGTACGTGATGGTAAATTGAAAACGAGCAAAGAATAGAGACCAGCGTGCCTGGCGGGCATTCAGGCGCCGCGCTGACCTCAAATACTCGAGGTTCTTGTGGTCCGTCCAGACCACAAAAGGCTAAGCTGCCCCCTCCAACCAGTGACGCCACTCCTGCAGGGTGAGCTTGACAGCGAGGAGCTCCCTGTCACCGACGTCATAGTTGCGCTCCGCCGCAGATAATCGTTGAGAGAAGAAGGCGCAGGGCCGCTTGACTCCGTCCACTGGCGAGCGCTGAGAGAGCACTGCCCCCACCCCTGTGTCGGACGCGTTGACCTCCACCAGGCACTGCAGCGCGGGGTCGACCTGGGTCAGGACCTGGGAGGACGAGAACTCCGCCTGGAGGGTCTTGAAGGTGGCGGCTCCCTCCTCGGACCACTGGAAGGGCACCTTCAATGAGGTGAGGCGGGTCAGGGGGGTGGCAATGGTGCCGAAGTTGGGGACAAAGCGCCGGTAGAAATTATAATAAACTGCTGCACCTGCTTCCTGGAGGTTGGAGTGGGCCACTCGACCACCGCTTTAACCTTAGCGGGGTCGGGGAGAATCTGGTTGTGCGAGATGACGAACCCCAGGAAGGAGGTGGTCCGGGCGTAGAACTCGCACGTCTCTGCCTTGATGTACAGTCTATTCTCCAGCAGCCGTTGCAGGACCCGCCTCACATGAACCTGGTGCTCCTCCCGTGATTTGGAGAAGATGAGTATGTCGTCTAAATATACGAAGACAAAGACCCCCAGGAAATCTCGTAGGACGTCGTTTATGAGACGCTGGAAAATGGCAGGTGCGTTGGTGAGCCCAAACGGCATCACAAGATACTTGAAATGACCGCTGGGCATCCTGAAGGCCGTCTTCCATTCATCTCCCTCCCGGATCCGAACGAGATGGTAAGCGCTGTGGAGGTCTAGCTTCGTGAACCAGGTCGCCCCCTGGAGGGAGTGGAAGGCGGTGTCCATGAGCGGCAAGGTGTAGCGATCCTTGATGGTGATGTCATTCAGCGCTCTGAAGTCAATGCAGGGACGCAGGGACCCATCCTTCTTGAACACGAAGAAGAAGCCCGCGCCAAGCGGAGACGAGGAGAGGCGGATGATCCCAGCGCTAAGCGACTCTTTGATATAGGTATCCACCGCCTCACGTTCAGGTGCAGAGAGGCTGTACAGGCGGCCAGATGGCAAGGGGGCCCCTGGACAGAGGTTGATCGCGCAGTCATATGGCCGGTGAGGAGGAACGGACATGGCTCTGGACTTACTAAAGGCTACTCCCAAGTCGTGGAACTCCTGCGGCATCAAGGTGAGATGTGGAGGCTCAGAGACCAGCGTCGGCGGAGGAGAGGACGAGGCACAAGCGATGAGGACGAGGGAGAGGATGTCCGCCGCCGGGAAATCCACCTGTGTACAGGGGAAGGCTGAGAGGACAAGGTGAGACAAAAATAGACAGCTTACGTGTCGTGAAGAGATCAGCAGGCCTGGAGGAAGGAATCCGCTGAAGGTTAGAGCACGAAGGAAGACAGACGGCTCCAGGCCGAAGCTCAGGGCGAGGTGGAATAAGTAGCTGTGCACTAACGAGGTGCAGGTGTGCGTGCAGCTGAGGTGGATGCCCGTGGGCGGTGAATGGTGACAGTGTGGCGGTTTGGTGTAAACCCCCACAAACAGACTGGACAGACAGCGCTCGGCTAGAGCAATTAACAGAACAGTGAAATGTGTATTAATGTCTACAGGCAGCCCCGCTTCTTCTGGCTGACTTCTGTGATGTTAATGTTGCCTTTCATGCATTGTGTTCATGTGTCCTGTCCTTACTGTGACCTAGGGACCGAGATCAATATGTCTCTCAAATGCAAATGTCTCATGCCTGTTCTGTTATCTCTTTGATCATACCAACTGCTGTGAATCCGCTTTGATGTATTGTCTGAGTTGGGTATAAATACTGCACAGGTTCTGTAACTCATTCTCTCAATTCCACTTCCTCAACTGCTGCTGCTGGACACAGACTTTGTGTCCTCCTTCTCCGAGAGCCGCTGCATTTGAGAGACATATTGATCTCGGTCCCTAGGTCACAGTAAGGACAGGACGCATGAACACAATGCATGAAAGGTGCCGTGCATGCGCGCCGGGAGCGGAGCTCGTGACGGTGGTATGATTTAATAAAACTTCACTTAAAACCTCAGCATCGCTGCTTATTATTTCATGCCGCTGCACTGGTGACCCCGAAGACGCACACGCTTTGTGCGACGCAACCTTCTGGTCTAGACATCCACGCTGAACCGGCCGAGGGACACAAGACGTCTCCTCCCTCTCGCCGCTCCAACGCACCATGACCTGAAGGCAGAAAAGAACACGCTGCCAGTGAACGCTTCACTGGTGACCCCGCAGACGCACACGCTTTGTGCGACGCAACCTTCTGGTCCGGACGACCACGCTGGCGACTCGACGCTGAAAAAAACACGCTGCCAGCGAACACAGCAGCCTGATGCAAATGATCCGCCCTCCCTTCTGCTTCAGGGAGACCTCGATGTGGAGCCAACACAGGTGAGCTACTCTCCCGGCATCACCCACGACCGGGAAAACTGCAGAAAATGTCATGGCGCGACCCTCGCCTGAGATCGGGACGTCCACGCTGGACCGGCCAAGGGACACAACGTTTTCTCCCTCTCACCGCTACTCCTCCCTCTCAGTGATCCTACTCATCTACCCGAGCCTGAGGAACAAAGATCGTCTATCTCCCCTCAACGCTCCAATGCACCATGACTAATCTGCAGCCACAGCTCATCATAGATGATTATCGGCGCCGTCTGCGCCGATCTCCACCAAGATTCTGCACCCTGACTCGCCTCTCCAGCTGGCCCACCCACGCACGAGCCCCCACGCACGAGCCCCCGCGCACGCACCGGGGAGTTATGAGGACGGCGCATCACGCACGGGACAAATACGGCTCTTCTGACCGCCTTCCTTCTGCTGCACACTGGCCCTTCAGGCTTGCTCGTACATCTGAGGCCCGCAGCTTGCTCACTGGATATTATGGTCTTAGCCACGGCACACAAGGGGAATTCAGCCGTCTGCGGTTCCCGAGGCTTTAGGGTTGCGCCTGCCCTAAAGTCAACACGCCAGTCCCTCTGCTTTTATTTTTTCTTACCGCCGCTCCTGCTTTTCTTCATGGCCATGAGAGGAGTCAGAGACAAATTTTTCTTCTTGTGATCTCTGCACATGCAACGGGACAGCCCCTCGACGTCGCGGAGCAGCAAGCAATTTTTGCGCGGCTCGGACGATTTCACCGCCCCTGCTGGCACTTACTACCCCTTCTCCTCCCTCCCCCTCCGCCTGCAGCGAGCTTCTCCCACAGCTCACTCCCATAGATGGATTATGGAGGTCTCGGCCCCCTGCCGTGCCCTCTGGGGGGAGCGTGTGGCGGTTTGGTGTAAACCCCGACAAACAGACTGGACAGACACAGCGCTCGGCTAGAGCAATTAACAGAACAGTGAAATGTGTATTAATGTCTACAGGCAGCCCCGCTTCTTCTGGCTGACTTCTGTGATGTTAATGTTGCCTTTCATGCATTGTGTTCATGCGTCCTGTCCTTACTGTGACCTAGGGACCGAGATCAATATGTCTCTCAAATGCAAATGTCTCATGCCTGTTCTGTTATCTCTTTGATCATACCAACTGCTGGGGAATGCTCTTTGATGTATTGTTGTAGTTGGGTATATATGCTGCAACTCTGTAACTCAAACTCTCTCTCATTCTCTCACTCCTGCATCTGCTGCTAGACACACACACTGTGTGTCTCCTCTTCTCAGAGAGCCGGAGGATCCCGCTCCGGTCTGCTCACACTTGAATCGGAGCGGGGATCCTGTGAAGGTGGTATGATTCAATAAACTTCCTTAAAACTACCTCAACGCCACCTTATTTCATGCCGCTACAACAGTTACATTTCAGCACCTCTACTAGTACATTTTAATCCAGACAGGAAGGTCATGTTGTCATGTGACGCTTCGCCTTATGGGTTGGGGGCTGTCCTTTCCCACCACATGGAGGACGGCGCACTCACAGCCACTGAAAAAGGCTATTCCCAGCTAGAAAAAGAAGGGCTGGCGCTAGTATTTGCTGTAAAAAGATTTCACCAGTATTTGTATGGTCGCGCTTTTAACATCTTTACAGACCATAAGCCCCTATTAGGTCTGTTCAGTGAGTCAAAAGGCATTCCATCCATGGCTTCAGCAAGAGTGCAGCGCAGGCTATAACATTGTCAGCTTATCACTACCGCATAGTCTACAAAGCAGGGAGTGACAATGCAAATGTGGATGCTTTTAGCCGACTTCCTCTTCCAGAGGGTCCAAGTCATACTCCAATGCCACCAGAAACAGTGTTTCTATTAGAGAGATTGGCTAACACCCCCGTGTCAGCAAAACAAATAAAAATGTGGACTGAAAAAGACCCAGAGTTATCGCAAGTGAAGAGGTGAGTTATGCATGGCTGGCCAGCAACAGTAGAGCAGGAGAAGCTAAAGCCATATGCTAAATGACAGCATGAGCTAAGTTTGTTGGATGGCTGTATCCTTTGGGGTTCCAGGGTGGTTGTTCCGCCTCCAGGTCGAACACAGATAATGGAGAAGTTACATGAAGCTCATCCTGGTATGGTACGCATGAAGAGCCTGGCCAGGTGTTTTGTATGGTGGCCTAGCATGGACAATGCAAAAGAAGAAAAAGTCAAAGCATGTCCGCAGTGTCAGCATAACCAAAACATGCCAGCACCTGCCCCACTCCATCCATGGGAATGGCCCAGCCGGCCCTGGTCACAACTTCATCTTGATTTTGCAGGTCCATTTATGGGTCACATGTTTATGGTGCTGGTTGATTCACATTCAAAGTGGTTGGAAGTACACATCATGCCAAATATTACAGCCCCAGCTACCACAGATGTGCTTAGAAGCATTTTTGCAACTCATGGACTACCCGACACAGTTGTAAGCAATAATGGGCCCACTTTCACTAGTGAAATTTTTCAAGAGTTTATACAGAAAAATGGGATCCGACACATTCACACGGCTCCCTATCACCCAGCATCAAATCGCTTAGCAGAACAGGCTGTTGAAACCCTGAAATAGGGGCTGCGAAAAATGTCAGGAACCACCCTTGAAACTAAGCTCTCTCGATTTCTGTTCCAATACCGGATCACTCCGCACACCACTACAGGGTTATCTCCAGCAGAGATGTTACTGGGTAGGAGGCCAAAATCACACCTTGATTTGCTGCACCCAGACATTGAAGCCAGAGTGGTTCAGTCACAGAACAGACAAAAAATGGCTTGAGAGCTGCATGCTAAAAAGAGACATTTCAGAGCAGGTGACCAGGTATATGTTAAAAACTTTGCCAGTGGTCCATCCTGGTTAGCAGAAGTGGCTGACCGCCAAACAGGACCAGTATCATTTGTGATTGACTTGTGTGATGGGAGGCAGGTTCGCAGGCACCAGGATAATGTGCGTGCTCGCCACGATGCAGGAGGAGAGGGAACTGAGATTGTTTCACCCAAGGACAGTCCAGGTAGCTCCTTGATCTGTGAGGTTGTGCCAGCAATGCAGGAAAACACAGGTGAATTCCCTGAGCAGACGACTTCACCTGCCCTGGTCACAATCATGACTAGCAAAGCTCAGAATCCTTCCAAGTCAGAAAACATCACATCAGAGCTGAGAAGGTCAAAGAGACAGCAAAATCCTCCATATAGATGGGATTTGTGAATGAATGATCTTTTCAAAATGTTGGGAAAAAAACAAGTTGTGCATTTCTTTGAGACTTGAAAATTTGAGTGCATTGTTTATATGCCTAAGGTCTTGTAATGTTATGTTGTTTCAACCTAAAGGGGGAGAAGTGTTACAGACTGAGACTATATGTAAATACATAATAGGTTGCACCCGGAACCTTTGTGTGGTTATTGATGTACTCCAGGGGACATGTTTGTTAGATGCCTTCCTGTGTATGCAATGTGCTGCCACTGTAGGACACCACCTGTTTTTGTGAGGTACCAATGCATTAATAAAAATGCAAACACAGAAAAGTGTGTGCTTATTGCTCCCAGGCTGCCACAAGCTCGTTTGGATTTGGAATTCCCTTCTGTAGAGTTAAGGCCATTACATACTCCGCAAGAACAGAGAAATGTGTTCTTTTTCTTGAGGTGGCAAGAGCAAGAGCAAAATTCTTTCTGGCCAGGACATTTCATACTTCACAAGAAACTCAAGTGCAGAACTGGTAAGTTCACATTTCTGATCATTCACACAATAGTTGTCGGACACCACACACAAAAAAAGTTCTACCCACACGATGTGTCAAGATCAAGCTGCAAGAACTCCCAAACCAGGGCTGCAAGAACAAAATGACATCATATTGTTCTTGCAGCCCTGAGAGAGAGAACAAATTTCTCTGTTCTTGCGAGTATGTAAACACCTTTACCATGTCATGCTGTATGTTTACACAGTTGATACAGAACTGTTCTCCTCCTAGTCTGACACACTCTTTCCTCGGAGGAGAGAGGGGAATGTTTCCACTGAACCTAGGAACTCATGCATCTACAGTACAGCTAGCATAGCCAGGAAGTTTGTCCAGCTCTTTGTATATTGTAGTCACCAACTAGACAACCATATTTCCAGCTATTTTATTACTCTTTATACAACAGTTAGTTCTGATCAAGCAATGTGATTGGACAATGGGGATTCCAGGATTGACTAAAATCCACAATAATTGCACTGCAAGTTTCAATGGATATGTATCACTCCACTTCAGAGGTGTTCTAGTAACTGTTAATTACTGACCGTTATTTACTGCTGACTGCTGTTTTGCACTTTAAGGCAACATTAATGGAATACGGAAAAACAATGGGTATTTTTCCAAATATAACATTTGAATTAAATTATGAATGGTCAGCAGAAGAGGAGGAGAAGAAGGGAAGAAGCCAGGCTATTACCATGGAAACCTCCCGGTGTCCAAAAATTTCATCAGCTGACCTGGGCAATCTGGAGAAAAGCAAAAATGAGGATAGCACAGTAAAAACACAATATTTTTGTGGTGATGGACTCTTTGTTTCATCTGAAAATACCAAGAAAAGCGAGCGAAGTGTGCCAAAGTAGTTACTAGCATGCTAACTATTAGCCATCAGCTAGCTACAGGTGTTGTGCCCCATGTTATGATTTCAGGTCTTCTACCATACCGACTCAACAAGTATATGTTTTATAAACATTACTTTTGCACTTGACAATATTTAATTTGTTTACATGTGTATGAAATGACCATAGACGTCTTCATGGTGACTGAGATGGTTAGCAACAGTTACTGGCTGCATTATAAGGGACTATTTTTTTTTTTGTCAGCTGTGCAAAACAACTGGTTAAACAAACAAATCATAATATTTTGTCCAGTATTGCTGTCATTTAATCAATTGTGCTAGCCAGAACTGTTGAATAAAAGCAGTATTACACTCAAGGTCATTACGGTATCATGAATATACTAACTATGGATGTGATATTCTAGGGCATCAGACATATCACGACCTGCAATTGCTATATTCATTGATACCAAACTCTCTCTTGTGTAATATCACTTAAACAGTTGATAATATATCCTACTGGCTTATTTTTATTATGTTTTCCTGGAATGACAAGGTAACACTGGACTGTTAGCATGACTAGCTTAGTGACTCACTGAATCAGGGCAAGCAGGGATTTTATGGCTCTTTTTTTGTACATTGTAGTTACTATACTAGACTAGCTCCTTCATAAATTCAGTTGATTTTGTATCTCGTGTTATTCTGGCTTATTTTGTTATATTTTGCCCATAATAGCTCGGTAGACTGCGCTGTTAGCATTAGCTGGACTGAGCAGCTACAGTCGGAATTTTTGAGAGATTTCTGACCAACTATAAGGTCACTATGACCAATACAAACTGAGAGAAGAGTCCACTAGTCTTTAGCTTAGCTGCAGCTTGACAATTTTCTGTCTATTTTCAATAGATTCTATCCATCCCAACTAGACATCCGTCTTCCCATCTACTAACATTTGACCATATATTTAAATTATAGATATTATTTTACCTTACTTTATTATAATACTTTATTATCCACCTTATTCCTAGGCTTCATGATGCCTTGCGTGAATTATGGTAGCAATTTCCAGCACTAGTTTAGAATGTATGGTTGTCACTGAAACGGGACACTTTTCCTTGTTAAAAAACAATGACTTTTTTTCTTCCCCCTTGTCCTGTCAGGCAGCTAGGTAAGCAGAACAGAGATCTGTTACCCTTATTATACCAAAACAGATTTAATTTGCCAAAAGGAGTTTTATACAGTACCTAACTATGTACTGTATATTGTTGTAAACTCCTCCTGTAATAACTTTTAATACTTTATTTAAATTATTTTACCCATGGAGGACCCGACAGGATGGGGAATAGGGAAAGGAAGTGTGTGGAGGGGGGAAAAAAGTGAGGGGAACAGACAAAAAGACAAACAAACCAACAACTTAAACAAACAGAAGACGAACTGCTTCTTCCACTGAAGATGTCTCAACACAGTGCGTATATATGAGAGCACGCACAAAATAAGTGTGTGCATGTGATTGGGTTGTCAGGAAACATACAAACATGGGGGCCGGTCTCCCCCCCCCCCCCCCCGGGAACCCCGAGCAGGCAAGGCAGCACTGCCATCTCCCACAGAGCACAAATGCCCAAGGTCAGCAAGTCCCAGGAAAGCCAAGCATCTGCCCCCGGAGGGACAATCAAGGGAGGCAAGGCTGTTAGGCGGCCGGCACAGCCCACCCCCCACCCCCAGTTGAGCCAACGCCAGTCCCCGGGCCCCAGGTTCCAGGAGGCCAGCCCCTCCACCCTCCGGGCCAGAGACCAGCCCGCGCCCCACGGTGCAAGCCCCCCAGGCACCCTCACACCGTGTCCACTCCCCCAGCACCACCGCCGTATACGCCGGGGACCCCCATGCCCAAAGAAGTCCTCCCCCCGCCCAGGGGAGCCAACGTAGCTGAGAGGCACAACCCCCCTCAACCAGCACCTCCCAACTCGCAGACACACCCATTCCCACACCTTCACACCCTCATGCTCTCATACGCACCCACATGCACTCCCTCACTCTCACTCACCCACTCTCACACTCCCAGACCCACCCATTCTCTCTCACTCCTGTACTCATTCAATCTCACTCCCACTCACCCTCAGGGTCACCCACACCCACTCACGTTCACCTACGCACGCACTCTCACTCGCACTCCGACCTACTCACATCCATTCGTGTTCTCTAATACTAATACTAATACTAATTGATACTAATCAATTAGCCAAGTTAGAAGCCTGTCTTAAGGAAATCAAAGCTTGGATGACTTGTAATTTCCTGCTATTAAATTCAGATAAGACTGAAGTCATTCTTGTTGGTCCAAAAAACCTTAGAAATTCCTTTCCAAATCAAACTTTCAGTTTGGACGCAGTTACTCTTTCTCTTAATAGCTCTGTGAGGAACCTTGGAGTTATTTTTGATCAGGATTTGTCCTTCAATTCACATATTAAATTTGTTTCTAAGACTGCCTTCTATCATTTGCGTAATATTGCCAAGATTAGGAGCATCTTGTCTCAGAGTGATGCTGAGAAGCTGATCCACGCTTTTGTTAGCTCGAGATTAGATTATTGTAATTCTTTATTATCAGGCTGTCCTAAAACATCTTTAAAAAGTCTTCAGCTGATCCAAAATGCTGCAGCAAGAGTTTTAACAGGTACTAGAAAGAGAGATCATATCTCTCCGGTTCTGGCCTCCCTTCATTGGCTTCCCATAGAGTTTAGAATTAAGTTTAAAATCCTTCTTCTCACTTACAAAGCTCTAAACAATCAGGCTCCTTTTTATTTAAAAGATCTGATACTACCGTATTATCCTAACAGAGCACTACGCTCTCAAAATGCAGGATTACTTGTAATACCTAGAATCTCCAAAAGTACAATGGGAGGCAGAGCCTTCAGTTATCAAGCTCCTCTCCTGTGGAATCAGCTGCCAATCTGGATTCGGGAGTCAGACTCGATCTCTGTTTTTAAGAATAGGGCTAAAACCTACCTTTTTGATCTAGCCTACAATTAGGGAGGGATCATGTGTTTCTGAACCCTCCCTTAGTTATGCTGCTAATAGGTTTAGTCAGCCGGGGGACCTCCAGTAATGCACTGGGCCTCACTCCTTTCCTCACTCTCTATGAAATATTTTTTTTTTTTTTGCTGGTCATTAACATTTGTTTGTTCTCTCCCATAGATTGAGTCCCCATCGTGCTGTTTGCTCTCTACATGTCTGTTCTTTTCTTCTTCTCTTTCCCCTCACCCCCCAGCCAGTCGCAGCAGATGACTGCCCCTCCCTGAGCCTGGTTCTGCTGGAGGTTTCTTCCTGTTAAAAGGGAGTTTTTCCTCTCCACCGTCGCCAAGTGCTTGCTCACAGGGGATCGCCTGATTGCTGGGGTCTTTCTGCAACTGTGGGGGTCCCCCCTACAGTTGATAGTGCTATGAGATGACTGTTGTTGTGAAATGGCGCTATATAAATAAAGTTGAATTGAATTGAATTGAATTGAATTGAATTGAATTCTCTCCCTCACACTCACTCGCTCTCATTCACCCTTATTTCTTAGGGCGACTGTGATGCAGATGCAGCGAATCTGAACAGGCACCAGCGCCCGGCAGCGGCTGGGGAGACTGCTGGCGCAGACCAGCAGATCCCCACCCCCAGCACCCACCTGAGCGACTGATCAGCAAATCACCGCAGGTGCCCTGAGATGCCACCCAACACGCAAAGTGCCACACAAAACTGACCCACCATCACCATTGCCCTTCGTCACTCCCTCACTTTTACTTGCTCTCTTATTCAGTCCCTCTCTCACTCCCTTGCTTGTATCTATACATTCAGTAGCACCCAGGGATTTTGACAACATGACGGGTCCCAGGTCCCTCACCGGGCCCCCAGGCCCCCAGCAAGAGGAGGGCAACAGGGTTGGGGGTTGCACAAAACATGGTAGGTGTATGTCAGTTAAAATTGGGGGGATGGTGGTTAGAGAACCACTAGCCACTGCGATAGGCAGTGGGGCCCCCATCCCCCCCAAGCCCCCAGTGTCCAAAGTGCAATTAAAATTGAGGTGAGATCAGCCCCACTGTGCAGCAGAGGTATCCCCTTCACTGACATGCCACACTCACATGTGGCACACCCCCGCCCCAAAGCCCTAAAAGAAGCTGTATATTCCACCCAGAATCGGGGGCGGGCAGGAAATAAGACTGCAAGGGAGGTGGTCCAAAAGTGAGGCCGTCCTCCCCCAGATGCCAGCTCGCAAACTGGTTCATGAGGCCACTCACTGCCCCCAAATCCCAACCCAGGGTGAGGGCCGCCATGCTGAGCAGCCCACGGCCCACCAGTATCGCACCCTGGTGCTCCCAGCACCACAAACATGATGGAGCAGCTACACCCATTCCCACTCATCTTGCACACACAAACATGCACAACAATAGTCACAATAGTGAAAAATGGACTGGACCCACACAGTGCCCCACACGCCAAGCGACACTCCTGAGCGCCCACTGCAAGCCCACCGACCACCCACCCAAGATGCACACTGACAGCAGCAGGCCACCCCACAGCCACATCGGAGCAGCCCGACGGCAACATGGCCACCAACCCGCACCAACGGCCCCCCAGCCACCCCTGAGCACCCACACACACCCACCACCAATGACACCAGGGGAAATGTGACAAAGTGCCCCACGACACAACAGCAGGGCAGCCGGGACAAGCTGGGCCCGAATCGCCAACCCCCATGCCACTAGATGGACCGCCCCATTCTCGCCACCCAACGAAGTTCTCCTACCCATACACACATCCTCCACTCCGACACATCCACCCACAGGTAACAGCACCCGTACACGCACACACACACACACACACACACACACACACACACACACACACACACACCTACCCTCATGTGCATGCATACACACACACTCACCATCACACAAGCCACATACCACACACAACACACACCAATGCACCCACTTCCACACCCAGTCACACACACGCTCCCACTCACACCCACTCTCACTCACACACACACACACACACACACCTGCAGGCCCTAGAGGATGGAGAGGGCGACCCCCAAGGATGCAGGCATCTGCCCCAGGGCACCGCCAAAGCCCCACGGAGGACATGACCCTGCCACGTAAGGATGCCCCAGGGCCAGCCAGCACCACTGGCGCACACCCGACCACGTCCCAAGAGGGGAATTCCCCCCCAGCACCAGGGGCCCAGGGCCAGACCCAGCCCCTCCTGGGAGGCAAGGCCAGCTGGTCAGGGGCCATGGCCCACCTCCCAGACCCCCCGCAGCCCCCCGACCAACCCCCATAGGCCAGACACACGGCCAACCCAGGACAGGCCCCCCAGACACCGGCCCCTTGTGGTCGGGCCGCAGCCAGCCGCCAGAGGCGCCAAGGAGAGTGAGCCACCACCCGCCACCCCTCAGGTTATAGAATTAATAAGCGGGGACCAGAGAGAATTAAATTCAGCCAATTGATAATTTGAGGAGGCAGACATTCTCTCCGGGCTAATATAATCTAATAGTAAGTTAATATATCGAGTCATGCATAAATTATTTCTTGAGTTCCAATTCATGAGGATAGTTTCCTTTGTGATGAATAAGGCAGTAGGAACCATGTGTGACATCCTTGCCTCTGTATTTATTTCACTTAAATCACCTAATATGCAAAGTGTGGGTGAGGATGGGACATGATATCCAAGGCATGGTGACAGGTCCTCACGTCTTCCGCCAGAACTTTTGACCCAGTGCACAGGACCACATAGCATGTGTATAGCTATCCGGGATGTCGCTGGTGCAGTAGAAGCAGATATTTGTGTGACTCAGGCCCATTTTGAACATCCTTTGGCCTGTGTAATGAATTCTATGTAGAACTTTATACTTTATGAGTTGTATGAGTTGTTTATGAGTTGATTATCGACTTCCGGCAGTCACAGCCTGAGCACGTCCCCCTCAGCATCAGCGGCCGTTTAGTGGAGAGAGTAGAGAACATCAAGTTCCTCGGAGTGCAGATCTCGCAGGACCTGACCTGGAGCAAGAATTCCTTGGAGATCAGGAAGCGGGCTCAGCAGAGACTACACTTCTTGAGGAAACTCAAACAGGCCTCTCTCCCCATCTGCATCCTCAGGACCTTCTACAGAGGTGTGGTGGAGAGTGTTCTGACGTACTGCATTGCTACATGGTACTCCAGCTGCAGTATGTCAGACAAAAAAGCCCTGCAGAGGATAGTCAAGGGGGCGGAGAGGGTAATTGGAGTCTCCCTCCCCTCTGTCCAAGAAGTTTTTCAGAACCGTTGTAGGAGCAGGGCACTGAACATTGTCAAGGACCGTTCTCACCCTCTGCATAAACACTTTGAACTTCTTCCATCTGGTAAACGATTCCGGAGCATCAGAGGCAGAACCACCAGCCTGATCAACAGCTTCCTCCCACAAGCTGTCAGGATGCTGAACAGCTGACCCGGAATCTCTCATACACACTACTGCACCTATGGACATTTTGTATATTATAGTTAGTTATTCTTTTTCCCCAAGTATGTCTCAGGGATGTGTGAATGGATGGGGGGGGTGGGGGGTGGGGGGGTGGAGCTATGTGGGAGTGTGTCTTAATCATGCTGCTTCTTATATGGATGCCGAGAGAGACGCAATTTCATCTTGCCTGCACTACAGTTGTATGTACAGCAATATGACAATAAAGTTTGATTTGATTTTGATTTGATTTAAATTAGAGTTTTTAGTCATGTTAAAAGAGCTTAAACATATTTGTGTCCAGAGGCTTTCATCCTTATTGATCGATAAGGCTGTCTTCCATTTTGATATTGGAAGAGATACTGATTCATCCAGTTTTGATAACAGTCTGTATATTTTCAATATTAATTTAGGGGAACGAAGATTTAAAAACTCTGCCACCTTAACTGGTACCTCTAAATCTGTCTGATTAAGATTGAATCTTGCTTTTATTGTGGATTTCAGCTGTTGGTACTCAATAAACTTTTTATCGCTGATATCGTACTGTGACACTAATTCCTGAAATTGAATAAAATTTCCACCTTGAACAAGATGCTCTAAATGTTTTATTCCCTTCTCTTGCCATAGTGGAAAGTTTAACGTCCTCTTTTGTTGCAAGATATCAGAATTATTCCAAATGGGTGTGAGTTTTCAAGTGACAAGCGAAGACCCCGTTATTTTTAAAAATTTCCACCAAGCTGTCAGAGAGGAGCTGATATTAATGCTTTAAAAACAGTCATGGCATTTAATACAGGGACTCATACAAGGTAAGTCAGAGATATTTAACGACCCACAGAGAGCCTGTTCGGCATCTAACCATGGGTTTCCTAGTGGTGTTGATTTTGTCCATGTAGAACCAAACTGCAATCTATTAGCTAAGCAGTAATTAAAATTTTTGGTAGATCTAAACTGCTGCACTCTTTTTCTTTTTGAAGAGTTTTTAGACTGATCCATGATGTTTATCCTTCCATAAAAATTTACTTATATTTGAGTCTAAAGACTTTAACCAGGCCACGAATGGTTGGGTTGGAATCACTGAGAACAAATAGTTGATTTTAGGAAGGACCATCATTTTTAATGGTTGTGACTCTTCCAATTAGTGATATAGGTAGTGTCCTCCAGCGCGAAAGGTCGTCTTGTATTGTTTTTAAAAGGGGAGTGTGATTTAGTCGTAATAACTCTGAGAGCCTGGGGGAGATATCTATTCCTATATTTTTAATATTACCTGATTGTTTTGGAATAATGGATGTATTTGAGAAATTACAATTTATAGGTAAAACTGCTGATTTACCCCAGTTAATAGAGTAGTCTGATAATGATGAAAATTGATCAATGAGCACCACTCCTGAAGAAGAGATCTTTGTGAGTTTTCAAGGAAAATCAATACATCATCAGCATAAAGACATATCTTGTGTTCTTTTTCTCCAGTTTGGATACCTCTGATATCAACATTCTGTCGTATGGCTGCTGCTAATGGTTCGATAAAGTTGGTAAAAAGTGAGGGAGAGAGTGGACAACCCTGCCTAGTACCTTGCTGGAGATTAAAGCTTCGGGAAGTCTGATCCTTTGTTCAGACATACACAGTTGGACAGCTACATAGTGCTTTAATCCAGTTTATGAAAGATGAACCAAACCCAAACCTATTTAACACCATAAAAAGAAATTTCCAATTAACACGGCCAAAGGCTTTCTCTGCATCCAGAGATAAAATTGTAGTTTCTAAGTTATTGAGCTTACAGTAGTCTATTAAATTAAATAGCCTGAGTGCATTATTAGCCGAGTGCCTACCCTTGATGAAACCTGTTTGATCTGGATGTATAATAACTGGAATTATCCTTTCCAGCCTTTTGCCGAGAGCGTTGCAAATTATTTTAAGATCAACATCCATAAGTAAGATGGGACAGTAGCTGGATGGAAGCATAGGTTCTTTTCCAGATTTAAGGAGCAGGATAATACTAGCCAAATTCATATTTGCAGGAATTACATTATCTTCTTTAATTTGGTTCACCATTTTAAAGAAAGTAAGTGTCATCACAGGCCAGAATTGTTTATAAAATTCTACTGGAAAACCATCTGGTCCCGGAGCCTTGTTGTTTGGGATGTGCTTAAGTGCCTCCTGGAGTTCGGACACCAGAAGAGGTGCATCCAGAGCTGTAATCTGTTCATTATTTAATCGTGGTAAGTTAATATCATCCAAAAATTTATGAGGCAAGTAGAGGTTTTCATAAAACTTTCTAAAGGAGTTATTTATTTCTTCAGGCTCATGGGTAATATCTCCAGTCATATCCTTAATAGAGTGGATAGTTGTTTTTTCTTTGTTTAATCTAAGCTGGTTCAAAAGATATTGCCCCGATTTAATACTGTGTTCAAACTTCTCAAGATGCAGTCTTTGTGTTAAAAACTGTGTCCTTTTGTTTGTAATTTCTTTTAATTCCAGCTTTAATTTTCTTAGATTGTTAAGTGCCTGTTCCTGTGGCGAAACGGCACAGGTCGTCTCCAGTGATTTAATTTTCTGTTCTAACTCCAGTACCAGTGCTTTTTCTTTTTTATTCTTATACGAACAGTAAGAGATTATTTTACCTCGCATCACCGCTTTTGCAGCTTCCCAAAGAACACACGGGGATACTCCTGGCACATTGGATTGAAGATGTGGAAGACATCTACCTGTTTGGCTTTATGATCACAGGATTTCTGCTGTTTGGCTTTGGAGTTTTCCTGGTGTATCGGAAATTAAAGAAGCTGGAAAGAGCTAATCAAAATGCAGACCCGGCGAAGCTCCTTCAACAATTCGACCAGCTGGGGAGAGCACTGATAGCGGCAAATGGTGAACTGAATTTAGGAAGGTGGGAAACATCTCGGAGTCGCTGGGTGCTCTCCAGGGAATGATTTTAAAGCCTGTGAATGTATGTAAATTGTAATGCACAGAATCGCATGAGAGAAGAAATTTCTATGCTGTAAGTGAACTGTGCTCATCAGGCCTTGATTCGGCGTCCTTGGGAGAACTCATTCCTCCAGGAGTAGAGATAAAGCAGAAGGGAGTTTTGGCTTCTCTCTAACCCAAACAATTGCTGATGTGCAGCAATCTGAACTCTCCAAGGACAGCGTCATGTGACTAACATGGAATTTTACCATCTGGCATGCACTGAAGAGACGAACTCTGTGGACATGTTATCTATGTTTTAGAACACCAAGGACATAACATCTAGCAGTTGCCTAGGAGAGGATTTTTGTTGTCCACCAGTAACTGATACTTCACACACTGCATTCACACTGATATCACATGACTGGCATACACACACTGGTCTCTCTCTTGCTTTGTTAATGTGTGGATCTGTATTGTCTGCTAAGTGTGCAGTTAGAGGGTTTTTTTCTATGTGATCACAATCTTGCTCACTCGAGCTATATTTTGATAACTATGTTTTTTCTCTCTGCCTAATGTGTCACCCCCTCTTTTTTTTTTCTTCCTGCCCTTCAGAGAGAGCAGTCGCTTTTTTTCCACCCTCCTCCTACCCTGTCTTCCTGACCTAAATCCCAGCTGGCTGTCTGAGTGATTGTCTGTGCCTGTTCTCCTTCTTGCTGATCTCAACCCAAAAGGAAAAAACGAAAATGGATTTTATTAGCTGGGCTTTAAACGCAATTGACACAATCTTTTCAACCAGGAAATCGGGCCCGGGGGAGCCCAAATGTCCCGCAGGCACTTCGGCTGCGGGTTATGTGAGAGATTCATGGAACAATTGGAGACTTACAGTGGGGCAAAAAAGTATTTAGTCAGCCACCAATTGTGCAAGTTCTCCCACTTAAAAGATGAGAGAGGTCTCCAATTTTCATCATAGGTATACCTCAACTATGAGAGACAAAATAAGAAAAAAAAATCCAGAAAATCACATTGAAGTTTTTTTAATGAATTAATTGGTAAATTCCTCAGTAAAATAAGTATTTGGTCACCTACAAACAAGCAAGATTTCTGGCTCTCACAGACCTGTAACTTCTTCTTTAAGAGGCTCTTCTGTCCTCCACTCGTTACCTGTATTAATGGCACCTGTTTGAACTCGTTATCAGTATAAAAGATACCTGTCCACAACCTCAAACAGTCAGACTCCAAACTCCACTATGGCCAAGACCAAAGAGCTGTCAAAGGACACCAGAAACAAAATTGTAGACCTGCACCAGGCTGGGAAGACTGAATCTGCAATAGGTAAGCAGCTTGGTGTGAAGAAATCAAATGTGGGAGCAATTATTAGAAAATGGAAGACATACAAGACCACTGATAATCTCCCTCGATCTGGGGCTCCACGCAAGATCTCACCCCGTGGGGTCAAAATTATCATGAGAACGGTGAGCAAAAATCCCAGAACCACATAGGGGGACCTAGTGAATGACCTGCAGAGAGCTGGGACCAAAGTAACAAAGGCTACATCAGAAACACACTACGCCGCCAGGGACTCAAATCCTGCAGTGCCAGACGTGTCCCCCTGCTTAAGCCAGTACATGTCCAGGCGCATCTGAAGTTTACTAGAGAGCATTTGGATGATCCAGAAGAGGATTGGGAGAATGTCATATGGTCAGATGAAACCAAAATAGAACTTTTTGGTAAAAACTCAACTTGTCTTGTTTGAAGGAGAAAGAACACCATACCTACTGTGAAGCATGGGAGTAGAAACATCATACTTTGGGGTTGTTTTTCTGCAAAGGGACCAGGACGACTGATCCATGTAAAGGAAAGAATGAATGGGGCCATGTATCGTGAGATTTTGAGTGAAAACCTCCTTCCACCAGCAAGGGCATTGAAGATGAAACGTGGCTGGGTCTTTTAGCATGACAATGATTCTAAACACACCGCCCGGGCAATGAAGGAGTGGCTTCATAAGAAGCATTTCAAGGTCCTGGAGTGGCCTAGCCAGTCTCCAGATCTCAACCCCATAGAAAATCTTTGGAGGAAGTTGAAAGTCTGTGTTGCCCAGCGACAGCCCCAAAACATCACTGCTCTAGAGGAGATCTGCATGGAGGAATGGGCCAAAATACCAGCAACAGTGTGTGAAAACCTTGTGAAAACTTACAGAAAACGTTTGACCTCTGTCATTGCCAACAAAGGGTATATAACAAAGGATTGAGATGAACTTTTGTTACTGACCAAATACTTATTTTACCGAGGAATTTATCAATTAATTCATTAAAAATCCTTCAATATGATTTTCTGGATTTTTTTTTTTCTCATTTTGTCTCTCATAGTTGAGGTATACCTATGATGAAAACTGGAGATCTCTCTCATCTTTTAAGTGGGAGAACTTGCACAATTGGTGGCTGACTAAATACTTTTTTACCCCACTGTATGTGTCTGTGTGATCTTTCCATTGAAGATGCGGAAGATCTATACCTATTCAGTTTCATGGTCGCAGGATACCTTTTGATCGGCCTGGGAGTCTTCCTTGTGTACCGCAAATCTAAAAAACTGGAAGGAGCTAATCAAAAAGCGGACCCGGCTAAGCTTCTCCATCAATTTGACCAGATTGGAAGAGCGCTGATGGCAGCGAATGCTGAACTGAATCGAAAGGTTGGTTACATCTCGGAGTCGCTGAATGTTCTTCAAGGAATGAACTTAAAGCCAGTGAATGTTAATTGGAATTGTGATGTGCAGAATCGAAGAGAAGAAAATTCTACACTCTAAGTTTCTGTGCAGATTCGACCTTGATCGGCGCCCCTGGACAACAACTCCTCCAGTGTTGAGATAAGCAGTTGTGTGAGCTCAGTCTGTAACCCAAACACTGCCGCTGCTGTGCGATAATCAGAACTCTCCAAGGACAGCGTTCATGAGACTAACATGGAGTTTTTACCACCTGGCATGAAGAAGAGATAACTCTGGACATGTTCAACTATGTTTATAAACATGAAAATATAACATCTTTCGTTGTCTAGGAGACTATCTTTGTTGTACTTCAGTAACTGATTCACCTAACACTGCATACATACTGACTCCATTATACTGATTTTTTCACACACTGCCTTCTCTCTGCTGTCTTGTTTTTGAGAGGTTTGTTTGTCAGCCTTGTGCCACAGAGAGGTTTTTTTCTCTATAATCAAAATTTAGCTTACAATTATAAGCTGTATTCTGATGATGAAGTTTTTTTCTCTCACCCATTGTGTCTTTTTTCCCTCCCCTTATCTTCCCTTATCCCCCATCTTTTTTGATTAGGCGCCATGATGGCTGCCATGTCGTTGTGATACGCTTACACAGTGTTCCAATGTCAGGTCAAATTCCTCGTGTGTTTTCTACATGCTTGGCAATAAAGCTTTTTCTGATTCTGATTCTGATTCTGATTCTGATTTACCCCCCACTGTATGAGGTGCCTTTATGGCTGCCGCGTCATTAGGGAGCGCTTAACACGAGCGCACCTTAGTGATAAGTAAAATTCTTTGTATGTGTAAGCATACTTGGCAATAAAGTTGATTCTGATTCTGATCATTATATTCCAGATATGATTCCCACTCTTTATTAAAGTATGTAATAAAGTCTTTGTCTTTTAGTAATGATGGATTACATATCCAGCTCCTAGTTTTCCTTATAGCTTTCCTATTTTCTAGTGCAAGAGATACTGGATGGTGATTGCTAATAGCTTGATTTGAACATATTTTGGTGTCTGTGATGTCCCTCACAATAGCGTCACTGGCTAAAAAGGAGTCTAAACGTGAATGTGAACTATGAACTGATGAAAAAAAGTGTATTCCTGAAGAGTTGGGTGAAGAGAACGCCATTCATCGCAAAGACCAAAATCATTCATGTATTGTTTGAGAGTATCAGTAGCCTGCCAGTTTCGATAATTCCCCAATGCACTGTGCCTGTCGATTGCAGGGTTTAATACCAGGTTGAAGTCTCTTCCTATTATGAGTGTAGTGTCCAAGTGCTCAGAAAGAGAAGTGAAGGAAGTGTGAAAATAGGATGGGTCGTCAACATTTGGGCCATAAATGCTTGCAATACATAGATCCAAATTTTGAACTGAGATTTTTAATATTATAAATCTACCTTCCGGATCTGCTATGGTATTATTCACAACAAAGTATATTCTTCTGTTTACCAATATAGCTACCCCCCTTTGTTTAGAATTAAAGCCGGCTGAGTACATGTGGGGGAATTCTGGGGAGGTGAGCGCATCTACAGACGACTTAGAGACGTGTTTCCTGTAATAAGACAAAGTCTGCCTGTAGATCCTTCAATCAATTAAAAACTTTTAGCCTCTTTTCCCTGGTACCAATTCCACGTATGTTCCACGTGACAAACTTAAATGTGGACATGTTTTTACTAACTGGTTTTGTGCTAAAGGCTAACTAAATGTGCCTATGTGATCATATGTCCGTAATGTATGCATATGTGTGTGTATATGTATGTTGTGTGTAAAATATATACCTATGCATGTATGCTTGGGCGTGTGTGCATGATGTCTCTGTTCCATTTGCTTGCAATTGCAAGGAAATGGGGTGTATGGTCTTGGGTGCATGTACTTAAAGTTATTTCCTATAAACCAGAAGCATGAGAGAAAACAGACATAAAGGTTAGTAAATGGTGGAAAAAATGCAGATAACATACAACAACAACCTAACAACTTCAACAAAATTAGTTACAACAAACAAACAAGCAAACAACAACCTCAGCAGAAAAGAAAAAAAAACATTAGACAAATATTAACAAATTAAACCGAGATCGAATAAGAGACCTGCACATAATCACACTCTTTTTTCCACCTGTAACTAAGAAAAAAAGGAAGTTCTAGAATAACCAGGGGGGTATGGTTTCATCCATAAACAACTTTCCATCTATATACAATCTCTCCACAGAGACAATAGCTCGTTTACCTTCTTGGATTTTTTGTTTTCTTATGGGAAAAAGCTTCCTTCTTCTTTCCAAGATTTCCTGTGGAAATTGATCATTTAGACCATAATTGGTATTTTTAAGCTGCCTGCCCTGCCTCTGTACCAAAATTTTTTGCTTGAAATGCTCAAATTTGGTAACAGTGGGTCTGGGACGTTAATTTTGGGGATTTTTTTTTTTTTTTGGCCCAATTCGGTGGACACAGTGGAAGGTAATTGATTTTGTGACTTCGGTAGACAATTTCAGTTGCATGGACATAAATTCCCGGACCAGCTGTTTTGGATTTTCATTATTTTTTTCAGCAATTCCGGAAAAACAAGGTTATCGCTCATGCTGCGTGACTGCAAATCGAGAACTGCTTCCTTCATCTTCCTGTTCTCTCTTTCAACAATGCCAAATCACGTGGTTAGTGTGTTTACTGACTTTTTCAAGCTATTGTTTTCCTCCAAGAGAGAGACGAGCTGCATCTGACTGTATTCCAGACTCTCATGCACGCTCTTTATGGAGCAGTTCTACTAACGCTAGTCTGCCATCCATGCTTGTAAGTTTATTTTCAATTGCAAAAAGGATGTCACTAAGCTCAGAGCCGTCTCGTGATTTCTCAGGCGTTATTTTCGGTGAGTCTGCTGGTCTTAGTCGTTTTGACTGGGAAGCAGGGATGGGAGACTGCTCCATGACACAGCAACGGAAATAAAACTCGTCAATATAGTTCTCTAGTTCCTCCAGCTCCATATGAAAAAAGAAAGCTAGAAACAGACTATCAGTTAATGGATTAATTACAAAAAGCAGAAAAAAACTACTCATGGAATAGTTTGTTTATGCTTGGTCGGCGGGCGCCACCATTTTGGGTTATTGCACAACAGTCTCGGAACGTCTCGTGATCACAGCATCGGCCCCCTTCCTCCTTCAGTCATGTGTTTTCCTCCAAGCTGATGTACAGTGATCCCTCGCTACTTCGCGCTTCACCTTTCGCGCCCTCAGTGCATCGCGGATTTTTCAAAAATATTCATCAAAAATTCAAAATTGAGAAATAATGGGCGGGCGCTAGCAGAAGGCAGGGAGACTACATTAGACCATCAGGTGTCAACACGGAGAGCAGCACAACTCTCTGTTCGCTGTTGTCGTGTTGGCTGGGCTCGGAAATCTCGCAAGCTGATTGGCCGAGACGTTTCACCCCGCAAGCTGATTGGCCGAGACGTCTCACCCACCTCCTCTCCCTGCCGAGCACCCATGAAGGGAAGAAAGACCGCATTCATTGCTTTTTATCGCTCGTGTTACTTAGTCTCGCCGCGTGGAACTTTTTGCTGTTCTCTTGTGCCATTTTGTGCGAAATAGTCTTCCCGTCGAGGCACTACGCCACCTCCTGCAGCTTCAGCTCTATCGGAAGCTGCCCTCGATGATCCTGCGCCTCCAGCACCTCACGATGAGGCGTCACCTGAGGAGCAGTAAAGCTCTCATTAACCTGTGCAGTAAATCATTTTCATCTTGAGTTACGTATCTTGTTATAAGAATAAAAGAGTTCTAAAAACATATTTATGTACACTTTGTTTACATCTACGTATGTATGTACACGTACACACACACACACGTATCATATGAGAGTGAGAGAATGAACGTACGTATTGTTTATGGATGACGTCATTGGGGTGACGCTACTTCGCGGTTTTTCACTTTTCGCGGTCGGTTCTGGAACCCATTAACCGCGATAAGTGAGGGATCACTGTATTGGCAAAACAATGACTTCAGCATCAAAAATGCAGGAACACGGCCTTTTGTACCTCAAAAACAGTAATATAATCATACCACTTCCCACGACTATAGAGGGATAGGAAGATGACCTTAAAAAGTGGCCTGGCAGACAGTAGCTCCATTTGTTAGCACTGCTGCTAAGATGCTAATGCTGTAAACAAATAAAAGTTCTGAGATATACCAATCTCTCCACCGCGATAAAGTCAGCTGTATTTTGTTAAAATATGTTGGACATAATCAAATTTACCTTAGAGCAGACGTACGCCACAACACCATGCTTGGCTGTCATCTGTCATCATGTGGCAGATGTCACAACACCGTGCTTGGCTGTCATGGTATATACAGACAGCTGCAGCCGTTTGTTTTACCCCAAAATTAAAATTTGCATGCTACTGTCATGCCATAAATGCTTGTTATTTAACTAAATGCATACAGACATTATTTGACAATTGTTCAGAATATTATTGACCTATATTTTGTGATAATTTAAAAATTAATGCATGCTTAAGTCCATATCGTTCCAAGGCAGTGCAACGAATGCAAAAACCCCCCAAAACTGTTATCATTCTTAAATCGTTAAGCCTTAGGAAGCGAACTGTTACTATTTTTTATTTATTATTTTACTTCATGCAGCCTTCATTCTGGTGACATATATACTGTAACACAAATGTCAGATCTGTGACATTCATATAAGTGAAAACATACCTGGTGCTGTTGTCTGTCCTGTGTCTGTACCACCGATCACACCAACAGTCCTTTTTTGTTCAGTGCATCATCTATGCATTGCCGGTGAGAGGCCTCCATTTATACAGTCTATGGCACAACCACGAACACCAGCAACAAGTACCAGAACTATGCCAAAACATTAAAAAAAAAAATACAAAAACTACAAGTGCTGAAATTAGCTGCCACTTGATTGCAAAACACTTCTTCTTCTTCTTCTTTTAGATTTGATTGGCGGTTAGCAACTAATTTACAGGTGCATCACCGCATATGTGGACTATACATTAAAATGAATTTGAAAAACTTTTAAAAATGCTATTTTAAATGCCCCTGCTACTCCACTCTTACTGACTGATTTAACACTACTGCAGCCAAAACCAGAAGCTCTGCCTATAATCGTTCCTACAGCGGCACCCCCAGGAATAAGGTGGATATTGTGGTCCAGATATCTCCTTATCTGCAATTAGCTGCTGTTAGCAGAGTTAGCCATTCACTCATTCAGGGTTGTTTCTATGCTCATCACACCTCAGGGACTGCATATGCTATCTGTCACTCAAAGCATACACCTCTGTCTCCAATAATGCTTTATTTGAAGTGTTAAACTTTATGGTTATTATTTTAGACAACCTGACAACTTAAGCTAATAGCTAACATTAGCCTCAAACATGGTGTCCCCATCAAAACAGAGTTCTTGGTAAGGTGGCGTGAACGGCGATTATTAATATTTAAAGCAATATCCCATGAAACACACCATTTTGAGGAAAGCTCCTTCATCATATGTAAAATGGTATTGCAGTAATTAAACCTTGAGGTGTTTTGGCCAAAGCATGTCACTGACATTTCAGTAACACCTCTGGGAGCTGTGTTAACATCTTGAAAAAGTGCATAATAGGAGCTCTTTATTATCAATAGATTATCTTGCCCATGTTGCCTTTTACATTAAATTGCACCTTTTTTTCTGTTGTATATACACTCCACTTGTCACAATCAAAAAGTAAGACACAACAGAGCAGCAAGTATGTAAAGACAGTTTTAAAAAAACAGTACAATCATAAATTAATAATTCCTTAAAATTCTGTGGCACTAAACCTGTATCACCTTTATGAAATCTTAATGGCTCTGAAATGAACATGCTGCTGTGGTGCTGTAGGCCAACTTAAATGACCTCTTTCTTTAATTCATTAAACAAATTTCACACATTATACAGTGCATCTGGAAAGTATTCACAGTGCTTCATTTTTCCACATTTTGTTATGTTACAGCCTTGTTCCAAAATGGATTAAATTCATTTTTGTTCCTTAAAATTCTACACACAATACCCCATAATGACAATGTGAAAAAAGTTTATTTGAGATTTTTGCAAATTTATTAAAAATAAAAAACAAAGAAATCACATGTACATAAGTATTCACAGCCTTTGCCATGAAGCTCAAAATTGAGATCAGGAGCATCCTGTTTCCACTGATTATCCTTGAGATGTTTCTACAGCTTAATTGAAGTCCACCTGTAGTAAATTCAGTTGATTGGACATGATTTGAAAAGGCACACACCTGTCTATATAAGGTTCCACAGTTGACAGTGCATGTCAGAGCACAAACCAAGCATGAAGTCAAAGGAATTGTCTGTAGACCTCCGAGACAGGATTGTCTCAAGGCACAAATCTGGGGAAGGGTACAGAAAAATTTCTGCTGCTTTGGCGGTCCCAATGAGCACAGTGGCCTCCACCAGGACTCTTCCTAGAGCTGGCCAGCCATCTAAACTGAGTGATCGGGGGAGACGGGCCTTAGTCAGGGAGGTGGTCAAAAACCCGATGGTCACTCTGTCAGAGCTTCAGTGTTCCTCTGTGGAGAAAGGAGAACCTTCCAGAAGGACAACCATCTCTGCAGCAATCCATCAATCAGGCCTGTATGGTAGAGTGGCCAGACGGAAGCCACTCTTTAGTAAAAGGCACATGGCAGCCCGCCTGGAGTTTGCCAAAAGGCACCTGAAGGACTCTCAGACCATGAGAAACAAAATGTTCTGGTCTGATGAGACAAAGATTGAACTGTTTGGCATGAATGCCAGGCATCATGTTTGGAGGAAACCAGGCACCGCTCATCACCAGGCCAATACCATCTCTACAATGAAGCATGGTGGTGGCAGCATCATGCTGTGGGGATGTTTTTCAGTGGTAGAAACTGAGAGACTAGTCAGGATAAAGGGGAAAATGAATGCAGCAATGTACAGAGACATCCTGGATGAAAACCTGCTCCAGAGTGCTCTTGACCTCAGACTGGGGCAACAGTTCATCTTTCAGCAGGACAATGACTCGAAGCACACAGCCAAGATATCAAAGGAGTGGCTTCAGGATAACTCTATGAATGTCCTTGAGTGGCCCAGCCAGAGCCCAGGCTTGAATCCAATTGAACATCTCTGGAGAGATCTGAAAATGGCTGTGCACCGACGCTTCCCATCCAACCTGATGGAGCTTGAGAGGTGCTGCAAAGAGGAATGGGTCAAACTGCCTAAAGATAGGTGTGCCAAGCTTGTGGCATCATATTCAAAAAGACTTGAGGCTGTAATTGCTGCCAGAGGTGCATCAAGAAAGTACTGAGCAAAGGCTGTGAATATTTATGTACATGTGATTTCTTAGTTTTTTATTTTTAATAAATTTGCAAAAATCTAAAAAAAAAAAACCAACCCAAAACCTTCTTTGACATTGTCATTATGGGGTAGGAAAAAAACAAATTGAATCCATTTTGGAATAAGGCTGTAATATAACAAAATGTGGAAAAAGTGAAGCACTGTGAATACTTTCCAGATGCACTGTATTTGTGTTTAAGGCAAAAAAAAAAAAAGCGCATCCCCGCTGTGTTCTTTGATATAAGGTAGGAAAAAAAGTATGGTTCTAAAACCAAATTCCATAACAAAACCAATGAGAGGTTGAAGAACATTATAAAAACACCAAAAATAATATCAACTTCAACACCAAATTCATAACAAATGCAGTACAACTACTGGACTGATAACCGAAAGTTAAATAGATAACATTGTTGAATCATTGTTGAGTGAAATGATGACATGTGATACCTGGCAGCTACAGTTTTAAAGTAAAAGATAAAAATGATACTTTTCTGTTGCCAATTTGCAAATTATAGAGCAAAAACATGATACAAAAACATGTTTGAGGCACAAAAAATATTTCCAACTGAAATACTTTAGTTTCAAGGTCATGCTGAGCATAACAAAAAAGTGAAGTAAGTGTTTTCATGCAGACAAGACAGAACTGCAGTGAGAATGAGTTGTATTGGTTTAGAACAAACTAAAAGCATCAGCTGCTGCAGCCAGAGCTGACTGTGTGTAAATAATAAGATAAGATAAGCCTTTATTAGTCCCACAATGGGGAAATTCCAGGATTGCAACAGCACAGGGATAGCAACACTCAGAGTAACAATCAGAAAGCAAGAGAAAAACAAGAAACAAGAGCAGCAAGTATACATATGTACATATAAATATAAATATAAATATACAGTATATATATATATATATATATATATATATATATATATATATATATATATATATATATATATATATATATATATATATACTGTATATATATATATATATATATAGACACAGTGCGGATCATTGTAGCTGGATGGAATAAATATATGAGTATATAAACACACAGTGCGGAGCATTGTAGCTAGATGGAATAAATATGTAAATATATAAACACACACAGTGCGGAGCATTGTAGCTAGATGGAATAAATATGTAAATATATAAACATACACAGATTAGATTAGATTAGATTAGATTATTTGTTTATTTGACAGGGACAGTGCAATAAACATAGACAATTAATCAAATGACAATCAATCTGATGTGTTGCACAAAGAGTGTATAGCTATTAGCTAATTTGCAACTCTTGTCCCTGGATGGGCTTTAGAGAGGAGAAACAAGTAAAAAGAAAAAAGGAAAGGAAAAGATAAAAAAATGAAAACAGAATAAACAATAACCACATACATCAATGCAAAAAAGATTATAAATACATTATAAATACACAATTATAAATATTATAAATATTGTAAAGATGATAAATATTATAAATACACAATATAACAACCTGACTCATATTTGCCTATTTCAGGCCTCCCTCCCTTCGTCACTCACTATAAACAAACACATTCATTCCTTCCCTTCATTCACTCTCACCCTGCAGACAATCATTTCATACACGGGTACATTCTTGTTTATTTTTCAGCCAGTTTTTAACCTTTTTGGTGAATGTTTTAAAGTCCGTTATTATTTTAATTTCATTTGGCATTGTGTTCCAGATGTGACTGCCCTTTATAGAGAAAGCTGTTTGTCCAAATGTGGTTCTGCGGTGAAATATTTTACAGTTATTGTTAACAGAACTCCTGATGGCTCTGCTGCTGTCCTGTCTTTGGATGAAACCAGCAAGTGGCTCGGGCACTGATTTATGGAAACATTTGAAAGTTAATTTCAGAAAACAGAGGTCAATGAAACTCTCAAAACTCAATAGATTGTATTTTTTTTAAAATATAACAGTGATGCCACCTAATGGGCTTTTTGTCCAAGATTTTTAGAGTTTGATTATATAATGAACCTATATGTCTTATTGTGGAAGGGGCTGCTTGAGCCCAGACTGTCAAACAGTATGATATATGAGAGAAAACCATAGAATGTATATACAGTACAGCTGCTTGGTATGGTATGTAATATCTAATTAATTTAAAGCAGTTCAAATGTTTTTTTACTGTTTTTGAAATTTTCTTTATATGAAGATTAAATTTGAATTGAGGATCTAGTACAATGCCAAGGTATTTGAATTCTGTAACTAAACTGATGTCTTGATCATGTATATTAACTTTAAAATGTTGCAGGTTACATTTTTTTGATTGAAAAGCACATTGAAACTGTTTTCTGAAGGTTCAGCAATAGATGGTTCTGGAAGAGCCACTCTTGGACATCAACCATACTTGCGGACAGTACATCTGCAGCCTGTGCTGGAGTCTTGGCAGCTGTGTAAATAACTGCATCATCTGCATAAAGTTGACATGTTGCAGCTGAGCAGTGTAGCGGTAAGTCATTAATAAAAATGCTGAAAAGTAAAGGACCAAGAATGGACCCTTGTGGGATACCCATACGGTTGTTTAAAAATGAGGATTTATCCTGGTGAACTTTTACACACTGTTCTCTATTCTGGAGATAAGATGCAAACCATTCTAATGTATCTGGAGAGAAGTTAAAAGATACCATTTTGGATAAAAGCAAACTGTGGTTTGCAGTATCGAAAGCCTTTTTGAGATCTAGAAAAACAGCCCCTACCACATTACCCCTGTCCAAGGACTGTTTGACATTTTCAGTAAGGCAACAATTTGCTGTTTCTGTTGAGTATCCTGGTCTAAAACCAAAATTGATGTGGATGAAGAAGTTGACTGTCTTGTAAATAGTCTATCAGCTGTGTAGCTACAACTTTTTCAAGAACCTTAGACAGGACTGGTAAAATAGAGATTGGGTGGTAATTGCATATATCGTCTTTACTGCCTGATTTATGAACTGGTATGACGACAGCTTTTTTCCAACCAGATGGAAATGTACTAGACCTAATGGAGAGATTAATGAGATGAGTCAGTGGTTTGATTAATATTTTGCTGTGCGTTTTGAGAAAGGAAGTGCTCATATTGTAAATATCATTAGTTTTTGAGTTTGACAATGTTTTAACAATACCAGCAATTAACTCCTCATTTACCTCATCGATGTGAAAAGAATGTGTTGGAAGTATTGATTTTGTCTTGTTGAGCACATTTGGCAGCACAAAGTTTTTTGTTAAGTCTTCCACAGAGTCCACAAAATATGAATTAAATTCATTTGCCAATATAGCCTTGTCACTGATGGTCTTGCCATTGATTCTAAGTTCCTTTACCCCCTTCTGAACATTTTTTTTATTAGTTAAGTTATTTAAATGCCTCCATAGGGAACTGTTGTTACCCTTTGCATGATCTATCAGTTTATTATAATAAGATACTTTTGATTTCCGCAGCTCTTGTACCACTTTATTTCTTAAACTTTTGTACACAAGGTGATCATTTTGTAGTTTAGAGGTTAATGATGTAAATAACCCTATGTACATTTCTTCATTTGCTTATATTTTATTTTGGAGCTTATTACTTTTATGTACTATCAGCTACGGTTAGCTTCCTGTTCGATATTCGGTGCTTTTATTTTGAAGGAACTTCCTGTTATAACCGTTAGCGTGAGCAAGCTAACGGCAGCAAAAGACGGGGAAGAAAAGGTTGTGACAGAATAAAAATGTATTTGTTATTAGCAGCCCCCTTGATAGAGGCACAAGGTATGTTTAATATGTAAATATGACAATTTGAATCTTTGTGTTAACATATATGTATATTTTGTAGAATTTATTGTCAGAGTTAAGGTTATTTTCAGCTAACAGTTGTAAGAGTATGGATTTTAGCTTATACATTGTTTTTCTGTGTGGTTCCCAGCTCTTACGGTGAATTTGAGGGTTTACTGCCATTAAACCTATAAAATCATCAGTAAAGTGTCATCCTTCATCGGGGGGGGGGGGGGTATGCTATAGTAAGAGCTTACCTCCGGGAGAAGTGAAAGCCTGTCGCCTGATCGAAGCAGGAGCCCCAAGCCAAAAGGAGACGCTTCACCCAACATGCTACAACGAGCTGCCTGCGATTTCAAGGAACGGCACAGAAACGACGCGGAGCAGCGAGCTGCAGCAACGGTCTAAGGATACGGTGACAAGCAATCACTCTCAAAATGGAAGATATTAAATCAGAACAGATAAATGAAAAGGAACAACGAGAGGAAACAGTTAATGAAACGTTACCAAGGCAATCAGAAAGGCCTAGTGTGCCTACAGAGAAAATGCTGTTATATCAAAGGGATGAACAGACTAAAAGAGAGAAAAAGCTGTTAACTATCTATGAACATTGGAAAGGTCAGGTCAGAATTTACAGAGCAGACCTCAAAAGTGATCTGTCAGATTCACAGTTAGGAGAAATGGCTGATGATATTGAAAGGACAGTAAATGACATGACAAAAGCATACAGTGAACTAAGAGAGCGTAATGCACCATCCCAGGTCATAAGGCGCAAAATGGACTCCTGTGAATCTGTGACAAAAGACATTATGAAAATCATTTCAGAGCATTTAGCAGCCATAGATGAATATGATGCAGATAGAGAAAAGCAGCGCCTCCATCAACTCTTAACTTATGAACATGCTAAGTCCATTTTTGGCACTTCATCACAGTCCAGTTACCACTCTGAAGCAAGCATCGCTGCCAAAAGAATTGATGCAGCTGCAGAATTAGCTGCTAAGGAAGCTCAGTATAAAATCACACAAGAGGAAATCAAACAAAGGGAAAAATTAAGAGAAATGGAAGAGAAACACAGGAGAGAATTGGATGCACAAAAGTTTGAACTAGAGCGCTTACAAGCAGAAAAGAAAAGGCAAGCTGCACGTGCAAAATTAGAGATTTATGACAAGGAGTTGAAAGTTGATACGGACAGTCAATGTATGTTACAGAACAATGGGACTTCTCCTGTCAACCAAAGCTTTGCACAACCAGCCCCATTGCTCTCCACAGGTTCATACCACCCGCTCATGCAACAATATGCATCCCTTCCTGTCAACTATTCCGTGCAACAACCACACTCTCAAGTTGTTTCTCCATCGCCTCCCACAGACATTTCCCAGCTGGCTAAAGCTATCCAAGGCAGCATAGCTGTAAACAGAATCCCAGTGCCAGTGCCTGTCGTGTTCAGTGGAGATCCCATCACCTATATCGAATGGAAGGCTTCCTTCAGCTCACTGGTAGACTGCAAAGGTATATCTCCTGCTGATAAACTGCACTTGTTAAAAAGGTATATTACTGGCCCAGCACTTAAATGCCTTGAGGGCACATTTTATCGTAGCGACGAAGAGGCATACAAAGATGCCTGGAAAAGGCTTGACCAACGTTATGGTCAGCCTTTTGTTGTTCAAAAGGCATTCAGAGACAAACTGTCGAAGTGGCCTAAAATCCACTCAAAGGATGCAGAAGGTTTACGGACATTTTCTGATTTTCTCACAACCTGTCTCCAAGCAACACCACATGTAAAGGGCTTAGAGATACTGAGTGATTGTGAGGAAAACCAAAAGTTATTGCAAAAGGTTCCAGAATGGCTCGCAACACATTGGAATCGTCAGGTCACAATTGCTCTCATGGAAGGTAAAGATTTCCCCTCTTTCAAGGATTTTGCAGAGTTTGTAGCACTCGAGGCGGAAATTGCATGTAATCCTGTGACTTCTTCCTATGCACTCCATTCATGCATCTCATCTCTGGAAAAAAGACATGCAAAAGAGATTAAACCAAACAGATTTGCAACCCAAGTCTTTACAACACAAGCTACAGCACATGCAGATAAAGCAAAGTTAAATGACACAAAGTTAAAAGTACCCTGCATGTTCTGCAAAGATGAAAGGCATCAGTTGTCAAAGTGCCCAAGCTTCTCAGAAAAGTCACTAGACGACAAACGGACATTTGTAAAGGACAATAAACTGTGCTACGGGTGCTTAAAGGTGGGCCACAATGCCAAAGACTGTCGTCACCGCCACACATGTGACACTTGCAAAAGACGACACCCCACTTGTTTGCACAATGAGAATCACAAGGCAAATGAAAGACCTCAGAGCTCCACAAACGTTACACCAACCACAGAAAATGATACTATGGCAGCCACAGCTCTGAACGTCACAAAGGTGGGTCAATCAGGTAGTACCTCCATGATTGTTCCTGTGTGGGTTTCCACTACCCAGAGTCCTTCTAAAGAGCAGTTAGTGTATGCTTTATTAGACACACAAAGTGACAATACATTTGTTAGTGAAGAGGTAACTAACCAGTTACAAGCAGACTCTCATCCAGTTAATCTAAAACTAACCACAATGCTGGGAGTTCACATGACAGTCAAAAGTCAGAGAGTACCAGGGTTACGTGTGAGAGGTTATAACTCAGATGTTTGTATTGACCTTCCGCCCTCTTACACAAAGGACTATATTCCATTTAACTATGACAACATACCCACGAACAAAACTGCAAAGCAATGGCCCCATCTGTCAGAGATTGTTGATAAGATACCTCCTCTTCTGAGCTGTGATGTTGGACTACTCATTGGATTTAACTGTTCCAGAACTCTAGCTCCAAAACAGGTTCTACTTGGAAAGGACAATGAGCCATTTGCAATCCAGACAGAGCTAGGGTGGAGCATTGTTGGTGGCTCCACATCAGAGTCAAATGAAACTGAAACAAGTCTGTGCCACAGAGTCATGGTAAAAGAACTACCTCCTGTAACGCCTATGGATGTTATCAAAGTTCTTGAGTCTGATTTTAAGGATGCAAAGGCAAGCGACAAAATAGTCTCACAAGAGGATCTCATTTTTCTAGACAAACTCAAGGAAGGAATAAAGAAAAACGCACAAGAATACTGTGAGATGCCTCTTCCATTCAAACAAAGGCCACATTTACCAGACAACAAAAGGCTTGCAGAAATTAGACTCGAACACTTAAAACGAAAGTTCAACAAGGATGAGAAATACAAAAGGGACTATGTTGCATACATGAATGACATAATTGAAAGAGGAGACATCGAAGAAGTACATAACGAAGGAATACAAGGTGAACAATGGTACATCCTGCACCACGGGATTTACCATCCCAAAAAGCCCACAAAACTGCGTGTCGTATTCGACTGTTCAGCTAAACACAACGGAACAAGTCTCAATGATCATCTCCTCCAAGGGCCTGACTTAATAAACAATTTGACTGGCATTCTCTTGAGGTTTAGGCAGCATTCTATTGCTTTAATGTGCGATATAGAAAAGATGTTCCATCAGTTTCATGTCGACGAAGGGGACAGGGACTATCTGCGTTTCCTCTGGTGGAAAAACGGTGATACAAGCACACAACCTCAAACCTACAGAATGAAGGTACACCTTTTCGGTGCAGCATCATCCCCAGGCTGTGCAAATTACGGACTGAAATATTTGGCCAAAGAGCACTGTGTCTTGTACCCAGCAGGTTCACAGTTCATGGAGAAAGACTTTTATGTCGATGATGGAGTTACAAGCACAAACACAGTGGAAGGAGCAATACAGTTGGCACAAGAGGCCAGAGAAATCTGCAGCAAAGGTAACCTCCGTCTTCACAAGTTCATTTCTAATGATCTCACTGTTTTGCGAAGTATCCCTCCATCTGAATGTGCTGTAAACACAAACACAAGGGACTTAACATTCAAAGACATGCCACAAGAAAGAGCACTAGGCATCCAATGGAACATTGAAAAGGACTGTTTCAAGTTTGACAACACACTAAAAGTACAGCCAGCCACACGCAGAGGCATTCTATCCACTGTTGCGTCAATATATGACCCGCTTGGATTCTTAGCACCATATGTACTGAACGGAAAGAGAATCTTGCAAGAAATGTGCCAACACGGTATCGGATGGGACGACCCCCTACTGAACACACTCAAGCCAAGGTGGGAGAGTTGGCAAAGTGACTTTGTAAATCTAGAAAAATTAAACATACCTCGTTGTTATCTACCTGCTAGTTTTGGTGAGCCTAAAGAAATAGAGTTGCACCACTTTTCAGATGCGAGCTCAAGTGGATATGGACAATGTAGCTATCTGAGAGCTAAAAACGCTAAAGATGAGATTCACTGCTCTCTGGTAATAGCAAAAGCGCGAGTTTCTCCTACTAAACTCACCACGATCCCCAGTCTTGAACTCACAGCAGCTGTAGTTTCAGTCTCAGTCAGTAACATGTTACGGGAAGAACTGTGTTATGATGTGAAAGAATATTTCTGGACTGACTCAAAGGTGGTACTGGGCTACATAAATAATGATGCACGTCGTTTCCACACTTCTGTAGCTAACAGGGTCCAAAAGATTAGACAAAGTACAAGCCCTCAGCAATGGTTTTACGTGCCATCAGAAGTGAACCCAACTGACAGTGCTTCAAGGGGTCTAACTGTCAATGAGTTAATTAAGTCTAGCTGGTTCACTGGCCCCACCTTTTTGTGGAAAAATGAACTGCCCACACCACAAACTGTTGAGCCGGATCTATCCATAGGAGATCCAGAAGTCAGAAAAGTACAGACAATGTTAACTAAAGTCACAGACACTGCAAGTCTTGCTGAACGTCTAAGTAAGTTCTCGTCATGGTCCAGAGCAATCAAAACTGTAGCACATTTTATAAGAAGGGCTAAACATATCAAGTCAAATGCACCAGCTACAGTGAGTGAACAGGAAAATGCTGAACTTGTGATCATTTGTGATGTGCAGCATCAAGCATACGAACAGGAAATAAAACTGTTGAACAAAGGAAAACAGTTCCCACGTCACAACAAACTGTTTAAACTGGACATTTTCATGGACACAGATGGTCTCCTCAAGGTGGGAGGGAGACTTCGACATTCACCAACAAGTGACACCTTCAAACATCCAATCGTGATCCCAAAGGATCACTGTGCAGCTAAGCTCATAATATCTCACTGTCATAACAAGGTAAAACACCAAGGAAAGGGATTTACCATAAATGAAATCAGATCTAGTGGCTACTGGATTCCAGGAATGAGTAAAACAGTTGCTTCATACATCGGTCAGTGTGTGACCTGCCGCAGACTCCGCAAAGCTCCAGAGGGTCAGAGGATGAGTGACCTACCTCCACAGCGCTTAGAGCCCTCTCCTCCCTTCACACACTGCGGCATGGACTGTTTTGGTCCGTTTGTGACAACAGAAGGAAGGAAACAACACAAACGGCATGGACTCTTATTTACTTGCTTTTGCTCTCGTGCCATCCACATCGAGCTATTAGAGGACTTGTCTACTGATGCATTCATTAACGCATTAAGGTGTTTCATTTCAATCAGAGGTGCAGTCACACGAATCCAATGTGACCAGGGAACAAACTTTGTTGGCGCTCAAAATGAGTTTAAAGCAGCCTTAAATGAACTAAACACTCAGAAGCTAAGTACTTACTTATCCGAAAGACGATGTGACTTTGTGATGAATGCACCCCACTCCAGTCATGCAGGGGGAGTGTGGGAGCGTCAGATAAAGACTGTCAGAAGTGTACTGAATACCACTCTGTCACTTGCTCATGGTAGACTCAATGATGCTTCATTAAGGACTCTATTCTATGAAGCCATGACTATAGTCAACAGCAGACCCCTAACTACAGATAACTTGAACAACCCTGACAGCTTAGAACCACTTATGCCCAATCACCTGCTCCACATGAAATCCAACGCACCGTTGCCCCCACCTGGCACGTTTCCAAAGGAGGACCTATATGGCAAAAAGAGATGGCGCCGTGTGCAGTTCCTTGCATAGCAGTTCTGGAGCCGCTGGAGACAGGAATATGTTCACAACATCATTTCAAGGCAAAAATGGCATTCACCAAAAAGGAATCTAAAAGTAGGTGATGTTGTGTTAGACATGGATGAACTAGTGCCCAGAGGTGAATGGAGACTTGCAAGAGTTTTAGAGACTGTTAGTGGAAAAGATGGACTTGTGCGAAGAGCAAAGATTTCGCTTGGAGAAAAGAGACTAAATAACAAAGGTCAACGCTCTAGTGAGCTATCAGTTGTAGAGCGTCCAGTACAAAAACTGGTCTTCTTGTTAGAAATTTCTTAAGGCGACCTCTTTATATGGGTCCTTTTGCTTGAGAAAACTATTTGTTGATGTTCTTATGGAACCCAAGTACTCATAATTTTGGTGGGAGTGTAAATAACCCTATTGTGGCGGTTTGGGAAACCCCCCACAAACAGACTAAGGACAGACAACTCGCTACTCCTGGTTTTTTCAATTCAATTCAATTCAATTCAATTCAACTTTATTTATATAGCGCCATTTCACAACAACAGTCATCTCATAGCACTATCAACTGTAGGGGGGACCCCCACAGTTGCAGAAAGACCCCAGCAATCAGGCGACCCCCTGTGAGCAAGCACTTGGCGACGGTGGAGAGGAAAAACTCCCTTTTAACAGGAAGAAACCTCCAGCAGAACCAGGCTCAGGGAGGGGCAGTCATCTGCTGCAACTGGCTGGGGGGTGAGGGGATAGAGAAGAAGAAAAGAACAGACATGTAGAGAGCAAACAGCACGATGGGGACTCAATCTATGGGAGAGAACAAACAAATGTTAATGACCAGCAAAAAAAAAAAAAAAAATTCATAGAAAGTGAGGAAAGGAGTGAGGCCCAGTGCATTACTGGAGGTCCCCCGGCTGACTAAACCTATTAGCAGCATAACTAAGGGAGGGTTCAGAAACACATGATCCCTCCCTAATTGTAGGCTAGATCAAAAAGGTAGGTTTTAGCCCTATTCTTAAAAACAGAGATCGAGTCTGACTCCCGAATCCAGATTGGCAGCTGATTCCACAGGAGAGGAGCTTGATAACTGAAGGCTCTGCCTCCCATTGTACTTTTGGAGATTCTAGGTATTACAAGTAATCCTGCATTTTGGGAGCGTAGTGCTCTGTTACGATGATACGGTAGTATCGGTACGGTTACGTACGATAGTACGTTACGGTAGTAACCCCCCACAAACAGACTAAGGACAGACAACTCGCTACTCCTGGTTTTTTCCACTACACTACTGAGACGTAATGTGCCATTCATGCCTTGTGATGTTTATGTTGCCTCTCATGCATTGTGTTCATGCGTCCTGACCTTACTGTGACCTAGAGACTCAGATCAATATGTAGATGTGCCTGTTAACCTCTTTGTTCTGCAGCTAGAGCAGAGTCTAGCAAATCTGCCTATTGTGATGTATGTCTCACAAATGCAAATATCTCATGCCTGTTCTGCAGTCCCTTTGATCAGACCAACCGCGGTGACACTGCTTTGATGTATTGTTTGAGTTGGGTATAAATACTGCACAGGTTCTGTAACACCTTCTCTCTCTCTCTCAACCTCTGCTGTAGGACACACACGTGTCCGCCTCTCCTCTCCTTCTCTGAGAGCCGTGGGCTCGCTCTCGGCGCTCATGCACGGCGCCGGGAGCGGAGCTCGTGACGGCGGTATGATAATAAAACTCTACTTAAAACCTCCAACAACGCCGCTTTATTTCATGCCGCCGCACTGGTGACCCGATGCTGAAACGAACACACTGCCAGCGAACGCAACGCCCGGCGGTGATTCTCCGACGACCAGCGAACGCGGCAGCCTGACTGATCTGCCCTCCCTTCTGCTTCAGGGAGACCTCAACGCAGAGTTTCCAGGCGAAACTCCACGGAGAACACCCACGACCGGGAAAGCTGAGCAACGTTTCATGGTGAGATCTGCACGCCTAGATCGGCACATCCACACTGGACCGGCCGCGCTCACAGCTCCTCCACACCGTGAGCGCATGCACCTCGTCCCCTCTCCACGACGGCGATCCCCATGGCCGACGGAGCACACATGGACCTGAACGCACCATGACCGCACGAGCGACAACGATCGTCTCCTCCCTCTCACCGCTCCAACGCATCTCCACGAGCCCAAGGCACAAAGATCGTCTATTGCCTCGCACCGCTCCAACGCATCTCCACGAGCCCGAGGGACAGAGATCGTCTATTTCCTCGCACCGCTCCAACGCACCACGACTGAACGACGCAACAGACAACAGGGATGATCTCCAGCAAGCTCCCTGACCCTGGTTCTCCTCTCCAGCGGCCCACCCACGCACGGGACCCCGGCACACGCACCGGGGAGTCACGGTCACGGCGCACCACGCACGGGACACATACGGCTCCACAGACTGCCTTCCTCCTTCGCCGCTGCCCTTCAGGGCTGCTCGCTCACCTGAGGCACGCATGCAGCATGCTCGAAGGATTTGTTAATAGTCTCAGCCATGGCACACATGGGGAATTCAGCGGTTTTGCGATCCCCGAGGACTTTAATGCTGCGCCCGCACCTAAAGTCAACATGCCAGTCCCTCTGCTCTCATCACAGCCGCCAAGCAGCCTCGTCTTTTCTTCACGCCCGCTATTAATCCTTGCAGGACTTAATCGCGGGAGGAGCCAGTGACTAATTTTTCTTCTTGTGGACCTCTGCACGTTCAACGGGACCAGCCCTTCGACATTGCGGACCCACAAGCAATATTTGCGTGGCCCAGACGTTTTCATTGTCTCCGGCCAGCTTTTACTACCCCCACCCCCTCCACCCCCTCCTGCACAGAGCTTTTCCCTGCTCGCTGCCCAAGCTGCACTATCGAGGTCTCGACCACCTGCCGAGCCCTCTGGGGGGGAGCTGTGGCGATTTGGGAAACCCCCCACAAACAGACTAAGGACAGACAACTCGCTACTCCTGGTTTTTTCCGCTACACTACTGAGACGTAATGTGCCATTCATGCCTTGTGATGTTTATGTTGCCTCTCATGCATTGTGTTCATGCGTCCTGTCCTTACTGTGACCTAGAGACTCAGATCAATATGTAGATGTGCCTGTTAACCTCTTTGTTCTGCAGCTAGAGCAGAGTCTAGCAAATCTGCCTATTGTGATGTATGTCTCACAAATGCAAATATCTCATGCCTGTTCTGCAGTCCCTTTGATCAGACCAACCGCGGTGACACTGCTTTGATGTATTGTTTGAGTTGGGTATAAATACTGCACAGGTTCTGTAACACCTTCTCTCTCTCTCTCAACCTCTGCTGTAGGACACACACGTGTCCGCCTCTCCTCTCCTTCTCTGAGAGCCGTGGGCTCGCTCTCGGCGCTCATGCACGGCGCCGGGAGCGGAGCTCGTGACGGCGGTATGATAATAAAACTCTACTTAAAACCTCCAACAACGCCGCTTTATTTCATGCCGCCGCACCTATGTACATTTCTTCATTTGCTTATATTTTATTTTGGAGCTTATTACTTTTATGTACTATCAGCTACGGTTAGCTTCCTGTTCGATATTCGGTGCTTTTATTTTGAAGGAACTTCCTGTTATAACCGTTAGCGTGAGCAAGCTAACGGCAGCAAAAGACGGGGAAGAAAAGGTTGTGACAGAATAAAAATGTATTTGTTATTAGCAGCCCCCTTGATAGAGGCACAAGGTATGTTTAATATGTAAATATGACATTTTGAATCTTTGTGTTAACATATACTGTATGTATATTTTGTAGAATTTATTGTCAGAGTTAAGGTTATTTTCAGCTAACGGTTGTAAGAGTATGGATTTTAGCTTATACATTGTTTTTCTGTGTGGTTCTCAGCTCTTACGGTGAATTTGAGGGTTTACTGCCATTAAACCTATAAAATCATCAGTAAAGTGTCATCCTTCAATCGGGGGGGTATGCTATAAATGATGTTTTCAATGCAGAGTCTCGCCTCTTCATAAGTTTTCTTATTTCATTATTTAACCATGGTAGGTTAATCTTCGGTTGTCTACTTTTAATTTGCTTTTTAAATTTTTCTATAGACTTTGTAATTGTTGCAGTTATAAAATTACAACAATCATCTACTTCATATATTGACATGAGCTGCTCCCAATTTTGATTCTCTAAGTAATGTTCAAACTCCTCATTTTTTGATTTGGGAATAATAAAATTTGATTTTCAATATCGACTCCCCCAAAATACTGTAGTCGCTTTTTAGTAAGTTTTCTAACAGCAAGAACCATGTTATGATCTGAGAGACCAGTTACAAGATTATAGGTTCTGGTTATTCGTTCTGGTTTATTAGCAAATACCATGTCAATAAGTGTTCTAGATTGTTTGGTTATCCTGGTGGGTCCTTTGATCATTTGTTGGTAATTAAATTTAGTCATGAGGCTTTTCAGTTTCTGTTTGTCCTTTTTATCAGACCAGTTGATATTAAAGTCACCATAAAATATTGTTTCTCTGCTCCTCTCAAGTTGTTTAACCAGATCACTTAATTCATTATAAAAAGAAGAATTGTGAGAGGGTGGGTTGTACAATACAGTGCGGAGCATTGTAGCTAGATGGAATAAATATGTAGATATATAAACACACACAGTGCGGAGCATTGTAGCTAGACGGAATAAATATGTAGATATATAAACACACACAGTACGGAGCATTGTAGCTAGATGGAATAAATATGTAAATATATAAACACACACAGTGCGGAGCATTGTAGCTAGATGGAATAAATATGTAAATATATAAACACACCCAGTGCAGAGCATTGTAGCTAGATGGAATAAATATGTAAATATATAAACACACACAGTGCAGAGCATTGTTGCTAGATGGGATGAAACAGCACAACCGTCTACTTAGTTATCCTACATGGTATGATTATGTACCCATACATATTCTCACCCTTCATAGCGACCGGTATTTTCCTAGTTGTATGCCTGAGGGGACCATTGTATAAGTCTATTTCATCTTTTGCATTCAAAACTATTAGGTTGTCACGTCTTTTTGCTATCTCTGCGAGCAGCCCTGCTTAGGTTGTACAGTCTGACAGCCGTTGGTAGGAAGGGCCTGCGAAACCTCTCGGTTGTGCACCTAGGATGATGTAGTCTGTTGCTAAATGAGCTCCTCAGTGCATTCAGTATGTCCTGCATAGGGTGGAACTCGGACTCCAGCAGAGATGACAGTTTAGCCACCGTCCTTCTCTCTCCTATCTCTGTCCTGGGGCGCTGTCCCAGGACAGAGATAGCTTTCTTGATCAGTTTGTTTAGTCTCTTCCTATCGGCTGCCATAATGACTACCACTGTCCTATCTTTGGCATATGGAGAGCTCTAATCATAATTGCAGTTATGTTTCCCACTGAATTAAAGTGTTGCCTGGATTTATTGTTATAGCACATCACAGTTTAAAATTCATCCAGCTGCACCCATGATGTTGTTAAAATGTCTGAGCTCAATTAAAAATAAATCTAAAAAACACCTAAACACAGATTTTTTTTTAAAAAAAGGAACCAGTAAGTTGGCTTAATCTAGAGTTCAACAGTTACAAGGCTTTTCTGATTTCTTGGTTTTAAGATTTTATTACTGCAAAACAACAAAATGGCCATAGATAATAAACATGACAATTCATGTCATGGCATTTCATAATCGAAAAGTAACAGATAATTCAGACAGTGTCTGATGACCCATCTAAGAATTAAGGTCTTAAAGGGCTCTCACACCTAACCAAGCTTTTCAGTTTGATTCAGACAAAAATTTTTGGTGTGAAATCTCCCCAAACCACGGTCCAGACCAAAGAGCCAAAATTTGGTCAGGCAAAAAGAAGTGGTCTCAGTCCAGATCAAACTGAACTTTGGTCCCCCTGCAGTGCTTTTTCTGCCTTGCGTGTTCACTTGCTTTCCCCTCGTGTGTACTGGCAGTGGATGTGCACTCTGTTGTGGGGTTGTGGGTTGTGTGGTAGCTCAAGTAGGTTCATTTTGTCTTCTTTTAATTATTTACCTTTTGTTCTTATTAAAGACAAAAATAGAAAGGAAATGTTTTTACCTTCTTTACATGTTTCGACTGTGCACTGCAGCCTTCGTCAGAAGAGTCAGCTGATTGCTGCCAGGTGTCATTTTATCAGCTCACTTTCATAGGCGGGGCCAGCCCAGCAAACTTGTCAGATCCACCGAGCCGGCCCTGCTTTCCGCCATCCGATGGTCTCTGGAGAATGTGGTCCCAGGTGTGGGAAAGCATAAAGGCCCCCTCATCTCGGTTCATGGTGTCTTTTCCCCACTTCCTGATTTCTAAGGCCTCCTTGATCCAGCGTTTGTGTCTGTTGCTCTCCGATTCAATAATTTTTGCGTTGTCCCAGTCCATGATGTGATTATTTCTTTTGCAGTGATCTGATATTACTGATTTTAATGTTTCTTGTTCTGCCTTTTCTTTTTGTGATGTTGTGAGTCGTCCTTGTGTTTCCTTCTCACATTCCTTCTGGTGTTCTTTTTTCCTTGTGGTGAATGACCTTCCGGTTTCTCCAGTGTAGGTTTTGTTGCATGATCTGCATATTTCATATATTGGTTGTGTCGTAATTGTCGACTGTTGTGGGTGGGGCTGGGGGCTGGTTTCATCAATCTGGGGCCCTCGGGGTGGGGGCTGTGCTCCTCAAGTGGAGTGGTGGGGATTCTTTGGTGGTGGGCTCAGTTGTGGGTTGGGGTTTTTTGCTGGTTTCCTCCTGCATTTTCCCCTCTCTTCCCTATGGGGTGGGGCATGTTGGATCGGGGTGGTGGCTTGGCCCCCTGTGCTGCTGGTACGGAGTCTTATCGCCTGACCCGTTAGGCCAAGGAGCTACTTTTTTATTGCTTGTTATATTGTTATCTGCAAAGGTATATGCTCAAGGCCACCTTAATCAAAGGGCTAGGTTGGGCTGAATCCTAGGGGCCTACGAAGATCAGGGGCCTATCAGGAGCCAATCAAAAAAGATCACATTGTTGTTAAATTCTATGCCCATCATCTGACATTTGTGTTGGCTGCTGATTGGTCCAATTTACAAATGCCCCACGTGGGTACCACGTAACAATAGCCTATCAAAGGAATTGTTTTGACATGTGACTATGCAAGCACCAGTGAGAGGTAAGAAGTAATTAGCTAGGTCAAAATGAAAAGTTTTAAAAAGAAAAAAAAGTGGCACTCATAAAATTATTGAGAGGAAAACAGCTTAGGGAAACAAATTGGTCAAAAAATCCCGACGCATAAAGGACTTTTCTAAGCTGGAGCATCAAGTGGAGGTGGAGCTGCTAATTACTGCACCGAGGAGACAGGTGGGCCAATAAAGCACTTACCTGGAGAAGACGAGGAGCCACCAGATCCTGCCGAAAGAGAACAAGCCAGTGGAGAATACCAGCTGAGAGATGGAGACCAGCACAAGAAGAGCCAGGTTACTGGGAAAGGCCATCATTGTTTACATCAAACAGCGGTGTGTGGGACAGTGGACTCAAAGCTTGGTAAAAAGTAGACTGGATCAAGCTTGCTACTGTGTAACCTCACATTGATGTCCATAGAGTATGACGTTATTCATGAGCTGGCCTTAAAGGATGTAATGAAAGATTTTTTTTCTTTAACAAAGGCCAGAGGAAAGAACTTCTAAAAAGGTAAGATATGTTCTTTGTAGTGCTTTCCAGTCACCTGTGCAGGTTTTTGATTGCTACTGTTGTGTATTGTTTGAACTGGGAATAGGCTACTTCATTGATAGAACTTTGTGTTCCACTGTCATCATTAGACTCTAACTGTTGATCAGTGTCATCCTGGTACATGGTGTGTGTGTGTGTGTGTGTGTGTGTCTGTGTGTGTGTGTCTGTGTCTGTGTCTGTGTCTGTGTGTCTGTGTGTGTGCATGCATGCGAGAGAACAAGTGAGTGAGAGAGAGAGATTAGACTAACTTGTGCTTAAGCTGAAGGCAGTAGTATCTGTCACACTGTAAAAATGGAAATCTTAGTAAGATAAAATATCTTAAAATATCTTAACTATTTGAGTGTGTATGTCGCCAAACTGCGACATAAGCCCTAGTGGTCAAGGGTGGTAAAGATTTTTTTCAATAAACTAGTCAGATCAGATGTCAGAACTTTCCAAGGCTATAACTTTAAAGTGGTAAGAGATAATGGCTTACTGTCAATTAGAAAGACATAGAATATGATCCAAAGCTTCAGATAGGAATGAATTTATGCATCTACTTTGCATACAAACAAACAAAGACATTTGTCACTTACCTCTGGCAAAGCAGTGTCCTTTAGTGGCATTCTAGTGGTTATTTTGTCCTCTCCCAGTCATTTCAGCTTTCTGTCCTACATCCAGAAACTGTTATTGATTATTTCACTGTAATTATGCTTTTATTCCACTGCAATTTATCTTATATTGACAGCATACAACCGGTGATTGTCCTCCATTCATGTGGCGCTCCGGGTACCGGCAGGTGAATTCAACGAGCCTCACACTTCCTGTGTTATAAGAACATGTAAACATCTACCTTCATAAGCTAAATAATCTCTTTTTAGAATCATAGTTGGCAAATTCTGGACCAAATCCTCTGAATTTCCTCGTCCGTGGGCCATCGTGAATGTCCACAATGACGGTCGGTGTCAATCTTGCGCTGTGATCTCCAAGACGATGAAGAAGAAGAAGGAGGATTTCTTCTTCTCTGGTGTATTACGTGTCATCCATGAGTCCTCCAACGCGTGCCTGCCACCTTGTGAACTGGCATGATCAGTACAAATCCTCAGTAAAGGTGAACAGTGTTCAGGAAAATAAAATCAGTTGACAGGGGCTGCGCCGCGCTCTGCCACTGGGGCAAGCAAAATCTCACACTCAAAGGGTTAAAAGAATAAAACTTCTATATTATATAGATTCATCACAGACAGTGATATATTTCAAGTGTTTATTTCTTTTAATTTTGATGGATATGGCTTACAGCTAATGAAAACCCCAAATTCAATTTCTAAAAAAAAAAATAGAATATTACATAATTTTTTTTTAATTCAAAGCACAGCCATCTACCAGGAAATTTTAGAGCACTTCATGCTTCCCTCTACTGACAAGCTTTATGGAGATGCTGATTTCATTTTCCAGCAGGACTTGTCACCTGCCCACACTTCCAAAACTACCAAAACCTGGTTTTATGACCAGGGTGTTATGTATGAAATGAGCGAGCAGTGAGCCATCTTATGCTGAGCAACCAACTGCACTTTATAACAGACAAGATGGAGATATGTACAGCAGCAGCAGCCCGCCTAATGTCACCCCATCAGACAGCTACGGCAAGCCCCAAGGGCCAAACCCACATACAACATTCTCCCCTCCTTTACAAAACACAAAACACACTGAATTAAGACCCTCCCCAATTTGGTAAAACAGAACCCCCAAAATACACAAATTAAAATAATAATAAGAACAACACTCAACAACCTAAACTAGGGCCCGTGGGTAGACTACCATGGAGCCCGGCACAGCCAAGTGGAATATTCTACCACTTTTGGTTGGTCCGGCCATGCTCCTACCTAAACAGTCTTTAACTTTGTTTTTTACAGTCTCCCATGGTAAGGGTTGGTCAACCAGGGGAAACAGTTCTGCCTGAAGAGTTTTGAGGTGGCCCCGCGTTAGCCTCCTCCCTTCAACTTTGAAGAAGGCTCATGCCCCCCCCCCCCGCCGCCCCGGAGTTGTCAGACCCCCATGGTCAATCTTCATGATGCTGGGGCCCGAGTCCCACACTGCTGCAGCCGACTCTCGTGGAACCCCGCCGCCTTGAGCCGCCACCCAGACACGACAGTCTGTACACGTGCCAAACCGAATCGTCCGTCAGCCGAAAGCACGCTGGTCTCAGCCTCACCATGATCCTCAGTGGTGCCCATTCCTTCATCAGCTGTGGCCCAGTCGGTTGCGGTCCCAGCCTCTCGCCGGTGTGAACCCAAATCCAGTCCATCATGACGTGAAGCAGCGCCTTACTTGTTTTCATGTGCTGTTGTTGTGCTCCCAGTGACGCTGCGTGCTCATTCGGCTCGGGACCTCCACCATGCTGCAGCGGTTCCATTGTCAGTGTGTTCGCTGCGGGCCCTTCACCCGCTGTCTCCATCAGCAACTACGGCTTGTCATGGGTACGGAAGGTGTCCGGTGCCTCTCCGGTGTTGTACGTTGAAGCGGACTCCTCACCCATCTGCTTCGTCGTAACCTCCGTTGCTTGTTGGGCGAGGACACAGGAGCAGTCCGGTTCCTCCACTTTGTCTTCTGAAGATCTCCACTGTTCCGTTCTGTGCATTGTGTCTGTGCCCGGCCGTTGCTGCCATTCTTCGGGGATCTCTGCATGCTTGGGCTCCCTCTCTGTGCAGCTCTTCTCCCAAGAGCGCGGATTGTGCACTTTGGTGTTGGTGCCGTTCATAATTACCTCATCCTACACCACAATGTCGTCATCCGGGTCCGCTGTGCCCCAACTGCTGCACCCGGACCATTCGAACCCAGCACTGTCTCTGATAGCGAAGCCCAGTCTGTAGAAAAGTCACATCCCATAACATTGTCACTGCGTTCTGGCACCTGGAATGTAAAGTCATACACAATTTTGGTTTTTGCAACAAACAGTCAATTTCACTGTTCCAACATTGCACAGTCTGTGACCACCATATCCATACAGCGGCGTCAGGTTCTTCTTGATTCTGTGGTTGGGGAAAAACTTTTTCATCGTGGCCCAGTTTAACATCGACCACACTGCTGCTGTATTGAGCAGAAGTGGTACAGCTACCCCGTCTAATTCAACCATTCTGTACGAATAACCACTGATGCCGGGGCTCACCGAATGAATGGTCATTGCTGGCGGGCGGGCGGGCTCCCCTGGCGGACCTCACGGTACTGACAACTGACATACTCTGGCAAAATGGTTCAGGCCCCTGCATTTATTACACCATTTTCATCTTGCCGGGCAAACTCATGCTCCATCCCGGTGCATCGGGGACCCACAACCCCCACAGATGGGGCCTCTCGGAAGGGACCTTCGGCTCATTGCACTCGGCTCGTACTCTTCTGCCATGCACCCCTCAGTCTCCGTGTCCACCACGTTAGCTAGTATTGACCGTCCGAATAGTCTCGGTGTTTGGCACCCATTTAGCTCCATAGCTAATTTCTCTGTTGCTACTAGCTGGGACATTAGCTCCCCCAAGCTAGCTAGCATCATGCCTTTTGGCACCATTAGCATCTCAACTGACAGCTTCGTGCTATGTGTGTGTTCGGCAAAGTAGCTAGCAAGCAGCTCGACAGCATCTGCATATGACTCCATCTCCCCTAACGTGTGGAAAATTCTCTGACCTTCTACGTTGAGTTTGCGAACCAGAAGTGCTCATTTCCTTACTCCATCGAGTTTACCCAGATCCAACGCTGCAATGTACATCTCGAACATAGCCAGCCAACAAGGCCACAGTATTGCTGGCTCTCCTGGGTACTCCAGAAACGGCTGTAGTGGTGTTTTTTCACACCCCCATGAGTTAATGCTCAGTCGCTAAATGTTATGTATGAAATGAGCGAGCAGTGAGCCATCTTATGCCGAGCAACCAACTGCACTTTATTACAGACAAGATGGAGATATGTACAGCAGCCACAGCCCACCTGATGTCACCCGTTCAGATGGCTACGGCAAGCCCCAGTGGCCAAACCCACATACAACACATGGTATCATTGTGCTTGATTGGCTGGCAAACTCTCCTGACCTAAACCCCATCGAGAATCAAAAGAGTATTGTCCAGAGAAAGATGACCAGACCCAACAATGCAGATGAGCTGAAGGCCACTATCAAAGTAACCTGGGCTTCCATAACACCTCAGCAGTACCGCAGGCTGATCATCTTCATGCCACAACACACTGATGCAGTAATTCATGCAAAATGAGTGTGTACATGGACATACAGCAGTGAAAATAAGTATTGAGCACGTCAATATTTTTCTCATTAAACATATTTCTGATGGAGCCATTGACCTGAGATTTTCACCAGATATCAGTAACAACCCAAGTAATCCACACATACAAAGAAATCAAGGCAACTGTGTTCACAAAACAAGTTGTATTTAATTTAATATCATTCAATATTAACAAGTTATCCTTGAATTTAAATAAAACAAAGTTTATCATATTTGGAAATCAAACTGTAATTTAAAATAGAAAACTTTTGTTGAATGAAATAGGAATACAAAAAATAAACTAAATTTTTGCGAGTGTTATTGGATGAACAATTAAGCTGGAAACCTCATATAAAACATGTTACAAATGAAATATCTAAATCCAGTTTATACAGAGCTAAAGACCTTGTGACTCGAGACTCGCGCTATCTCTTGTACTGTTCACTTTTTGTTCCATATTTGACTTACAGTGTGGAGATCTGGGGAAACACATATAAAACAACTATTAAACCAGTCATCATATTACAAAAGAAGACAATAAGAATTGTATGTAGAGCTAAGTATCATGATTCAACAAACCCACTATTTATTGGTTTTACTCAAATCCAATGAACTAAGAGACTTCAAAATCTTGCAAATTATGTACAAAATAAAAAAAATAACTTGCTACCAGCCAGTGTCTAAGATTTGTTTAATTTGAGAGACACTATTTATTATTTAAGTGGAATATTAATTTTTCAAAGACCAACAATAAGAACAAATGTTAAAAATAAATAAATAAATAAAAACAGTTTTTCTGTTTGTGGAGTAAACTTGTGGATGAGTCGTCGCTGCGCACTTGAGGTAATTTTGGTCGGCCGGCCAGGCCTGGGAAGGTTCACCACTGTTCCATGTTTTCACCATTTGTGGATAATGGCTCTCACTGTGGTTTGCTGGAGTCCCAAAGCTTTAGAATTGGCTTTATAACCTTTTCCAGACTGATAGATCTCAATTACTTTGTTTCTCATTTGTTCCTGAATTTCTTTGGATCGCAGCATGAAGTCTAGCTTTTGAGGATATTTTGGTCTACTTCACTTTGTCAGGCAGGTCCTATTTAAGTAATTTCTTGATTGAGAACAGGTGTAGCAGTAATCAGGCCTGGGTGTGGCTAGAGAAATTGAACTCAGCTTTCCAAAGATGTGATAAACCAGTTAATTTATGTTTTAACGGGGGGGGGATTACTTTTTCACACAGGGCCATGTATGTTTTGATTGTGTTTACCCTTAACAGTAAACACCTTCATTTAAAAACTGCATTTCGTGTTTACTTGTGTTATCTTTGTCTAATATTTAAATTTGTTTGATGATCTGAAACATTTAAGTGTGACAAACATATAAAAAATGAGAAATCAGGAAGGGGGCAAACACTTTTTCACACCACTGTAATCATTTAAAATAAGATCTTGCAAATGTTTTGTTAAACAAATCAACAATAGATGGCAGCACAGATGACTTATTCTTTTGAGATGGTGAAGAAACTGAGACACAAAATACTTTTAAAAGAGCCAGCCTTAATTATAATCATCCACTCTTATTCTCCACTGTGAGAATCAGTGTGGTCCCAAATAATATTAGAATGGAAGTACATATGCTGTTTAATTTTTTTCCTAATCTCACAATGATCTGTAAGCAATACCAATTGGATAGTTCTGTAAAATGATCTCCAACTTAACTATTTTAGTCTTGGAACATAGACTAAATATGGGGGTATTATGTTTTATATTCATGTACTTAGATTATCGCAGTATGCCACCACCATTACTTTAAATAGGATATTGAATATTATAATAATCAAAATGGAATGGCCCAAGAATGAACACCCCCCCCCCCCACAGTGAATGTATAATTAATAAAAAAGAACATTTTTTATGTATAGGTAAAAAAATTATTTATTCTAATGTACAAAATTCAAAGGTATGTAATAATGAAATCATAATTTGATTATATTCAATTAATCGTTCCAATCTCCTGATGTCATATTGTATCAGAATTTATTACAGTTATGTCTGATCTTCTGGCTTAAACTACATGTGATTCCGAAAATGAAACATGGTGAGATTTGAACCCAAGCCTTCAGACAACTGCCCCTTCTCTGAATCTCTGTGAGTTTAAGTTTCTTTAATCTAGAATGTAGCATCAACTCTCTTTTACTCTAATCTATAAAATCACTCTTCACCTGAAAGAAATTGTTTCACCCAAAAAGTCTGGTCCTTCATCTAAGAACCACACTTGGAAAACACATTCCATGGTAAAAGGTACGATAAGGATCCTATTTTGTGCAAGGAACGAATGAGTTTGCCATCATAAATAACTAGAACTTCCTCCCACTCAGACAGTTTTATCCTTTAACAATCCTTTGAGACATCCCAGATCCCTTGAGTGCATTCCACGGTCACTAGGAATTATCCACAGCTCAACATTACCCCCTGGTGGACGACTCTGGAATATGTTTGCTTTTGCCGCTACAAGTTGAACTGAGGTAAATGCAAGAAATGACTTCCTTTTAACAAAAACTCTCAATTCTCAGATTATTTTCTTTTTCAGGACAACCTGGAAAATCAAGTGGGACTCGGACATACTATTCTGGTTTAAAGTGTTTCATTAATCATTGATTTTAAATGTGTTGCATCTTTGAAAATGTTTAAATAAACCTTATTCTAATGCATGTTAATTATAGAAGGACAAGTTTATAAAAGTGCATGCTCACTGAAAGTTAGTCATGAATCACTGAAGTTAGTTTAAACTTTATACATAAGTATATTAAGTGAATTTTCATTGTTACTAAGATGTGTTTCATCCTGTTGGAAAAGCTTACTCAAGTCATCTGACTGGCTCAGCCAATCACCAGCCAGTCTCTGTTGGACAGCGCCCCTTTCATTCTATTGGTCAGTTACAGACAAAGGACTGTTTTCTTATTGGACCGGAGTTCATTCAAACCTCCCGCGATGGGAGACAATTGGTTCCCTTTCATGTCAGTCAAGTTTTTCCCTGGGAAACTTACTCAGTTTTAAGGGAGAAACACCCTAGAGAGAGAGGGATGCTCTGTGTGAAAGTTTGTCTGTGTCCTGCCTTAAATTCTTTTTCCTTTAAATGTCTGGGAAAATTACTTTTTCTTTTTTGAGCTCAAACTTCTGTTTTATATGGAGTGAAACTCCATATTTACAGACATTTTTCTATTTTATTCTGTTAAACTTTTCCTTATTGATTTTTCATAACTCACCATGTTTTAAAGTGGACTGATTGTTTTTCTCACACTGGAAGCTGTTCTCACCAACCACCATGACACATGCAGAACTTGGATTTTGTGGTTTGAATTTTTTTTATTACCTCTGCCAAGGAGGTAATGTTTTTACCGGGGTTTGTCTGTTTGTTTGTCTGTCTGTTACCAACATAACTCAAAAAGTTATGAACGGATTTTGATGAAATTTTCAGGAAAGGTGTGTAATGGCACGGGGAACAGATGATTAGATTTTGGTGATGATCTGAGAGTGCATACCTCCACCAAGGGCTTTGTGTTTGTGCAGCAGGATTACACAAAAACTACATGATGGATTTGGATGAAATTTTCACCAGAGGTGGCTCTTGGGCTAGAGAGGAAGTCATTATATTTTGGTGATTATCTGAGAATGCATACCTCAGCCAAGGCTCTTATCTCCTCAAAGTGTGTTAGCAACAATACTCCAAAACTGATGGACAGACTTTGATGCAATTTTCACCACAAGTGGCTATAGGCCTACATACAAACCCATTACATTTTGGAGGTGATCCATGACAAACGGAAGGAGCCTTGGCGGAGGTATGCGCTCTATGAGTGCTTTTCTAGTTTGTATTTGTGCAGCAGGATTACACAAAAACTACTGGATGGATTTGGATGAAATTTTCACCAGAGGTGGTCCTTGGGCTAGAGAGGAGCCCATTACATTTTGGTGATGATCTGGGAATGCATACCTCAGCCAAGGCTCTTCTCACAGTGTGTCAGCCACAATACTCCAAAACTAATGGACAAACTTTGATGCAATTTTCACCACAAGTGCCTCTAGGCCTACACACAAACCCATTACATTTTGGAGGTGAACCATAAGACTGAAGGAGCCTTGGCGGAGGTATGTGCTCTCTGAGTGCTTTTCTAGTTAATCTTGTCTCTCTAATTCTGTGACCTTGATCAGACTGCGAGCTATATCCATTTTATTTGGAGCAGAGGAAGCCGGTGAAAAATTCTTGTGTTGTCCGCATGGCAGATTACGTGGCCAGCAGCCTCATTATCACCACTGGATCTTAGCTTCTGACTGCTTGTCCCTGGGAAGAAATATCTGCTGGCAGATATTCTCTGGTATAATCTTCAAATAAAGCTTCAGTTCCTGGATCCAGCTAGAAGCCAGCGGAAACCAAAAGGTCATGTGAGCAAGATTCCTTTGTTTCACCTGCTGAATAATGCGATGTCCATCGCCTTAAATATGCCATAATTTGTCTCAGGTTTAAAACTGCTTCATTACTCTGATCGGAGCTATACAAGTAAAGAGAAATAATATTCCTCTTTTCATTAAATTCTGTTTTTACTTTCTTAGAGTAACTCAGAATTTATTTTCCATATAATTAGCTTTCACAATTTTCTTCAGAAAACTTGTGTCCAATGTTCTTTATCTTTTGGCTACAGTTATTTCATTCTCCATTTTCCTCACAGTTACAAATTCACACTAAGGTTTCCTTGGTTCCACAAATGTGACTACACTCTTTTTGCTCAATAATCTGTTACCATTTAATATGATATTTGACACTTGTTGATCATTTCACCTGCATGCACATCAATAGAATGTAATGTAATTTAACTTGAGTCTGATCATTAAAACTGTAAATGGTATATGGAAGTTTCTGTGATTTCTTTTCCTGCGTTTGTTTCTTAAGTCACCGAGTAGAATTCACGAATATTTGAGACTGATTGATTGAAGGTATAAAGATTAGTTATTAATAAATTGTCCAAGCTTGTAGACTGGTGCCCCAAAAACGAGTTTTTCCAGTGTGTGCGTGGGCTCGAAGTAAACCTTCGTTTCCACATACACCTCTAGGTATAAATTAAATAATCTTTGTACCTTATAACCAATTAAATGTTTCTACAAGAACAAGTGTTGCAAATCATCCACCCATTTCAAATTATGCCTACTCACCTTCTGCAAATGCTTTGGAAGTTCAAACACACTTGGAATAGCATCTTTCTTAATGCTCCTGTTGTCCTCATATTCTGTATACACCCTGTGTCCTCTGGGTCAAAATGACCCGTCTTCACTAAACCCCCAATATAAGCAGCTTAATTGAATTTTAAACACCAAATTTTATTTTGCTTGAAGAAACAACTTGTCATTCACCACAAAATGTGTGAATACCTGAGTTTTCCCTCTTCACCTGTATAAGAAAGAATAGAAATGTGCAAAAATGAGTTTTGAATGCATTTTTATTCATCCCAATGATTCAGTTGCTTTTGATTTTTTTTTCTTTTTTTGCTAGTGAACAATGTAAGAAAATATACAATACAAAAATGTGAAAAACAACATAACTCATTCAACTAATTAGCACATGTAGGGCAGTATGCAAGTGCACAGCCTTTGCAGATATTTTTTCTTACACCTGCAGCACACTGTATGTGTTTTACAGTCCTTCTTTGGCTGGCAGAACTGACATCTCTTCCTCTTACTTGCCCCAGCTGGGGCAGCGGCTGTGGCAGCTGGATCCTCAGGTTGATCAGGAGTTCCTGCACTCTGAATAGCTTTCACAACTGCTGCAGAGGCTTCTGTGCGGGGGACATGCTTCCTTCTTTCAATGAGTGGAGTTACAAGTGCCTTTCCTAGCTGCTCCAGAAACACCCTCCTCTTGTTCTGCTTACGAGGCATCCAGGTCGGGTTGAGCTCTCTCTAAATCACAAAGGCATTGTAGGAGGAAACATCAATGATGTTGTGGAAGATGACCAGGGGCCAGCGGGCAGTCATCCTTCTGCAGCTGTATGTCCCAATCACCTTATCTAGGTTGTCCACACCTCCTTTGTTGCAGTTGTAGTCTAGGATGATGGCTGGCTTCCTGTCCTCACGATCGCTAATGGCAGCGTCTTTGTGCTGTGTGCTCAGAAGTACTACATTCTCATTTCTTGTTTGTTAAAAGGAAAGTCTCTCTTTCAGCTTCAGGGTTTTCTTCTTCTTCTTCTTCTGAAGATGATTCATCATGCTCTGGGTTGTATTCCTCCCTATCTTCTTCTTCTGATACATCCTCCACTTCCTCTTCTGAATCAGAGTTGTCTTGCTGGACATCTGAAAAAAATCAGCTCTATAGCCTGTTCGACGGTATAACTCGCACTCATGGCTTCAGCACAGAGAGAATTCGGGGTACTGTCATCTGCAGCACCTTTATAACCTCTGGAAATCCACCTGTCTTGTCTTGTTTACGTCTGCTACTGATTGATCTGAGACCGATCAAAGGCACTGCAGTCTGTGAGAAGGCCACCTGTCTTGTCTTGTTTACGTCTGCTATTGTGTTGTTTACATCTGCTACTGATTGATCTGAGACAGAACTAAGACATTCTCTCATTCTGTGGTGTGTAAATAACTCAGTGACTGTGATTTCAACTCAATTTGACTGTTGGGTCATTTTGACCCGAAGACGACCTTTGTACCTTTTTTTGTACAGCTTACATGGAAATGTGAATAAAGGCAACAATTCACTTATCCTAATGTTGGGGTCAATCTAGGAAAAGTCATAAAATTTTAAGTTGAAAAAATATTGTTTTGGGGGATTTTTTTTGGTTTTTAACACAGTAGCGGGTCATTTTGACCCAAGGACAACAGGAGGGTTAAACGGGTGTTCTGACCAGTCCGATCAAAGCAGTCCTCTGTGAAGTGATCCGAACACAGCACTGCTCGATCAGATACAGTGAAGCCTTCACATCTGAGAGCAGTAACCCAGGCTTGTCTGCACTTCTCATCACCAGGAAATCTACAAAAACTGTTGAGTTAATACAGGTACATCTCAAAAAATTAGAATATCATGAAAAAGTTCAATATTTTTTGTCACTCATTTCAGAAAGTGAAACCCATATATTATATAGATTCATTACACAGAGAATGATATTATTTCAAGTGTTTATTTATTTTAATTTTGATGATTATGGCTTACAGCCCATGAAAACCCCAAATTCAGTTTATCAAAAAAAATTACAATATTGCATAAAATTAATTTTTAAAAAAATACTTTTTAAATAGAAATGTTGGCCGACTGAAAAGTACACTACCGTTCAAAAGTTTGGGGTCACCTCAGACAATTTTGTGTTTTCCATGAAAAGTCACACTTTTATTTACCACCATGAGTTGTAAAATGAATAGAAAATATAGTCAAGACATTGACAAGGTTAGAAATAATGATTTGCATTTGAAATAATAATTTTTTCCTTCAAACTTTACTTTCATCAAAGAATCCTCCATTTGCAGCAATTACAGCATTGCAGACCTAACAGGATTGCACAAGGGTTTTTCTAATCATCCATTAGCCTTCTGACGCAATGAGCAAACACATTGTACCATTAGAACACTGGAGTGATAGTTGCTGGAAATGGGCCTCTACACACCTATGTAGATATTGCACCAAAAACCAGACATTTGCAGCTAGAATAGTCATTTACCACATTAGCAATGTATAGAGTGTATTTCTGATTAGTTTAAAGTTATCTTCATTGAAAAAAAGTGCTTTTCTTTCAAAAATAAGGAAATTTCTAAGTGACTCCAAAGTTTTGAACGGTAGTGTATGTCCATGTATACACTCAATACTTGGTTGGAGCTCCTTCTGGATAAATTACTGTATCAATGTGGCGTGGCATGGAGGTGATCAGCCTGTGGTTCTGTTGAGGTGTTATGAAGGTCCAGGATGCTTTGATAGTGACCTTCAGCTCGTCTGCATTGTTGGGTCTGGTGTCTCTCATCTTCCTCTTGATAATACTCCATAGATTATCTATGGGGTTTAGGTCGGGAGAGTTTGCTGGCCAATCAAACACAGTGATGCCATGGTCATTAAACCAGGTTTTGATACTTTTGGCAGTGTGTGTGTGTGTGTGTGGGGGGGGGGGGGGCAAGTCCTGCTGGAAAATGAAATCAGCTTCTCCATAAAGCTCGTCAGCAGACAGACGCATAAAGTGCTCTAAAATGTCCTGCTAGACGATTGCGGTGACTTTGGTCTTGATAAAACACAGTGGAAAAACACCAGCAGATGACCTCTGTTCAGATAAAAGTAAATTTTGCATTTCATTTGGAAATGAAAGTCCCAGAGTCTGGAGAAAGAGTGGAGAGGCACGGAATCTACTGTAAGTTGCTGAGGTTTAGTGTGAAGTTTCCACAGTCAGTTTGAGTTTGAGTTTGATTTGAGGAACCATGTCATCTGCTGGTGTTGGTCCACTGTGTTTTATCAAGACTAAAGTCAGCTCAGTCGTCTACCAGGAAATTTTAGAGCACTTCATGCGTCCCTCTGCTGACAAGCTTTATGGAGAAGCTGATTTCATTTTCCAGCAGGACTTGGCACTCCTCCACACTGCCAAAGGTATCAAAATCTGGTTTAATGACCATGGCATCACTGTGTTTGACCGGCCAGCAAACTTTCCTGACCTAAACCCCATAGAGAATCGATGGAGTATTGTCAAGAGGAAGATGATACACACCAGACCCAACAATACAGATGAGCTGAAGGTCACTATCAAAGCAACCTGGACCTTCATAACACCTCAGCAGTGCCACAGGCTGATGACTTCCATGCCACACCACATTGATACAGTAATTCATCCAAAAGGAGCCCCGACCAAGTACTGAGTGTGTACATGGACATACTTTTCAGTCAGCCAACATTTCTTTTAAAAAACTATTTTTTAAAATTGATTTTATATAATATTCTGAGTTTTCAAGAAACTGAATTTGAGGTTTTCATGGGCTGTAAGCCATAATCATAAAAATTAAAATAAATAAACACTTGAAATATATCACTCTGTGTAATGAATCTATAAAATATATGGGTTTCACTTTCTGAAATGAGTGACAAAAAATATTGAACTTTTCATGATATTCTAATTTTTTGAGATGTACCTGTACAATCAAAAAACCCTTCAAATTAAACATTTTTTAGCATAAAAGGTTAACTTACTAGCCTAATGAATATTTCTCTAATTTTAAAGAAAAGGCCTAGCCTCTGCCTATTGGTTCGTATTTCAAAATTTTCACTCTGGCTTCTGCCTAACTGTTGATAACGAGGTTTTCTCCTCTCACACTTCTCATGAATTGTGATTCTGTGTGTGCAGTATAGGCACTGTAGACTAGAGTCTAGTTATCATCATGATACCAAACTCATGAAGATGAACAGTGATACCAAACAGAAATAATTAATATTATTCATGATTTACAAATAATACATTTTTATCAATAGAAAAGGTAACAGACTTTAGCCTTGACAATTTTAGAAACACAAATAATAGCCTAAGCCTAGTTAGGCTACAAGTATAGCAGTGGTAGGCCTAAGTTGGTGTGGCTAGTGTGGAGTGTGGTGGGGCGGTGTGGGTGGTGGTCATTTTCATGTCTCATTTTTGCATTTAGCTGATACTTTCCTTCTTATTAATCAAAGATATTATCTATTGTACTGAATGTGTAAATATGTGTCAACCTCTAACATGTTTTATAATTTCATTTCACTGGCAGAATTGTACAATATCCTACCCAAGTAAAGATTTCGAATTGAAATTTACACCACTTCAGACTCATCTAAATCTCTATAAATTGTCAATAAATCACACTTACACGTGAAAAGTTTTACCGTATCCCTTTTTACTGATGTTAACGCATTTGTACGCCGAACACTGGAGCATGGTGGCCTGAAAATGGGCAAATAATTCCCCAAAATCCTAGCATCAATAGAACCTGTAAATATAATACAGTCAGGTGTACCAAAATGGCGGCCACAGCATTTCTAGTGGCTTCACTTCTGATGGCCAGTGCGCTATCCAGTTCTTTATACAGATCAATGCTGTAGAGGGCTTTTCTTTTTTTTATAACTCCAGAAGTATTGAGCTGTGACGGTAAAAATAAAATTTACTCTAATTCAGACTTCAGTCATGTCTGTGAATCCAGCATTTATAACGTGGGGGACAAGGTTATTGAGCAAGAATTCAAGGACTGTTTCTCATTTTTAAGGATAAGGTATTGATTTTAGATAATCACATTTAAGACTTTTTTTGGACCTGTAGAAACTAGTGAGGCGGCTGTTTTTCTCCTTGTTTTTGTTCATATGGAGATATTCTCTCCACAACAACCTATAGTATCTCACTGGGGCGGCAGTGGCTCAGGAGGTAGAGCAGGTGGTCCAATAACCACATGGTTGGCGGTTCAAATCTCGCTCTCCCTGGGTATCCTGCCGTTGTGTCCCTGGGCAAGACACTTCACCCCAATTGCTCCTGGTGGGTCTGGAAGCGCCATGTTAGGTAGCATGCCGCCATCAGTGTGTGAATGGGTGGATAGCAGGATCTGTAAAGCGCTTTGGTCATCAAGAGATGAGAATAAAAGTGTTATATAAGTGAATGCCATTTACAAAAGTGAGAACACCCCTCACATTTTTGTAAATATTTTATTAGATCTTTTCATGGGACAACACTGAAGAAAGGACACTTTGATACAATGTAAAGTAGTCAGTGTACAGCTTGTATAACTGTGTAAACTTGCTGTCCCCTCAAAATAACTCAACACACAGCCATTAATGTCTAAACCGCTGGCAACAAAAGCGAGTACACCCCTAGTGAAAATGTCCAAATTGTGCCCAAAGTGCCAATATTTTGTGCGGCCACCATTATTTTCCAGCACTGCCTTAACTCTCTTGGGCATGGAGTTCACTAGAGCTTCACAGGTTGCCACTGGAATCCTCTTCCACTCCTCCATGACAACATCATGGAGCTGGTGGATGTTGGAGACCTTGCGCTAGTCCACCTTCCATTTGAAGATGCTGCACAAATGCTCAATAGGGTTGTGTGGAGACATGCTTGGCCAGTCCATCACCTTTACCCCCAGTTTCTTTAGCAAGACAGTGGTCGTCTTGGAGGTGTGTTTGGGGTTGTTATCATGTTGGAATACTGCCCTGCAGCCCAGTTTCCGAAGGGAGGGGATCATGCTCTGCTTCAGTATGTCACAGTACATGTTGGCATTCATGGTTCCCTCAATGAACTGTAGCTCCCCAGTGCCGGCAGCACTCATGCAGCCCCAAACTATGATACTCCCACCACTATGATTGACTGTTGGCAAGACACACTTGACTTTGTACTTTTCACCTGGTTGCAGCCACACACACTTGACACTATCTGAATCAAATATGGTTTATCTTGGTCTCATTAGACCACAGGACATGGTTCCAGTAATCCATGTCCTTAGTCTGCTTGTCTTCAGCAAACTGTTTGCAGTCTTTCTTGTGCATCATCTTTAAAAGGGGCTTCCTTCTAGGATGACAGCCATGCAGACCAATTTGATGCCATGTGCAGCGTATGGTCTGAGCACTGACAGACTGACCCCCCACCTCTTAAACCTCTGCAGCAATGCTGGCAGCACTCATACGTCTATTTTCAAAAGACAACCTCTGGATACGACGTTGAGCATGTGCACTCAACTTCTTTGGTCATCCATGGCAAGGCCTGTTCTGAGTGGAACCTGTCCTGTTAAACCACTGTATGGTCTTGGCCACCATGCTGCAGCTCAGTTTCAGGGTGTTGGTGATTTTCTTATAGCTTAAGCCATCTTTGTGTAGAGCAACAATTCTTTTTTTCAGATCCTCAGAGAGATCTTTGCCATGAGGTGCCATGTTGAACTTCCAGTGACCAGTATGAGAGCGTGTGAGAGCAATAACACCAAATTTAACACACCTGCTCCCCATTCACACCCGAGACCTTGTAACACTAATGAGTCACATGACACCGGTGAGGGAAAATGGCTAATTGGGCACAATTTAGACATTTTCACTTAGGGGTGTACTCACTTTTCTTGCCAGCGGTTTAGACATTAATGGCTGTGTGTTGAGTTATTTTGAGGAGACAGCAAATTTACATTGTTATACAATCTGTACAGTGACTACTTTGCATTGTATCAAAGTGTCATATATTTAGTGTTGTCCCGTGAAAAGATATAATAAAATGTTTACAAAAATGTGAGAGGTGTACTCACTTTTATGAGATACTGTACATGAACACAAATTAATCTGTCCACACAGAATTAGACTCTATTTTCCACTGTGATTATACTTTCTCTGGATCTGTTAATATCTTACCGAGAGTGGCAGGAAGTGACTGCTGTCCGTGCTCTCTCCACATCCACTGAGGAGAGCTGAGTGGCTCTCTGTGCAGCCGCTATCAGATGTGACACAGTCACGCATGGTTGACAACATAATAAATAATTTAAAAATATATACTTCTTGTTCATAAAAGTATGTGTTTCCATTGAGAAATGTATCAGATTGCAATAAACAATAATTTAAAAATAAAATAATTAAAATGAGCTTCATTAATTTCCATTTGGTTTGAGATATAACTGCAGGGAGCTACAGCATGGGGGCTGAAGGGCCAAGGGTTGCAGACCCCTGGTCTAGGTAATTGCTCAACTGAATTTGGGAGTTTCATGAGCTATAAGCCAAAACCATCAAAATTAAAACAATAAACATTTGAATTATATCACTTTGTGTGTAATGAATCTATACAGTAACACAGCATATTTGCTGCTGTATGTCTCTCCATTTTACTGCAACCATTTGCACAAATTCCATATCTGCTGCTGTCTATCATTGCAATATTGATCATGTGCAGTCCTGTCACTGTCTGCACATACACTACCACAATGAACTTGGTACTACAAGTGTTACTGCTCTACTTTTCTATATATAAGATTGGTGGGTTTCATCGTATATCTATATTTGCACTATGGGAGATCTGGGTCTATCTTCTGTCGCCATTTGCACTAACGGGTAGCATTACTGTACATAGACTGCTGTTGTTGTTTTTCCAGCCTTATTCCTTTTTCTTTTTTATATTGTGCACACCACTGAAGAGAAAGAGAAACACCAGTTCAGTTCTCCTGTATGTCCTGTACATACAGTAGTACTGACAAATAAAATCTTCGAATCGTGAATCTATGAGTTTAATTTTTTTGAGATGAATTATAAATAAATCAACTTTTCAATGATATTCTAATTTATTGAGATGCACCTGTACACTCTGAAGAGGATGATAAAATAAAGGCAGCGTTGGATTTTTAAATGGCTTTATTATCACCCGCCTTCATCAGAACTCGGCTGCAGCCCATGGCTTGAGCAGGCTGCAGCTTCATTCCTCCAGCTCTCAAAGACGAGAGGAGACAAACAGTATGTGTGTCCCGCAGCAGTTGAAGAGTGAATGAATGAGAGGCAGATTTACAGCGCAGTGCAGCATATATACTCAACTCAGACAATACATCAAAGACATTCACAGCAGTCAATCTGGGCATTTGCATATCAGAGGTACAGACAGGATGCATGAACACAATGCATGGATGACACTTTAACCTCACAGCTGTAAACGCAGCATGCAGCGGAAAAAAACCCAGGAGTGCAAGCTGACTGTCTCTGTGTTCTGTCTCTGTGTTGTGGGGGTTGAATCAAACCGCTACACTGCTCCCCCCCCAGAGGGCACGGTAGGGGACCGTGACCTCGATGTTGCAGTTTGGGCAGCGAGCAGGGAAAAGCTCTGTGCAGGAGGAGGGGGAGGGGGGTAGCAAATGCTGACCGGGCGCGGGAAAATCGTTCGAGTCGCGCCAAAAGTGTTTGCTGATCCGCGATGTCCCGTTTGAACATGCGGAGATCAGAAGAAGAAAAAAAATTAGTCTCTGACTCCTCTCGTGGCCATGAAGAAAAGCAGGAGCGGCTGTAAGAAAAATAAATAAATAAAAAGAAACAAAAGCAGAGGGACTGGCGTGTTGGCTTTAGGTGCAGGAGCAACCCCAAAGCCCCCCAGGAACAGCTGACGGCTGAAATCCCTTTGTGCCGTGGCTGAGACCATTAGAAAATCCAGTGGCGAGCTGCGTGCTTGCTTCAGGTGAACGAACAGCCCTGAAGGTTCCGAGGGTGGCGATTGGCCGTTTTTCTCGGGCATGTGCAGCGGCGGAGGACGATGGCGGTCTCTGTAGCCTTTATTGCCCCGTGCGTGTTGTGCCGTCCTCGTAACTCCCCGGTGCGCGCACGGGGGTTCCGTGCTTGGGTGGGCCGCTGGAGTGGCGAGTCAGGGTGCAAAATCTTGGCGGAGATCGGCGCAGTCTGCGCCGAAAAACGTCTCTGACGAGCCGTGGCTGCAGATTAGTCATGGTGCGTTCAGGTCCACGTGTGCTCCGTCGGCCATGGGAGTCGCCCGCATGTGCTCTGATGTGGAGGAGCTGCACGGCTGGTCCCACGTGGATGTGCCGATCTCGGCGAGGGCGCGCCATGACGTTCTCTGTTGCTTACCCGGTCTTGGTTGATGTCCTGAGAGCAGTTCGCCCGCCGTGGGCTCTGCGTCGAGGCCTCCCTGAGGCAGCAGGGAGGGCAGACCAGTCAGGCCGCTGCGACAGAGCATTCATGCCCGGGTGCTGCGTTCGCTGGCCGCTCGTTTTCTTCAGTCTCGGGTCGCCAGCGTGGCTGTTCAGATCAGAAGGTTGCGTTTGCACAAACGTGTGCATTCCGGGGTCACCAGTGAAGAGGATGATAAAATAAAGGCAGCGTTGGATTTTTAAATAGCTTTATTATCACCCGCCTTCATCAGAACTCGGCTGCAGCCCATGGCTTGAGCAGGCTGCAGCTTCATTCCTCCAGCTCTCAAAGAGGAGAGGAGACACACAGTGCGTGTGTCCCGCAGCAGTTGAAGAGTGAATGAATGAGAGGCAGATTTACAGCACAGTGCAGCATATATACTCAACTCAGACAATACATCAAAGACATTCACAGCAGTCAATCTGGGCATTTGCATATCAGAGGTACAGACAGGATGCATGAACACAATGCATGGATGACACTTTAACCTCACAGCTGTAAACGCAGCATGCAGCGGAAAAAACCCAGGAGTGCGAGTTGACTGTCTCTGTGTTCTGTCTCTGTGTTGTGGGGGTTGAATCAAACCACTACACACTCCACTTTAAAACTGTGAATGTTTTTCTCCATTTGTACCAGAAGGGTTGCCTGTATTCTTTCTCCTACTGTCTGGTATAAAGAAAGTTTCACTTTTCTGGACAAAATGGCAATATATACAGTGTGTATATATGTGTGTGTGTGTGTGTGTGTGTGTGTGTGTGTGTGTGTGTGTGTGTGTGTGTGTGTGTGTGTGTGTGTATATATATATATACATATATATACATATATATATATACACAGTATATTTATATATATATATAAAGCGCATTACTGATGGGTTCATAAATAAAGAAGATGGCAAAAAAAAATGCATTGGATCTACTAAATTCAGTTGTGTGGGATTGGTTACCAAATTAGAAGCTATTTAGGTTAGGTTAGGTTACGTGGACAAAGGCATAATATGTAGGCTGAAAGTAAGTACAAATAACATAACCAAATTTAGTTAGTTGAGCTTATATGGCTCTTGTGTAACTAAAGTGATTTTAATTAGTTGTAACAATTAAAAAAATGTTGTGTTAGTGTAATACATTATTATGTCAGGTTAAATTAATATTTTTTGTTCTCTCAGTTTAATTCATTTAGATGGAATTGGTTGACAAGAACAAATTAATGTCCAGGTTTCAGTTTTTTTGAGTGCATGACCCTGTTTACATGGTCATGAGTAAACAGATTACTGGAGTAAACCAATAAAGGTAATAAACGGCTTATGGAATTTACATGCACCAAGTAAACAGTTTATTGGGCAAATAAACAAGGTGTGTTAATTCGTTTTCTCATAAACCGATAATGGCTTTTAACTGATAAAGTTAATTGAATTACTCTGTTTACATGACAGTTTGAATAATCAGGCAACTCCAGAAAGCTAATTATAATCTGTTTACTTGTGACCATGTAAACAGGGTCATAGAGAAAATGGATTAACAGCCCTAGTTTATTTGTTCAATAAATCGTTTACTCGTTGCATGTAAACAGTATAAGCCGCTTATTACCTTTATCGGTTTACTCCAGTAATCAGTTTACTCATGACCATGTAAACAGGGTCAATGTAGACGTTGCTAGTGAAAACTTGCTAATTTTTTTTGTGGAAAAACCTGCTAATTTATCTGTAAAAGGTTGCTGATGTACATGTAAAAGTTGGTAATTTATCTGTACAGAGTTGTTTATGTTCATGTAAAAGTTGCTAATCAACATGAAAAGGTAATCTACATATAAAGTTTAACTTCTTGAAATTCTGGTGTTCCTCTGGCAGGATGTTTCAAATTTTCTATTGCCACTCAGTGAAGAAAGAATTTGATTTTCTTTTTGTGTATGCTAAATTTCGAGAAATTGGGTGGGCTGCTAAGCGGTTAAAAGAAAAGTTTCAAATCTACAAGAAAGCTGGGATTTTACAGGAAAAAAGTTGCAATTTTTTGAAAGAAAAGTTTTAAATTTACAATAAAGATGTTGCAAATTTTTGTGAAAAAAGTTTCAAATTTCCAAGATAAAAATTGCAAATTGAGAAGAAAAAAGTTGCAAATTTAATCTCTTAAAATTCTGCCGTTCCACCGGAGGGACGTTTCAAATTTCTACTGCCACTCCATGAAGAAAGAATTTGATTTTCTTTGCATATGCTAAATTTAGGGAAATTGGCTGGAATGCTAAGGGGTTTATTTATTGCAAATCAATCAATCAATCAAACTTTATTTGTATAGCACTTTTAAAACATTAGATGTTCCGCAAAGTGCTTTACATAGATAAAAACAATAGACACATTTAGTTACATATTTTACATGATACATCCCCACCCCTTCCAACCCTCCCATAAACATACCCACAAACACAACACACACAGGCACATACATCACCCCCTACTTCTCTCACACACATATAAAATAAAAGAGACATTGCGCAACACCGAAGCACCACGTCAAGGAGCAACCATCCTGTGGAGCCCCCCACGCTGGGACACCACACTGTCAGTCACCACAGTAGGCGCCACAAGGGCCGCCCCAACCAGGACAGGCCGGGGCCCGCACCACAGCTGTAGGCAGTGGTATCAAGTCCTCACCTACCCAAGCTAGAGCAACCCACGAGACCAACACCCCTGCAGATGGGCCAGACAGCATCTGGCATGAGGGGCCCCACTGAGGAAACACTCGAGCTAAAACACAAAAATACAAAATAAAACTAAGAACACAAAGAGCAAAGGGAACTAAAGACCCATACTTAGAAACTGAGCTAGGAACACATCAAAATAAGAAAATCTAAAAGCAAATGGAGCTAAGAAGAATGTAAAAACAATGGAACATAAATGACTACTTCAATAATAGTTAAATGGTTTGTTAAAAGCCAGAATTTATAAAGGTACAAAAAGAACTAAAAACACGTAAAAACAGGAACTAAAAACCCATACTTAAAAAAAAAACTGAACTAAATACATCAATAAGAAGATGAGAGAATCTAAGAACAAATGGCGCCAAAAAGAACATAAAACAATGGAACATACTGTAAATGACTACTTCAGTAATAGCTAAACAGGTTTATTAAAAACCAAATTAAAAAGGTAGGTCTTGAGCCTGTTCTTAAAAACATCTATTGACTCTGCAGCCCTGAGGCTCTCTGGCAGGCTGTTCCACAGACGAGGACCATAATAGTGAAAGGAAGCTTCACCAAAGGTCTTGGTCATGACTTTGGGAAGCATTAAAAGGCCAGTACCAGAGGACCTCAGGGTTCATGAGGGCTCATAAGATAAGAGCAGCTCAGATAGATAAGAAGGCCCAAGACCACTGAGGCATTTAAAAACTACTAAGAGAACCTTAAAATCGATCCTAAAACACACAGGGAGCCAATGCAGCGATTCTAAAACTGGTGTAATATGCACCCACCCCTTGATCCTTGTTGACACTTGTGCTGCTGAATTTTGAAGCAGTTGGAGATATGATATTTTCTGGGGGGGAAGACCAGAGAGCAGGACATTACAATAGTCTATGCGACTAGTAATAAAGCATGCATCAAGACCTCCGTGCTGGCAAGAGAGAGAAAAGGGCGGACTCTGGCTATACTGTATTCCTAAGATGGTAAAATCCGATTTTTGTTACATTTTAATGTGTGAAATAAAATTAAAGTCAGAGTCTAAAAGAACGCCCAGGTTCTTGACACAATGTGTAGGTTTTAGACCTAGCAATTTTGGTGGAAGTTTCTCTCTCTTGTCTTCAGGACCAATGACTAAAACTTCTGTTTTGCCCTGGTTGAGCTGTAGGAGGTTATCTGCCATCCATGACTTTATATCTAAAATACAGTTCAAAAGGGCATTAATTTGTTTTGTGTCATCAGGAGATGTGGCAATGTACAGCTGAGTATCATCAGCATAGCTATGAAAATTGATGCCATGTCTCCTGATAACATCCCTAAGTGGTAACATATAAAGATTAAAAAGTATTGGCCCTAAAATTGAACCTTGGGGTACCCCACACTTGATTTCATGGATTGCCGAAGAACATGCATCCATACTTACAAAATAGCGGCAATCTGTGAGATAGGAATGAAACCTTTCAAGAACAGTACCTGAGAGGCCCACCAGGTGTTTGAGTCTGCTTAACAGAATATGGTGATCTACTGTATCAAAGGCAGCGCTGAGATCCAGCAGCACCAGGACTGACAGTTTGTGGGAGTCCATGTTACACCTGATATCATTAACGATTTTTAAAAGGGCTGTCTCAGTACTGTGGTTTGTCCTAAAACCAGAGTGAATTTTCTCAAGAATGTTGTGGTCCATAAGAAAATTGTTTAACTGGATAAAAACAATTTTTTTTCTAAAACTTTACATAAAAATGGTGAGTTAGATACAGGTTGATAGTTACTGAGGATATCAGGATCTAAATTACTCTTCTTCAAAAGGGGCTTCACAGCCATTTTAAAGGCAGTGGGGAAAACACCAGTCTGAAGAGAGCAATTTACAATGTTTAAAATCTCATGTTCAAAGAATCTATAAAATGTTTTAAAATGTGATGTGGGAATCGGATCTAAAAGGCAGGAGGTCAAGTTTGCCTGGGAAAAAACTCTACCAAGCATCTTAGCATCAACCAGGGCAAAACAGTCCAGTGTTTCATCAGCTAAAGGTGAGTCCAAGATTCCATTAAAAGCAGTCTTCTGGTCAGATAAAATGTTGGATCTAATAGAATCAACCTTGCACTTGAAGTGGTCTGCAAAACTCTCACAGAGAGAGTCAGAGGGCAGGTCTGTGTTTTTATTAAAATCTGGGTTGATTAACTCATCGATGGTTGCAAAAAGGACTTTAGGGTTATTGTTATGGGTTGAGATTATGTTGGAAAAATATTCAGTTCTCGATGTATTGACTGCATTATTGTATATTTTTAATTTATTCTGTAGTACTTGGTAGTTGATAGCTAATTTGTTTTTCCTCCATTTCCTCTCAGCCATCCTGCACTCTCTTTTCAGTTTTTGGATTTGGTTATTTCTATGGAGGCTTTGGTTTATCCCTAACTGTCCTTGTGACTATTGGAGCAACTCTGTCAATGGTTGATCTTAATTTACTGTTAAAATTATCAACAATAAAATCACAGGACGCAGATAAAATAACTGGGGGAGTGTTGCGTAAGAGTTTGATAAAATCAGCAGCCACTTCAGGTGTCAGATGGCACCTTCTCACAGTTCGCACCGAGGTCTCCCATTGCATTAAACCAGTGATGTTAAAAAACACACAGTAATGGTCAGATACAACCAAGTCAGCAACAGAGGACACACTCGTGGGCAAGCCATGGCTAATGACAAGATCCAGAGTGTGTCCCCTGTTGTGAGTTGGCTGCATGGCATGTTGAGTAAAATTCATGGACATGAGCAGGTCATTAAAATCTTCTGACACATGGTTGCCCTGCTTATCAGTGTGTAGATTAAAATCACCGGAAATGAGAATAAAATTATATGAGGAGTGGATTATTGATAAAAACTCAGAGGACTCATTAATAAAAACAGGGCAGTATTTGGGTGGTCTGTAAACTGTGACGCATAAAATTGCGGGGCTGCTAAAGACAAAAGCATGGTGCTCAAATGCGGTATATTGATCAGGTAAAATTTGCTTTACTGCAAATGAGGAAGAAAAAATTGATGCAGTACCCCCACCCTTCCTGCCCTTCCTTATGGAAAAAACTAAACTAAAATTTGGTGGGGAGGCCTCAGTGAGAACCGCTGGTGCATCCGTGCCAAGCCACGTCTCTGTTAAAAATAAACAGTCAATGTTATTATCTAAAATCAGGTCACTAATGATAAAAGTCTTGTTAGCAAGTGACCGTATATTTAAAAGAGTCATATTTTGGTTAGGTGGTGAGTTTTTTATGGGTGGGTAATTTGTTTTCTGTGGATTATTGTTTGGAGACTGATCCACAGAACGTAGGCAGCGTGGGCGTGAGTTCTTGTGAACTGTATGTTTTATGGATGGAGGTCTGTCCGTGATCAATGTCCTAATGGGGAAGGTGGGTAGTGAATGAATTTCCAGACCAGATGGTGGAGGCTGACAAAAACGGGACTGGTGCTGGATAGTTTTCCTGGGGGTCAGAGATGTGAGTGGATCCAGAGGGGAGGGGTCGTGGGATGTAAACAGTCAACTGCATGTTGTGGTTTGAATGATATGTATCAGGTTTGCTGCTAAAAGCTGGCTACCTGATGCATTTAAATGTATGCCATCCGATTTATAGAGATTGTGGCGGCCTCAAAACAAGTTAAAATTGTCAATAAAATTAATGTTGCTGCTGCAGGAGGACTTGAGCCAAGTTGAGAGGGCAAGAACATGGCTAAAATGGTCTGATCCATGGCACAGTGTGGGAATGGGGCCAGAAATAAAAACAGACTTCCCGCTGTTTGATAAAATATTAAAAAGTTTGCAGAAGTCATTTTTAGTGATTTCAGACTGTCTGCGGGTGGTGTCATTAGTCCCTACGTGAATAATAATCCGTGTGATGGAGGGAGGTTGTGACTGCAGCAGATCCGGGAGCTTTACTAACAGGTTGAGGACAGTAGCTCCTGGGAAACAGTGAGTGATAGAGTTAAAATACCTGATGTGCCTGATGGTGGAGTCACCGACGATCACCATGGTTGGAGGAGAAAGTGGGCAGGATGTTGTTGGTTGCAGGGTCCCTCGGCAAGAGTCAGTGTGGTGAGGTGGCGGCAGAGTGGGGGTCCCGTCGTTGGGGCAGGTAGGGCCCCTTACCTCACCAGCCGATGAGCAGGGCAGCAAAATGGCGCCAGAACCAGAAATAAGCATAAAATAAAAAAGACAAAAAATATTTATATTTAAACATTTAATGTATATTGGATGTGATGTGTTTTATCCATCTCCATTATAATTTTATATAGTTATCTTTATCGTGCTTGGTGTAGATTAAGTTGGACAAGGACATCAAATTGATTTTTTCCCATGTTCATAGTGACTGTGTCCTGCTCAACAGTGGCAGCTTTTATACTGTAGTGTGATTATTTTATTATTTAATTACAATTATTATCAAGGGTGGCAACAACACTGTTCATTCAAATGTGAAATATACTGTCTGGGTCCATATTTATTTATTTGCGGGGTAATTTAACTCTAATGCTGTTGATACCATCTAGCTGCAATGCTTCTGCACTGTGTATATAACTGTGTACATGTGTATATTTATTTACTGCTTTGGCTAACTAATTCTTATCTTATTTACTATTGCTCTGAGTGCTGCTATCCCTGTGCTGCTGCAATCCTGGAATTTCTCCATTGTGGGACTAATAAAGGCTCATCTTATGCTATTTACATTTAAAAAATTAAAATCAGTTTACATTATGAATTGCATGTAAATCTGCAGCATGTATAAACAACAAAAGCCTCACAGTTCACTGGTCTTCATAATCACAATCGCAGCAGTGTTCTCACAGCACGATGGTAAACATGATGCTTAGTGTGTTTCTGGGGTAATTAGGAACTAACCTATCCAATCAGAGCTCATAATTCTGTCCCAAACTGTCAGATACTCCCTGGAGGAGGGAGAATGCTGAACACGAATGACTCAACTATGTAATGAAGAAAAAGACCTGCAGGAAAAGCAGGACTCATCACTCAGCTCACTAATTAGTTTAAATTGACTGCAGTTGTCTGTTTGAATGTCCGGCAGGTGTAACTGAGACACTGACTGATGCTCCTGTCTGATTTAAACTGGAATCTGAAGGAAGTCTAAGTTTAATGTTTATTTGAAAGGGACATTACATACTAATGAACATTAATACAAATGTAAGTATGCCAGATTTAGCAATACTGCTAATTTGCATCTGTAGTCTCATGAGTTTTATATTTAATGGTGGGACTATGTGTGTTATTATTGTGGTCAAGTGTCTTGGTGTGATGGACAGAAGAGATGTGCAGACATTTCAAGGCGTTGTTGCTCTAACATGAAACAAGGGTACCCCAACTCCGATTTTATGTGTTACTGTCAATTTCCTCTTCTTTCAACTGTTCCCTTCAGGGGTCTCCACGGCGGATCATCCGCTTCCATCTCACCCTGTCCCTTACATCCTTTTCTCTCACATCATCCCTCTCATTGTCCTCCTTTACTATACTACCGTTCAAAAGTTTGGGGTCACCTCAGACAATTTTGTGTTTTCCATGAAAAGTCACACTTTTATTTACCACCATGAGTTGTAAAATGAATAGAAAATATAGTCAAGACATTGACAAGGTTAGAAATAATGATTTGTATTTGAAATAATAATTTTTTCCTTCAAACTTTGCTTTCGTCAAAGAATCCTCCATTTGCAGCAATTACAGCATTGCAGACCTAAAATGATTGCACAAGGGTTTTCTAATCATCCGTTAGCCTTCTGACGCAATGAGCAAACACATTGTACCATTACAACACTGGAGTGATAGTTGCTGGAAATGGGCCTCTATACACCTATGTAGATATTGCACCAAAAACCAGACATTTGCAGCTAGAATAGTCATTTACCACATTAGCAATGTATAGAGTGTATTTCTGGTTAGTTTAAAGTTATCTTCATTGAAAAAAAGTGCTTTTCTTTCAAAAACTAGAAAAGCACTCGGAGAGCGCAGACCTCCACCAAGCGCCACAGTTCCCCCCATACAATGTTTGTGTGTACGTTTTCAGATTCCTTGACCATGAAAACATATGGCTAGCAATTGGATTGAGAATGATAGGATTAGTGGTTTCCGTAGTTATTCACGAAAATGACATTTCCCGTAATGGTGGCCACAGTTCCGCCCATACAGTGTTTGTGTGTACGTTTTCAGATTCCTTGACCATGAAAACATATGACTAGCAATTGGATTGACAATGATAGGATTAGTGGTTCAGTAGTTACCTCCGCCAGGCCGAAAAGGCCAGGAGGAGGTTATGTTTTTGCCGGGGTTTGTCTGTGTGTTTGTTTGTCTGTCTGTCTGTCTGTTTGTCTGTTGGTTAGCAAGATAACTCAAAAAGTATTGGACGGATTTCCATGAAACTTTCAGGCCTTGTTGGAAATGGTACAAGGAAGAACTGATTAAATTTTGGGGGTGATCCGGTTCACCGTCTGGATACAGGAATTTTTTAAAGCATTTTTCAACACTGTGACATAGGGCCATTTTCAACATGTGCGCAGGCGCAATGGAGGGCGCTGGTCGTCGTGTCTGCGACACAAACTCCGCGTTCTTCAACATTTTAGGCACAAAAGCACGCGGAAAACACTGCTGGCCTGGGCCCGCCAGCGTGCCTGTGTTTGCGCGCAACTGCAAAACCTCACACGGGCAGCTTTCCGCCGACGGATTCTTTGGCAGAAATTCCCCCGGCCAGCCATAGGAGCTGCGTATTTGGCAGAAATTCACCGGCCAGCCATAGGCGCTGCGCAAAAACGAGCTCTCTGAAGCTTCTAAATTCTCGTTTGCCGCGGAGCGCAACCCCAAAATAATATAATATAAAACCCACGGCAACCTGTCTACCCAATTTGCATCCGTTAGTGGAGGAGATGGACACAACAGCAACACTTCAGTTTATTACCTCCGCCAAGGAGGCAATGCTTTTACTACAGAACCACTAATCCTATCACTATCACATTGATTGTCATTGATTAATTGTCTATGTTTATTGCACTGTCCCTGTCAAATAAACAAATAATCATTGTGAATCCAATTGCTACTCATATGTTTACATGCTCAAGGAATCTGAAAACGTACACACAAACACTGTATGGGGGGAATTGTGGCGCTTGGCGGAGGTCTGCGCTCTCCGAGTGCTTTTCTAGTTATTCATGAAAATGGCATTTTCCGTAATGGCGGCCACAGTTCCCCCCATACAGTGTTTGTGTGTACGTTTTCAGATTCCTTGACCATGAAAACATATGACTAGCAATTGGATTGACAATGATAGGATTAGTGGTTCAGTAGTTATTCACGAAAATGACATTTTCCGTAATGGTGGTTTTCTTCTGGACGGTGATCCAGATCATCCCCAAAATTTAATCAGTTCTTCCTTGTACCATTTCCAACAACGCCTGAAAGTTTCATCGAAATCCGTCCAAAACTTTTTGAGTTATCTTGCTAACCAACAGACAAACAGACAGACAGACAGACAGACAAACCCCAAACCTGCAAAACATGCAGGCTAGGGATAAGGGGCGCTTGCGCACGCAGCGACCGGCAGCTGGTGGCTTGTCACCAGACTGCAAAACAAATCTACCTACGGGTACAAAATAAGTAATAAAAAAAAAAAAAAAAAAAAAACCTGCAAAAACATAACCTCCTGGCGGAGGTAATAAGGAAATTTCTAAGTGACCCCAAACTTTTGAACGGTAGTGTACATACATTAATCTTCTCCGCGGTCTTCTGCCTGGCAGCTCCGTCTTCATCCACTACCCCTCCTGTGCACGTGCCCAGACTCTCTCGTCCTTGCCTCTCTTAATTTGTCTCCAAATTGCTCAACGCCCCTCTGATATAATCATTTCTAATCCTGTCTTTCCTAGACACTCCCAGTGATAATCTTAGCGGTGATATTCAACCTTTTTTGACCCTCACCCAGCCAGCATGTCCATGTGGGCCCCTGTAGTGTATGTGAAACAGCGCAACGCACTACACTGTGGTAACACGTATGCATGTGTGACATCATGATGCCGCAGGATATATTAGATGGCTGCCCAGGGCTAGTTGTCCTCTTGGCTTTTCCATCACAGATCTCTTGGTACTCCACCCTTCCATGTTCCACCTGTACAGGGTACTATATATCTTGGCTAACATTCAATAAAGCTAACCTCAACACGTGGCCATGTCCGTCCTTATGTCCAGACATAACATTTGGTGATGAGGATAATGGAAATGCTGCTGACACCTCTACCACCATTCCTCACTCTGCCTGATAAGCCACATATTCCTTGGTCTCGTTGGTACAAGTTGTTTGACACGTTCATGTCTGCCATTGACTTAGCTAAAGCTAGCAAAGCTAGGCTACATACCATGCTAGTTCATAGCCTTGGCAGCGAGGGACAGCATGTTTTGGGGATGCTTGGACTTGCGGACACCTACGATGAGTGTGTTGCTTTATTAGCTGGATGTTTTGCCAGCACCAATACCGTGTGGGTGAGTCACTCCAGTGATATGTCGCCGACTTCTGCTGTTTGGCTAGTACCTGCAGGTTTGGACACCTGAAAGATGAGATGGTGCGAGACCAGTTAGTGGAGCATACCACCAACCCAAAGCTGAGGGAAAAGCTGCTAGTGGTGCCGGATGACTTACTGCTGGCCAGGGTAGTGTAACTGGTGTCCCAGCTAGAAGCAACAGCCCAGTTAGCAACACAGCTAGGAGCCTCCAGCCCTGCTAGCACAGGACCTTGGCAGCTCAGCCCACCACTACGTCTTCTTATGAGGACCCCGAACTGAACATCATGGGACGGCAAGACACTACAGCACGCTGATCATGTGGTAACTGTGGCTCTTCCTCGCACCGGCCACATGCGCTGCTTGCCCTGCCACAGAACAGAAGTGCCAACGCTGCTTTTAGCTGAACCATTTTGCCAAAGTGTGTTGCTCGGTCCCTGCAAGCCCACCGCCTAGCTCGCTCAGTCAGCCCAGTCTGACTACCGTTTTTTCTGTGGACTCTAGTAACATGCCATATAAGTGGTGCACAGTGGAATTGGATGGAGTCAGTCTACCACTGCTGCTGGACACTGCTGCCACGAGGTCCCTGATGGATGAGGCCACGGTTAGGAGGTTTTTTCACCTGCAACCAATTAAGCCAAATGCAGTGGAACTGTTTGGGTATGGACACACGAAGATCAGCAGGGTAGGAGCTGCTACTTTGTCGCTTCGCTACGGGTCAAGAATCCTCCCGGTGTTCACATTCCAGATGGCACGCCACGGTAACAACATCCTGGGATGTGATCTGTTCCTGGAATTGGGCTTTTCCATCACAGACCACATGGGATTCTGTTTGGCCCACCCGGACATGAGCGCAACTGCTCCCTGCTTCACACCGCACAACGAGCAGAGCACTGAAGACTCAGAACTGATCTTCAGAAGATGTAAGCCTCCTCGAGCCGCTGCCTCACTGCAGGAGTTCCAGTCTGTGTCTGCATAGAACCCGGGAGATCATAGGGTCCAGCCTGTCAGCGGTGAGACCAGCTCGCCTCTACATTCTTTTCTGAACCACTCATGGTAAATGGCGTTCACTTATATAGCACTTTTTCTCGTCTCTGGATGATAAAAGCGCTTTACAGATCCTGCTATCCACCCATTCACACACACATTCACACACTGATGGCAGCACTCATGTCCTCCATTAGATGACGCTCCAGCAATGGCGTCTCTCTCGGCCGGCGGGATGAAGGAGCAGCAGCACATCGTCAAGTGGAAACAGCCCTCACTCATGGTATCAGAATCAGAATCAGAATAAACTTTATTGCCAAGCATGTAAAAAAACACACGAGGAACTTGACTTGACATTGGTGCGCATGCGCGCGACACAACGACAAGGCAGCCATAAAGGCGCCTCATCAAACAGAGATAGATAAGAAAGGGAGGGGAAGGGAGGGAACGACACAAGGGGGGAGGAGAAAAAAAACTTCGTTATCAAAATACAGCTTATTTTTAAGCAGATTGTGATTACAATGAAAAAAAATCTCTCAATAGCACAGAGCAACAACTCAGAATTCACGAGACACAAGAGAGCAGTGTACAGTATATCTTTAATCAGTTCATGAATCAATGTGTGTGCGGTGTTGAGCAGTGTTGATGATAATAAGAGAGACCCAAGGACCCTTGGCAGAAGATGTTTTGTCTGTCTGGCGCCCAGTCTTATCTGGCGCTGCAGCTGGCTGTCCAAGGCCTTGTGCTCATGATTTTGAAAAAAAAAACACAGTCTGCAGACAGCCAGGAGGAATTTTCATGGGGAATAATAATGCCAAATAGGACTGATCACAGAGAAGACTTGTATTTCTTCTGTAGATTCAGTACATTAATCCTTCATTGCGCAGCTTTGAACTCGTCGTGGAAAGACCTGAGCGAACCCATGATGTAATCCACCTTACGAGACAGTTCTCCAGTAGTCGCTATCAGGGTCTTCTCCAGTTTCTCAATTTGTTGGATGCACCTCGCCTGGCCAGCATTTTGATAGGTTGAATCCATCTTCAGCAATTTGCGGTAAACCAAGACAATTCCCGTCCCAATCAGAATTATCCCAATCACCAAGATTACGAAGATAAACAAATCTTCAATATCTTCGATAGAGAGATTAGAGAGACACAGCATTTTCCAAATACCTGTGTCACATAGATAGCCCACTGGAGCCGTTCCAGCGGGGCAAACAGCTTCCCCCGGAGCACTTTTCCTTGTTGAAAAAATAGTGTCAATTGCGTTCAAAGCCCAGCTTATTAACTCCATAATTTCTTTTCGGCGGTCGCAGTCAGACGCAGACAGACAACAGCAAGCTGGGATCCAGTAGGAGGGGAGGAAAAAATCAGCAGGAGAGAAGAAAAAAGCGTCTGCTCTCTTGGGAGGGCGGAAGTGTCGACTGGGTCTGGATCCGGCGACCCAATCACTCGTACAGGCTGCGGTCGTTCTGGTCAGCATAGATGCAGATCACTGCTCAACTTGGACCAGCCAGCTTCCAGCTGGCTGATGGGTCACGATGATATGCCAGCCATCTCAGAAAGGTAACACCACCTCCTGCTCTGGACCAAGAAACAGCAACCGAGCCGACCCAGCCAGTATGGGACCCAGACTGAAACTTTGCTGATGAGCAGACCACAACCTGAGTGAGGTGCCCTCCAGAGTTGCCTGATCCAGTGCCGTGAGGGCCGTGCCCACCATTGGCTCAACAGAGGCCCCACTGAGTTCTGAACTGTTACTGACTCTTAAGTTCATTAGTACATGTTTAGTCAGGGTATGGTCCGTTCAAGAGGCAGAACAACCCACACAACCATGCGGGCCCACCGGCAGTCTATCTGGTTGCCCATTTACAAATGTTATGGTTGAAATATGCCTTAAGTGGTTCTTTATACTGGCCCGTTCGCCCCAGTCATGTATGCATTCTGTTCCACATTAGGCAATACGCTAATCATTACACTGGCCCGTTTTGTTTAGTTTAGTTTAGTTTATTGGTTTATTTGTCAGGGACAATGTACAGAAAAAACATTAAACACTGGATAAAGCTGCTCTGTACCAGAATATAGCGTTCTCACTAATTTCCATCTGTAGTCCCTGGGGCAGGCAGGAAGATATTAAAAGAAAAACAGCACATATAGAAGACAATGCAGGTCGGGTTTCAGAAACCGCTGACCCTGAAACAAGCAGAGAGTAAGTTTAAAGGTGAAAAGATAAGCGAGACGGCACACATAAAAAACAATTTTAGAGTACAATTTCATAATCCCTTTTGAGGGAGAGAGTCAGCGCTGGTGGGCTTGATTACTTAAAATCCATTTTTTAGTCTCTGTGGAAAAGATTGTAATTTGTTCTGGTCTTCAAAGCAGTGGGGAGCTTGTTCCATTCCATTATAGCTTTGTATGAGAAGGCTGATTGTCCAAAGGCTGTTTTACATGGGGGGATGCAACAATGCCACCTAGAGGACACCCTTGTTATTTTGGTAATTTTTTTTTCAGAAGTTAGGTACACAAAAGTCTTAAGGGGTGGGGGTGCAGAACCATAGATAAGTTTAAAGACCAACCATATATTTGCATACATGATCATATTTTCAAAGCTTAACATCTTGTGTTTGGCAAGTATACCACAATGGCGCTACTGTCGTGTCTTCTTATCCAGAATTTTGATGGATTGTTTATACAGGGATTCCAAGGGTTTCAGAGTTGTACTACTGGTTTGTGACCATCAAGAGATGCAATAGGAGAAATGTATTAAAATCATGGCCTTCAGAAAGGTTTTTGATGCTTTTAAAGTGAGTTTCTGATGCAACAAAAGTTTGCAAGGTTATATTTCAGAGTGCGGCTCACCCATTTTATGTGCTTTTTAAAGCTGAGTGTGGGATCTAATGTGACACTCAAATACTTAAACTGTGTTACATTTTCTATATTTGCTTCATTTACAGTTATAGTCAGATAGTGCGTATGATTTTGTTTGTTGGTAAAATATATGGTAGCTGTTTTCCCTACGTTCACAGTGAGGCATGATTGATTAAGCCATTTTGACACTTTCTCCATTGCTATCATTAACTTGCTAGCCACTTGTTTGGCATCCTTCGAAATGTGTGTAGATGACTGTGCATACATCTGAATTTTTATGTCATTTTCACATACTGATGGCAAGTCATGTGTGTGTTTCAGCTTTGCAGCAACCTGATTTGTTAACAGATGTGTTTCTATATCAGCTGTTCCTGCTAAGCTAATCCGCATATGCGTATATGTCCAACTCTACATTAGCCGATATGTGTTTTACTTGCCGCCCTTGCTAAGGCTAATTCATATGGGGTAATGTTCTAAGCTTCTCAAGGGGGGGGAGTAAATGTGGTGCATGTGAAAAGGCACGACACACTAAGCTGCAGTAGCACGTACACACGTGTGACGTCATGATGCTGCAAGAATATATTAGACGGCTGCCCAGGGCTAGTCGTCCTCTTTGGCACTCCACCCTTCCATGCTCCACCTGTACTATGTACTGTTGCTAGGCTAACGTTCAATAAAACTAATCTCAACACATGGACGTCCATCCATCCATCCATCCATCCATCCAGCCATCCAGCCAGCCATCCAGCCAGCCATCTTCTTCCGCTTAATCCTTTTTGGGTCCTTTTCGGGGCTGGAGCCTATCCCAGCATCTTTGGGCGCGAGGCAGCATACACCCTGAACAGATCGCCAGTCCATCATAGGGCCAACACAGAGAGACAGATGACCATTCACTCTCACAGTCATACCTAAGGACAATTTAGAATCCCCAGTTTTGATGCAAATTAACCTAACTTGCATGTTTTTGGCATGTGGGAGGAAACCGGAGAAATCCCGGAGTAAACCCATGCAGACACGGGGAGAACATGCAAACTCCACACAGATCACTGTTGGTCAGGGGCTGGGATCGAACCCAGGATCCCCTGGCCAAGGGTGAGTTGCTGTGCTGCTGCAGTGCTAACTACTCCGTCACCGCGCTGCCCTGTCTGCCCTTATTTCCACACATAACAGCCCCTATAAAACTGGGCTGTCTTATGGGTCCCATGTGGGTTTGTCCATGGGTTCCATGTTGGCTCCATCTGTATTTGCCCTCATGGACTTTACCTGTAGTACAGGCAGGGGCGTAGTGCCAAATTTTGGGCCCCGGCTACAGCAGTGTGTGTGGGCCCCTCAAACGCAAACCAAATTATAAATTTTACACTCCAAGGTTTAAGATGGGGCAGTTTCCATTAATCAGAATCAGAATAAAGTTTATTGCCAAGCACATTTACAAGTAAACAAGTAAACATACGAGGAATTTGACTGAAAGGCGCATCCCAATGACACAGCAGCCATGACGAGGCGCCTGTCATACAGGAGGGGTAAAGAGGGCAAGGGTCAAGGAAAAAAACAATAGGCAGAGAGAAAAAACATAGTTATCAAAATAACGCTCGTAAGCTCAAATAAGCTCAAGTGAGCCGAATTATGATCACACAGAAAAAAACCCTCAATGCACAATTAGCAGACAATGAATCACACTTAACAAGCAGCAACAGTAGAGAGAACAGTGAATGTGTGTCTTTCATCAGTATAAATGGGTCAGTCGTGTGTGTGTTGGATGCAAAGGGTGTCAGTTATCAGTTACTGGTGGACAGCAAAGATCTCTCTCTCAGCAGATGTTATGACTAGTGTCTGAAAGTCAGAGGCACATGTCCTTGAGCACGGCAGATGGAAATTCTCTGAGTCAGACACATGGCGCTGTCCTTGAGAGTTCAGATACTATACGCCAGATGTTTATGAAGGGGAAAATCAACATTTATACTGTTATCATCCAGGAGGACTGAATGCTGAGGGCGCCGAAAAACAGGTCGAATGAGCACTGACGTTCAGAGAAAAACTTTCCATTCTCTTATGGGTTCAGTGCTGCATAATTCCATCGTTGCCAGGCTTTGAAATCATATCCTGGAGTGCTCTTAGCGCCACCGTTATGTTTTCAATCTTTCTGTTCAGTTCTCCATTAGCCGCTATCAGAGTCCTCCCCAGCTGGTCGAATTGATGAAAGAGCTTCGCAGGGTCAGCATTTTGATAAGCTCTGTCCATCTTCTTTAATTTTCGATACACCAGGACTATCCCAAAGCCGATCAGTAGAAGTCCTGAGAACGTAGCGCCAAATAGGTATATATCTTCTATATCTTCAACTGAAAGGTCGCACAGACACATAAGTGTTTAAAAGCATTTGTTAGTAAGCTCCACTGTTACGGACAACTTGATGCTAGTATATGACTTGTTTATCTGTCTTTGAGAAGATATTTACTGTCATCAGTATTTCCAGACCTCTTTGTCTATCATGCTCTTTTGAGAATGGGCCTACAGTATTTTTTTATTTACACTTATTTACTTACATGAACTTACATGAGTTATGAGTTGAACACTTATTTATTTTTTTTATTTTTTTATTTTCTATTACATTGGTCTTATTCTTTTGTATACTTTCATTTTTTGGCTAGTAGAGCATCTTTAACAAACCCAGTTTCCAACTGAGATCAGTATACAGTGATGTGCACAGACATTTTGGGGGGCAGGTGGTCAACCAAAAAGAAAAGAAAAGTTCTCCTAAATAATGAAAAAAGGAAATTTACATAAAGTAGTGCAGATTTTACTGTACTTGTTTGATATATCTATTTTAATACCTATACCCTCATGGACATATACAGTATAATACCCCATCGTCGTCGGCCTCCGTCGGTCTATGATGACCATGGAAGAGAATCCTAAACGTCTACTCTGCTGGAACAGCACCGCCTGTGGCTGAACAGGCCGATGCGCGAATGACAGTCCCTGTCACACAGGTCGCACTTGTGGGTGGTCTCCGTGCTGCTGGGTCTGTGGCGGTTCTTCCTGCGGGTCCTTTTTTCATCTGCTGCAGCAGTCAGTCTCTCTTCACCCGCCTTGAGCTGTCTGGTCAGGGTGCCTCTCCATTTGGAGCGGTCCGTTGCAAGGTCCTCCCAGCGCTCTGTGTTGATCTCCAGGGCCTTCATGTCTCTCTTGCAGACGTCTCTAAAACGCAGCTGTGGGCGGCCAACGTCTCTCTTGCCAGTTGCCAGTTCTCCATAGAGGACGTCTTTGGGGATTCTGCCATCCTCCATACGGTGAACGTGGCCTAGCCAGCGGAGCCTGCACTGTCTGAGTAGAGTGAACATGGAGGGAAGGCCGGCGCGGGACAGAACTTCTGTGTTGGGCACTTTGTCCTGCCAGGATATGTCCAGGATGTGGCGAATGCAGCGCAAGTGGAAGGAGTTCAGTCTCTTTTCCTGCCGGGCGTATGTTGTCCACGTCTCACTCCCATAGAGCAGTGTGCTGATGACGCAGGCGTTGTACACTGCCATCTTCGTCTTGACAGAGAGTTTGGGATTCTCCCACACTCGTGTGGTGAGGCGAGCGAGTGTGAAGGCTGATTTTCCAATCCTCTTGTTGATCTCTGTATCAAGGGAGAGGTTGTTACTGATCGTGGACCCCAGGTACGTGAACTGATTCACGACCTCCAGCTCGTAGTCGTCAATGGTGATGGTTGGTGGTGCTTCCGTGCCTTGCGCCAAGACGTTAGTCTTCTTCAGGCTGATGGTAAGCCCGAAGTCCTTGCATGCCTGGGAGAAGCGGTCCATCAGGGTCTGAAGCTCCTGCTGTGTGTGGGTTGCGACTGCAGCGTCGTCTGCGAACAGCATGTCTCTGATTAGAGCCTCGCGTACTTTGGTTCTGGCTTTCAGGCGGGCGAGGTTGAAAAGCCTGCCGTCAGATCTTGTGTGCAGGTAAATTCCCTCTGTTGCTGTGCTGAAGGCATGCCTCAGGAGCATAGCAAAGAAAATCCCAAAGAGGGTTGGTGCAAGTACACAGCCCTGTTTCACTCCGCTGCGTATGTTGAAAGGCTCTGAGACGTTGCCATCGTGCTGCACTATCCCCTGCATGTTGGTGTGAAACGATTCAATGAGGCTTTGCAACTTTGGTGGGCATCCTATCTTTGGCAGGATCTTGAAAAGGCCTTCTCTGCTGACCAGATCGAACGCTTTGGTGAGGTCGATGAAGGCGACGTACAGGGGCATGTTCTGTACGTACCCCATAGATTTTTACAAAATTATCAACTCACACAGAGACTATGGTCTTCATCATTAATTATGTAAAAGTCAATGACAAAAAATCGGCAGTTGAAAAATAAATCTGCTCAAAATACAAAAAATCTTTGCAAAAATATGAACAAGCTTGTTTTTCAATAAATAAAATATTAAACCTCCATTCAAATAAATAAATATTTTCAAAAAAAAAAATTAAAAAGTCTATTCCCCTCATTAGCAAAATGAACAAAAATTCTCCCCTCTGTTAACCTGCGTCCCTCCATGCCCATAAAGGCTGTAAGGATAGTTTATATAGGGAAACTTAGTTTATCAGTGAGAGGAGAGGAGCAAATGGACGAGAAAAATAATGAAAATTCAACAAAAAAGTTGCAAATTTTATAGAAAAACTTACAGAAAAGGTAATACAGTGCATCCAGAAAGTATTCACAGCACTTCACTTTTTCCACATTTTGTTATGTTACAGCCTTATTCCAAAAGGGATTAAATTTTTTTCCCTCAAAATTCTACACACAATACCTCATAAAGACAATGTGTAAAAAGTTTTGGGGTTTTTTTGAGATTTTTGCAAATTTAGTAAAAATAAAAAACTAAGAAATCACATGTACATAAGTATTCACAGCCTTTGCCATGAAGCTCAAAACTGAGCTCAGGTGCATCTTGTTTCCACTGATGATCCTTGAGATGTTTCTACAGCTTAACTGGAGTCCACCTGTGGTAAATTCAGTTGACTGGACATGATATGGAAAGGCACACACCTGTCTATATAAGGTCCCACAGTTGACAGTGCATGTCAGAGCACAAACCAAGCATAAAGTCAAAGGAGCTGTTTGTAGACCTCCGAGACAGGATTGTCTTGATGCACAAATCTGAGGAAGGGTAAAGAAAAATTTCTGCTGCTTTGAAGGTCCCAATGAGCACAGTGGCCTCCACTATCTGTAAACTGAATAAGTTTGAAACTACCAGGACTCTTCCTAGAGCTGGCCGGCTGTCTAAACTGAGTGATCGGGAGATAAGGGCCTTAGTCAGGGAGGTGACCAAGAGCCCAATGGTCACTCTGTCAGAGCTTCAGCGTTCCTCTGTGGAGAGAGGAGAACCTTCCAGAAAGACAACCATCTCTGCAGCAATCCATCAATCAGGCCTGTATGGTAGAGTGACTAGATGGATGCCACTCCTTAGTAAAAGGCACATGACAGCCCTCCTGGAGTTTGCCAAAAGGCACCTGAAGGACTCTCAGACCATGAGAAACAAAACTATCTGGTCTGATGAAACAAAGATTGAACCCTTTGGTGTGAATGCTAGACGTCATGTTTGGAGGAAACCAGGCACCGTTTATAACCACGCCAAAGGTGGTGGCAGCATTATGCTGTGGGATGTTTTTCAGAAACAGGAACTGGGAAACTAGTTAGGATAGAGGGGAAGATGAATGCAACAATGTACAGAGACATCCTGGATGAAAACCTGCTCCAGAGTGCTCTTGACCTCAGACTGGGGCAATGGTTCATCTTTCAGTAGGACAACGACCCTAAGCACACAGCCAAGATATCAAAGGAGCGGCTTCAGGATAACTCTGTGAATGTCCATGAGTGGCCCAGAGCCCAGACTTGAATCCAATTGAACATCTCTGAAAATGGCTGTGCACCGATGCTTCCCATCCAACCTGATGGAGCTTGAGAGGTTCTGCAAAGAGGAATGGGCGAAACTGGCCAAAGATAGGTGTGCCAAGCTTGTGGCATCATATTCAAAAAGATTTGAGATTGTAATTGCTGTCAAAGGTGCATCAACAAAGTATTTGTCATGGATGTCCCTTGTGGGGCATCATTGAGACGCTATAGGCCAAGCAGTGAGTTTGCATGATTTATTAACAAAAGACACAATGACAAAATAAACAGCCACGTGGGGCAAACACACGAACAAAGGCTAAGACTCAAGATTAAATACTCTGAGGAGGGATACAAAGTAAACAGCCACATGGGGAAAAGCACAAACATTGACTAAGGCACAAGACAATAGACCAAGAGGATGAATAACACTTACAGGTAACGATGAATCATAAGGGAGACTGGAGTCGGGGTTAGGGGCTTCAGTCACGTACGTGGAGGAGCACATACTGTTGTATAGGTCGCAGCAAGGAATGAATCTCAGCTGTTCCCTAAAATGATGAATGAAGGCCAATCAGGAAAGGAGAACGTAATCAATGAAATGACAAACAGCTGTCACAACGTGACTCAGCTTGACAGCCAGAAGTCCCATCGTGACGCTGTCAAAATAAGAGCCCTGAACGGCCATATGAAAAAACAGAGATAAGAACGGGGAAAATACTGGACAACCCGAGCGCGGACAGAATCAGCACTCAGGCCATAACAGTATTGAGCAAAGGCTGTGAATACTTATGTACGTGTGATTTCTTAGTTTTTTATTTTTAATAAATTTGCAAAAATTAAAAAAAAACAAAACTTTTTTTTACATTGTAATTATGGGGTATTGTGTGTAGAATTTTGAGGGAAAAAAATAAACTGAATCCCTTTTGGAACTAGAAAAGCACTCAGAGAGCGCATACCTCCGCCAAGGCTCCTTCAGTCTCTAATGGATGACCTCCAAAATGAAATGGGTTTGTGTGTAGGCCTAGAGCCACTTGTGGTGAAAATTGCATCAAAGTCTGACCATTAGTTTTGGAGTATTGTGGGTGACACTGTGAGAAGAGCCTTGGCTGAGGTATGCATTCCCAGATCATCACCAAAATGTAATGGGTTCCTCTGTAGGCCAAGAACCACCTCTGGTGAAAATTTCATCCAATTCCATCAAGTAGTTTTTGTGTAATCCTGCTGCACAAATACAAAAAAGCCCTTGGTGGAGGTATGCACTCTCAGATCATCACTAAAATCTAATCATCTGTTCCCCGTGCCATTACACACCTTTCCTGAAAATATCGTCAAAATCTGTTCATAACTTTTTGAGTTATGTTGGTAACAGACAGATAGACAGACAGGCAAATGCCGGTAAAAACATTACCTCCTTGGCGGAGGTAATAAGGCTGTAACATAACAAAATGTGAAAAAAGTGAAGCGCTGTGAATACTTTCTGGATGCACTGTATGTTTATCATTAAACATGGCTAATTTATAGGAAAAGGAGTAATAAATTTATCAGGAAAATGTTGCAAATGTATTTTGAAAAAAATTAACTTTCCAAGAAAAATGTTTACAACAAAAACCTCACTAATTGAGATAATTGGACATTTATGAGAGAAAAAGGAATATATATATATACGTATATATATATATATATATATATATATATATATATATACACTACCGTTCAAAAGTTTGGGGTCACTTAGAAATTTCCTTATTTTTGAAAGAAAAGCACTTTTTTCAATGAAGATAACTTTAAACTAATCAGAAATGCACTCTATACATTGCTAATGTGGTAAATGACTATTCTAGCTGCAAATGTCTGGTTTTTGGTGCAATATCTACATAGGTGTATAGAGGCCCATATCCAGCAACTATCACTCCAGTGTTCTAATGGTACAATGTGTTTGCTCATTGCGTCAGAAGGCTAATGGATGATTAGAAAATCCTTGTGCAATCATGTTAGGTCTGCAATGCTGTAATTGCTGCAAATGGAGGATTCTTTGACGAAAGCAAAGTTTGAAGGAAAAAATTATTATTTCAAATACAAATCATTATTTCTAACCTTGTCAATGTTTTGACTATATTTTCTATTCATTTTACAACTCATGGTGGTAAATAAGTGTGACTTTTCATGGAAAACACAAAATAATTGTCTGGGTGACCCCAAACTTTTGAACGGTAGTATATATATACAGTATATATATATATATATATATATATATATATATAGAGAGAGAGAGAGAGAGAGAGAGAGAGAGAGAGAGAGAGAGAAAGAGAGAAAGTGTGTGAGAGAGAGAGGCTATATTAAAATGTTTCAGAAAAACTTTTTTCCTGTAACTTTGTGACTTTACTGTTGTAAATTTCAGATTTTTTTTTTCTCAGCAATGTGTGTGTGGGGGGTGGGGGTCGCCATTTGGAAGCGCTGGTTTTTCTCACAAAAACTGAATGTTTTTCTCATGAATTTGGGACTTGTTTATAGTAAATATGTGACTTTTTAAGTTGTAAATTACCATATTTTATCATATTTTTGCTCCTTTAATCTTGCAAATTTGTACTGAAACTAAGTTTATACCTTTGTAGGTCTACCAAATGCTAGCTATGAATATCACCCACAACCCCCTTATGAAAAAAATAACAAATCACCTACTGCATGTGCTTTCACAAAGCAATAAAAGCTGAGGTTTAGGGTAATGATGCACTAACCTGACTGAGGAAGCAGATTGATAGAATAAAATTGAACTGAATGAGACTGAGTCAAAAATTCAATAGGCGGATTCTGAGTCAGTGAGTCATGTATTTCCTTCTCTGGTCAGAGGAGAAAACAGGTACATTCAACCGTCCCACAGAGCCACACATGCACCTTTTTTCTCACCATTCATTCCTGAGCCTGGTATTTTATAGCTCTTCAGAAGAGATAAACAAAGGGGGGGACGTCCTTGTGGCATCTAAGTGTCCATAAATCTAATCTATATGAACTGGAAGTTTTAGCACGTTCCTCGGACACAGAAACTTAACAGGGCATGTCAATAAAACAAAGAGATTATCTAGGTCATCCTTTACGTTTCTGCTGACCTGCATTCTTAGCACTCACACGCACATCCACTGAAGGCCACAGATAGAGAATAATTGCTCACGGAAACACACCAAAAATATATCAGACATATAATATGAAGGAATAATACAGAGGAATATACGTATGTAGTATATACTTATTCTACATGGAATGCACATATAAGCATCAGACATGAGTTAGGAAAGGCATGGAATAATATAAGAATAATAATGTAATAATAATAATAATATGGATAATATGGAATTTTTCTATCATATTCCCCCTTGATGCTTAATAAAGCATCATGATTAAAAGAAAAATAATCAAACAAAGTGGTAGTATAGTAAATTGAATAATAATAATGATATAAAACACACCAAAACACACCAAAAATATATCAGACATATAATATGAAGGAATAATACAGAGGAATATACGTATGTAGTATATACTTATTCTACATGGAATGCACATATAAGCATCAGACATGAGTTAGGAAAGGCATGGAATAATATAAGAATAATAATGTAATAATAATAATAATAATATGGATAATATGGAATTTTTCTAGCCAAAGTCAAATTCCTTGTATGTGTTGTGCATACTTGGCCAATAAAGCTGATTCTGATTCTGATAAAGATATATAGGTGTATGGATTTACATGTTGTTATGTGTCTTTGCAGACTAGCAGCAATCTTATACAGGTGGCTTAACCTTAAACAAGGAACGTGTGTAGCAATAGAAGGGAACATGTCATTAAAAGTGAATATGTGTAATATAATCAAAATCAATCTTAGACTGTGTCAAATAAGAACGCAGAAAATGATATGGAAAAACTCAAAGCAGGTTTAGACAATATTGCAACCTTCATACTCCTTAGGCTAGTATCACCCCTTTCACAATCCTCATCATCTGCAGCAGTTGTATGAAGATATCACTAGTTTACAATAATCAGCCTCATCATCGTATTACGGACACAAGGACTCCCACAGGAAAAGTCCAAAATTATCACTATAAAAATCATTAACAAGTTCATGATGAGACTCCTCCATGAAGAGAATCACTAACTTAATCCATTTTGTTATCATTACCTGCAAAGCAATGAGGCTGTGTGTAACCGAAGTAATAAAATGACTAGTTGCATCATTTTCATGAGTAAAAGTACAACAATAACCTCCTATAACAGGGTACGCGCCCCTACGGGTGGCAGTTAATCGACCAAGAACCATTCTGTTTTATATCATAAATTTTACAAATAATTGCAGCCTATAATTAAGTGTTTCAATCCATAAGGTGTGCTTGCCCACTCTCACTCAAGGAAACAGTGAATGAAGGACCCTCAGTCTTGTGCTTTCCATCTGAAATTCCCCGATCCAAGATGGCGCCCACAGTGGTCGCCATGGTGCTTTGCTGCACTTTTTTTTGTTTGTTTTTGTTCGTCAATTGTGTGTCTGCCTGCTCTTACACCCGTGAAGAGCTACTAAATATCAGGACTTTCACTCCCACGGACCTACTCCCAGTTTTTTTGGCTCCTGCCGCCGATCTGGTTCACTTTTTAGCCCAAAAAGTGAGACGGCGAAAGAGAGGAAGATGAGCGGGCGCCCTCGTGCGGCTTCGCAGGAGAGGCACGCGCACGGCCTTGCCTGGGATCTTTCTGTCCAACGTCAATTCTCTTTATAACAAGGTAGATGAACTGAGACTGCTGATGCGATTTAAAGTAGAACTGAACCCACCTTTTGGCGCAAAAAGTAGAATAGCAGATTAATTCCTTATTACCTACTGTATTTTTCAACACATAAAAGAAATTTTTAGGCCGTGCGATGGCCAAGCTATAAGCCGATAAACTTTTGCCTCTGGCTGGCAGTGCCAAACAAACCAGAAGTAGTGCAGACGACGCTGCGTGACGTCACGAGTGTGATCCCTAAACAAAACAACAATGGCAGATGATAGCAGTTCCAGCAGTCAAGAACACCAGAGTTTTCAGAGTGAAGAGGCATTCAGGATCGGTGACGAGACAGAGGAGGATGCAGGAGTGTGGCAGGTGGCAGGCGTGCACAAGGGCGAGCCCAGCAGACAGCGACCTGATGCACCTGTGACAGCAGCTGGCAGACGGCGATGCAGAGGCGAGGTCCGCCGCCGGGGAATACACCTGTGCACAGGGGAGAGACTGGAAAGGCAAAGGTAGGTATGCTTACGCTGTAGATATTGCTGGGAGATGAGGGGGTTCCTCTGCAGCAAGAGGGCTGAAGGAATCAGACGGCTTCATGCCGAAGCCCAGGGCAGAGTGGCTTATATCCCATGCTGCTGACGAGGCGCAAGTGTGCGCGCAGCTGGCGCCGCTAATGAGCGGCGAATTGTAACATATCCAGCCTGTGTTGTGTTGTAGCTTAGTTTTCTTTTTTCTCTGTCACATTTTGTCTTAGTTTTGTTTTGAATTGTAATCGCTCTTGCCTGTTTTCTCTTTTGAATTCTTGGATGGAATATGGGTGGGCAATATAAGCTGCGGCTTCAGCCATCACCCATTTCGGATAACTTACGTTGAATTGCATAATCATATGAGTCATTGTTCAATTTGATCTTGTTGTTATATCATTCAGTTTCTTTCAACCTGTACTGTACTATCCAAAATAAATAAATTCATTCAAAAAATTGGGCTCGGCGGCGGCGGCGGCGGCGGCCTCCGTCGGTCTATGATGACCATGGAAGAGAATCCTAAACGTCTACTCTGCTGGAACAGCACCGCCTGTGGCTGAACAGGCCGATGCGCGAATGACAGTCCCTGTCACACAGGTCACACTTGTGGGTGGTCTCCGTGCTGCTGGGTCTGTGGCGGTTCTTCCTGCGGGTCCTTTTTTCATCTGCTGCAGCAGTCAGTCTCTCTTCACCCGCCTTGAGCTGTCTGGTCAGGGTGCCTCTCCATTTGGAGCGGTCCGTTGCAAGGTCCCCCCAGCGCTCTGTGTTGATATCCAGGGCCTTCATGTCTCTCTTGCAGACATCTCTAAAGCGCAGCTGTGGGCGGCCAACGTCTCTCCTGCCAGTTGCCAGTTCTCCATAGAGGACGTCTTTGGGGATTCTGCCATCCTCCATACGGTGAACGTGGCCTAGCCAGCGGAGCCTGCGCTGCCTGAGTAGAGTGAACATGGAGGGAAGGCCGGCGCGGGACAGAACTTCTGTGTTGGGCACTTTGTCCTGCCAGGATATGTCCAGGATGTGGCGAATGCAGCGCAAGTGGAAGGAGTTCAGTCTCTTTTCCTGCCGGGCGTATGTTGTCCACGTCTCACTCCCATAGAGCAGTGTGCTGATGACGCAGGCGTTGTACACTGCCATCTTCGTCTTGACAGAAAGTTTGGGATTCTCCCACACTCGTGTGGTGAGGCGAGCGAGTGTGAAGGCTGATTTTCCAATCCTCTTGTTGATCTCTGTATCAAGGGAGAGGTTGTTGCTGATCGTGGACCCCAGGTACGTGAACTGATTCACGACCTCCAGCTTGTAGTCATCAATGGTGATGGTTGGTGGTGCTTCCATGCCTTGCGCCAAGACGTTAGTCTTCTTCAGGCTGATGGTAAGCCCGAAGTCCTTGCATGCTTGGGAGAAGCAGTCCATCAGGGTCTGAAGCTCCTGCTGTGTGTGGGTTGCGACTGCAGCGTCGTCTGCGAACAGCATGTCTCTGATTAGAGCCTCGCGTACTTTGGTTCTGGCTTTCAGGCGGGCGAGGTTGAAAAGCCTGCTGTCAGATCTTGTGTGCAGGTAGATTCCCTCTGTTGTTGTGCTGAAGGCATGCCTCAGGAGCATAGCAAAGAAAATCCCAAAGAGGGTTGGCGCAAGTACACAGCCCTGTTTCACTCCGCTGCGTATGTTGAATGGCTCTGAGACGTTGCCGTCGTGCTGCACTATCCCCTGCATGTTGGTGTGAAATGATTCGATGAGGCTTTGCAACTTTGGTGGGCATCCTATCTTTGGCAGGATCTTGAAAAGGCCCTCTCTGCTGACCAGATCGAACGCTTTGGTGAGGTCGATGAAGGCGACGTATAGAGGCATGTTCTGTTCTCTGCATTTCTCCTGGAGTTGGCGGATGGAGAATATCATGTCTACCGTCGATCGCTCAGCGCGGAAGCCACACTGAGACTCGGGGTAGACACATTCGGCAAGCTTCTGTAGACGAACGAGAACAACTCGTGCGTAGACTTTGCCAACAACGCTGAGGAGGGAAATGCCCCTGTAGTTGTTGCAGTCGCTTCTCTCCCCTTTGTTTTTGTAGAGGGTGATGATCTTGGCGTCCCTCATGTCCTGTGGTACGGCACCTTCCTTCCAGCACTGGCAGAGGACGTCATGCAATGGCAGCAGTAGGGCGGTCTTGCAGTGCTTGATCAGGTCAGGGGGTATGCCGTCGTTGCCGGGTGCCTTGCCAGCGGCCAAGCTATCAATGGCCTTACTGAGTTCGTCGATGGTTGGCTCGGCGTCAAGTTCGTCCATGGATGGCAGGCAGTCGATGGCATCAAGGGCTGACGGTGTCACGGTGTTCTGTCTAGAGTAGAGGTCGGAGTAGTGTTCCACCCATCTCTCCATCTGCTTGTTCTTCTCTGTGATCATCTCCCCAGTGGAGGATTTGAGGGGGGCCGTCTTGCTCTGAGCCAGACCAAGTGCTTTCTTGATGCCATCATACATACCACGGATGTTCCCTGTTATGGCAGCGGTTTGAATGTCTTGGCTGAGCTGAGTCCAGTACTCGTTGGCACAGCGCCGAGCAGTCTGCTGAACTTTGCTTCTCGCAGCCCTGAGAATCTGGAGATTCTTCTCGTTTGGGTACTTCTTGTACTCAGCAAGTGCTGAGCGCTTGGCTTCAATGATGGGGGTCATCTCGGTCAACTTGGCATCAAACCAGTCCTGTGACTTCGAGGTCTTCCTCCCAAAGGTAGCCAAGGCTGTGCGGTAGATGGTGTTTCGCAGCTCTTCCCACTTCTGCTTTGCAGATTCTCCTCCTTGTGGTACACCAAGTTCCTTATCAAAGGTGGAGGCAAACTGCTCAACAAGTTCTGGTTGGGCCATCTTGCTGGTGTCAATCCGTGCCTTTCCAGGTTGTCTAGCACGATGGAATTTCTTCAGCTGCAGCTTGACCTTGCAACACACCAATGAATGGTCTGTGTCGCAATCTGCACTCTGGAACGAACGGGTGATTAGCACGTTCTTCAGTGAGGTGCGCCTGGTCAGGATCAAGTCTAGCTGGTGCCAGTGCTTTGAGCGCGGATGTTGCCAGGAAACCTTGTGTTGGGGCTTGGTCTTGAAGAACGAGTTTGTGATGCACAGATCGTGATATGTGCAGAACTCGAGCAGCCGCTGTCCATTGTCGTTCATTCTGCCCACGCCAAAAGGTCCAAGACAGGAGGGCCAGGAGTCGTGGTCAGCACCCACTCTGGCATTGAAGTCTCCAAGGAGAATGAGTTGTTCAGAGTTGGGGATGATCCTGACAGTTGTTGCGAGATTCTCGTAGAACTCGTCTTTTGCCTCTGGTGTGGCTGTCTGTGTTGGGGCATACACACTGACGAGGGTGACTGGGTCTTCAGTGGTGTTCAGGCGGAGGGTGAGGAGTCGTGCAGAGCCAGTGCTGCCCGGTTCCACCATCTTCAGCAAAGTGTTCTTCACTGCGAAGCCCACTCCGTGTTCCCTGTGTTCGTCACTGCCCTTTCCCTGCCAGTAGAACGTGTAGTCCTTCTCTCTCAGTATGCCTGCATCAGCTAACCGTGTTTCCTGGAGAGTGGCGATATCCACTCCCAGTCTCTTCAGCTCATTATTGATGATGGCAGTCTTCCTGGTGTCGTTGATGTCCTTTAGGTTAGCAGCGAGTCCTGTCATCATAGTGCGGACGTTCCAAGTTCCCAGTTTTAGAGTTGGTCTCTTTTGTTTTATTGTCTTGCCTGGTGCGAAGGTTCTCAGCCTGCTGTTTGGATTTCTCCTTATCCCCATGCACCCAATGAGGAAAGCAAGCTGTGGCGGGACAACACCTTATTGGCTGGGGGCTGCCCAGCTTGAGGCGGGCGGTAGCTGTCCAGTGAGATCTGATGATCCCTCCCACCGTCGGGAACAACCCCTGGCGCCACGCTCTACGCCAATTGAGCAGTGGCTTATAACCGGTAACTAGTAGTAGTAGTAGATTAGTTTATTTGACAGGGACAGTGCAATAAACATAGACAATTAATCAAAGACCATCAATCTGATGTGTTGCACATAGAGTGTATAGCTATTAGCTAATTTGCAACTCTTGTCCCTGGATGGGCTTTAGAAAAAAGAATCAAGATAAAAAATATACACAATAACCACATACATCAATGCAGAAAAATTATAAATACACAATTATAAATATTATAAATATTATAAATACACAAATATAACAGCCTGACTCACCTTTAACATAAATATTATAAATACACAAATATAACAGCCTGACTCACATTTAACACATATAACATAACTCACATTTGCCTATTTCAGGCCTTCCTCCCTTCGTCACTCACTATAAACAAACACATTTATTCCTTCCCTTCATTCACTCTCACTTTGCAGACAAATAATTCATACATGAGTACATTCTTGTTTATTTTTCAGCCAGTTTTTAACATTTTTAGTGAATGTTTTAAAGTCCGTTATTATTTTAATTTCATTTGGCATTGTGTTCCAGATGTGACTGCCCTTTATAGAGAAAGCTGTTTGTCCAAATGTGGTTCTGCGGTGGAATATTTTACAGTTATTGTTAACAGAACTCCTGGTGGCTCTGCTGCTGTCCTGTCTTTGGACGAAACCAGCAAGTGGCTCGGGTGCTGATTTATGGAAACATTTGAACGTTAATTTCAGAAGACAGAGGTCAATGAAGCTCTCAAAACTCAATAGGTTGTATTTTTTTAGAACATTACAGTGATGCCACCTAATGGGCTTTTTGTCCAAGATTTTTAGGGTTTGATTATATAATGAACCTATATGTCTTATTGTGGAAGGGGCTGCTTGAGCCCAGACTGTCAAACAGTATGATATATGAGAAAAAACCATAGAATGCATATACAGTGCAGCTGCTTCGTAAGGTATGTAATATCTAATTAATTTAAAGCAGTTCAGATTTTTTTTTACTGTTTTTGAAATTTTCTTTATATGAAGATTAAATTTGAGTTGAGGATCTAGTACAATGCCAAGGTATTTGAATTCTGTAGCTAAACTGATGTCATGATCATGTATATTAACTTTAAAATGTTGCAGGTTACATTTTTTGATTGAAAAGCACATTGAGACTGTTTTCTGAAGGTTCAGCAATAGATGGTTCTTGAGGAGCCACTCTTGGACATCAACCATACTTGTAGACAGTACATCTGCAGCCTGTGCTGGAGTCTTGGCAGCTGTGTAAATAACTGCATCATCTGCATAAAGTTGGCATGTTGCAGCTGAGCAGTGTAACGGCAAGTCATTAATAAAAATGCTGAAAAGTAAAGGACCAAGAATGGACCCTTGTGGGATACCCATGCGGTTGTTTAAAAATGAGGATTTATCCTGGTGAACTTTTACACACTGTTCTCTATTCTGGAGATAAGATGCAAACCATTCTAATGTATTTGGGGAGAAGTTAAAAGATACCATTTTGGATAAAAGCAAACTGTGGTTTACAGTATCGAAAGCCTTTTTGAGATCTAGAAAAACAGCTCCTACCACATTACCCCTGTCCAAGGACTGTTTGACGTTTTCAATAAGGCAACAATTTGCTGTTTCTGTTGAGTATCCTGGTCTAAAACCAAATTGATGTGGATGAAGAAGTTGACTGTCTTGTAAGTAGTCTATCAGCTGTGTAGCTACAACTTTTTCAAGAACCTTAGATAGGACTGGTAAGATAGAGATTGGGCGGTAATTGCATATATCGTCTTTACTGCCTGATTTATGAACTGGTATGACGACAGCTTTTTTCCAGCCAGATGGAAATGTACTAGACCTAATGGAGAGATTAATGAGATGAGTCAGTGGTTTGATTAATATTTTGCTGTGCATTTTGAGAAAGGAGGTGCTCATATTGTAGATATCACTAGTTTTTGAGTTTGACAGTGTTTTAACAATACCAGCAATTAACTTCTCATTTACCTCATCGATGTGAAAAGTATCTGTTGGGAGTATGGAATTTGTGTTGTTGAGCACATTTGGCAGCACAAAAATTTTTGTTAAGTCTTCCACAGAGCCCACAAAGTGTGAATTAAATTCATTTGCCAAAGTAGCCTTGTCACTGACGGTCTTGCCATTGATTCTAAGTTCCTTTACCCCCTTCTGATCGTTTTTTTTATTAGTTAAGTTATTTAAATGCCTCCATAGGGAACTGTTGTTACCCTTTGCATGATCTATCAGTTTATTGTAATAAGATATTTTTGAGTTTCGCAGCTCATGTACCACTTTATTTCTTAAACTTTTGTACACAAGGTGATCATTTTGTAGTTTGGAGGTTAGTGATGTTTTCAGTGCATAGTCTCGCCTCTTCATAAGTTTTCTTATTTCATTATTTAACCATGGTAGGCTAATCTTCTGTTGTCTACTTTTAATTTGCTTTGAAAATTTTTCTATAGACTTTGTGATTGTTGCAGTTATAAAATTACAACAATCATCTACTTCACATGTTGCCATGAGCTGCTCCCAATTTTGATTCTCTAAGTAATGTTCAAACTCCTCATTTTTTGATTTGGGGATAATAAAATTTGATTTGTCAATATCGACTCCCCCAAAATACTGTAGTCGCTTTTTAGTAAGTTTCCTGACAGCAAGAACCATGTTATGATCTGAGAGACCAGTTACAAGATTATAGGTTCTGGTTATTCGTTCTGGTTTATTAGTAAATACCATGTCAATAAGTGTTCTGGATTGTTTGGTTATCCTGGTGGGTCCTTTGATGATTTGCTGGTAATTAAATTTAGTCATGAGGCTTTTCAGTTTTTGTTTGTCTTTTTTATCAGACCAGTTGATATTAAAGTCACCATGAATTATTGTTTCTCTGTTCTTCTCAAGTTGTTTAACCAGATCACTTAATTCATTATAAAAGGAAGAGTTGTGTGACGGTGGGTTGTACACTACTGCAATGTTGAAATTCATTACCGGAGAGAGACATACATTAACAGCTAAACATTCAAGTGAAGTATTCAAATCAACCAGTTGACATTTATATTTCTCTTTGATGTAAATTAAAACACCTCCTCCCCTCCCTACCTGCCTGTCTTTTCTAAAACACTGGTAGCCCACAATATCGATCATATTAGTGTCTATGTTACTGTGTAGCCAGCTTTCTGAGAGACAAAGGTAGTCCAGATTTGAGTCCAACAGCAACACCGAAATCTCATCTCTTTTGGGGATTATGCTCCGTATGTTTAAATGACCGCCGAGGATCCCCTTTGGTTTAGCCTTGGTGTCCCAAAGAACTCGTGCATGATTAACAGTTTGGAAAAATAAATGTTGTTTTTGCTTTTGTACAGCTCGGTTTTGTGCTAACCCAGTGGTCTGCTGTTTAATAGTGGCAGGTCCAGGGTTAAGGTGAATATCTCCTGCCAGAAGTAGCAGAACTAACAGAACTTTAACTGTATATCCTCTGCCATATTGTGATTTTTGCTTAACAGCCATGTTTGCCTTAATTTGGAAGTTTTTGCTCAGGGCTTTTAAAGACCACATAGAGTGTAGGGTGAGATGTCCAAGCCCAAATCCATACAGATAAAACTTTTTAACTTCACCTTTGGTTGAGTTTGTCGGAAAATCCTTCTTGTTGCAGGTCCAGACACACAAAGACAAAACGAAGAGGAAGTAGATAAGTAGAGAAGGCTTGTTAGTGGTGCCCATCAGCCCACTTTTTAATCCGGTGGCAGCCATCTTCAGTCCTTCTTGGAAAGAAGGAAAAGGAAAATCTGTGGATAGTAAAATAAATTCTGCTTATATCGCCAGAATCTGATCCGATCGTCCTCGAATCCAGCTGGGCCTCAGCTAGCCAACTAGCCCCTTCCGTTGCTGGTCTCGTTGCTCATAGTCGCCGTAACTGGTCTCCCGACCCGCTCCTCCAACCGAGTCTCGTCACACACCGCCGCTGCCACCGAGCTCCGCTGAGGTCACGGTAAATCCTCCGCTAGGCACCGCCACCTACCGTCGTCTGCCTGGGTGAAATCTCTGCTGAGCCCCGTCAACAAATAGCCGCTTGCCTGGTAGTATCTCCGCTGGGCCTCGCAGCTGGGCTTCGATTCAGGCTGGTGTAAGGTGGAATGACTGGCGCCAGCATTAAGCTAACTAGCGTTAGCTTAGCAATCGCTTCGGGTAGTCTCGTCGCACACCGCCGCTGCAGTCACGGTAAGTCCTCCCGAACTGTCATTCCCCGTGTTTTGTCTACGCCAAAGGCGAAGCTGGAGTGTCCTCTCCAGTGATCCGGTGTTCTACCTTCCAGCGTTGGGCGTTGGTAGGATTCAAGCCTGGGCAGGAAGATATGGAGGACAAGATGTTGCCCATGCAGCATGTCCCCCCTCTCCACGTCACTGATGAATCCAAAGGAACAGCAGGGCTGCTACAGTTTGGCACCAGCGCCGTTGCAGGAGCTGCCAGAACGATGTTGAGCACAACATAGAACTGCCTTAGGGGCTCCGACTCCGGATTTTTCCTCAGGGTTGACTCCCGAAGCCTTTCCCGTGACCGGGTATGCCGCAAGGCAGCAGAGGTTTGAAATCAGGGTTTACCTTCCCCTAGATGGGCTACCTTCCCAGGTTGACGAGCCACCATCTACCCGAAGCATCTGGTTTTAAGGCACCAGAGATCCGCCCTCGCCCCTTCTCCTATTAGTAAAAGCAGTTCCGCCGGGCTTAGAGACTAAACCACACGGGCAGGCTAGGAGTTGGACTTAGTTGTCAGAGGCTTTTCGAGACGCACGCCATAAGGAGCATTTTATGAGCACTGGGAGCTTAACCCCAGTGCCGCTCCTGGCTATGACAACCTTGGAACATTCAAAAAATTGGGCTATGTATTACAATACTTCTACAGACTATAGTGGCAATACACATGAACAGAACTGGCCTCTGCATTTGACTGTGCTATTTATAAATACAGTGATCCCTCGCTACTTCGCGTTTCACCTTTCGCGCCCTCAGTGCATTGCGGATTTTTCAAAAATATTCATCAAAAATTCAAAATTGAGAAAAAATGGCACGAAAGTTGCCCGGGCGCTAGCAGAAGGCAGGGAGAGTACATTAGAACATCAGGTATCAACACGGAGAGCCCACACAACTCAAAATCCACCTCTCTGACCACCACTCCACTCCTCTCCGCCCACCTCTTCATCGCTTGGGAATCTCGCAAGCTGATTGGCCGAGACGTTTTACCCAGCTTCTCTCCCTGCCGAGCGCCCATACCCAGCGAAGGAAGACCGCATTCATAGTTCTTTATCGCTCGTGTTGCTTAGTGGCACTTTTCGCTGTTCTCTTGTGCCTTTTTGTGCAAAATAGTGCTTGTGACGCCCTTGTGGTGGGGGGGTGACGCTACTTCACGGTTTTTCACTTTTCGCGGTCGGTTCTGGTCCCCATTAAACGCGATAAGTGAGGGATCACTGTAATATCTATATCTAGAAATGCATCGCTTCCCGGTCGCTTTTCCTCCCCCTTTCTTTTCTTTCGTCGCCATGACAGCTTTCCTTGGCCACTGAACAGATCTTCCCAGGTGTTGGAAGTGTTTTGTAGTCGACTATCACTACAAAATGCACCAAAAACAACCAGTGTCGACGTGCTCGCAATGGTAAACATGGAGGACTGTGTCACACTCGTGACGTCACGCGGAACTCCGGCTGCACTTCTGGTTAATCGGCGGATTTGTCTGATTTTTCAGGGCGGGAAATTCAAAATCGCGATTTTCTCCAAGATTCCGGGATTTGTGGAGGGGGTGCCAATGATAAATTATCTTTATAATTGTATGTACTATCACCCAGTGCCGTTCAATGCCGTTCAGTTCAGTTCTACTTTAAGGACCTCTCCACCTCGTGTGTCCTCTGCTTCACTGAGACCTGGCTCAAGGAAAAGACACCGGACAGCGCGCTCCTCCTCGAGGGATTTCAGCTGTTTTGTGCAGACCGCGGCACGGGGCTCTCTGGCAAGACCACAGGCGGAGGAGTCTGCTTCTACATCAACAGCAGCTGGTGCTCCAATGTAACTGTGATCTCCCAACACTGTTCTCCCGCTCTGGAATATTTATTCATCAACTGCAAGCCATTTTATTCCCCGCGTGAGTTTTCTTCATTCATCCTGGCCGCTGTTTACGTCCCGCCCGACGCGGACGTGCGCGAGGCTCAGCGCGCGCTCACGGATCACATTCAGCAAGCGGAGCGAACTTTCCCGGACTCTCTGGTTATTGTGGTTGGCGACTTTAACCAGAGCAACCTGAGCCACGAACTCCCCCGATACAAACAGTTTATTAAATGCCCCACCAGAGGAGAGAACACGCTGGATCACTGTTACACTACAGTTAAGGACGCGTATCACGCTGTTCCCCGCGCTGCGCTCGGACTATCTGATCACGTGATGGTCCACCTGATTCCCACATACAGACAGAGACTGAAGCTCACAAAACCTGTTGTGAGCACTACGAGGAAATGGACCAGTGAAGCTGGGGAGGAGCTGAGCACGTGCTTGGAAACAACTGACTGGGACATGTTTGAAAAGCGTTGAAAAGTGGAGACAGGGACTGCTACAGGGAGGTCAAATACCGGTTTAGCAGAGAGCTGAGGAGAGCTAAATCTGTGTATTCTGAGAGACTCCAGCAACAGTTAACTGCTAACGACTCTGCTTCTGTGTGGAAAGGACTGAGGCAAATCACCAACTCTCGGCCTCAGGCTTCTAAAGGACAGGATGACAAAGCCCTTTGTCAAAGACTGTCCCAACACTATGCCCGTTTTGACACCTCGTCAGCTGTGTCCAGCTCCCCCCTCCCCCCAGCGCCACTGCCTCCATGGTCCCCACTTCATCAAAGGCAGCCCCCCCTCCTCCCCCCCTGCCCTTGCCATCAGTGAGCAGGACGTGCACAGACAGTTCTCCAGACTGAACCCGCGCAAGGCCCCCGGTCCGGACGGCATGTTTCCCTCCACCCTGAGACACTGTGCGGAGGAGCTGACTCCTGTCCTCACAGACATTTTTAACACCTCCCTGAAGTCATGCCACGTGCCGGCCTGCCTCAAAACCTCTACCATCGTCCCTGTCCCCAAGAAGCCACGGATCACTGGACTTAACGACTACAGACCTGTAGCGCTCACCTCTGTAGTCATGAAGTCCTTTGAGCGCCTGGTCCTGCCCCAACTCAAGACCATCACCACTCCCCTCCTGGACCCGCTGCAGTTTGCCTACAGAGCAAACAGGTCTGTGGACGACGCAGTCAACCTGGCCCTCCACTCCATCCTGCAGCACCTGGACTCCCCGGGAACCTACGTCAGGATCCTGTTTGTGGACTTCAGCTCTGCATTCAATACCATCCGCCCCGCTCTGCTCCAGGACAAGCTGTCCCTGCTCAACGTGCCTGACTCCCTCTGCAGGTGGATCACAAACTTCCTGACGGACCGGAGGCAGCATGTGCGGCTGGGAAAGACTGTCTCAGACTCTGTTAGCATCAGCACCGGATCACCCCAGGGCTGTGTACTTTTTCCCCTGCTCTTCTCCCTGTACACCAACTCCTGCACCTCCAGCCACCAGTCTGTCAAGCTGATCAAGTTTGCGGATGACACCACCCTCATCGGGCTCATCTCCAACGGCGACGAGTCCGTCTACAGGAGAGAGGTGGCCCAGCTGGCGTCCTGGTGCAGCCACAACAACCTGCAGCTGAATGCTTTGAAGACAGTGGAGATGATCGTGGACTTCAGAAAAGTCACAGCCCCTCTGCCCCCCCTTACCCTCACAGACTCTCCCATCACCACTGCGGATTCCTTCCGCTTCCTGGGCACCACCATCACCCGGGACCTCAAGTGGGAGCTGACCATCAGCTCCCTCATCAAAAAGGCCCAGCAGAGGATGTTCTTCCTGCGGCAGCTGAGGAAGCTCAAGCTACCCACCAAGATGTTGGTGCAGTTCTACACGACCATCATCGAGTCCATCCTCACCACCTCCATCACCGTGTGGTACGCAGGAGCCACCGCCAGGGACAGACTAAGACTGCAGCGCGTTGTGCGCGCTGCTGAGAAGGTGATCGGCTGCAAGCTCCCATCCCTCCAGGACCTGTACATCTCCAGGACCCGGAGGTATGCAGGTCGGATCATAGCCGACCCTTCACACCCTGGACACGCACTGTTTGCCCCCCTCCCCTCAGGCAGAAGACTTAGGTCCATTCAGACTAAAACCTCCCGCTACATGAACAGTTTCTTCCCCTCTGCCAATTCAATTCAATTCAACTTTATTTATATAGCGCCATTTCACAACAACAGTCATCTCATAGCACTATCAACTGTAGGGGGGACCCCCACAGTTGCAGAAAGACCCCAGCAATCAGGTGATCCCCTGTGAGCAAGCACTTGGCGACGGTGGAGAGGAAAAACTCCCTTTTAACAGGAAGAAACCTCCAGCAGAACCAGGCTCAGGGAGGGGCAGTCATCTGCTGCGACTGGCTGGGGGGTGAGGGGACAGAGAAGATGAAAAGAACAGACATGTAGAGAGCAAACAGCACGATGGGGACTCAATCTATGGGAGAGAACAAACAAATGTTAATGACCAGCAAAAAAAAAAAAAATTCATAGAGAGTGAGGAAAGGAGTGAGGCCCAGTGCATTACTGGAGGTCCCCCGGCTGACTAAACCTATTAGCAGCATAACTAAGGGAGGGTTCAGAAACACATGATCCCTCCCTAATTGTAGGCTATATCAAAAAGGTAGGTTTTAACCCTAATCTTAAAAACAGAGATCGAGTCTGACTCCCGAATCCAGATTGGCAGCTGATTCCACAGGAGAGGAGCTTGATAACTGAAGGCTCTGCCTCCCATTGTACTTTTGGAGATTCTAGGTATTACAAGTAGTCCTGCATTTTGGGAGCGTAGTGCTCTGTTAGGATAATACGGTAGTATCAGATCTTTTAAATAAAAAGGAGCCTGATTGTTTAGAGCTTTGTAAGTAAGAAGAAGGATTTTAAACTTAATTCTAAACTCTATGGGAAGCCAATGAAGGGAGGCCAGAACCGGAGAGATATGATCTCTCTTTCTAGTACCTGTTAAAACTCTTGCTGCAGCATTTTGGATCAGCTGAAGACTTTTTAAAGATGTTTTAGGACAACCTGATAATAAAGAATTACAATAATCTAATCTTGAGCTAACAAAAGCGTGGATCAGTTTCTCAGCATCACTCTGAGACAAGATGCTCCTAATCTTGGCAATATTACGCAAATGATAGAAGGCAGTCTTAGAAACAAATTTAATATGTGAATTGAAGGACAAATCCTGATCAAAAATAACTCCAAGGTTCCTCACAGAGCTATTAAGAGAAAGAGTAACTGCATCCAAACTGAAAGTTTGATTTGGAAAGGAATTTCTAAGGTTTTTTGGACCAACAAGAATGACTTCAGTCTTATCTGAATTTAATAGCAGGAAATTACAAGTCATCCAAGCTTTGATTTCCTTAAGACAGGCTTCTAACTTGGCTAATTGATTACTATCATCTGGCTTCATTGACAGGTATAATTGTGTGTCATCTGCATAACAATGAAAATGTATACAGTGCTTTCTAATAATGTTGCCTAACGGAAGCATATATAAACTAAAAAGAGTAGGGCCTAGCACAGATCCCTGTGGAACTCCATGACTAAGCTTTGAGTTGAAAGAAAACTCATTATTTACATGAACAAACTGGAACCTATCAGATAAATAAGATCTAAACCACTGCAACGAAGTTCCATTAAGTCCAACATAGTGTTCTAATCTATCAAGTAGAATATTATGATCGATAGTATCAAAAGCTGCACTAAGGTCTAAAAGGACAAGTACAGAAACTAGTCCATTATCAGATGCAATGAGGAGGTTGTTAGTGACCTTCGCTAAGGCTGTTTCAGTACTATGATGGATTCTAAACCCAGATTGAAACTCTTCAAGTAAACCATTTCCCTGCAGGTGATCGAATAATTGCGTAGCAACAACTCTTTCTAAGATTTTTGAAATGAAAGGGAGATTAGAGATTGGTCTATAGTTAGCTAAAGCTCCTGGATCTAGGGTTGGCTTTTTGAGTAAGGGTTTAATTACAGCTGTTTTAAAAGCCTGCGGTACATGGCCTAAAGTTAATGAAGAATTGATTATATGAAGAATAAAGCTACCAATAAGTGGGAAGACTTCTTTAAATAACCTAGTAGGAATAGGGTCTAAAAGACAAGTTGAAGGTTTGGATGAGGAAACTATTTTGTCTAACTCACAAAGGTCGATTGGAGTAAACTCATCAAGACAGACATCAAAAGAAGGAGTTGTAGTAGTTACAGTATTTAAGTTAACTGTGGGAAGAATCTGATTGATTTTATCTCTGATGGATGAAATTTTATTATTAAAAAAGTTCATAAAGTCCTGACTAGTAAGCTCTAAGGGAATGCTAGGATTGACAGAGTCCTGACTCTTTGTCAACCTGGCTACAGTACTGAAAAGAAACCTGGGATTATTCTTGTTCTCTTCTATTAATGCAGAGTAATAACTTGTTCTAGCTTTTCTAAGAGATTTTTTATAAATTAAAAGATGATTTCTCCAAGCTAAATAGATTTCATCTAAATTAGTAGAGCGCCATTTTCTTTCTAATTGACGAGTCTTCTGTTTTAAGCTACGAGTTTCTGTGTTGAACCAAGGGGTTAGAAATCTCTGATTAGACTTTTTCTTTTTTAAGGGGGCCACCAAGTCTAGAGCCTGATGCAGAGAAGCTGAAACACTATCCACCATGTTATCAATTACAGAAGGAGCAAGCTGTCTATAGCTTATTTCCGTTGTGTTGACACATGGCATAGAGGAAACAATCTGCATAAATTTGGAAACAGCATCATCTGAGAAGCATCTACTGTAATAATATTTTTCTTTAGGAGCCAAATAGTCAGAAATGGTAAAATCAAAGGTTAACAGACAATGGTCTGACAGTACAGGGTTATGAGGAGACACTACAAGATTTTCTAATTCTATGCCATATGTCAGAACAAGGTCCAATGTATGGTGGAGGTAATGAGTAGAATTTCCTACTTTCTGAGAAAACCCAATCGAGTCTAATATTGAATTAAATGCCACATTAAGGCAGTCACTATCTACATCCACATGTATATTAAAGTCCCCTACTATAATTATTCTATCAGATTTCAGCACTAAATCAGCTAAGAAATCAGCAAATTCGAATAAAAATTCTGAGTAGGTTGATGGGGGACGATAAACTATGGCAAATAAAATTGGGTTTAACCTAAAATTGCTAAAGTGCCCAATACTGAGGACCAGGCCCTCAAAGGAATTATAACATGTTTTTTGCTTTACATTAACTAGTAATTTGGAATGGTAAATTGTTGCTACTCCTCCTCCACGACCAGAACTTCTGGGATTTTGACAGTTTAAATAACCAGAGGGAGTTGATTCATTTAAACCAACATAATCCTCTTGCCCTAACCAAGTCTCTGTAAGGGAAATTAAATCAATCTGATGATCAATTAACAGATCATGGACTAACAGAGACTTGGGAGTTAGAGACCTAATATTTAGTAAACCACATTTAATTTTTAAATTATGAGGAGGAACAGAGGCCAAATCATTCAATTTAGAGGCTTTATATTTAATTTGAGTTTTACCAATGTTTTGCTTTATCACTTTGGGATGCTTATGCATGATATTTTTATTTACTTTGGAGGGAGCAGACAACGATTCTCTGATGGGGAAGACAGGGGCTAAGCTGAGGGGTGGCGGATGAAGAGGAGCTGCAGAGAGGCGTGTAAGACTGTGACTCTGCTTCCTGGTCCCAACTCTGAGTAGTCATGGTTTTGGAAATTTGGATAAAAAAGATGCCAGATTGTTAGATAAATGAGAAGCACCATCCAAAGTGGGATGAATGCTGTCTCGTCTCATAAGACCAGGTTTTCCCCAAAAAGAGCTCCAATTGTCAATGTAGCCCACGTCATTTTTAGGACACCACACAGACAGCCAGCGGTTCAAGGATGACGAGCGACTAAACATGTCATCACTGGTCAGATTGGGGAGGGGCCCAGAGAATACTACAGTGGCAGACATCGTTTTTGCAAAGTCACACACCGATTCTACATCAAGTTTGGTGACTTCCGACTGCCGGAGACGGATGTCATTAATGCCGGCGTGAATAACAATTGTGGAGTATTTACAGTTACTTTTAGCCAGCATTTTCAGATTTGACTCGATGTCGCCTGCTCTGGCCCCAGGAATACATTTGACTATGACCGCTGGAGTCTCTAGGTTCACGTTTCTGACTACAGAGTCGCCAATGATCAGTGCCATCAGACTGCTGAATACTAAGTGACTTATTAGACTCTCGTGCACCACGTACAGCAGCTCAACCGGACTCATGACAATTATCACTGTTTTCTTTTTGCACTACCAACTGCACTATGTGGAACTCCACAATATCTGCTGCTTGTTAATATATTTAAAAATTGCATAGATTAATTTTACTTATTCATATTCTACCTTTTATTGCATGCGTAGTTTTTTATTTTTATCTTTAGTGCTACTCCATGTTTAATGTTGCAGCATTGCACCGAGACAAATTCCTAGTTTGTGTACTACATGAACAACGGCAATAAATCTCATTCTGATTCTGATTCTGATTCTGAAATTGCATTCGTGCCCCAGATGGCATCATGTGGTAAGAAAGCATCTCTCTTCGTCCTGCCCACCTGGCCTGCCGACATGACGAGGGTACAGTCAGCCGCCAAAACGGGGTACACAACCCTGCCCAATTCCTGGCCAGGTGTGGGCACCCCCAATGACCACCAAGGATTTGTTAGAATTAAAGCTAATGGTGATCGTTTGATTGTTATTCACCTTTTGACTTTTCAATTTTAAATCCTGGTGAAAGATAAATAGTTGGTTAATGCTTTCCTTTTTCTGTGGAAAAAAAACATGAACATGAACCCAGAATAACATAATGAGTTTAAGTAACACCTAAAGCTTCTATTAATTGAATAATGTGATTTCCTAATTACAAAAACAACTTTTAATTAATTAAATTAATTAAATTAATTAATTCAACCATATTGTCATTCAACCGTACAACCAATCATGTACAGCAGAACGAGATTGTGCTTTACCTATCTACAGTGTAAATCACACACACCCCAAGTGCAGAATCAGAGGGCCGCTGCCATGCAAGGCGCCGCCACAGAGTTCCCTCCTCCATTCCATTTATTGCTGAGCACCAAGCTGGATGGCAGGAAGTTCCACTTTTTTATATGGTCTTCGGCATGACCCGGCCGGGATTTGAACCCCTGCCTCCCGGTTGTGGGGCGGATGCTCTACCAACTGAGCCACCACTCCGGTGGTGTGAGCCACCACTTTTGTTAAATATTCAGTGAATCATTAAATCTTTTACCAATATGCACAGGTTAGCATTACTTGAAAATCACTCTTGAATAAAACATTGTCATTTATTATAATCCTTAACTTTAATGGGCTTCCTGTGGAATAAATCATACAATGCAGCATTTAAAAGAAATAAAACACACATATCTAACTTCAAAAGTCTGCAATTGTTGCTTAAATGTTGAGTAAATATATGTGCTTTTAACTTAACAGATTAAAATGTGTGGTTACATATGTGATTTACTGTAAAGTGTAGGTTTCGTGCATTTCTGGCATTCATTTTGCATTGGGCCAATGATTCACCACATGAGAATAACCTTTCAACAACCAACAAGTTTCTTTTCCTTCTGTTTTGGCATAAAACTTTGAATTGGTGTTAAATTTAGGTTATTTTGAATAATATGGACTGCTTTGAAGTTAATTTGAGAGCGCGATTTAGTTATAAATCTGCTTAATAGATTCGCTTTGTTTTAGGCATGTTATTAAAGGATGCAATTGCTATGGTTGACCACAAGATGGAGACAGTTTTGGAGGAGGAGACAGTGACGTAGCCCCAGAGGCAGTCTATCCGTCTCAACTCCAAAATGGCAGCAAAGGGAAGAGATCTATTCTCTCCTCATGTTAAATCTTTTGAACTCTTCATAGTTATCTGTCAAAGAGGTCATAGTGATAAGTCAGCCAGGCAGCAGTCCATCTTTTTTGAATGAATGAATGAATGAATGAATGAATCTTTATTTCGGATAGATTAAAAGTAAAGATGAAAAGAAACAGAATAACATAACAAAGGGGAAAAAAGAAAAAATCCAACAAGGTCAAATTAAACAATAACTTCTCTGATTATACAGTTCAACATAAGTTATCCGAAATGGGTGATGGCTGAAGCCGCAGCTTATATTGCCCACCCATATTCCATCCAAGAATTCAAAAGAAAAAACAAAACAAGAGCGATTACAATTCGGAACAAAGCTAAGACAAAATGTGACAAAAAAAACAAAAACAAAACTAAGCAACAACACAACACAGCCTGAATATGACAATCCTTATGACAATCCTCTTCTCTGCTTAGACTGCTGTCCATGAGACTGGATAAGTATTCAAGGATTGATTGATGAAATTTGCGGGCTTAAATTCCATAAGGTGCTTCCCACCTTGTACCGAGCCCTTGAGGGTATTTCATTTCATTAAAGGAAAAAAAATTCCACAAACTATATATTGTTTAAACGGGAGACTCAAACTGGAACCTCCTGAGTTCCTTCTCTAAATAAAAAATTTTAAGCATTATAGTACTTGAGGAGAAAGATGAACTTGTTTTCTTTTCATTACTTAATCCAAAAACTCATCAAAAGTAACATCTTTGTGTTCTTTGATATTTTAATCATTTCCTCCAAGTAAATACCATAAATGATATTTTCTGTTTTTAATTTTGGTGATTCATTTTCAGTAGGCTAGAGAAAAATAAAACAGTTCCTTTTACTCAAGCACACCCATATAAATAGTAAGACAGAAAAAGTGATGATTTTATAGTATTTTTATTACAATGTCTACTTTCACATAGTCTGTCATTCCTTTAAACTGACAAGACAGTAAAACACCCAATTGGCCCTTTTTTTCCCCATTCTATTTGGTCACAGCTGACATTTATTATCTGTCTCCTTGAGCCATTCTGTCTCCAGGAGTGTTATCACACAGGAAAAATTTACAGCATGAGCCAAAACATGCAGCTCTATCAACACTTTGTAACTCAGTCACCCAAAACTTCTGACACCCAAGGCCAAAATGAGATTAAACAATAATTAGCAATATGATGAACACAATATTGATATATATAAATAATTCCATATTGATGCGCTAATTGTTTTTTTTCTCTCTAAATCCTATAATCCTTCAGAGTTTTGCTGTTTTGTCATGAACAGTAAAAGGATGAAAACTTTAATAATCACATAGTCATTCCTTAAGAGTGACTTTACTATGTCTAAAAGAACAATAATATGACACAGAAGCATTAAAACATCTGTTTGACATTTATCAGCCTCAGGTAAGTCATATGCACAAACATTGTCATTATCACTTTGTTCTGTGCTTTGAATCATGTCACATGAGCTGTATTTAAAGCTTCCAGTTATTGGGTATCATTTAGTGACAGAATTATTCTATAATCTTCAGTTTAATTTATCATACTGATGATGGTTGCAGTGATTAATATGCGTGCACTTTTACTTAACTTATTGGCTATCCAGCATGGCTTGGTTATCGATGGGAGGAGTGCGGTGAGCAGGGGCGAGGCGACGTCGTTCGCTGGGCTCCTAAGGCAGGGTCATGGCTGAGCAGCAGAAGAGTGAGGAGCAGGGGGAAGGAGGAACCATGGTGCTGTCATGTCAGACCCTTTGTCCGTCATCCTTTTTCCCTGTAAAGTTCACTGTTGTCCCTCTGTCAGAGAGATAATGCGACTGAGTTAACAAAAATTACATTGATACTTCAAAAAAAAAAAAGGAAATAAAAATAACCCAATGACGTTCATCTGCCCTCAGGCATCCCAAAAGATAAAAGTAAAAACCCAAAATAAGGAAAAAATCTGGTAATTGAAAATGTTGGCTTTAAAAATATGAGAATATTTACCAGTTACGCAACATTAGATTCAAAAACCCACAAAAAGAAACTGTAAAAACTCCTAAGCTTTGCAAAAAAAATACCCATATATATTTTTTTTCCCTTCTTCTCACTCACTCACTATCAGACACAGGGGCCCACACATACACACACGCAGCTCTCTCCCTTTATCTCTCCAAGGTTACTTTTCACACACAAACAGTTAGTAAGACAGCCTTAAAACAAGCTTGAAATGGCAACCCAAAGTTAAAAACAACACTCCCAAAGTACTTGTAAAAACAAATCTGGCAACCCCACATTCTCATGTCAACTTTTTGTCTACCACTCTGAGAACACAATTCAGTTTCTTACCCAAAAGTATTACTTGCAAGATCCCACAATTTTCATTATCACCCCTTGAGCCAATAATCACATAACCATCCCTTTACACTCCACAATAACCAGAAAAGCAATGGACAAACATGGCTTCCAACCTTCGCGGCACTTGTACTTCTGCCTCTGCAGTCTCACCAGGACAAACCGTATAACACAGAACCAGACAGACAAACAAAACTGCAATTATTTTTTAACCGGCGCTATTACTTATAGGTTAACCCTCCTTAAAAAATTTCAAATCAACAAAAAAGTAGCAAATGTATGAGTAAATAAACTGAAAAGTTATGAGAAAAAAGTCCCAAATTTATGAGGAAAAGCTGTAAGTTTACAGTAAAAAAAAAAGCTGAAAATTTTTGCAAAAGTTCCAAATTTACAAGAAGGAAAAAAGTAACATTTATGAAAAAAAGGTGCAAGATTACCGTAAAAAAAAAAAGTGGCAAATTTATGAGAAAGTTCCAAAATTACAAATAAAAAGTTAGTAAATTTGTAAGAAAAAAGTGATAACGTCACCTGCAGGGAGCCACCACGTCTAAACACCACATTTACCCTCCCTTGAAAAACCCGAAGAACTATGTACAGCTTCCTGGGCACCCAGGTAGACTACCGGTATGCTCGCGTGGCCTAGTGGACTATTCTGCCACTGTTATCAGTCACGTCCTGGCTACACTTACTAGTCCATTATTTAGTTACATTATTTACTTCACTCCTTTAATTGCACTGGGGCTTCACTCCTTTCTTCACTCTCAATGAATTTTTTTTTTTTTTGCTGGTCATTAACATCTGTTTGTTCTCTCCCATAGATTGAGTCCCCATTGTGCTGTTTGCTCTCTACATGTCTGTTCTTTTCATCTTCTCTATCCTCTTACCCCCCAGCCAGTTGCAGCAGATGACTGCCCCTCACTGAGCCTGGTTCTGCTTGAGGTTTCTTCCTGTTAAAAGGGAGTTTTTCCTCTCCACCGTCGCCAAGCGCTTGCTCACAGGGGTTCACCTGATTGCTGGGGTCTTTCTGCAGTTGTGGGGGTTTCCCCTACAGCTGAAAGTGCTATGAGATGACTGTTGTTGTGAAATGGCGCTATATAAATAAAGTTGAATTGAATTGAATTGAACTAAGGTGGCGGGGTCTCTGTTGAACCCAGGCTGAGTGGTACTCAGGTTGCACCACCGTTGCCGGCTTTGGCAGACATTTGTCGGGGGTTGTGGGTCTTGAGTCATCGAAGCCCGAGCCTGGTCTCACCGTGTCTGCGGCTGTCTCCTGGTCTGGGGCCGAAGTCTGTCTCACTTTTTTGAGCCAGCTGGCGTGCCACTGTGACCCATCAGCGAGGGGCTGGACCCAACTGTGCTGTGATCTGCAATGCAATGCTGATGCAGATCATATCTGCATCGGCTTTTTTTTTTTTTTTTTTTTTTTTTTTTTTCTCTCGGCGCCACACCAGTCGGCTGCCTTTTGCAACAGCGGCTCGATTCCGAGTCTTTTTCCCTTCCTCTCTCTTTTGATCCGTCTTTTTTTTTCACCCCACTTATATCACGGACACACAGATCGTCCTAAATGTCTCCTGAGCCGGTGGACGGAGCCACTGTTTATAGCAGGATACGATACAGCAGAGAACAGCTGCTAGCATTCAACCGCCACCCGGTCCCATTGGAAAAACTCGACATACCGAGAGAACTGAGGCGAAAACGCCGCGGCTGCCGGGCTGGAGTAAGGCGGAGGACAAAAAATATAAGGTACAGACCCTCCCTTCCATCTGTTGTCATGGGAAATGTACGGTCGATACTGGGAAAGTTAGATGAGCTAGCGGCTATCTCCCGTTATGATAGCACATACCGGGAGTGCTCTCTCCTTTTCTTTACTGAGACGTGGCTAACTGAACTAGCAGCAGATGCTAACATTGAGCTGGAGGGTTTTCACATGATACGAGCTGACCGAACACCAGACAGTGGCAAGGCTAGGGGCGGTGGAGTGATAATGTATGTTAACAACAACTGGTGCAGACCGGGACATATCACTGTTAAACAACGACACTGCAGCAAAGACATTGAGTTGCTAGCTGTTAGCATGAGGCCTACATATCTCCCGAGAGAACACTCACACGTGATCTGCATTGTTGTTTATGCAAATCCGACGGCGAACGCTGGGACAGCACGTGACGTCATCCATTCAGTAACCAGCAGGCTGCAGACAGAACACCCAGATGCTCTTCTCCTCATCTCAGGCGATTTCAACCATGTTTCACTGTCTCCCATTCTACCCACGTTCACCCAGTATGTCACATGCCACACTAGAGACAATAAAACACTGGATTTATTCTACGCAAACACTAAGGAGGCGTACACCTCATCACAACTCCCCCCACTCGGGAGATCGGATCACAACTTGGTTCATCTCCGGCCGGTGTACAAACCCCTAGTGCACAGACAACCTCCGGCCATGCACACTGTGGAGTTATGGTCTGAGGAGACAATGGACACCCTAAAGGGCTGTTTTGAAGCCACCGCCTGGAAGCAGCTCTGCGATCCACATGGTGAGGACATCGATGGCCTCATTCACACCTTCACGGGCTACCTCAGCTTCTGTGTGGACAAATCCGTTCCCACCAAGACCATACGGCGTCACTCAAACAACAAACCCTGGATCAACCCTGAGATAAAAACACTTCTGAGAGAGAAGAAGAGGATCTTCAGGTCAGAGAACAGGGAGATGCTGAAGTCCGTACAGAGGGAGCTGAGGAGAAAGATCAGAGAAGGCAAGGACAGCTTCAGGAAGAAGATGGAGGACAAGCTGCAACAGAGCGACATCAGCGGGGTCTGGAGAAACCTCAAAACCATCTCGGGGCTCCAGAATACCTCCCCCCAGGCCACAGGGGGCAGGGAGTGGGCGAACAACCTGAATCTGTTTTTCAATAGATTTGACCAACCGCCCTCCCCCCTGACTGCACAACAACCACTGCTGCCTCTAAAGAAATCAAGTCCTGCTGCCCACTCCCCACTCCACCAACACCCCCCCACTCCCAACACACAGCCCCCCATCCTGACCCTGACCAGGACCCAGGTGAGGACGGAGCTGAGGAAGATCAAGGCGAGGAAGGCGCCGGGACCGGACGGCATCAGCGCAAAGCTCCTCAAGTCCTGTGCAGACCAGCTGTGTGGGATTGTGACGTATATCTTCAACATGAGCCTGAAACTGGGGAGGGTACCACAGCTGTGGAAAACATCTTGTGTGGTACCTGTACCAAAAACTTCCCACCCCAAAGACCTGAACAGCTACAGACCGGTGGCCTTGACGTCCCACTTGATGAAGACCCTGGAGAGACTGCTCCTTGCTCACCTCCGCCCCCTGGTGGAACCAGCGATGGATCCACTCCAGTTCGCCTACCAGCATGGCATTGGGGTGGAGGATGCGGTGATCTTCCTCCTTCACCGTTCTCTGTCCCACCTGGAGAAGCCCGGGAATATGGTGAGGATCATGTTCTTTGACTTCTCCAGTGCTTTCAACACCATCCAACCGATGATCCTGAAGGACAAGCTGCTGCGCGCAGGGGTGGACCAGCACCTGTCATCATGGATCCTGGACTACCTCACGAACCGGCCTCAGTTTGTGAGAACCCGGGACTGTGTGTCCGACACGATCATCAGTAGCACGGGGGCCCCCCAGGGAACGGTGCTGGCTCCCTTCCTGTTCACTCTTTATACTGCGGACTTCTCACACAACACAACACACTGCCATCTACAGAAGTTCTCTGATGACTCTGCGATCGTTGGCCTCATCTCCAATGGAGATGAAGCTGAGTACAGAGGGCTTATCCAGGACTTCGTGGACTGGTGCCATCGGAACTGCCTCCAGATCAACGCGAGGAAAACTAAGGAGCTGGTGGTGGACTGCCGCAGGCATGGGCAGCCCCTCACAGTACCAGTAAATATACAGGGAACAGACATCGAGATGGTGACATCCTATAAGTACCTGGGTATTCATCTGAACAATAAACTAGACTGGTCACACAATACTGATGCACTCTACAAGAAGGGACAGCGCAGGCTGTTCCTGCAGAGGAGACTCAGGTCTTTTGGTGTACAAGGGGCGCTGCTGAAGTCATTCTATGACACGGTGGTGGCATCAGCCATCACTTTTGGAGTGGTCTGCTGGGGCAGTGGCATTACTGCAGCCGATAGGAAGAGACTGAACAAACTGATTAAGAAAGCTAGCTCTGTCCTGGGGCAGCGCCTTGATCCGATGGAGGAGATAGGAGAGAGAAGGACGGTGGCTAAACTGTCATCTCTGCTGGAGTCCGAGTTCCACCCTATGCAGGACATACTGAATGCACTGAGGAGCTCATTTAGCAGCAGACTACATCATCCCAGGTGCACAACCGAGAGGTTTCGTAGGTCCTTCCTACCAACGGCTGTCAGACTGTACAACCTAAGCAGGGCTGCTCGCAGAGATAGCAAAAAGACGTAACAAACTAATAGTTTTTTTGAATGCAAAAGATGCAATAGACTTACACAATGGTCCCCTCCGGCATACAACTAGGAACTTACCGGTCGCTATGGAGGGTGAGAATATGTATGGGCACATAATCATACCATGTAGGATAACTAAGTAGACGGTTATGCTGTTTCATTCCATCTAGCAACAATGCTCTGCACTGTGTGTGTTTATATATTTACATATTTATTCCATCTAGCTACAATGCTCAGCACTGGGTGTGTTTATATATTTATATATCTACATATTATTCCATCTAGCTACATTGTTCCGCACTGTGTGTGTTTATATACTTGCATATTTATTCCACCTAGCTGCAATGCTCCGTACTGTGGGTGTTTATATATTTACATATTTATTCCATCTAGCTACAATGCTCTGCACTGTGTGTTCATATATTCATATATTTATTCCATCCAGCTACAATGCTCTGCACTGTGTGTCTGTGTGTGTGTGTATATATATATATTTTATAGTAATACGTACATATGTATATTAGCTGCTCTTGCTTGCTTGTTTTTTTTTTATTGTTGCTCTGAGTGTTGCTATCCCTGTGCTGTTGCAATCCTGGAATTTCCCCGTTGTGGGACTAATAAAGGCTTATCTTATCTTATCTTATCTTATTTTCCAAAATGACTGCAATTTGTGGGCATGGTTGGGACATCAGATCCGAACCCAGTCCAGCAATGTGAGTCTGGATTCCCTCATCCTGTGCTTCTTGTCAAACCTTTGCTTCATCCATTGTTGTTGTTCAACCACCTTCCCTCTAGGTGAGGGCATCTCCAGTGGTGTAGCAGCCGCTGGGGGGCGTAGTCGGTCTAGGGGAAGACTCATCTTGCCTCCCAGCATCAGTAATGCCAGGTAGCTGCCTGTCATGGCATGAGATGTTGCTCTATAATGTAGTGGGGTGGTCTCTAGTGTGGCTGAAAATGGGAGCCCATCCTCTAGACGTGTCCTGAGACCGTTTTTGAGAGTATGGTTGACTCTCTCCACCCCCCATTCGCCTGAGGGTGGTAGAAGGCGGTTTTTATACTGTATGTTTGATGCCCCTTTCTTTCATGAAGGCCTCAATATCCACTGAGGTGAACTGCGGTCTGTTGTCCATTGTGATTGCGTCTGGCACACCCCAGCAGGCTAAAAGGGAGGTGAGGAAGTCGGTGACTACGTCGGTGGTGACTGAGCCGGCGGGCCACACCTCGGGCGATTTTGAGTGGAGGTTGTAGGCCACTAATAGAAAGTGTAGGTGCTGGGCGCCGCTAAGCAGTTTGCCACATATGTCCAATTGGACGTGTTTCCACGGGGCTGATGGCCATGGCAGGGGTTGCAGGGGTGGAGGTGGTGGCAACCCAGGTTTCCCACTGGCCAGGCAGGGCGTACAGTCTTTCACAATGACCTCCATGTCCTTGTCGATCCCTGGCCACCATACCGAGCCTCTACACTGTTGTTTAACCCTGATAATGCCAAGGTAACCCTCATGTAGCATGGTCAGGATGCGGCCTTTAATTGCCTCCAGGATCACTGCGCAGTGCCCCCTTGACACGCAGACGTTGTTCCAGCATGATAAATCGTCCCTAACTCTGTGGAAGGGTGCCAGTTCCCCTGGCACCTTGGCCAGCCAGCCCTTGCAAATAAATGTGCACAGCTGGGTCAGTGTCAGGTCCTGTTCAGATGCCCGGAGGCGTGCTGGCCAGATCATAGCCGATCCCTCACACCCTGGTCACGTACTGTTTGCCCCTCTCCCCTCAGGTAGAAGACTTCGGTCCATCCAGACTAAAACCTCCCGTCACATGAACAGCTTCTTCCCCTCTGCCATCAGACTGCTGAACACTAAGTGACTTATTGACTCTCGTGCACCATGTACAGCAGCTCAACCAGACTCATGTCAATCATCACTGTTTTCTTCCTGCATTACCGACTGCACTATATGGTTCTCCACATTATCTGCTGCTCGCTAATATATTTAAACTGCTGACAAGTATTACTCACTCTTATTCTACACTTTATTGCATGTATAGTTTATTTCTTTTATTTTATCATGTTTAATGTTGCAGCATTGCACCGAGACAAATTCCTAGTTTGTGTACTACATGAACAATGGCAATAAATCTGATTCTGATTCTGATTCTGATTCTGATTCTGATGTTCCCTGGAGCTCTTGTAGGGAGATAGCATTTTGGAGTGGCCCATGTAGCATGTGAAGTAGTTCTGGCTCCAGGGGGTCTCGGCCGCCATTTAGAGTGGGGTTAGGTGTTGCCTGGGACAGGAGGTCTACCACCACATTTTCTCTGCCCGGTGTGAACTGAGTGTTAAAGTTGTATGCCTGTAGTCTTTCTGTCCACCTGTAGATGCGCAGGGGTCTGTGTCCCGTCCCCAATGTCTTTAGCAGTGCCGTGAGGGCTCTGTGGTCTGTTCGCAGCGTGAAGCATCATCCATATAGGTACATGTGCCAGCGTTTGCACACCCAAACGCACACCAGTGCCTCCCTCATTCCCACAGAGTACTTCTGCTTGGTTGAGGTGAGCGACCTCGAGGCAAATGCCACTGGGCGCTTGGTTCCTTCTTGCAGTTGTGATAAAACAGCTCCCACTGCTGTGTTGGAAGCATTACACGTCATGAACTTGGGGTTTTGTGGGTTGAAGTAGGCGAGTACTAGTGGGGAGGTGAGCTGTGTCTGTAATTCACTGACGGCGGCAGAGCTCGCCAGGGTCCATACCCAGGTTGCATCCTGCTTCCAGAGGGCACGTAGTGGGTCTATCATCTCTTAGGCCTTTTCCACCAAGCTGGTTCCAGTGCTTAACTGGAGCCAGAGCCTGACTTGGCACCAGTTCTTTGTTTTTCAACCACCTAAGCACTAGCCCCAGGTTCTCAAAAGTGATGCTAAGCTGGCCCCAACTCGTTGCTGGGCCAGAGCTGTGAACCAGTTAATGTTTACTTCCACTGCCGTAGGCGTGGTTAACTGACCAGCTGAAAAGTGGTAAATGGTAAATGGTATTCATTTATATTGCGCTTTTTCTCATCGCTAGATGACCAAAGTGCTATACAGATCCTACTATCCACCCATTCACACACACATTTACACACTGATGGCGGAAGAACTGCCATACACAGGCGCTGGCCTGACTCACCAGGAACAACAGTGGTTAAACGATGGTGTAGAGGCACAGTATGGTGGCCAGGGATTGACAAGTGCTTCAAAACATTACTGACTGCCATGTTGCATTCCAAACAGCAGAGCAAGCATGATGGATTCCAAAACCAAGCAGATTTGGAGCGAAGAGGAGACACATTTCCTGGCTCTATGGACATCAGCAGAAGTACAAGATAAACTGGATGGGACCACTCAGACAAAGCCCATTTTTGAGCAAATATAGAGGGAAAGGGCTGCCGCAGGTTACGACCGGACCATCAACCAGCTGCTAAATAAATTGAAGAAGCTCAAGAAAGAATTCAGAGACCATAAAAGAGATCTTGAATGTAGCAGCAATGGGAGACCCCGAAAGAATCCCCATTTTTATATGATGAACTCTGTTTTTGGGAATAGGCCAGCCAACCAAATAACCTGGGCATTGAACTCGGCTACGGCTTCAGCCACTGCCATGGATGAGTCCGTTGTACAAACTGCTGGAAACACTACTGGTAAGTGTATTGTCTTTAAAATGCCAAAAGTTCACATATATATATATACTGCTCAAAAAAAATAAAGGAAACACTTTGAAAACACATCAGATTTTAATGGGAAAAAATAAGCTGGATATCGAAATTGTGGCAGGCTAGTCCAGTTTACTCAGATTAAAAAGTGTTCCTTTAATCTGAGTAAACTGGACTAGCCTGCCACAATTTCGATATCCAGCTTATTTTTTCCCATTAAAATCTGATGTGTTTTCAAAGTGTTTCCTTTATTTTTTTGAGCAGTATATGTGTGTGTGTGTGTGTGTGTGTGCTTTTATACTGAAATGTAACGGCCAAAGTGCGGATATTTTTTACTCACTCTTGTGCCTACAGTCTTTTCCGTTAGCTATGCTTACAAGCTAACAGTGTGCTTTAACCATAACCAAATGTTTTTCCTCACCATAAAGAAATGCTCGTTTGAGAAAATTAGAACAAAAATCTTAGCGTCTTGCAGAATACTTTGTTAGATATCCATTGCAAAATACAGTTTTTGTTTTGTATCAATGCTGTTTATTGTTGTCCCAAATGATGCTAGTGACGTCGCCATTTATCTTGAAAATGCTTGTTTGAGAAAATGAGAACAAAAACCTTAGCATCTTACAGAATGCTTTTTTTTTTATAAAGAAATCCTGAAAATACGCAGTTTTTTTGTGGTATCAATACTGTGTGTGAATGGGTGCCTTGCATTGTGTATATGGGAGATTTTTCTCCCAATGACGCTAGTAATGTTGTCATTTTTACTCTTTTGGTTATATTTCCATAATCCTGGGCCATTTTGATTTTGATTTCAGTCATGTGTTTAATCGTGTGCTCTGTAACCGTGTTTTATCTAATCCTTCTCTTACTTTATTGCACAGTAGCCTGGTGGAGCACCCACAGTTTTGTTGTACTGTACAACTGTACAATGACAATAAAGCCTATTATATTCCTATTCTTCTATTCTATAATCAGACATGTACGCTTTGGTAATATTGATAGCGAATAAAATTGCATTCTATGTCTGCACATTTCTTAATGGAAGGCTTAAGTTGTACACTGCATGAACTAAAACACTTTTTTTGTATTTACAGATTTATCACTCCTGGTTGATGAGGGAGAACCACCCAGACCTGTGGTGTCCAGCTCACCTTCACCACCACCAAGCTTGTCCTCCTCCTGCTCTTCCTATTCTCATCAGACCAGATTAGGTAATATATGTTCCGATCATGACCCATTCACACAAAGGAGGGAGTGAAATAAACCAATTATACACTTGAATTGAATGTTGTGATGCCACTAACAGTAAATGGATGTTGAATAGATACATTAAGTCTTGGATTGACGATTCCTACATTTTTCAGTGTGTGGTTATTTTATATTGCTTCATATTTTTGTACTTTAAAACAGGAAAACGGAAGCTGGACACAAACACGGACCTTCTTCTTGACTAGCTGAAGACGTCAGATGAGAGACACCACAAGCAGAACAGGAGGGATGAGCAGCTGACCTCTGCTTTGCTGCAAAGCATCCAGAGGATGGAGGACAGGACCAACACCCTTGCTGGACTGATGGGACATGTGTCTGTGCTTGAGGGACTGCAAAAAAAGTAACTGTAGCAGCATTGATATTTTTGGTTGTGTGTACATAATATTTTCATATGTAGCAGTCTTAAGTTTTTGCACATTTTGTAAATAAAAGCTTTCTTTCCTTAAGTGTTTTCTTCTGCTTCCACATTAAGTAATTGTTTTCCTCACACCAAACATATGCATGACATGTCAAGCTATTTAGGATAAACAATGCAAATCACTATAACATTATAGTGGTGGGAAGTGAAAGTCCAAGTATTGAATTACTGCAGTTAAGTTAATTTTTTTTAGGCATTTGAAAATATATCAGGTATTTGTGGACTTTACTCACATATTTTTGACAACTTTTTTCACATTTTCTAAAGAACAAGCCACAACAAACTTTTAATCTATGCACTTTTTCTGCGGAAAATGTTCCAAGTTGCCAGCTTCAAAAATGATAAATAATGAGTTTATATTCTTTTGACAACACATGACATTCTGTTAGCTCTGGACAATATCATTTCTGGGGAAAGTACTATTAACTTGTACACTTTACAGTGTGTCTCTTGTTACCCCTACATGAATAAACACTTGAATCAGTACTTTAACCAGAATAGATGACATACAAGTACAGAAGGGTATATCTTTAATAACTCTGTAAATGTGCCTATAAAATATATACATACACCATAAATACTTCAAAACAGAGTACACTGAGGACCGATTGTCAGCTGATTTTTTTTTATTCATTAATGCTTTTGCACTATTTCACATATGTTATATTTTGTAAATGATATGGCAGACACTAAACAGGTTATTGCTCCCTACTGTTAAAGTACTCCATTAAAGCTGTCCTAATGTCATTCCCTTTTATGTTGGCATGGTCAGGTAGTGGTTGGACTGGAGGCTGACTGTGATCATGTGTGTCTGGGAGTCCAAAGTTGTCACCATGTTCCTCACAAATATTTTCAAGTATGCAGCAGGTGAGCACCATTATCTTGCTCAGCTCCAGTTTTCAGTCATTCCTTGTAAGAAGGGACCTCCATCATCCTTTCAAGCCGCCGAAAGCCATTTCCACATCTGAACGTGCACAGCTCATTCGGTAGTTGTAGTTACGTTGTTCAGGGGTAAGTGCCTGTGTCCGAAAAGGGTTTCATCAGCTACTTCTGCATGGGTTAGGCTGGATAGTGAAATCCAGTGTCATGCCAAAAAATGATCACCCTCTACAGGAGCCAGGTGCACCCTCTTGTTAAAGGTGTATTGCCTGGTCTCAGTTCACCTACATGTCTAAATGTTTTGAGGTTTTATCGCATCTGAAAAATTATAGTGTTGGCCAAAGTGTTTGCAGTCTGGATAACAACATATAGAATTTATGAGACTGCAATTGATTCCAATATTTATATGCAAAAACCTCACTGTTGTTTAGAAGCTACATAGAATATATACATCATCTACATGTATTATATCCAGTAAATCTATGCATTTTTCCACGTAACCTTGTGACTGCATTATTTTAATTGCTTTTAATCCTAGATCAAGTTTGTTTCGGGTTCAAAATGCATCATAAGTGTTAAATATATCTTATTATACCTAATTCAGTACTGTTTACCTGTTGAAATATACGTATATTTTACGGCTAATATAACCCCATAACAACAACATGGCACCTAGCAATCATTTTTTGGCAGCTGATCACTTTTTGGCAGACACTGGAACAATGGACCTGGACGCCTCCCACTTGAGGTGTTTCAGGCACGTCCCACTGGGAGGAGACCCCAGGGCAGACCCAGGACTCGGTGGAGAGACTATGTCTCCCAGCTGGTCTGGGAACGCCTTGGTATCCCCTCTGAAGAGCTGGAGCAGGTGGTTGGGGAGAGGGAAGTCTTCTAACTAACTAACTAACTAACCTGCACTTATATAGCGCTTTTCTAGTCACAAAGACCACTCAAAGCGCTTTCACTAATACTAACCCTCTATTCTAAGGGCCTATAGGAAACAGATATCTAGGGACAATTTAGAACAGCCAATTAACCTAACATGCATGTCTTTGGATTGTGGGAGGAAACCGGAGCCCCCGGAGTAAACCCACGCAGCACAGGGAGAACATGCAAACTCCACACAGAAAGGTTCCAACCCCTGCCAACCTGGGGATTCGAACCAGGAACCTTCTAGCTGTAAGGCAACAGTGCTAACCACTGCACCACCGTGCTGCTTCTCTGCTTGAACTGCTGCCTCCGCGACCCGGACCTCCGGAAAAGCGGTAGAAGATGGATGGATGGATGGATGGAACAATGGAGTCCCACCAGTATCGTGACCGTGGATGTGCCCAGGTAACAGGTGACCTCCACCTCATAATGCGCCGTAACATCACCTATTACAGAACTGACATAAATATTACGTTTAAAATTGTAGTCAGTGCTAGTTAGTTGAGCTACAGACTTGAGCTAACAATGGCTGATATTGATAATTACCTGTCTTCTTAAACGTAGCCACCATTCTTGGTGATTAAGAATAAAACTGTTTTTGGATGGTAATACAGGTTTAAAATAATAAAAGCAGCACTCCCGAAGAGACAACGAGCTCCTCCATGTTGACAAGTTAGCGCTTCTTCTTCGCCTCCTCCTTTACCTTCTTCTTCTGTGGTGTTCTGTGGGGTTGTGTAAAGACGCTTTACACTACATAATGATGTAGCCTTGACGTAATCCCCGACTAGCTCCATGTCGGTTGAAAACCAACTGGTTCTTACGAGGCAGAACAGCTGAACCAGTTTACCCTTTGAGTGTGAGATTCTGCGTGCCCCTAGTGGCAGAGCACGGCACTGCGCCTGTCAACTGATTTTACTTTCCTAAACTGTTCAACTTTACTGAGGATTTGTACTGATCATGTCAGTTCACAAGGTGGCAGGCACACGTTGGAGGACTCATGGATGACACGTAATACACCAGAGAAGAACTGAGAAGAAGAAATCCTCCTTCTTCTTTGTTGTCTTGGAGAATACAGCACAAGACGGACGCGGATCGTCATTGTGGACATTCGCGATCGCCCACGGACGAGGAAATGCGGAAGATTTGGTCCCAAATTTGCCAACTATGATTCTAAAAAGAGATTATTTTGCTTATGAAAGTAGATGTTTACATGTTCTTATAACACAGGGAGCATGAGGCTCGTTGAATTCACTTGCCGGTACCCAGAGCGCCATGTGACTGGAGGACAATCGGCGGTTGTATGTCATCAATATAAGATAAATTGCCCCAGAATAAAAGTGAAATTATGGTGGAATAATCAATAACAGTTTCTGGATGTAGGACAGAAAGCTAAAATGACAGGGAAAAGACAAAATAACCACTAGAATGCCGCTAAAGGGCACCGCTTTGCCAGAGGTAAGTGAAGAATGTCTTTGTTTGTTTGTATGCAAATTAGATGCATAAATTCACTCCTATCTGAAACTTTGGATCATATTCCACATGTTTCTAATTGACAGTAAGCCATTATCTCCTACCACTTTAAAGTTATACCTGACATGGTTGCTTGACCCAGGAGACAGACACTGACACGAATAGAGTGATTACACAATTATTTATTAACCCAGTGAAGTTAGTGTGTGTGTGGATGTGTGGATGAGTGCGATGCTGACAGACAGCTGGAGCTGAGCGAGTCTCGCTGCGACCTGGCAACCCTGGAAACACACAAGCACAAGGGATTAATGCAGCTCGCAGCAACGGGAGATTGTGATTTGTGCTGCTTACTTGCAGGTGCCGCTGTGAGACTTCTGTCCGCTCCGTGACTTGATATGGCTGGGTAAGCGTGGAGCTTGGCGCTGTGAAGGTGAGGAGGAGATCCGAGGAGGAGAAGCCCCGTTGTCAGGGGAGATGGGTCCGCCGCCAGGGAGGTCCACCTGTGCACAGGGGAAGTTACTTTGACAAGGTAAGGTTTGCTGATGCTTACGTGACGTGGCTTGGCGAAGATGCTTTGTAGTAGCTCTGGCTTGAGGTCGTGTCCTTGACGCGTCGCGTGGCGAAGACGACAGATGACTCCGTGCAAAGCAGTCAGTGACACCGGCTTTTAAAGCCTGCTGGTTATTGGTGGCAGGTGTGTGCGCAGCTGGAGCTGATGACGGCCCAGCGGCCGCCATGACAATACCCTTGGAAAGTTCTGACATATGATATGACTAGTTTCTTGAAAAAAATCTTTACCACTGTTGACCTCTAGGGGTTATGTCGCAGTTTGGCGGCAGTCACGCTCAAACGGTTAACCACCGGCACAAGCACCGGAACCAAACTAGCACTAGTTCTTTTTTGGTCGAAAAGGCCTATCTGAGTACTGAGGATAAAACGCCCACAAAAATTCACCATGCCTAAGAAGAATGAAAGCTGCGCGGGGCATGATGGTTTAGGCAGCTGCAGTATCACCTCGACGTTCGAGTGCAGGGGACTCTGACCCTCGGCAGACAGGCGGAAACCCACGAACTCGACAGTCGTTGCTCCAAAGATGCATTTCTCCCCATTGAGTATGAGGCCTTGTTTTGCTAGTACCTCCATGACTTTATCAAGGTGGGTGTGGTGGGAGGCCGCTGTTGCGCCATGCACCATGGTGTCATCCAAGTACATCACCACCCCTGGGAGACCGGCGAAGATGGTAACCATGATCTTTTGAAAACAGCTCGTGGTAGAGCTAAGGCCAAAGGGCATGCGGGTGTACCTGAATACACCCATGCGGGAGATGAAGCCTGCCAGGTTGCGGCTGTCTGGGTGAAGGGGAATCTGTAGGTAGCCTTGACGGAGGTCTAGTTTGGAAAAAACCTTCGAGCCGTGGAACACTGCTGTCAGCTCCTCTGTTGTGGCCAGGGGATATTTGTCGGGGTCACTGCTTTGTTTACCATTCTGAGGTTGATACACAGTTGTAGGCTGCCCGTCTTCTTCTTTGCTACCACCAGGTTTGAGATCAAGAGAGATGCATTGATCCGCTTGATAATGCCAGTGTCCAACAGCTTCTGCAACTCTGTCATGACGTCATCCCAAGTGCAAGGGGTAGCTGGCGCAGAGGCTGAGCTTTCGGGGACATCATCCTGTCAATGAGTGGTCAGTGGTTGAAAGAGGTGAGGCAGCCCAGCCCCGTGAAAAGCGTTGGCAAGTGGTGTTGCCAGGATGATGTGACCGCCAGAACGGTGGCACCCATTGGGTCAGTGATGGAGAAACCCAGCTTGCTGATCAGGTCGATGCCCATCAGGTCGGCCCCCTGGCACATCACTTGCAAGGTGTACGATAGAACGGTACTGGGGCCATACCGCACAGAAAAACTGACCATCCCTACTATAACGATTCTGGTGTGGCCATAACCGAATAAGTCCTCCGCATCAGCTGCAATGGTTTTCCGAAGAAACAGCTTCCTGACCATAGACATGCTCAGAAGGGCTCTCGAGGCCCCCGTGTCCAGCAGCAGCGCCGTCCAGTTCCACCATGCACCACCTAAATGACAAGTAATTGGTGCCAATTGAATGAACGGTAGCTGAGCCTGGTGAGTGGGCCGTTGAGTCCATGCAGATTGAGAGACAGACCCTGGCAAAATGATTTAGTTTCCTGCAGCGGTAGCATTTCACCCCTCTGGCTCGGCAGGCGAGTGACTGAGTCTGATGTTTAGATGAACCACAACCACTGCAGTGTGGGCGGTCACTTTCATTGTAACATTTCCTACCCTTTTTCTTTTGGTTGCAGCGGGGAGGTGTGGGGCCGGAGTGCTGGACAGTGACAGTGGCGACCTGTATTTGCGGGGTCGGGAAAGGCACTTGTTGGCTAGGCAGCGTTAGCTGTGATAATAGCTCAGTCCTCTGCCCCCATCTGGGATGCCTATTTCACAGTCTTGTCCAGTCTTAGCTTGCCCGCTGTTGAAAACAGCCTGCACCGTAGCCTCCTGTTGTTAGTACTCTCCGCTAGCTTATCGCATACTATCGCTTCCATCCTCTCTCTGAAATCACAGGTACTTGCTAGCTCCTGGAGGTCTGTTACATAATGCTGGACCGACTCACCCTCACTCTGGCGGCACCAGAAGAAGATCGTTCTCCGTGCTGTTACGTTGTTATAGGCAGTGTAAAACATGTCCATCGCAAAATTTTGCAAATGTACAAGAAAAAGGTCACAAATTTATGAGGAAAAAATCTGAAAAACTTACACATTAACAAAAAGGTAGTTTTACAATAAAATAAATTTATGAGGAAAACTTTGCACATTTACAGTAAAAAAAAAAAAGTTTAAAATTTATGAGAAAGTTTCAGATTTTCAAGAAAATTGTATCAAATTTATGAGGAAAAAAGTCACAAGGAAATTGCAAATTTTTAAGAAAATATGTTGAAAATAGGTAAATAGGTAAAGTCCATGTGGGCAAACACAGATGGGGCCAACATGGAACCCGCAGACAAACCCACCAGGGACCCATAAGGCAGAGATTATTGTCTTTACACCACTGGACCAGTTGGCTCACCTCATTTCTGTAGTTGGCCTCTTCATTGTTTGTAATCAGGCCCACCATCATCATGTCATCTGCAAATTTAATGATGTGGTTGGTGCTGTAGGCTGGTATGCAGTCATGGGTCAGCATGGTGAAGAGCAGCGGGCTGAGCACACACCCTTGTGGGGCCCCTTTGCTCAGTGTGATGGTCTTGGAGGTGTTGCAGCTGACCCGCACGCTCTGTGGCTTCCTTATGAGAAAGTCCAGCACCCAGTTACAGAGAGAGGTTTTGAGTCCCAAGTGTGAAAAAGAAAAAATTATGCACAACTACTCCACTGGGTTTTAGACTGGCCGGATCATTTCTGTCATGATCTCCCCATGCGCTTTTAGGCAGTGCACAGAGGAAAGGAGAAAACCCACTCGCAGGAGTATGTTGTGTGTTTTTTATTAACAGTTGGTGAATAAACAGTTCAGGATAACAGTTGCGTTACTCAGGAAATACAGGGAAGTTCTCCAGGATGCTCTACAGACAAGGTGGGAATAAAACTGGGAAAATGTCCTTAAACGCAACAGGCAGAACTGAAGCAGGAGACAGGCAGGGGGAAGCCCAGGAAAAGTACCTCCAGGCGGAGCTGGACGGCAGGGGCGAAGCAGTTAATACTCACACAGGCTGGAGCAGTCCAAGTCGGTCCGAGAAATGATCCTGGCGAAACAATGTCAACAGTGAGAGTAGACAAACGCCACCCAGAGTGATGCAGTACCTAGAGACTGGCAGGGCATCTAGTCATGAGCAACAGGACACTAACACTGAGTAGAGTCTGACAGTGTTGGACAACAGTGTGGGACAATGATCCGGAAATCTCTTCCAGCAGATACAGGGCTTAAGTAGTGCCAAACCTAATGAGGAAAGAGATTGCTGGTGTGTGTAATGAGAGTGAGTATGGGAATGAGTGGGCATTACTGAGTGGAAACAGCTGTGTGAATGGACATCTGTGAGCATGTGAGTGAGGGTGAGTGGGAGTGTGTATATGTGCAAGAATGTGCCATCCATCCATCCATCCATCCATCTTCTACCGCTTTTCTGGAGGTCCGGGTCGCGGAGGCAGCAGTTCAAGCAGAGAAGCCTAGACTTCCCTCTCCCCAGCCACCTGCTCCAGCTCTTCAGAGAGGATACCAAGGCGTTCCCAGACCAGCTAGGAGACATAGTCTCTCGACCGAGTCCTGGGTCTGCACCAGGGTCTCCCCCCAGTGGGACGTGCCTGAAACACCTCAAGTGGGAGGCGTCCAGGAGGCATCCTAATCAGATGCCCATACCACCTCAACTGACTCCTTTCAATGTGGAGGAGCAGCGGTTCTACTCTGAACCTCTCCCGGATGACTGAGCTCCTCACCCTATCTCTGAGGGTGAGTCCAGCAATCCTACGGAGAAAGCTCATTTCAGCCGCTTGTATCCACAATCTTGTTCTTTCGGTCATTACCCAAAGCTTGTGACCATAGGTGAGAGTAGGAACGTAGATTGACTGGTAAGTCGACAGCTTTGCCTTAGAACTAAGCTCCCTCTTCACCACAGCAAACCTGTACAATGTCCACATCACTGCAGATGCTGCTCCAATCTGTCTGTCAATCTCTCGCTCCATTTTCCCCTCACTCGTAAACAAGACCCCAAGATACTTAAACTCCTCCACTTGGGGCAGGAGCCTGTCCCCAACCCAACCCACCTTATCGTGTCCCCACGATAAGGTGACCATCCCCCTCATGGATCGTCACCTTATCGTGGTGGGGGGGTTTGTGTGCCCCAGTGATCCCAGGAGCTATGTTGTCCGGGGCAATTTGCCTTTGATAGGGTCACCCAAGACAAACTGGTCCTGGGTGAAGGGCCAGACTAAGAACGATCCAACAGACTCTCATGATAAATTCTATATCAAGGATTCAGTGTACCCCGCCCGGTATGGGGTTACCGGGGCCCCACCCTGGAGCCAGGCCTGGGGGAGGGGCTTGATGGCTAGCGTCTGGTGGCCGGGTTTCCATCCATGGGACCCGGCCGGGCTCAGCCCGAAGGAGTTATATGGGTCTGCCCTCCAGTGGGCTCACCACCTGCAGGAGGGATCATGGGGGTCTGGTGCTATGTGGATTAGGTGGCGGTCAAAGGCGGAGACCTTGGCGGACTGATCCCAAGCTTTCTAAAGTGGCTTTTGGCAAGAATGTGCATGAGAGGAAATTTAAGTATGTGTGTGTGTGCATGCGTGAGAGTGAAATCCACTAATGAGGCACAGCTGATACCACAGACAGGAGGGGGAGGTGTGGCTGAGCTGTCAAGGAGCTGAGCGGAACCCAGAAGCTCCCTAAGAGCACCTGATGGAAAATAAGGCATAAAAATACACAAAAGAGTGAACAGCCACCCCATCACAGAACTGAGCTAGAACATCAAGCCCAGCTTATGACATGTACAAAGGGTACTTACGCACAAAAACATGGCGTATGCCCTTTTCCATGGAAAATTTCAGATGTATCAAAAATGAAATGACCGTGGAAATATGTGCAGCCCCACGCCAACTTCATGGCTGGCGTACATACATTGCTACTGTTATTAACCCATTGGTGACACTTAGAGATGATGTTGAGAGACTGACAATGACGTGGAAATTATTGTACACACCAGAGACACATGATGAACAAACATCCAAGTGTGCACAATTAGATGTGTACAAAGAAGTGCAGAAAATGCCTCTAACAACAATGGCATTAGCATTATTAAATTTCCCAGAGGGAGTCATCCCAAAGGGATTAATAAAGTTAAGTCTAAGTCTAAGTCTATTAGAGGATATTGCAAATTGAGCAGTGAGAAGAGAAAAGGTATTTAGAGACAGAGAAGATTTTCTGGCTCAGGATGATGACTGGCTTGTCAGTTGGTTTAGGTTTCCATGGGCAGTCCTTGTGGAACTGTGCTCAGAGCTACGGCTGCTCTTGGAGCACAACATGGCGAGAAACCATGAGCTGCCCGTCCCAGTGCAGGTGCTGACAACACTGGGGTTCCTGGCAACAGGGGCATTCCAGAGGGACCTGGCAGACCAATCAGGAATTTCCCAGTCGATCCTGGGCCGAGCTATGCCAGCTGTGTGGGATGGCATTATCCAGCTGTCACCCAGGTACATCATATTCCCATACAATGCAACTGAACAAGCCAACATCAAAATGCAATTTTGAAAGAGCCGATTTTCCTAATGATTCTAATGAACAGCATTGCTGAGAACAAACTACAAGCTGGCTCTGTGCAGATGGGTGACTTCTTGTGAGTAAATTCAATTCCCAGTTGGGCGCATGCGCACGCAGCGACCGGCAGCGGGTGAAAAAAGTTTGACGTCTTTGTCTATGTTTTTATGCACTTTAATGTGTTTTAACGTAATTCTCTGTGCTATTTTTTTGTCCTTGAATGTTTGTGGATTATATAACAAAGAGCTCCCTGGTTCCATCAGTATGGATTTCCTTCTTGTTTTTGCACTGTCGTTTCTTTCTTACCGGCTCTTTGTCTTGGAGGTAAGCGTGATCGCGATCACACCGGGTAGGACGCAGTATTCCACAGACATGTTACTGCATTTAAAAATGGATAATGCAGCATCTGTGTTTGAGTCCGTGCCACAACTACCGGACTTTATTTTAAGAGACTTTCATGGACACAGCAATGAAAAGAGAGACAAGAGGAGGAAACGCGAAAAGTGTGGAGGCGTAAGATTAAACCTGAGGAGGCGTCAGCTTAACCACATTCCTCTTCCTTCCATTATTATGGGGAACGTACAATCCCTGAGAAATAAAGTGGATGAAATTCAAGGAAATGTACGATATCAGAAGGATTTCAAGAACTGCTGTGTCATGGCTTACACGGAGACACGGCTTACGGCACATGACCGAGACCCGGACCTGTGTATTGACGGCTTTGGAGCCCCACTTCGCTTGGATCGGCAGGAAGAGGTAATGGGGAAACATCAGGGGGTGGTGTATGTTTATATATTAATAAACAGTACTGTACATCTGTCACGGTCAGAGAGCGCATCTGTACATCAGATGTGGAGCTTCTGTCCGTGTCACTACGCCCTTTTTATCTGCCCCACGAGTTCCCCTTAACTTTTCGTAACGACTGTGTACATTCACCCGAGAGCAGATGCTGCCTCCGCCTCCAGCACCATCTTTGATGTGGTACAGCAGTTGCAGTCAATTTCCCCAGAGGCTCCAAATTTTATCCTTGGGGATTTTAACCATGTGTCTCTAAAGAAGACACTTAAAAACTACGGCTCCATAGAGAGGGCCTATAAATCTCTTCCCCTTCCTCCTTTAGGATCCTCAGATCACAACTGTGTACATTTGCTGCCCACATATAAAACTGCTCTCAGAAGAGACAAGGCAAAGACAAGAGACATAAACGTGTGGACAGAGGATTCAGTGCACTGCCTCCAGGAATGCTTTAACTGTACGGACTGGGAGGTGTTCACGCTCACCTGTGGAGAAGATTTGGACTCTTTAGTGGACATAACATGCTCATACATGGCTTTCTGCAGGGACATGATCGTTCCACGTAAACGTGTCAAAATATATCCCAACAATAAGCCAAGGGTCACTAAATCAGTTAAATCCTGCTTACAGAGGAAAGCACTTCCCTTTAAACAGGGGGTTGTTTCTGAGTTGCAGGTTGCCACAAAAGAGCTGAAGTCCAAAATTTTAAGAGCGAAACAGAATTATAAATCAGAATTGGAAAGCAAGATGGCAACAAAGAAGCTTGGTTCAGCCTGGGCTAGTATGAAAACTATTGCAGGCCTTTAGAGCAAAGAGCGCAGTAATTGTGTGTTACGTGTGGCCCTCGCGAGCCACACAGAGAGAGCCGAGGGCGAGCCAGTGAGTTGTGATGTTTTATTTATAATAAGGGATAAGGGATAAGGAACACGGCCTTGTAAACCAAAAGCACAGATACTCATACAGGGTAACACTCACGAGTAGTACAACAAAGGAGTAGAGAGCTGGCACCGGGCATAGGGGTTCCAAGGCATAAATACTCACAGCGGGTAACACTCACAAGAATGCTGCAAGACGAGTAGAGAGCTGGCACCGGGCATAGGGGTTCCAGCCTTCACAGTGCTAAAGTCGCAGCCCCGAACGATCGGAGCTGCTCCTTTTTATCCTCATTAGCAGCGCCTCAGCTGATGAGGATTAATTGGGCCCCAGCCGTCCCGTAACACTGACAGCTGGGAGCCCGCTGAGACGCTGTCAAATGAGAGACAGAGATAAGGAGGGATATGGTCTGAGCGCCGGATGACCCGGCGTCTCATCCCATGGTGACATTGTGTGTGTTTTAGATGGTTTTAACTCAGACTCAGAGCTGGCTAATGCTCTTAATTGTTTTTATGGTTGTTTTGATTCCTTTGCTTTTAGCACAGAAACCCAAGACTTGAAACAGGAACTCAAAGACAATCAGCACTTTAATATTGAGGTGCAGGATGTTAAAAGGGTGTTGTGTGCTGTAAAAGTGAACAAAAGTCAGGGCCCTGATAATATACACTACCGTTCAAAAGTTTGGGGTCACTTAGAAATTTCCTTATTTTTGAAAGAAAAGCACTTTTTTTCAATGAAGATAACTTTAAACTAAACAGAAATACACTCTATACATTGCTAATGTGGTAAATGACTATTCTAGCTGCAAATGTCTGGTTTTTGGTGCAATATTTACATAGGTGTATAGAGGCCCATTTCCAGTAACTATCACTCCAGTGTTCTAATGGTACAATGTGTTTGCTCATTGCGTCAGAAGGCTAATGGATGATTAGAAAACCCTTGAAACCATATTAGGTCTGCAATGCTGTAATTGCTGCAAATGGAGGATTCTTTGACGAAAGCAAAGTTTGAAGGAAAAAATTATTATTTCAAATACAAATCATTATTTCTAACCTTGTCAATGTCTTGACTATATTTTATATTCATTTTACAACTCATGGTGGTAAATAAGTGTGACTTTTCATGGAAAACACAAAATAATTGTCTGGGTGACCCCAAACTTTTGAACGGTAGTGTATGTGGGTGCTTGGTAAAGTCCTGTGCACATGAACTGAGTCCTGTGTTTCACTACATTTTTAATAAGTCCTTACAGACACAACATGTGACTAAGATCTGGAAAGATGCTGTGGTTGTCCCCGTTCCAAAATTCAGCTGTCCGAAACTGTAAATGATTTTAGACCAGTTGCCTTGACTTCAATTTTAATGAAAATTTTTGAAAAACTGGTCAGATTTGAGGTCCTAAAGCAGACTGAACCTGCATTGGATCCTCTGCAGTTTGTCTATAGACCTCACAGAGGAGTGGAGGATGCCACTGTCACTCTGTTTAACATGCTTTTTAAACATCTGGATTTTAATGGGACACATGCCAGGCTTTTATTTGTGGACTTTTCTTCTGCTTTTAATGCAATCCAACCTCATATTTTAGTTGAAAGGCTCCTGCAACAAATTGACTTGAGTAATAATCTGGTGGGTTGGATTCTGGATTTCTTAACCAACAAGACCAAAAGTGATCTTCTACTGGCTCTCCTCAGGGGTGTGTGTTGTCACCACTACTCTTCATCCTGTACACAAACATGTGTCAGAGCAGACATGACAACAGACACATTATAAAGTATGCTGATGATTCAGTTGTTGTCAGTCTCTTCCAGGATGGTGAGAGTGGCCACGGCCCAGTAGTTGATGATTTTGCTCACTGGTGTGAGGATTCCTACCTGCAGCTGAATACGACAAAAAGTAGATATGATTATTGACTTTAGGAGGAAAACTCCCAGGCACAAAGTCACTGTACTAAAAGGCCAGACCATTGAATGTATGCAGTCTTACAGATATCTTGGAACAATTATTGATAGTAATTTAAAATTTGAAGAGAACTGTGAAAGGGTGTGCAAAAAGGGTCAGCAACATTTGCATTGTTTAAAGTGTACCTGTGGTGGTCGTGAAAAAAAAGATATTATATTGAGCCCCTGTCTCACGTTCTAGTTCAAGTTTAAGTTGAAATTCACGTTCAAAGCAGTTTGATATAAATCCATTGCTGATGTACTGGTTCAGCTATGTCAGCAAAACATGGGTACAGCCATACTAGCGGCTACATGGACTTCCAGGACGCTTCCTGTGACGTAATTTCGTGGCTACCGCGATCTGGATCAGTATTGGCTGAGCCTCGAGTACCCGGATGTGCAGCGGCTTTGGGGATATTCAAATTCAAATTCAAACGTTTATTTCAAACTCAGGGTTCATATTAAATGCAGAACTGAAACGAGTAGAAAATAAATAAATAAATGCTTAAATTCGGCGGGTCCTATTGTTTGATCTGAGGTCGTTAACAGCCGCAACACAGCAGAATAATTCGGCTCTTCCCTCGCCGCTATAAAGAGTGGCAGACTGCGTTGCGTTGTGTGAGGACCAAAATTCAAACGTTTATTTCAAACTCAGGGTTCATATTAAATGCAGAACTGAAACGAGTAGAAAATAAATAAATAAATGCTTAAATTCGGCGGGTCCTATTGTTTGATCTGAGGTCGTTAACAGCCGCAACACGGCAGAATAATTCGGCTCTTCCCTCGCCGCTATAAAGAGCGGCAGACTACGTTGCGTTGTGTGAGGACCAAAATTCAAACGTTTATTTCAAACTCAGGGTTCATATTAAATGCAGAACTGAAACGAGTATCCATCCATCCATCCATCCATCTTCTACCGCTTTTCCGGAGGTCCGGGTCGCGGAGGCAGCAGTTCAAGCAGAGAAGCCCAGACTTCCCTCTCCCCAGCCACCTGCTCCAGCTCTTCAGAGGGGATACCAAGGCGTTCCCAGACTAGCTGGGAGACATAGTCTCTCCACCGAGTCCTGGGTCTGCCCCGGGGTCTCCTCCCAGTGGGACGTGCCTGAAACACCTCAAGTGGGAGACGTCCAGGAGGCATCCTAATCAGATGCCCATACCACCTCAACTGACTCCTTTCAATGTGGAGGAGCAGCGGTTCTACTCTGAGCCTCTCCCGGATGACTGAGCTCCTCACCCTATCTCTGAGGGTGAGTCCAGCAATCCTACGGAGAAAGCTCATTTCAGCCGCTTGTATCCGCGATCTCGTTCTTTCAGTCATTACCCAAAGCTCGTGACCATAGGTGAGAGTAGGAACGTAGATTGACTGGTAAATCGACAGCTTTGCCTTAGAACTAAGCTCCCTCTTCACCACAACAGACCGGTACAACGTCCGCATCACTGCAGATGCTGCTCCAATCCGTCTGTCGATCTCTCGCTCCATTTTCCCCTCACTCGTGAACAAGACCCCAAGATACTTAAACTCCTCCACTTGGGGCAGGAGCCTGTCCCCAACCCGGAGAGGACAATCCACCTTTTTCCGGCTGAGGACCATGGACTCGGACTTGGAGGTGCTGATTCTCATCCCAGCCGCTTCACACTCAGCGGCAAACCGTCCCAGCAAGAGCTGTAGGTCATTGCTGGATGAAGCCAACAGGACAACATCATCTGCAAACAACAGAGATGAGATCCTGTGGTCACCAAGCATGACACCCTCCATTCCCTGGCTGCGCCTAGAAATCCTGTCCATAAAAATTATGAACAGGACCGGTGACAAAGGGCAGCCCTGGCGGAGTCCAACTCTCACTGGGAATGACTCCGACCGAGTGTTGGCAATACGAACTAAACTCTCACAACGGTCGACCAGAGACCGAATAGCTCGTAACAACAAGCCCGATACCCCATACTCCCGAAGCACCCCCCACAAAAATCCACGAGGGACGCGGTCAAATGCCTTCTCCAAGTCCACAAAACACATGTAAACTGGTTGGGCAAACTCCCACGAACCCTCAAGAATTCTCGAGAGGGTAAAGAGCTGGTCCGATGTGCCACGGCCAGGACGAAAACCACATTGCTCCTCCTGAATCCGAGGTTCGACCAACGGCCGGACTCTCCTCTCCAGTACCTTGGCATAGACCTTTCCAGGGAGGCTGAGGAGTGTGATCCCTCTAAAGTTGGAGCACACCCTCCGGTCCCCTTTTTTGAAGAGAGGAACCACCACCCCGGTTTGCCATGCCAAAGGCACTGCCCCCGACCTCCACGCAATGTTGCAGAGGCGTGTCAACCATGACAACCCAACAACATCCAGGGCCTTGAGGTACTCGGGGCGAATCTCGTCCACCCCCGGGGCCCGGCCACCAAGGAGATTTTTAACCACCTTGGCGACCTCAGCCCCTGTGATAGGCGAGTCATCCCCCTTGTCCCCAAACCCTGCTTCCTCTGTGGAAGGCGTATCAGTGGGATTGAGGAGATCCTCGAAGTATTCCTTCCACCGCCCGACGATATCCCCTGAAACGAGTAGATAAATAAATAAATAAATGCTTAAATTCAGCGGCTTGTCTCATGTGATCTGAGCTCCTAACTGCCGCAACACGGAAGATGATTCTACAACTATATACAGAGCAGCAGACACTCGGTGCTCTTGGAAAAACAAAAACATACAATGCGATATGGATATCGCAACATGGCGGAATGTTAAGCCTTTGGATGCCTGAATAATAAGCGAAAAAAACAAAGAAACACTTTTTTTGTGTACCCAAACCCAGCTCACCTTGTCAGAAGATCGGAGCGGAAACAGGGCACAGACGAATAATTTCAGACGAAATTGCGTTGTGTGTGAGGACCACTTCGTCTCTTTAACCCTCAGAAGACCTTTCTGGCTCAAACCTGTAGCCATGTTGGACAAATTCTTCCTCAGAGTCCGACAATTCAGCCATAATAGAATAAAAACACTCACAGCAGCACCCTAGTCTCTCATACAGGCGGAGCATTGACTGCTGAGTATCAACGAAGTGACGTCACATCCGCATGTGTCATGGCTGCGCCCACAGTTTTCATTGGCTGCCCATGGCCAAGGTCCTATTTGAATATATGTCTGGTGGTATATGGCTGGCAAAAAATATTTACCAAAATAAGAAATACTTTTTCATAATGTTTTCAAGTCAAATGCGTCTTCACGACCACCACAGGTACGCTTTAAGGAAACTTGCATGCTTCCAAATTGAGCGAACCATAATGACAATGTTTTATTGGGCTTTTATTGAATCTGTTTTATCCTTTTCTTTAGAGTCATGGTTTGGTACAGATAAAACAGAAACAGAGGAAATCCTTGGATCAGGTAGTTAGATGGTCCAGTCGTTTGCTTGGTGAGTCACAGCTGAGCCTGACATCCCTGTACACCAGACAGGTACAGAGGATTGCTACCTCCATTTTAAATGATGACTCCCACCCTTTGCACTGCCACTTTCAGCTTCTTCCCTCCAGACGGAGGTTTGCTGTCCCAAAAAGTAAAACCCAGCGCTACAAAAACAGCTTTGTTCCAGCTGCTGTCAAAGAGTTGAACAAGATGTAACAATATACAGTGGGGCAAAAAAGTATTTAGTCAGCCACCAATTGTGCAAGTTCTCCCACTTAAAAGATGAGAGAGGTCTCCAATTTTCATCATAGGTATACCTCAACTATGAGCGACAAAATGAGAAAAAAAAAATCCAGAAAGTCACATTGAAGGATTTTTAATGAATTAACCTCTTGCACTCCGGTGTACCACGGGTGGGCACGTCTCTGCGTCCTAGAGCGCACAAGGGCGCTCTCGTGCGCTCTAGGACGCATGATGGAGATTGTGATGTAGGTGGTGTATGGCGTCCAAGCGCGCACTGAAAATAAAAGCTGCAGACACAGCCGCGAACAGATTAGTTCATCTGATTGACCTCTCATTCGACTAATAAGAGCCTTGAATTGGGTTTCTGAAACCTTGAAGAACCAATGACTGAAAACCTAGCCAGAAGGACCCGCCTCCCAATGCTGTGAATGCAGTGAGCCAATTGAAGCAGAGAAATTCGCGAGCTGTTTTTTTTAAGGCTGGGTGAAGACTGGCTGCTGCAGCGGATCAAAAAAGGACCCGCAGGAAGAATCCCACAGACCCAGCAGCAGGGAAACCATCCACAAATGCAAACTGTGTGACAGGGAATGCCATTGGCATGTTCGGCCACAGGCGGTGCTTATTTTGTTTTGGTTCCAGCAGAGTAGACGTTATGATTTCTTCCATGGTCATAGACCGACGGAGGCTGATGACGAAGGCTGAGTGACACACACGCCTTCGCCAGTCTTTTTTTAATTACTACTGTTATTTGTTTTGAAAAATCGTTCGCCAAAAACCGCAATCATGGAAGCACAAAACCGCAATAATGGAATTATGTTTTGATCGGGTCGCGAGACCAGAACCACGAGCGGACCAGCGTCGCGTTCGTCTGACAGTGAGGAAGAGAAGTTCGCCAGGACTCTGCTGCTGTGAAGAGGTAGGGTGTTATAAGCTAAATTATTATTTATCCCTGAAAATTGTAATCCAAAATGACTTTTGACCGATCGGTAAATTAAAGTGCGCCGCAGTACAGGGGGTTGTTCGCCGCGTACAGACTGTGAATGCCCCCCACCCCCGCTATTCTTCTGTAGCGAGGGGGGGGGGGGGGGAAGCCGCGGTGACTGCGCTGCTGTCCCACATCGCCACATGAGGCTAATCCGTTGTGTAGCGATGGCCGATGTCCATCCTCTGTAGCGAGGGTGGGGGACAACCCCCCCCACACACACACACAGACAGCCCTGAGTGTGACCTTTCATTAGAGCCCAAAATGAAGCTTCTACATTGAATCATTCAAAAGTTACAGACGTTTTTCCAAACTGTGCCATTTGGCACAATTTGGCACAGTTCCAAAACGCCTGGGAACTACCTGAGTAAAAAGCTGTGTAATATATTCATTTTTTGTGGTATTGTTACAAAATTTGGACCTCAGCTGGATAACACTTGGTTCTACATTTCTGTTGCATTTTCCAGCCTGGATCTGAAGCTGTGTGTTATTTGCAAGCATTTGTATCCAAAAAAAACACCCAGGCCAAATTTATTTTCTTCAAGTTCACTATGTTTAGATGACTGTAACTCAGTGGCCAGAGCACTTAGAGAGATTATGACTGTTTTGCCAAAAAATTCAAAGTGTTTTCTTTTAAATGAGACCAATCCCATGAAGATGCTGCAAAGGGTTGAATAACAGCTTTCGATTTACTTTGGGCACATTATTTTTTGGCGTTTTTAGGAAAATTGACCAGAGTGCAAGGGGTTAATTGGTAAATTCCTCGGTAAAATAAGTATTTGGTCAATAACAAAAGTTCATCTCAATACTTTGTTATATACCCTTTGTTGGCAATGACAGAGGTCAAACGTTTTCTGTAAGTCTTCACAAGGTTTTCACACACTGTTGCTGGTATTTTGGCCCATTCCTCCATGCAGATCTCCTCTAGAGCAGTGATGTTTTGGGGCTGTCGCTGGGAACCACGGACTTTCAACTCCCTCCAAAGATTTTCTATGGGGTTGAGATCTGGAGACTGGCTAGGCCACTCCAGGACCTTGAAATGCTTCTTACGAACCCACTCCTTCATTGCCCGGGCGGTGTGTTTGGGATCATTGTCATGCTGAAAGACCCAGCCACGTTTCATCTTCAATGCCCTTGCTGATGGAAGGAGGTTTTCACTCAAAATCTCACGATACATGGCCCCATTCATTCTTTCCTTTACACGGATCAGTCGTCCTGGTCCCTGTGCAGAAAAACAGCCCCAAAGTATGATGTTTTCACCCCCATGCTTCACAGTAGGTATGGTGTTCTTTCTCCTCTAAACACGACAAGTTGAGTTTTTACCAAAAAGTTCTATTTTGGTTTCATCTGACCATATGACATTCTCCCAATCCTCTTCTGGATCATCCAAATGCTCTCTAGCAAACTTCAGATGGGCCTGGACATGTACTGGCTTAAGCAGGGAGACACGTCTGGCACTGCAGGATTTGAGTCCCTGGCGGCGTAGTGTGTTTCTGATGTAGCCTTTGTTACTTTGGTCTCAGCTCTCTGCAGGTCATTCACTAGGTCCCCCCATGTGGTTCTGGGATTTTTGCTCACCGTTCTCGTGACCATTTTGACCCCACGGGGTGAGATCTTGTGTGGAGCCCCAGATCGAGGGAGATTATCAGTGGTCTTGTATGTCTTCCATTTTCTAATAATTGCTCCCACAGTTGATTTCTTCACACCAAGCTGCTTACCTATTGCAGATTCAGTCTTCCCAGCCTGGTGCAGGTCTACAATTTTGTTTCTGGTGTCCTTTGACAGCTCTTTGGTCTTGGCCATAGCGGAGTTTGGAGTCTGACTGTTTGAGGTTGTGGACAGGTGTCTTTTATACTGATAATGAGTTCAAACAGGTGCCATTAATACAGGTAACGAGTGGAGGACAGAGGAACCTCTTAAAGAAGAAGATACAGGTCTGTGAGAGCCAGAAATCTTGCTTGTTTGTAGGTGACCAAATACTTATTTTACCAAGGAATTTACCAATTAATTCATTAAAAATCCTTCAATGTGATTTTCTGGATTTTTTTTTCTCACTTTGTCTCTCATAGTTGAGGTATACCTCTGATGAAAATTGGAGACCTCTCCCATCTTTTAAATGGGAGAACTTGCACAATTGGTGGCTGACTAAATACTTTTTTGCCCCATTGTATTTGCACATAATTTAGTTACCTATTTATTAATTTTTATTTTATATTTACTTATTTTTGTAGGTTTTTCTATTTGGGTTCTAAATCTTTTATTGGGTTTTAGACTTTTGAGTTTTTAACCTCTTTGACTAGTCTTTAACTTTTTAATATGATTCTTCTCTCTTATCTCTTTGTTTTTTCTCTTAACTTTTTGTCCTATGTCCTGATTGGTGGAGCCTTGAGTACTTTTATCGTGTTTATAGTCAGCTTCATGTGTGCCTGTGTTTGTGATCATGTTGAATGTAATTGTGGTTTGTAAATATGGATGTCACCTGACTGCAAAACAAATCTACCTATGGGTACAAATAAAGTAACCTGAACCTGAACCTGAACCTCATGCACAACACGTCTGTGCGCCCCCAAATATCACCCTGTCTTCAAGGCTTTATTACAACTCAGTGGTATGAGTAAGTGACTTTCTTTTTTTGCTCATTAAACTACAGTTTCACAACATTCTACCAAGCCCCAAATTGCCTCTGTGTGTACAGTAGTTATGTCAGTAAACACATGTGTAAAGTTTGAAATGCAATATTGCCACCCTTTCTCGTCGCATTTCATTCATTTACAGTCGTAGTGTGTGTAATCCATGTAAGTTGTATATAACTATAAAGGATGAAATTTGCATTTTGGACATAAAATATGTACTAGTAGAGTCTAATATAATCTGCTTTTAACTGACAGGTGACCGTGGCAACCCACTATCTCTTTTTCATGACTTTTCTTTTATTCAACAAGCTAATCCACTCGGCTGGTCACAAATCACAGCGATCAGCCGATGCTTCTGAGGATGACTGCAGACATCAGTGGAAACATGTCATGGTTAAATAAACATCTTGTCATCCCTGTCTGAATAAAGGAAAACATTAAACTAATCTTATTGGGCTGTGAGCAGGCTATTGAATTACCTGTATCCGGTGCTAATGCCGGAGGACAGCGTGTCAAACAAAACGTTTTACGTGCCCCTACTTCATTCAGGAGTGCCTCCAGCTCACAGTCCATGAAATTCCATTAAATCCATTATTTTTGATCATGGATACAACAGAATCAAACATGCAGGGCTTGAATACAGTCATGTGAAAAAATTAGGAAACCCCATTAAATATTCAGTTCTTTATTAAGAAATGCTCACATATCTATATTTAACCCTGTTTTTGTTTTTAGTTGCATTTTTTAACATTTATTTTAGCCATTCTAAGTGGGAATGAATGTGGGGGTGTCCTAAAAAAGATGGCGAGTGTCCTAATTTATTCCTCACTATTTGTTTAGAATTACATTTTACAGAAAATTTGAAAAAAGTCTTTAATCCATTTTAATTGTTTAGTTGTGTTACTTGAATTTCCCAGTATTTTTAACATTGATATTAAATATCAGTATGTCCAAATATGTTAAAAAAAAAAGCACACAGGCTTATACAGGGTGTCCTAATTTTTTCACATGACTGTATCTATTTGCATATCTATTTGCATCTAATTGCATATTCAAATAGAGGCGTGTCAAGGGAGGAGTCTGGTATTTCCTCATGTGCGTTCAAGTTTAAGTAGATTGGGATGTATGAAGGAAATGTGCTTGGATTCCTGCGTACGCGCTGTTTCATACATCTGGATTTTTAAAAAATTTTTTTTTTGCTTACGACATTTTCTTGATTTAAACATATGTCATCTTTCAGTAGGAAATCCTCGCAACTCTTTGTACGTGAGGCCCCAGGTGGGTGAGGGCTGGATGGAGAGCAGCAGAGATGGAATCTTCTGTGGATCTGTTTGACCTGTATGCAAACGAAAGAAATTAAAGAAATGGGAGGAGACAGTCGCTGACCGGAGCTTTACCCACTCTAGCAGGAAATGTTGGAGCCTCATCCGTCGCCTAGGAGCTGCACAGAAGCCCCCTAGCCAAAGCCGAGCATCTGTCACACCCAACCAAGTTGCATCCCACCTTGACTTCCGGTTATGGCTGCCACGTAAGACAGACGTGTCTCACTCTGCTCTGCTCCTGGAGAAAAAAATCGGCAAATAACTCTCTCATTTGGGACAGAACGTATCCCAGCGTTTGGGCGAGGATATGTCGGCGAAGCCTAAGGCTGGAAAATCAGGTAAAGGAAAAAGCGAGCCGCCGAAACAGTCCAAATTAACGGACTTTCAGGTCTGTGACGCAGCAAACAAAACTCCATATATGGCGGAGGAGGCTGGCAACGGTGCGATATCTGCGGGGAACGGCGCAGATGCGCTGATGGCTGCCATGAGTTCAATGAGAGCGGACTTTTCCTCTAGATTTGATGGGATTATGACAGCGTTGGAAGGAATAAGAAAGGAATTGGGTGACTGTGTAGAACGAACGGCGCAGATGGAGCTCCGTCTCGCTAGTGCTGAAGATGACGTCACCCGTCTTCAATTAAAGGTGCGCACTTTGGAAAAAAAAAATAAATGTCTAGAAGATAATATTTTGGATTTGGAATCTCGGTCGAGACAGAATAACTTGAGGCTGGTGGGTCTTCCAGAGGAATCAGAAGGTCGGGACGTATATTCCTTTCTGGAAAAGTGGATTCCGGAGGTGCTGGGCAGCGAGGAGTTGCAATCAGCAGTGGTTCTGGAAAAAGCACATCGTATTGGCCCACGGAGAGATAAGGGACCGCCGAGGACCTTAATTATGAAGTTTCTTAGCAACAGAGACAGGATGAAGATCTTCAACGCTGCACGAGCTAAAGGAGAGATTAAACACCAGGATCAGCAGGTGCGGTTCTACCCAGATTTGGCCACAGGAATCCAACAATTGAGGAAGCAGTTTGATCCCATACGTAAGCAGCTGCGCAACCTTGGGATTCGTCATGGTGTAATCTATCCTGCGAGACTGCTGACCACGTATGAGGGCAGAACCCACATCTTCAAGACCCCAGAGGAGCCGCAGGAGTTCATCAAGAAGATCAAAGAAGAAGAAGAGACTGGTGGGAGCTAAGCATGAACAAAATATAAGGTAGAATAATTAAGCATTTGCACAGGCATCTGACTGACTTGAAGTAAATAGCAAGTTTACAAAATATAGATTGTATTATATATTAAAAAAAAACAAAAACAAAACAAACACAAAAAAACTATGATGTACAAAGTTGTTAAAAATTTTGGAGTTAAGTTGGAAAACTACAGAGGAGAGTTAATGTTACGTCATTAAAAGCAGTAGAGTTAGGGTGATTGGGAGGATGAAGAAGGAGTGGCTTAGGCTGTTCCCCGTGGGTGTGGAGCGGTCGATGGCTATATCGGGAGACGGAATTTTTCTTTTGATTTTGGGGGGTTCGCCACAAGTGTGGGAAGGGGGAATTTGTTTGTGTGTAGTTTGTAGGATGAATGTTCAACCACTCATGTTTTTGCTTCTCTGTATGAGCATGTTTACACTGCAAGATAATCCCAAACTCTCTATTGATCATAAACCAAAGTGTTAAGCTTAATTTAACTTCATGGAATTGCAGAGGTCTACAAAATTTAAAAAAAACTTAAACAAGTTATGAATAAAATAAAAGACATGGGTTCAAAAATTGTGTTTTTACAAGAAACTCATTTAATAGAGGAGGATATAAAAAGAATTAGGAGTAGATGGCAAGGAAGTGTATTCACCTCATCATTCTCATCCCGGGCCAGGGGAGTTATGACTCTCATACATAAATCAGTCCCTTTTCAAGTGAAAAATGTAATTGGAGACAAACTTGGAAGATATGTAATCATTCAAGGTTCTTTGCTATTAGAAAATATAAATCTTGTGAACTTATATGGTCCCAATATAGATGATCAAAAGTTCTTTGCTAATTTATTTCTTATTTTATCATCACTTACAGGGCAACATATAATAGCAGGGGATTTTAATTGTACATTGAATCCAGGTATAGATAGATCAACAGGACTGGATTGTACGCACAATGGATGTAGGATGACTATTAATCATTTTATGAAAGAATTGAGATTGTTAGATATATGGAGAGAAATGAAACCACAAGTTAAAGCCTATTCTTGTTATTCCAGTACCTACAAGACATTCTCACGTATTGATTATTTTTTGATTTCCACAGAATTAAGATCCAAGATTCAAAACTGCTTTTATGATAACATCGTGATCTCTGATCATGCACTCTGTTGTCTAATATATGTAGATAAAACATTGACAAAGGAATCAGGTAGATGGCAATTTCAGCATAAATGGCTTCAGGATGAGGAATTTGTCAAGTATATAAAAAAACAGATAGACGAGTACTTTGACATCAATACTACACAAACATCAGCATGTGTAAAGTGGGAGGCTTTCAAAGCTTTTATTAGGGGACATATTATTAGTTATACAGGATCAAAATCTAAGAAGACTCGAGAGGAGAGAGCTAAATTGGAACATAAAATGAAAAGTCTTCAGGAAAAAGTGTATGCAGGAAGTGATCCAAGCTTGGAGAATGAATTACTGATTTTGAGAGCTGAATACGACAAAAAATCAGCGAATAGAGCTGCCTCGAGTCTTCTAAGATTGAAACAATCTTTTTATGAACAAGGTGAAAAATCAGGAAAATTATTGGCATGGCAGATTAAACAATTAGAAATTAAAACACCAATTACTAGTATTATAAGTAACGGACAGGTAGTTATAGATCCTTTAGAAATTAACAGAGCCTTTAGAGATTACTATGAAAAATTATATGATACTAAAAATGAATTTGATTTAACAAAACTAAATGGGTTTTTGAACGAACTATCTATACCGTGTATTCCAAATGAAAACAGGGAGATATTGGAGTCTAAAATTAGTCAAGAAGAAGTTGGGCTAGCCATTGATAATATGAAATCAGGAAAAAGTGCAGGACCAGATGGTCTTCCAGTTGACCTTTATAAAAAATTTAAGAATAAATTAATAAAACCTTTTTTGGAAATGGTTTTAGAAGCATTTCAAAATAATAATTTACCATCATACATAAATAATGCCTTAATTATACTGCTGCCAAAACCAGGTAAGCCCTCTAATAAATGTGAAAATATGAGACCAATAAGCCTATTAAATGCCGACCTTAAGATAATCTGTAAAATTTTAGCAAGACGAATACAAGAAATTTTACCAAATATTATTAATCGAGATCAGAATGGCTTTATAAAGGGAAGACAAGGCTTCCATAATGTAAGAAGACTATTTAATATTATTTATTTTAATAAAGAAGCACCGGATACAGCTCTCCTATCACTGGACGCCGAAAAGGCCTTTGATAGAGTTGAATGGCCCTTTCTTTTTGAAGTCCTACAAAGGTTTGGACTTGGAAATAATTTCATAAAATGGGTTCAAATAATATACAATAATGCTACAGCAGAAATCCTAACAAATAACAATATTTCAAAACCAATAAAAATCAATAGAGGATGTCGACAAGGCTGTCCACTTTCACCTTTACTGTTTACTATGGCAATTGAACCTTTAGCGACAGCGATACGTTTACATTCACAAATATATGGAATTAAAGTTGGACCAACAGAACATAAAATCTCCCTGTACGCCGATGACATAATTTTGTTTATGTCGAATCTAAAAAAATCAATTCCAACCTTGTTGAATTTAATAAAGAATTTTGGGGAAATATCAGGATATAAAATAAATAAAACTAAATCTTCAATATTAATGCTAAATGAGACCCAGAGAAATTACCCAGCCCCTGAGGTAAATCAATTCAATGTTGTAAATCAGTTTAAATATTTAGGAATCCAAATTGTGCCTAAGCTAGAATCAGTCGCCAGTGTCAACTATGAAGCCTTAATGACAGATATCAATGAGTTAACTCAGAGATGGATGTCACTACCAATGTCGATGATCGGGAGAATCAATATACTTAAAAGTAATATTTTACCTAAAATACTTTATTTATTTCAATGTATTCCCTTATCACCACCTTTAGATTTATTCTCAAGAATAAAAAAAAAGTTAGTGGAATTTATATGGAACAACAGGAGGGCTAGATTACGTCTGTCTTTATTATATTTACCATTTGATCGTGGAGGTCTGAAATGTCCAAATTTTATGTTGTATTATTGGTCGGCACAACTGAGGTCTATGACATATTATTTTTCATCAAATGATCTCCCTCACTGGACTGAAATGGAATCATACAATTTACCTTTACCTCTTCCCATATTCATATACTCAGATTCGGCAAAAAAATTACAAAAACAAGTTAAAAATCCATTTGTAAAGCATATGATCAAAATATGGTGTGAAGCTAAAAACTATTTAAAAGAACCACAGTTATTGTCACAATTTAGTCCAATATGGGGTAATCAATATTTTAAACCAGGAAGAGCGGACGCTGTATTTAAAGTATGGAATTTAAAAGGGATACAAAAGATTCAGGATTTATATTTGCCATGTGCAGATAACATAATGTCTTTTGAAGAGCTGAGGATCAAATTTAATCTCAATAGAACACATTTTTTTAAATATCTTCAACTTAGAAACTTTATTCGATCAAATCAAAATAAAGCTCTCACTCGACCTATTTATTCATCCTTGGAAAAAATGATGATGAAAGATAGTAAAAGAAAGGGTATTATTTCAGAGTTTTATAACTCATTGACACTATCTTCAAGTGAAAATTCACTGAAAAGATTAAACTACTGGAAAGAAGATCTGCAAACTGAAATTTCAGAGGAACAATGGGAATTGGCTTGTACAGAAGCTCAAACCAAATCAATAAATGTACGCCTTAAATTGATACATTTCAAATGGTTAATGCGGATGTATGTTACACCGGAGGAGTTAAATAAATATAACAAAAATATACCAGATACATGCACAAAATGCATGGAAAGTAAAGGAACTCTATTTCATTGTGTATGGGAATGTAGATTAATAAGAATGTTTTGGGAAGAGGTGAGGGTAACAATTGAAAAAATAATCTCAAAACAAATCATATTGAATCCTCAATTGTTTTTGTTGGGTCTGTACCCAGAAAAGCATAATTTTAATAAAAGTGAAAGAACATTCATAGACCTCAGTTTGCTTAATGCCAAAAAATGTATTGCACTATTATGGAAAAAGACTCATAGACCAGATGTGACTCAGTGGTTAAGACAGATGTTAACAAACCTTCCATTAGAAAGAATAACATATATACTGAAATCAAAGGAAATTGTGTTTGAGAATATATGGAGACCTTTTATTGATTATGTAAAAAATTTAAACATAACTCTTGAAGAAGAAGGTGAATGATGTGTGTGGACCTTGTAAATTCCAAACTGGTGAACATAATATGTATACTTATGTATTGGATTGTCTAGACTAAACAGAGGAGCATTGTTGAAGATTTGATTTTGCTGGTGGTTGTTGGTGTTTTTAGTGCATCTTTTTTTTTTTTTTTGTAGTACTTTAGTGTTAGTGTTTGATTGTTTGTATCATGTTTGTTAAAAAAAAAAAAAGGTTCAATAAAGATATTGTGGAAAAAAAAAGTTGCATCCCACCTACTGACCATCGCCAAAGCATCCCAAGACAAAGACATCAGAAGAGCAGTTACAACTCAGCTAAAAAAACACCAAAAAATGCCCGTAGAGGAAATGAACCCTGAACCCTTCGAGGCTGCTGAACTGGAGAAAGTCCTACAGGGCCTGAAATGTGGAAAGGCAGCAGGATACGACAACATCTTCCCAGAATTCATGAAAAATCTTGGCCCCCGAGCCCTAACCTGGTTGACACAACTCTACACAAGAATCATACAAACAAACTCGATCCCAAAGAAATGGCGGACAGCAAAGGTCATTGCCATACCAAAACCTGGCAAAGACCACATACTACCAGCAAGCTACCGCCCAATCTCCCTACTCAGCATTCCTTATAAAACCATGGAGCGCCTAATACTGCAACGTATTTCCCCAGGAATAGAGGAAACTCTAAATGTGGATCAAGCAGGTTTCCGCAAGGACCGCAGTACAGGAGAACAAGTACTGGCCCTAAAAACCTTCATTGAAAATGGCTTCGAGAGCAGACTGAAAACAGGGGCTGTGTTTCTCTACCTTACAGCCGCCTATGATACGGTCTGGCACAAAGGCCTCCTCCTGAAACTTACAAAGGCGATCCCTGCCTGGGCAACAGCAATTATAAAAACCCTGCTGACCAACCGAAGGTTCAGAGTCCACCTCGGTCAGAACACAAGCGCATGGAGAACGCAGAAAAACGTACTCCCACAAGGCTCAGTTCTGGCTCCAACCCTGTTCAACCTTTACATAAACGACCTGCCCACTACAAAATCCCGCAAATTCATCTATGCAGACAACATCTGTTTGGCACTCCAAGCACCAGACTTTGAGCCACTGGAACGGGTGCTCATGGAAGATCTTGCCAAACTGGACCAGTTCTGCAAAACCTGGCACCTAAAACCAAGCCCAGCAAAAACTGTCTCCAGTGTGTTCCATCTCCACAATGTAAAAGCTGCCAGAGAACTAAACATCCACCTGAGCGGACTCAAGCTTAAGCATGCCTCGAATCCAATCTACCTTGGAGTGACCCTTGACAGGACCTTATCCTTCAAGGAACATTTAAAGGGGACGGCTGCTAAGGTGAAGGCACGAAACAACCTGCTCTGCAAGCTCACTGGTGCAAATTGGGGGGCGGCAGCCTCCACCCTGTGCACCTCAGCACTGGCCCTTTCATATTCTGTAGCAGAATATTGTGCCCCTGTCTGGTCCAGGTCATCCCACACACACCACGTAGACACCCAGCTCAACACAACCATGAGAATCATAACTGGGACAATCCGCTCAACACCACTCCCCTGGCTCCCTGTACTGTCAAACATAGCCCTCCCACACATCCAGTGAGCAGCACTAACTCAAAGGATGCTTCAAAAAGCCGAAGACTCTCCTCACTTACCGATCCATGCAGATATCTACACCCCACCCATTGCCTGACTTCCATCCAGACGGCCGATTTGGAAAAACCCTCCCCCAGCTGACTTCACCATCCAGACAGCTTGGCAAGAGGAATGGGAGATCGAGGAGGTCCCAAGCAAACACCTGGTGACAAATCCCAACCAACAGGTCCCGGGTACCAACCTCCCAAGAAGACAGCGGTCTACACTCAATCGCTTCAGGACTGGACATGGCCCCTGCTTGGCCAGCCTTCACAGATGGGGCAGTAGCCCTAGCCCATTGTGCGCATGTGGAGAGGAGCAAACAATGGAACATATCATAGAGGCTTGCCCGCTCCAAAGACTGGAAGGAGGATTACACACCCTCCATACAGCAAACCAGGAGGCAACTGCTTGGTTTAAGGACTTTGCATTCGCTAAATAAATATGCAAACTGAGCCCATCACAGTATGCAAACTGAGCCCACCCTGCCTCCCTCGACCAGCCGCTCAAAGCACTTCATTATGATGTAAGTCAAAGCTACGGGCCGGTAATTGTTGTCGCTGGACGGGATGGGCTTCTTTGGGACTGGTATTATGGTAGCAGTTTTAAACATGTGGGGACAACAGTTTGACTCAGGGAGATGCTGAAGATGTTGGCCAGGACATCCATGAGCTACTCTGCACAGTCCTTCAGAATGCAATCTGGTATGTTGTCTGGTCCAGCTGCCTTGCGTGGGTTGATCCTGGAGATTGTCCTCTTCACGCTAGCCGGATCCAGACTTATAGCCTGCTCATCTGGGGGAGGAGTGGTCTTCTGTGCTGATATGCTGTTTTGTGATTCAAAGCGGCCAAAGAAGCTATTTAAGTTGTTAAGCAGTGTGATGTCACTTGCACAGGTCTGAGGTGGAGGTTTGTAGTTGGTGAGGGTCTGCATGCTACACCAGAGAGACTGTGCATCTCTTGTATTGATGAAGTGTCTGGATATTTTCTTGCTGTACTGTCGTTTTGCTTCCCTGATGCCATGGGACAGGTTGGCCCTACCTGTTGTTAGTCCTACAGTGTCGCCGGCCCTGAAGGCTGCTCTCGGGTGCCTGTGAACCTCTGCTATCATCCATGGCTTCTGATTAGCATGAATAGTGATGGATTTGCAGTGAGCAACAACATCAATGCATTTAGCTATGTATGCTACAACAACCTCAGTATACTCCTCTGTGTTTGTGTGTTCATTGTGAGTGGCTGCATGTTTGAGTGTGACAGTCTGTAGTGCTAAAGTTCCTCTCACCGATGTCCGGTGTTTTGTCTGCCTGAGGGTAAAACTATCCAGAGTTAGCCTCATTAGCATCGTTAGTCACTGCACTCCCAGTTCTATGCTAATCTCCTCTCCTTTTGTGTTCGGGAAACTGATTACTGTCAAAGCGTGGTAAACTGAACCCAAACGCTGGATGTGAGTTTAAACTGTTTTTACTGTGAGCTAGTCACCCAGACGCAACTCGAGGGCTTTTAACAGAAAATAATATGCAGCTCGGAAGCTGCAACAAAAGGCTGAGGAAAAACCTACTAGGCAAGGCAGGATACAGACAAGAACAAGAAGCGCATTGTTCACACCATATGACTAGAGGAACCCGAACAGAACAGAAGTGGAACAGAACTTAAAAAACCAAGGGGACAATCAAGGCAACAAGGCACAGGTGGGGAGACCGATCATGACTGACAGCTGACACATGAGGAACACAGAGGTGACAGGAGGGGCAGGGCTGCACTCACAACTGGTAGGCAGAGGACACACATGAACAAAGGATCAGAGGGGAGACAAGACCACGACAATAATAATACTAACAATGACCCACAAACAAAACTGAGGCAGGGATAATAATCACAATATGAAAATCAGAAAAGACCAGGATGATCCTACCAAGCGTGATGAACAAAACAGAAACAGTTAGTGGCAGAGACAATAATGAACATAGATGTCATAACAATAAAAATAATGAGCAACAACCAAAAACATAGAAAATCATACAACTCAAGGAGAGGATGTGGGCTGGAACCCACATCCTGATAAAAACTCATCCAAATCATTGGGGAGAGAATGTATACAGTATATACAACATAGATCAGGCCTATTCAATTAGTGGCCCATGGGCCACATGCAGCCCAGAACCAACACCCAAGTGGCCATGGCCCAGTCCATGGCCCAGCCAGAGAAGCAAAGGCCAACACACTCCACAGAACCACAGAAATCTATCAATTACCACAAACCGCAAATGCAGCACTCTGCACAGCCCAGCAGCCGTCAATGCACAACACAGCGCACCTGCCACGAAGCGTGGGCTCTATTATTTTGACTGTGGCTGTGCCAGGGGCAAGACACCAAGCCCACACCAAACGCAATCGGGCGGCATGAATGCACACAAAGTCAATGGAAAGAGGCAAGCACACGCGAAGTTGCGCACTCGCACACTCATGTCTGAGGAACAGCACCAGCCCCAAGACTCCGCTGTCATCAGAGCAAGAACATCAACATTGGAGAGCAAACCAGCTAAAAAATAAGACTGCCACCCACCCAGAGAAAGAAGGACTGGGAGCTCCCCAGCCGAATCGGGACGCTGCTGCCACCCACTCAAGGACTCCTGCCATGGACGTGTCAACAATGCCAGCAGGCCAGCTACACAAACACCCACCATCCCGTGAAGCCCCAGAGGCAGGGACAACCCCCTCAGGTGAGCCCCCCTTCGGATAATGTAAACCCTAAGCATGGCGTTGTTTTGGGGATTTCAGCAGCAGGTTGAACACAGCTTCAGAAGTTACAAAGGCAACTTTGCCCCTCCGCATCTCACTCAGATTGTGCATTCATGTCTATTCGCATGTTTACATTAACATGTCATAGTCAACTCTGAAGCATAAAATTGATGATGAAAATCATCGGTTTAACCCTACATGAACTGATATGTGTGTGTAATGGAATGTGTAGTTATAAAAAGAGGTTCCTACTTAAACATGTTGTGATTTAAAACAAAACAAACCACAATAGGGGATGTACAATGTTTGTTAATGTTATCAATCTTTTCTTGGGGGGGGTGCACTGAAGTGTTTGACAGTTCATTTTTTATTCAACTAAATGCCCTTTGTGATGTGCCAAGGTCGGTTATGACCAGGATGTAGTATATTTTATTTCAACAAATTTTAATGGTACTAACAGTGCACATTGAGTTTTTTATGCATTTTGAGATATGCCTGAGTAAGTTGTGACCAAAATGGTTATTTACAGAATTGTATTTTTTTCATTCTATTTATTTAATTGTTGTTCAAGAGGAAAAATATTTCTACTACTTCAAGTTCTGCTCAACCCCAGCACTGTTATTGTGTTATTATGCACTTTTGATGTGCCTTTGCCATGTGTCAAGCGCACATTTAAAACCAAGACAATGACTAAAAAGTGCATATTTTTCATCATATTGATCTGTGTCGGTTTGAAATTTGTCATATTGAACAGATCGCTGAACATGTGTGGCCAAGTTACATGTCTTGATTTCAAATTGTGGCCCAGCTGATTTTGTAATTGAATAGCCCTGGCATAAATGAACAGAGGGACATCTGAAAGTTCTGTTCCCAATGGCATGGTCTTTCTATTTCTCCTCCAGGTGCCGTCTGCAGCTGACCCCGGTGCTGGGCTGTTCCTGGACCTCCAGAATGAACAGCATTCAGTGACATGTAGTCAGGGGAGGCAGGGGAGGCAGAGCCCCACCATCATGAAAAATTAAAAAGAAATAATGAGAGATAAATATTATTATTTGTCCTCTGAGCTGTTTTGTAGTTCTAAATGTAATTTCTGAATGATTTTAATCATTTAATTAATGTTTATATTTAAAATCGCTGAATCGGCATATTTCTTGTTTAAATTAAAGGGAGAAAAGTGAGGTGATGCAGTGGCAAATGGAGCCTCAGATGACTGCACAATCCTTCACAAACTGGATTGAGCTCATGCCAATATGCACGTTCCCGTTGCCATCTCTGCATGTTATAACTCAATGTAAATGTCATGATTAATAGGCTGACAGCTCACATGCAGAATGTAGCAACAAAGGAACACAAGAAAACATTTTTGAGAATCTTCATTAAATCTCAAAGGGCATGGGAAACAGCTACAGAAAACATCACCCGCCAGAGGAAATGGCCTGTGGAGAGAGAAACGAGAGCTGTGAGAGGAGGAACGGAGAACGGGGAGAAGGCTAGCCAAAATACCACTTACGTGGGCAGAACTGGAGAACCGGCAGGGACTCCAGCGGGGAGAGATGAACCAGCAGGATGAAGCGGGCTGTGAGGTGGAATGGAATGGAGCCCATGGTGCCTGACCGGGTAGAGAACAGTTGCAGTTGAGTGTTGATGGAGGGGCAGGTGAGCTCATGCAGTCCCCGAAGTCGCACCCGCACTAGTGGCAGCAACCTGAGAACAAAGAGAAAAAAAGAGAAACAGGTGAGTGCATAAACTTCACCGTAACATGAACAATACTTGCAACGTAGTCACTGTGAGGCAGTATACTCAAGCGAGCCAGCACTGAGGCACCGAAGAGATGGTCCTAATAAGCGCTGACAGAGCAGAGGCACCAGGTGCATCCAATCTCCCAGGTGCATTGATTACCTGAGGAGGAGAGAAACGGGAAGGAGGGGGCATGCACTCACCAAACCATGACAGTGCCCCCCCCCCCAAAGAGCGCCTCCTGGCGGTCCACAGGGCTTCTCTGGGTGGGCTTAATGGTAGGCCCGGACCATCCCCATGTCGTGGAAGTGCGACTTGGGGATCCACGAGCGTTCTTCCAGGCCGTAGCCCTCCCAGTGGACCAGGTCCTGCAGGCCCCGACCCCGACGGCGAATGTCCAGGATCCGCTGGACAGTGAAAGTGGTGTGGCCGTCGAGCGTCCGGGGAGGAGGAGGCGGCTTCGGGGGAGGACAAAGAGGACTGACGGAGACAGGCTTGATGTTGGAGACGTGGAAGGTCGGGTGCCCTCACAGGGTCTGTGGGAGCTTTAATGGGACCGAGGCATCGTTAACCACCCTGGTGATGGGGTAGTGACCCAAAAGGAAGGGGGACAGCTTCTTAGAGTCCGTCTTCAGAGGGATCTGGTCCGCCGCCAACCAGACTTGCTGCCCCATGGCGTACTTGGGGGCGGGGACCCGCTTCCGATCAGCCACCTGGCAATTATGGTCGGACGAGCGGGTGAGGGCTGCATGGGTCGACCTCCAGATGCGGTGACAGCGGCGAGCATGGGCCTCCACGGACAGCACCACGACCTCCCTCTCGGTCATGGGCAACAGAGGAGGGGTGTAACCCATTGAGGCCTCAATAGGGGTGAGCCCCATGGCGGTGGAGATGGCCGAGTTATGGGCGTACTCCACCCAGGTCAGGTGCCTGCTCCAGGTCGAGGGGTTCTCAGCTGCTACACACCGGAGAGTGGCCTCCAAGGACTGGTTGGTGCGCTCAGCCTGCCTGTTGCTCTGTGGGTGATGTCCTGAGGTGAGGCTGACGGTGGTCCCAAGCGTGCAACAAAAGGACTTCCAGACTTGGGACGCAAACTGGGGACCCCGTTCAGACACGATGTCGCAGGGAATGCCATGCAGGTGGACAACATGAGAGGTAAGTATGACTGGCGCCTAGCGGCTGCCCCGGCCTTGGATGCACTCTGCAGAGCGTGCCCAAATGCCAAGTCACGTTTCGTTACCTTGTATTCATACATGTGTAATGACAATAAAGTTGAATCTCAATCTCAATCTCAAGTAGCTCGGCAGTATCTGAAGTGGAGGGAAGTTTGGGCAGGGCAACCAGGTGAATGGCCTTGGAGAAGTGGTCGATGATGGTGAGAATGACCGATTTCCCGTGGGAGGGGGGGGAAGTCCAGTAATGAAGTCAAGGGCGATGTGGGACCAAGGGCGATCAGGGACAGGAAAGGGATGCAGGAGACCAGCAGGGGGCGATGAGTCTGCCTTGCCTCGAACACAGGTTTGGCATGCCTTGACGTACTCCTGCACGTCTCGCCGCAGCATGGGCCACCAGAATGCCCGCCGGACTAGATTGATGGTGCGGGTGATCCCAGGGTGGCAAGAGAAGTGGCTAGTGTGGCCCCAATGGATGACGTTACTGCAGAGGGTGGCAGGAACAAACAGGTGGTTATGGGGGCATCCCACTGGTTCGGGCTCCCGAGACTGGGCCTGTCGAACCCTTCACTCAATGTCCCAGGTAAAGGCTCCGAGGATACGGGTGTCATATCCCGAGCGCTTTGTCCGCGCTCGGGTTATTCCTCATCCCTGTCAGGTTTTGACAGCTGGTGTCGTCACACGGGTTTCCCGGGCTCTGATTGGCCAGACGCTCGGGAGCTCTCGGCTGTCAGAACCTGGGCAGCTGTGCCGCGTTTCCAATCATGAGCAGCTGGCTTTAAATGTCAGTGCGAGTGAACTGGACGGCGCGGCTGTCTTGTCAGCAGTCCTATGACTTTCCCCTGTCTCCTTACCACATGCTCCCTGGGTTCCTCGACGTATCCCGCTGCATGTAAGTGATTTATTTGGAACTGTCTTCTCCCTCGCTGACGTTCCTTCCTAATTACGGCAGACGAGAGCTCCTCGTCACTGCCATAACTCTCTATTGTGAATTTATGTTGTGTTGTGTAACGAAGCCTGCGTGGCAAAGTTATGTTGTACACCTAAGTCCTGTGCTTTATAAATAAAAGAACTGAACTGCAATTTACTGAACTGAGGCGTCTTATGCTGGCTCGTGAGGGCCAGCCGTGACAGTAGACAGCCGCCAGAAGGAGACGCCGTTCTCAGTAAGTTGCGTTCTGGGAACTTTGTCCTTCCTGTCCAGGTACGCGGCGTTGGAAATATGCCATCTCAGCGGAGTCATTCTTGGGGTTCCCACGTCCTGCTGACCAAGGCGCTGGAGGAGGTAGATGAAATCCTCATTATCGCCTCCGACCTCGATGGGCATCCAGACACCTCCCTCGCCCCTCCTCTCCTCGGTTATCAGCCCGATGAACAGTGGTATTTAGACCGGGCTGAGGAGGTGCTTGACCGTCTGCCTTCCCGCTACAACGGTCACCCCGAGGTCGACGCGAGGAGACTTGACATCGCTGCCCAACGCCAGACAATTCTGATGTACGAAGAGGAGGAGGCTGCAAGGTGGAGTGATCTCTGGCTCCAGCTGCCTGAGGCGCTGGAGGAGGTGGATGACTTCATCAGCGCTTCCGCCAGCCTTGACGACTCATCCGAAGCGCACTACTACCTGGACTGCGCTGAGAGAACGCTCGACCGGTTGTCTTCCCGCTACACCGACCACTTGGACGTCCAAGCAAGGAGACAAGAGATCGCCGTCCACCGCGAGGCGCTCCAGGAGATCGAGGAGGAACGAGGCCAAAGGCGGAGTGACCGGAGCTCCCGCTGCCCGCTCTGGAATCCGGATCCTTCCCTCGATCCAGTCCTGGAGTTCGCACCATCCGGGGCCCGTCGTAGACGTCGACACCGTGGCCAGAGACGTTCTCAGCGTGACTCCCCTCCGGAATCCGCTCCGGTTCACTGGGCTGACCCCATTCATCCCACTGCTGTCTCTTTGGCGTCTCACCTGGAGGAGACCCCAGCAGCCTTTCCCCCCGGGCCTGCTTTCCCCGCTGAGCTGTCAGCGCGTCACGCCCGGCCTGACTTGGCTGTTGCCCCCTCCGCTTCGACGCCTTCTCCAGCGGCTGGGAGTTTGAGAAGTTTTGCTCCAGTGGACAGCGCGGCTACACCATCCCGAGTGGCCCCCTCCCCTCCAAGAGAGTCTCCGGCCACCACCCGGTGGGAGGAGGATGGAATGACGTTCCCAACGGCAGGTTCCACCGCTCCTCCGGGAGCCAGGCAAGTTCAAGTTCACTTTTTTCCATCTAATAGTGATTTGTTCTGTCTGACTCCTGGGGGTGAGGCTCAGGGTTTGCAGCCCCCCGAGCCTCAACTCCCTGCTGATATGTTAATTAAACCCGCTGCCTCTGTGTCTCCCCCTGCTGAGCACGCTTCGACCTCTGAGGAGCGTCACCAGACGAGGAGTGAGCCTGCGGCCCTCGGGCAGAAGACCCCAGCCCCGCAGCCATTTTCTGGGCAGAGGAGGTCGGACGATTGGTTGGAGCCTGTGCCGACGACGGAGCGTCCCCGGGACTCCGCAGATGAACAGTCCGGTCCAGCGGGCCGAGAGCCCCTCACCTCCACGCCACATGAACAACTAGCGTGGACGATGACGTCGGGGGGTCCTCGAGCTGCAAGAGCCCCTCTTCCAGGGGCGGATGACGTCGCGACGGAGTGGGAACCGGACGACGACCTCCTCCCGTTTGAACCCGGAGCATCGAAGTCCTGGATGGCGGCAGAACCCGAGATCAGGCAAGTGCTCTATTTTCTATCCCTCCTCTTCTTTCTGGAGCATTATTGCCTGTCTCTTGGGGGGGCGAGCCGGGTGCAGCCGTCTGCTGCGCTCGAGCCTGTCTCGCCGGGCCCTGCCGCTGCCGGTGATCCTGATCCCGGTTCCTTTTGTCCCTCTGAGCCTCTCCCCAGGGTCACTGGAGGCGAACCTGCTCTTGGTGCCACCTTGGAGGGTCCGGCTCTCGGCATGGGGTCCACCAGGAGTGCTCCGCCGGTTCAAGCGGAGCTTGACGTCATGGAGGTTCCAGCCCAATCGGGGTCCGACGCGGGTGCTGCTCTCGCCCGATCGGAGCTTGACGTCATGGTGGTTCCGGCCCAATCGGGGTCCGACGCGGGTGCTGCTCTCGCCCGATCGGAGCTTGACGTCATGGAGGTTCCGGCCCAATCGGGGTCCGACGCGGGTGCTGCTCTCGCCCGATCGGAGCTTGACGTCATGGGGGTTCCGGCCCAATCGGGGTCCGATGCGGGTGCTGCTCTCGCTCGATCGGAGCTTGACGTCATGGGGGTTCCGGCCCAATCGGGGTCCGACGCGGGTGCCGCTCTCGCTCAATCGGAGCTCGGCACCATGGTCGTTTTGACCCAGGTGGGTTCTGGAGACTGTGTAGCTGACCCGCCGCTGAGCGCTTTCCAGGCCATGCCCCGTCCTCGCCGTGGCCCCTTTTTCCCCGCCTTTGAGACTGCGGGGGTAAATTCCGGTTGGCCCGGTTCGCCGACCTTCCCCCAGCCATTCTGTTGGCAGGCCGATACTGCCCGACCACCCGGTGACCGGCTCTTTCCTTTTGGCGTCCGGGTCCGGCCTCCTGACAAGCTGGATGGTTCTTTTGGCGCCCTGGTCCGCCCACCGGAGACATGGTTTCCCTCGGCCCGGGGTTTGGCTGGGCCGTTAGGGCACGTTCCGCTGCTTTTGCTGGTGGCCTGGATGCTGGGTGCTGGGAGGCCTCCTGAGCGGAGTTGTTTTACTCTATTCCCCAATGGGTTTTTTTTTTTCCTCTCCTTCTCTTGCCCCACCACTGACTTGTGACTGAAATACCCCACTGGGGATTGGACTTCATGTTTAAGGTGACTGTTTTCCGTGGATGGACATATGTTCTCTTGCCATGGCTATCATGAGTATTGTATGTTTCTTTAGGGTGTGGTTGTTTATTTCCTATGTTACTCCCTTACTCGGGTGTAGTTCCTTTTTTTTTTTTTGGCACCTGTGTTGTCTTTTGGTTTTGACGGTTTTCTGTACACATTAACTTGGAGAAGAAGGTATTATCTGTCCTTTTATTTCCTTGATCCTGCCTTGTGGTATTGACTAGTGTTCCTTGTACCCTCATCTTGGCTTTCTTTTTGTGGTTATGTGTGAGTGATGTCCATCTAGCGTTGACTTTTCTTTTTATTCATCTTTGTCCCCGTTTATGTACGGTTTCTGCCTTTTTTTCTCTCTCCCTCCCTTCCCCGATGTTTTTGTCCCCTTGTTGTGAGTTGGCCCTGCTCTCCCTCCACCTGCTTCCCCCTCCACCTTCCCTGGGGTGGGGTGGGGGGGTCTGGATGTTGCGCGCGACCAGGAGTTCGCGTAGAGGGAGGGGCCCTGTCATATCCCGAGCGCTTTGTCCGCGCTCGGGTTATTCCTCATCCCTGTCAGGTTTTGACAGCTGGTGTCGTCACACGGGTTTCCCGGGCTCTGATTGGCCAGACGCTCGGGAGCTCTCAGCTGTCAGAACCTGGGCAGCTGTGCCGCGTTTCCAATCATGAGCAGCTGGCTTTAAATGTCAGTGCGAGTGAACTGGACGGCGCGGCTGTCTTGTCAGAAGTCCTATGACTTTCCCCTGTCTCCTTACCACATGCTCCCTGGGTTCCTCGACGTATCCCGCTGCATGTAAGTGATTTATTTGGAACTGTCTTCTCCCTCGCTGACGTTCCTTCCTAATTACGGCAGACGAGAGCTCCTCGTCACTGCCATAACTCTCTATTGTGAATTTATGTTGTGTTGTGTAACGAAGCCTGCGTGGCAAAGTTATGTTGTACACCTAAGTCCTGTGCTTTATAAATAAAAGAACTGAACTGCAATTTACTGAACTGAGGCGTCTTATGCTGGCTCGTGAGGGCCAGCCGTGACAACGGGAAGGAGGAACAATTGGCTGGGGAAGGGACGGGGGGCTACCTGCTCAGAACCAAACTGGCGGAAGAGCGCATCCGGTTTGGTATTCCAAGAGCCAGGCTGATAGGTAATCATGAAATTAAACCTATTGAAAAACAAGGCCCAGCAGGCCTGCCTGGCATTTTGTCAGCGGGCCGACCGAAGATATTCTAAGTTTTTGTGGTCGGTCCACATGACTATGGGGTGAATAGCCCCTTCTAACCCAATAACCTGATCAATAAGACCGTCCAGAGAGTCGGGGATTGCATAAACCACCAGGTCATCACGGAGGTGAGAGTTTAAACCGTGGAGGAACACTCTGCGTCGTTCCACCCTGAGTCCGCCGCTTCGACCTGAAACTCCACTGAGAACTCGGCCACAGACTGGGTTCCCTGGTGGAGAGACAAGAGGCAGCTCATGATGTTCCCCTGACTCTCCGTATGATCAAAAGCACGAGTGAACTCGATCACAAATCACTCAAACGTGTAAGCAGCCTCATCCGGGCTGTGAAGAATGGACCGTACCCAACTAAGGGCCCAGTCCCGAAGCAAGAGGGTCATGAAATGGATCTTAGCAGAATCGCTCGGGTACTCCACCCCCCCCCCCCCCGCTCCAGATATAGCCGCACCTGGCACAAAAACTCCTTACATTTCCCCACCTCCCCCGCGTACGGGGCAGGTGTGGGAACGGAAGTAGTACGGCGGATAGTAGTTTGAACAACAGGAGCAGGAAGAACGGCAGGACCCGGAGGAACCATGTTAGCCAAACGTTCGGCAACTGTGCCCCACTGCTGCATAAAAGTCTGCAGCTGCTGAGTGAGCACAGCCACCTGCCTTTCGGTCGCGTCTAAGCGATCCAGAGTGGAATGTTCCGATGCTGCTGCACTCGCTGAGGCGAGGTTCTGGCTGGCTCGTTCTGTCATGATTAATAGGCTGACAGCTCACGTGCAGAATGCAACAACAAAGGAAAACAAGAAAACACGTTTGAGAATCTTTATTAAATCTCAAAGGGCACGGGAAACAGCTACAGAAAACGTCAATTGCCAGAGGAAATGGCCTGTGGAGAGAGAAATGAGAGCTGTGAGAGGAGGAACGGAGAACGGGGAGATGGCTAGCCAAAATACCACTTATGTGGGCAGAACAGGAGAACAGGCAGGGACCCCAGCGAGGAGAGACGAACCAGCAGAATGAAGCGGGTCATGAGGTGGAATGGAATGGAGTCGATTGTGCCTGACCGGGTGGAGAACAGTTGCAGTTGAGTGTTGATGGAGGGGCAGGTGAGCGCACGCAGTCCCCAAAGATGCACCCGCACTGGTGGCAGCAACCTGAGAACGAAGAGAAACAAAGAGAAACAGGTGAGTGCATAAACCGAACCGTAACATGAACAATACTTGCAATGTAGTCACTGCGAGGCAGTATACCCAAACAAGCCAGTGCTGAGGCACCAAAGAGATGGTCCTAATAAGCGCTGGCAGAGCAGAGGCAGCAGGTGTGTCCAGTCTCCCAGGTGTGTTGATTACCTGAGGAGGAGAGAAACAGAAAGGAGGGGGCATGCGCTCACCAAACCATGACAGTAAATATGTGAATAGAAAATGAATTCACCATCTGAGTGAGATGCAGAGAGGCAAAGTTGTCTTTAATAACTTCTGCAGCTGTGTTCAACCTGCTGTTGAAATTGCCCAAATAACGTCATGCTTAGGTTTACATTATCCAATGGGGGGGCTCACCTGGGGGCGTTGTCCCTGCCTCCAGGGCTTGGCGGGATGGTGAGCATTCACGCTGCTGGCCTGCTGGCCTTGTTGGCACGTCCGTGGCAGGAGTCCTTGGGTGGGTGGCAGTGGCATCATGATTCGGCTGGGGAGCTCCCAGTCCTTTCTCTGGGTAGGTGGCAGTCTCATTTTTTTAGCTGGTTTACTCTCCAATGTTGATGCTTTTGCTCTGATGACAGCGGAGTTTCGGGGCTGGTGCTGTCCCTTGGATGCGAGTGCACAAGTGCGCAATTTTGCATGTGCTTGCCTCTTTCCATTGACTTTGTGTGCATTTTCGCCGCCCGTTCACATTTGGTGTGGGTTTGGTGTCTTGCCACTGGCACAGCCGCAGTCATAAAAATAGAGCTCGCGCTTTGTGGCAGGTGCGCTGTGTTGTGGGTTGACGGTTGCTGGGCTGTGCAAAGTGTTGCATTTGCGATTTGTGATAATTGTCTTGAATTGCCCAGGCGGGGGAGAATGGAGACCCAAACGCTGACTGAGTTGCAAACGTTTAATGTAAAACATAAATCCAAACTGGAACAAAAACTGACAAGGCTTGAGTACAGGCAGGATAACAAGACTGTAGAACAGCCCTTAGGCTGAGACGCAGGACACACGTCGGGTAGAAGAGATGGCTGAAGTGTGGGACACATGCTGGTAAGACCAAATAACCAAGTTAAAAAGAATAGCATCAAGCTAAGACGTGGGACACACGTCAGGTAGACTGAGTGAAGGACATTGCACTGAACTGCGGGTCGGCATCGTTTAAATAGAGCTAAGAGTAATACGCAAAATTATAATCAGGTGTGGAGTAACAGGAGCGAGGTTAATCACTAGGAATAGCAAACAGCTGTGACAAGCTGCAAAACTAGCTAGGAGAGAAACGGAAGTAAACAAAGGCGGCTGTCAAAATAAAAGCACAGACCAGAATGAATGATAAATAGTGATACAGATAACAAAAAATGACAACCCACCACGGTGAGGACAAGATAAACAATAATAATTAATACTAGAAAAGCACTCGGAGAGCGCAGACCTCTGCCAAGCGCCACAGTTCCCCCCATACAGTGTTTGTGTGTACGTTTTCAGATTCCTTGACCATGAAAACATATGACTAGCAATTGGATTCACAATGATAGGATTAGCGGTTGAGTAGTTATTCACGAAAATCGCATTGTCCGTAATGGCGGTTTAGCGCCACTGTTCCCCCCATACAGTGTTTGTGTGTAAGTTTTCAGATTCCTTGACCATGAAAACATATGACTAGCAATTGGATTGACAATGATAGGATTAGTGGTTCAGTAGTTATTGACGAAAATGGCATTTTCCGTAATGGCAGTTTTCTTCTCGATGGTGATCCGGATCACCACCAAAATGTAATCATCTGTAGGATACCCCATTTCTGACAATCTGTGAAAATTTCATGAAAATTCATCCATAACTTTTTGAGTTATCGTGCTAAGAAACAAACAGACAAACAAACAGACAAACAGACAAACCAATGCCGATGATCACATAACCTCCTTGGCGGAGGTAATAAACATTACTGAGAGAGAACTAGAGGTGAATATGGAGAAGGCTTATATATAACCACAGGATGATATAATTTATAATACACAACAAGATGGCCATAGGCACATGATATAACTAGAAATGCACTCGGAGAGCGCAGACCTCCGCCAAGCGCCACAGTTCCCCCCATACAGTGTTTGTGTGTACGTTTTCAGATTCCTTGAGCATGAAAACATATGACTAGCAATTGGATTCACAATGATTATTTGTTTCTTTGACAGGGACAGTGCAATAAACATACACAATTAATCAATGACGATCAATCTGATAGTGATGGGATTAGTGGTTCAGTAGTAAAAGCATTGCCTCCTTGGCGGAGGTAATAAACTGAAGTGTTGCTGTTGTGTCCATCTCCTCCACTGACGGTTGCTGATTGAGTAGACAGGTTGCCGTGGGTTTTATATTATATTATTGGGGTTGCGCTCCGCGGCAAAACAGAATTTAGAAGCTTCCCCGGCAGAGAGCTCGTTTTTGCGCAGCGCGTATGTCTGGCCGGTGAATTTCTGCCAAATGCGCAGCGCCTATGGCTGGGCAGGGAATTTCTGGCAACTAATCCGGCGGCGGACAGCTGCCCGTGTCAGGTTTTGCAGCGTCGCGCAAACACAGGCGCGCAAACACAGGCACGCTGGCGGGCCCAGGCCACCAGTGTTTTCCGCGTGCTTTTGTGCCTAAAACGTTGAAGAACGCGGAGTTTGTGTTGGTCAGATACGACGACCAGCGCCCTCCATTGCGCCTGCGCACATGTTGAAAATGGCCGTATGTCACAGTGTTAAAAAATGCTTTAAAAAATTCCTGTATCCAGACGGTGATGCGGATCATCCCAAAAATTTAATCAGTTCTTCCTTGTACCATTTCCAACAACGCCTGAAAGTTTCATGGAAATCCGTCCAAAAGTTTTTGAGTTATCTTGCTAACCAACAGACAAACAGACAGACAGACAGACAGACAAACAAACCCCGGCAAAAACATAACCTCCTCCTGGCCTTTTCGGCCTGGCGGAGGTAACTAAACTAAGATAACAGAATAACTCAACACAAACAGGGACAAAAGGGCAACCTCAGATACCAAAGTACAAAAAATAACACCATATTCAAATTCAATAATAAAAATGAGATGGGAAAAGTACAGAAAATAACTCTCCCTTTCTGGAGGTAGCAGCTGGAAAACATGCTTTTTGTGGACCGCAGGGGCAGAGGTGTGGATCCAGTGAGTATGTAGCTGAGGAGCGTTGACACCCGATAATGACTGCTGACCAACGGTGAACCCAGACAGTGATGGCGGTTGACCAGCAGGGAAACCAGACCGCAATGACTGTTGATCAGCAAGGAAACCAGATGACGAAGCTCAATCAATCAATCAATCAATCAATCAATCAATCAATCAATCAATCAATCAATCAAACTTTATTTGTATAGCACTTTTCAAACATTAGATGCTGTGCAAAGTGCTTTACATATATAAAAGGAGAAGACACATTTCCATCCATCCATCCATCTTCTACCACTTTTCCAGAGGTCTGGGTCACATAGGCAGCAGCTCAAGCACAGAAGCCTAGACTTCCCTCTCCCCAGACACCTGCTCCAGCTCTTCAGAGAGGATACCAAGGCATTCCCAGACCAGCTAGGAGACAGTCTCTCCAGCAAGTCCTGGGTCTACCCCGGGGTCTCCTCCCAGTGGAACGTACCCGAAACACCTCAAGTGGGAGGCGTCCAGGAGGCATCCTGATCAGATGCCCATACCACCTCAACTGGCTCCTTTCAATGTGGAGGAGCAGCGGTCCTACTCTGTGCCTCTCCCAGATGAGTGAGCTCCTCACCCTCTCTCTAATGGTGAGTCCAGCAATCCTACGAAGGAAGCTCATTTCAGCCACTTGTATCCGGGATTTCATTCTTTCAGTCATAACCCAAAGCTCATGACTATAGGTGAGGGTAGGAACAGTAAATCAACAGCTTTGCCTTAGAGCTTAGCACCCTCTTCACCACAACAGACCTGTACAACGTCCACATCACTGCAGACACTGCTCCGATCCATCTGTCAATCTCTCGCTCCATTCTCCCCTCACTTGTGAATAAGACCCCGAGATACATAAACTCCTCCACTTGGGGCAGGAGCTTGTCCCCAACCCGGAGAGGACAATCCACCTTTTTCTAGCTGAGGACCATGGACTTGGACTTGGAGGTGCTGATTCTCATCCCAGCTGCTTCACACTCAGCGGCAAACTGTCCCAGTAAGACCTGAAGGTCATTGCTGGATGAAGCCAACAGGACAACATCATCTGCAAACAACAGAGATGAGATTGTGTGGTTACCAAGCATGACACCCTCCAATCCCTGGCTGCGCCTAGAAATCCTGTCCATAAAAAATATGAACAGGATCGGTGACAAAGGGTACCCCTGGCAGAGTCCAACTGTCACTGGGAATGAGTCCGACCGAGTGTTGGTAATACGAACCAAACTCTCACAATGGTCGTATAGAGACCGGATAGCTCATACCCCATACTCCCAAAGCACCCCCCCCCAACAAAAAAACACGAGGGACGCGGTCAAATACCTTATCCAAGTCCACAAAACACATGCAAACTGGTTGGGCAAACTCCCACGAACCCTCGAGGATTCTCGAGAGGTTAAAGAGTTGGTCCGATGTGCCACGGCCAGGACGAAAACCACATTGCTCCTCCTGAATCCAAGGTTTGACCAACGGCCGTGACTCTTCTCTCCAGTACCTTGGCACAGACCTTCCCAGGGAAGCTGAGAAATGTGATCCTGCTAAAGCTGGAGCACACCCTCCAGTCCCCTTTTTTAAAGAGAGGAACCACCACCCCGGTTTGCCATGCCAAAGGCACTGTCCCCAGCCTCCACATGATGTTGCAGAGGCGTGTCAACCATGACATCCCGACAACATCCAGGGCCTTGAGGTACTCAGGGAAGATCCCGTCCACCCCCAAGACCCGGCCACCAAAGAGATTTTTAACCACCTTGTCGACCTCAGCCCCTGTGATGGGTGAGTCGTCCCCCTCATCCACAAGCCCTGCTTCCTCTGTGGAAGGCATGCCAGTGGGATTGAGGAGATCCTCAAAGTATTCCTTCCACTGCCCAACGATAGCCCCAGTTGAAGTCAGCAGTCCTACCCGCACCATACACAGTGTGGACAGGCAGCTGCTTCCCCCTCCTGAGCCACCCGACAGTTTGCCAGGATCTCTTTGATGCCAACCGAAAGTCTTGTTCCATGACCTCACCAAACTCTTCCCACATCCAAGTTTTTGCTTCAGCAACCACCCGAGCCGCACTCCGCTTGGCCTCCTGGTACACCTCAGCTGCTTCGGGAGACCCACAAGCCAACCAAGCTTGATAGGACTCCTTCTTCAGCTTAATGGCCCACCTCACCACTGGTGTCCACCACTTGGTTCGGGGGTTGCCACCACGAGATGCACCGACGACCTTGCGGCTGCAGCTCTGGGCAGCCGCTTCAACAATGGAAGTGGAGAACATTGCCCATTCAGACTCCATGTCTCCAGACTCCCTTGGAATGTGGTCAAAGTTTTTTCGGAGGTGGGAGTTGAAAACCTCCCGGACAGGGGCCTCAGCCAGACATTTCCAGCACACCCTCACTATATGTTTGGGTCTACCAGGTCTGAATGGTGTCCTCTCCTGTCATCGGATCCAACTCACCACCAGGCAGTGATCAATTGACAGCTCTGCACTTCTCTTTACCCTAGTGTCCAAGACACATGGCCGCAGGTCTGATGACACAATAACAAAATCGATCATCGACCTGTGACCTAGGATGTCCTGGTGCCAGGTGCACATATGGACACCCTTATGCTTGAACATGGTGTTCGTTATGAACAAACTGTGGTTAGCACATTAGTCCAATGACTGAACACCACTGGGTTCAGATCAGGCAGACTGTTTCTCCCAATCAGCCCCCTCCAGGCTTCACTGTCATTACCCGCACGCACATTGAAGTCCCCCAGTAGGACAATGGAGTCTCCAAGACGAGCACCCTCCAGCACCCCAGTCAGAGATTCCAAAAAGGATGGGTACTCTGAACCATCATTTGGTGCATAGGCACAAATGATGGTCAGGACCTGTTTCCCAACCCGAAGGCACAGGGAAACAGCCCTTTCGTCCATCAGGGAAAACTCCAATATAGAAGCCGCAAGGTGGGGGAGATACAAGAATACCCACCCCTGCTCGCCGCCTCTCGCCCGGGGCAGCTCCAGAGTAGGCCAAGCTCCAGCCCCACTCCAGGAGACTGGTTCCGAAACCAGAGCTGTATGTTTAGGTGAGGCCGATTATACCTAGCTGGTATCTCTCAACCTCATGCACTATCTCAGGCTCTTACCCCACCACTATTCTGTTTTCATTATATATGCTGCCACTCGGGTCAATAATAGCCAGGCATAACATGTCTTTCCACTGTTATGCAGACGATTTGCAGCTTTATTTACCTTTGAACCCAGAACAAACAAACTCACAAAGTGTTCTATTGGATTGCATCATTGATATTAAGTTGTGGTTAAGCCAAAATTTTCTCCACTTAAATGAAGAAAAAACAGAATGTATTGTGTTTGGGGATACTGTAACGGCTGGCTTTGGTACCCTCTCTTTAAGGCTCAGTTCAGCTGTCAGAAATTTGGGGGTGATTTTTGACAGCCATTTAAAATTTGATAAACAGATTGACAATGTAGTCAAAATGAGCTTTTATCAATTACGTTTGTTATCCAAAGCCAAACCTTTCCTGAGCCGTCATGATCTTGAGATAGCCATCCATGCTTTAGTCACGTCTCGACTTGATTACTGCAATGCACTTTATGTTGGCATCTCTCAGTCTTCTCTTGGCCGCCTTCAACTTGTGCAAAATGCAGCGGCCCGTCTTTTGACCAACACACCTAGGCGAGAGCACATTACTCCGATCCTTTTTTCACTTCATTGGCTTCCAGTCCATTTTAGAATTAATTTTAAACTTTTGCTTTTTGTTTTTAAAGCTCTTAATGGCCTTGCTCCGGTTTATATGTCTGAGGTTTTGACTGTCCGTGACCAAGGCAGAGCTTTGAGGTCATCCAATCAGCTTTTGCTGGATGTGCCTAGGTCAAGGTATAAACACTGGGGTGACCGAGCCTTTTCTGTTGCTGCCCCCAGGCTCTGGAATAATCTCCCCCCTGACCTACGTGCTATCTCTGACCTGACCCTTTTTAAATCTGAACTTAAGACATATTTGTTTAGGATGGCTTTTAATACCCAGTAGTGGTGATATTTGTCTTGGCATTTGTTTTTATTTTTATTTTTAGGTTGTTTTTGTTTATGTTATTTGTTTTTAATGCTCTGTGTGTTTTTAATGCTGTTTATTTTTTGTAAAGCACTTTGGTCACCTACGGGTTGTTTTAAAGGGCTATATAAATAAAGTACATTACATTACATTACATTACCAGAGAGGTGACATTCCACATCCCAAAAGTCAGATTAGGAAGCCTGGGATCAGACCGCCAAGGTCTCCGCCTTTGACCGCCACCTGATCCACATAGCACCGGACCCCCATGGTCCCTCCTGCAGGTGGTGAGCCCACTGGAGGGTGGACCTATGTAACTCCTTTGGGCTGAGCCTGACCAGGTCCCATGAGTGGAAACCCAGCCACCAGGCACTAGCCATCGAGCCCCTTCCCCAGGCCTAACTCCAGGATGGGGCCCCGGTAACCCCATACCGGGCGGGGTTCACTGAATCCTTGTTTTAGCATTAATCATGAGAGTCTGTTGGATCGTTCTTAGTCTGGCCCTTCACCCAGGATCAGTTTATCGTGGGTGACCCTACCAGAGGCAAATTGCCCTGGACAACATAGCTACTGGGCTCACTAGGGCATGCAAACCCCCCACCACGATAAGGTGGGGGGGTGACGATCCATGAGGGGCACACATTTAATTACATATATTTACACAATGATCTGTGTGGAGTTTGCATGTTCTCCCCGTGTCTGCATGGGTTTACTCCGGGATTTCTGCGGTTTCCTCCCACATGCCAAAAACATGCAAGTTAGGTGAATTGGCATCAAACTGGGGATTCTAAATTGTCCTTAGGTATGACTGTGAGAGTGAATGGTTGTCTGTCTCTCTGTGTTGGCCCTGCGATGGACTGGCAATCCATCCAGGGTGTACCCTGCCTCTCGCCCAAAGATGCTGGGATAGGCTCCAGCACCGCCCCCCCCCACACCCGCCGCGACCCGAAAAGGATTAAGCGGAAGAAGATGAATGAATGAATGAATATTTACACAATACATCCCCACCCTTTCCAATCCTCCCATAAACAAATCCACAAAACACACACACACACACACACACACACGCAGGCACATACACCACCCCCTAGTTCTCCTACACACATGTAAAATAAAAGACATTGGTTGGTACCAAGGTACCATGTGAAGGAGCAACCATCCTGTGGAGTCTGCCACACCGGGAGACCACACAGCCCATAACCACAGGGCGTGCCACAGAGGCCACCCCAACCAGGGCAGGCCGGGGCCCACACCACAACTGTAGGCAGTGGCATAAAGCCCCCACCCACCCAAGCTAGAGCGACCCCTGAGACCAGCACCCCTGCAGATGGGCTAAGCAGCATCTGGCATGAGGGTCTCCACTGAGGAAACACTGGGGCTAAAACATAAAATACAAGATAAAACTAAGAACACATTAAACAAAGGGAACTAAAAACCTATACTTATAAACTGAGCTAAGAACACATCAAAATAAGAAATTCTAAAAGCAAATGGAGCTATGAAGAATGTAAAACAATGGAACATAAATGATTACTTCAATAATAAACAGGTTTGTTAAAAGCTAAATTTAAAAAGGTACAGAAAGGAACTAGGAACACATAAAACAAGAGGAACTAACTAACTAACTAACTAACTAACCTGCACTTATATAGCGCTTTTCAACTAAAAACTGAGCTAAAACACATCAATAAGAAAAGATGAGAAAATCTAAACGCAAATGGTGCCAAGAAGAATATAAAAGAATGGAACATAAATGACTACTTCAATAATAGTTAAACGGATTTGTTAAAAGTCAAATTAAAAAGGTAGGTCTTTAGCCTGTTCTGAAAAATATCTATTGACTCTGCAGCCCTCAGTGTCATGAGTCTGAGCGCAGGGTCGTCACCAGCTAAGACTTTTAATTTATAAGTGTTTTGTGTCTATTATGATTATTTTGTCTCTTTTCTGTGTTCATTTTCTGATGTGTGACTTGACAGCCTTCCCTCTTCTCAGACACTCCCTCCAGCCACTCATCGTCTGTTCTCTACCATCTCAGCTGTGAATGATTTGATAATTAGGTCACCGACTCACTCCGTACCCACACCTGTCACTCATTGTTCACATTAGGTAGCATTATTTAAACTCTGCCAGCTCACTGTATCATTGCAGCAGTATTGACCTGACCAAGGATCTGAATTGTTCCTTTCTCCACTGAACAATCTCTTCATTCCCTCCAGAGCAATTGTGGCTCTGGAGCATCTTTTCTCGAAGTTACCGTTGCTTGTATTTTGTGTTTCATGCATAGTTTTTTGGACGCCTCTGTTAATAAATGTCACCACTGCAGTCCAGCACCTGTGTCTATTTTCTGCCCTGGAGGGGCATTCATAACAGAATACTGCTGCCAGATTAAGACACAGCTGCTGTGGTGGTGCATTTTTGCACTTTTTTTGTGTTTTTCACTCACCTGAGATCTGGAGCTCATTATGTCCCAGGCTCGCCGGCCTCACGCCAATAAAGGGAGAATGGCAGCGCGGTCTCCGATCGTGGAGGAAGAGCGGGCAGCAGACTTCATCCAGAGTTTTGTGGATGAAGCTCTCGCTGCCCGTGGACCCAAGAAAGCCTGGGAAAGTTTGTATGGAGCGGTGGGAATTCTGGAGGCGCATCCCGGCCTGTGGAAGTATCCCAAATTTTCAGAGCTGTTGTCCACGGTGTCTGTGCTCCACGATCGTTTCCTGGGCTGAGGGTGGGGGTGTTTCCAGCGGAACCGAAGCGGAGGTGCTCTCCACAGCAGACATCCTTCTGCCCTCCTGGTTCACCAGCTTCACCTCCAGCTCCAGAGTACTCGTCGCCAGCTCCAGGGTGGCAGTGTCGTCCCGCTCCGAATCGCTGGAGGAATTCCCCTGCCTCTCTGACAGCCATCTCCTTGGCACCCGAATTGGAGCCCCCCTCAGCAGTACGGCCCTCCTTCTTCTCCTCTCCGGCTGAATCAACAGCTTTTCCCGGGCCCGTAGCTGCTGTTTCTTGCTCTACTTCGGTATCCTCTCCCGCTGCCAAGAGGTCTTCCCTTTGTTCCCCGGTGACGACGTCCGCCTCCGTGACTCCAGGGGCGGCTCCTCTACAATCCTCTGAGGGGCCCACCTTCACCATTACCATGGAAAGGGATGACCATCCATCTACTGCAGCAGGCAACATCCTACACCGGGAAAACAGGCAAGTGTCATTTTTTCCCTGTTCAAATTATGATGGTATGCCTTGCCTGATTCCCAGTAGGGTGGCTCAGGACATGCAGTCCTCTGAGCTCTCCCCACCTGCTGCAGTGATTAAATCCTCATCTGCCCTCTCCGTGTCTCCTCCTCTCACCCCTGAGTGTCCGCCGGTCCCTGAACTGGACCACCAGATGATGGAGGAGCCCGTGGCCCTGGAGGGCCCTATTCCAGTGCCAGCACAGAGCCAAACCCCAGCCGCCACCCCGGAAGAGCCACCAGCATTGGCCCCTTCGTCTGGGGGAGCTGTGACTGCAACCACCATCATGCCTGCTATTGAGGCCAGGACAGCAGAGTTTGAACCTGAGCTGGACCTCCAAGAGACCGGGCCTGAGACGTCGTCATCCGGATTGATGGAGTCCTGAATGGCGGTGGAGCTCAAGCTCAGGCAAGTGCTCTCTCTTGCTTTTCTCTATTCAGTTTTGGAGAGGTCTTGCCTGGCTCTTGGTAAGGACAGCCGGGTGCAACCGCCCACTGCACCTGAGCTCGCCTCACCAGGCTCCGCCACTGCCGGTGACCCTGACGCTTTCCCTCTGCCTATTTGTTCTGAGCCTTCTTCCAGGGTCACCGGAAATGTTCCAGCGATGCCAGAGGTCTCCATGGGTCCAGGTTTGCTGCCCGAGGTTGCTGTGGATCCAACTCCCCCTGCGGAGGTCGTCGCAGGTGTTCCGTCCAAGCCCGGGACCTCTGTGGATGCAGCTTCCCCTCTGCCCAAGGCCGTCGTGTGGGTTCCTCCTCCTTGGTCCGAGTCTCCGTGGGTGCTGTGTCCTGGTTGGGGACCCTCATGGGTTCTATGCCCCAGCTTTAACCCGATGTGGGTGCTGCGCTCCGGTATGGTTCCGCCATGGGTGCTGTGCCCCAGCCCGGGGTCCACCGTGGGTGCAGTGTTGGCCCAGCCCGGGCCCACCAAAGATGCAGCATTGGCCCAGCCCGGGTCCACCGAGGATGCAGTGTTGGCCCAGCCCAGGTCCACCGTGGGTGCAGCGTTGGCCCAGCCCAAGTTCACCACAGGTGCAGCTCCACTCCAGCCTAGAGCCACCACGGATGCTGCAGAGCTCCAGCCCAGAGCCACTGTGGGTGCTGCAGAGCTTCAGCCTGGAGCCACCGCGGGTGCTGCAGAGCTCTGGCCCAGAGCCACCGCGGGTGCTGCCATGCTCTAGCCCAGAGCCACTGCTGGTGAAACCGTGTCCCAGCCCTGGACCACCGCTGGTGCAACCATGTCCCAAGTCAGGACCACCGAGGGTGCTGCTGGCCAGACTAAGGGCGTCGCAGTCCCTCCTTCTCCTCTGCCAGACGTCGTTGTAGTCCCTCCTTCTCCTCTGCCTGACACTGTCGTGATTCCTCCTCCTCCACTAGACACCATTGTGACACCCCCCCCGGCCCTCCTTCCATTCACTGGGCCTTCCGGTGGGGGAGCTGCCTCCTAGGTCACCCCTCCGGTCCTAGTGGCTTAAGAACTCTGGCCAGCCACACGAAAGACTGGGCTGCTGGGTCGAGTGGCCCATATTTTCTGGCAGGCCACCCGACTTATACCACCTTGCCATCTGGCTGGCCTGGGACTTCAGTCGGCCACCCGAGCTACTTGGTTCCTTGGTCTAGAGGAGCCAGGGCCCTGATTTGGCATAGTGCGGGTCCTGAGCGGGCTCTATATTTTTGGTCCCCCCTTGCCTGCCCCCCGACCTCCCACCCTGGGCAGTGTATTGCTGTACCATTTTCTTTTTTGGGGGGGGGTCCTTTTGGTGTTACCATGGGGTGTCTGGGTTTCACCCCTTAGAGGGGGGGCTCTGTCATGAGTCTGAGCACAGGGTCGCCACCAGCTAAGACTTTTAATTTATAAGTGTTTTATGTCTATTATGATTATTTTGTCTATTTTCTGTGTTCATTTTCTGGTGTGTGACTTGACAGCCTTCCCTCTTCTCAGACACTCCTTCCATCCACTCATTGTCTGTTCTCTACCATCTCAGCTGTGAATGATTTGATAATTAGGTAACCGGCTCGCTCCTTACCCGCACCTATTACTCATTGTTCGCATTAGGTAGCATTATTTAAGCTCTGCCAGCTCACTGTATCATTGCAGCAGTATTGACCTGACCAAGGATCTGAATTGTTCCTTTCTCCACTGAACAATCTCTTCATCCCCTCCAGAGCAATTCTGGCTGTGGAACATCTTTTCTCGAAGTTACTGTTGCTTGTATTTTGTGTTTCATGCATAGTTTTTTGGACGCCTCTGTTTTTTTCTGTTAATAAATGTCACCACTGCAGTCCAGCACCTGAGACTGTTTTTCTGCCCCGGAGGGGCATTCATGACACTAAGGCTCTCTGGCAGGCTGTTCCACAGACGAGGACCATAATAATGAAAGGAGGCTTCACCAAAGGTCTTGGTCTTTACTTTGGGAACCATAAAAAGGCCAGTATCAGAGGACCTCAGGGTCCACGAGGGCTCGTAAGATAAAAGCAGTTCAGACAGATAAAAAGGCTCAAGACCATTGAGGCATTTAAAAACTACTAAGAGAACATTAAAATCGATCCTAAAACACACGGGGAGCCAATGCAGCGATTCTAAAACTGGTGTAATATGCGCATGCCCCCTCGTCCTCGTCAGCACTCGTGCTGCTGAATTTTGGAAAAGTTGGAGATGTGCTATCCTTTTTTGGGGAAGACCAGAGAGCAGGGCATTACAGTAGATGGCTGACAAGTGAGGAAACCAGATGACGAAGACGGCTCATCAGCGAAAAAACCAGATGAGGAGGACTGCTGACCTTCAGCGAAGCCAGACGAAGAGGACTCATGTCCATCGGCAGAACCAGATGAAGTGAACTGATGGCCATCGGCGAAACCAAATGAAGAGTACTGAAGACTATCAGTGAAACCAGACAAAGTGGACTGAAGACCATTGGCGAAACCAGGTGACTCAGGCTGGGGAGTCTGTAGTCCAGTCACCTGGGAATCCATCCCTGACACGGCCACCTCAGACGGGGAGGAAGAGACAAACACCGGGTCACTGCCACTGGCAGCAGTGGAGCCCGACGAGGAAAACTCAGGAGCAGATGGCAGCTGCAACTGGTTCTCCCCGCCAAGAGCAAAGCAAGATCGCTCTAATACTGACATTGTAAAGACAAAAAAGAGGATGTACCTTACCTCAAGCTCCATCGCCGACCATGACTCCAGTGACTCGGCTGCTGCAGCCCAAGCAGCAGGCATGATGGCAAGTGAAACTTCAGCCGTGATGACAAGAACTGGTGGGACTTCTGGCGTGGTGGCAGGAGCTGGTGGAACCCCAGACGTGGTGGCTGAAATGGGTAGGAATTCCAGACGTGGCGGCTGAAGCTGGAGAATATCTCACCAATGGCACCAGGTCCTGCGATGCTGAAACCAGGGGACACTCCGTTGTCAGCTCAGGCTTCAGGATACAGGGGGCGTTCCTCTCACATCCAAAATGTGGCTGCGGGGCCGTAACAGGAATCTCCGGAACAGAAGGCCCCTCCATCGTCCGGCGACTCCCTCTCAGGATGGGCGGACACACAGGAAACACAGAGGAGGACGCAGGACAAGCAGGTGAGGATACATGGATGGATGCAGCAGCAGGTGGTGAGAGCTCAGCCAAAGTGTATGGCTGCTGCTGAGTCCCCCCACCAGGAATAAAGCAAGGTATTTCATTTTCAGGTATAACAGAATGGAAAGGTACTTCCCTTATTCCCGTGCTGTGGTGGTTGCTGCTGCAGAAAGACCAGGCAAATCCCCCTTGGTGGCTGCAGAGATCGCTTGGTGAGGAGGTGTGGAACACTGCTCGGGAGAAGAAGGCGAGGTTGATGATAGGCGAGCAGCTGAGGTTGTCTGCACCAGGGGATGCTCCATCGTCGGCTCAGGTACAGATGGAGAATAGTGGAGGGCAAAGTCCACATCAGGCAAAATGGCAGCAGAAGCAGGGGATGGAGGCCCAGCAATGATGGGCGAACCGTCACTGCCACTGTGAACCTCAGTCGAATATCAGCATATAGCATAGCAAGACTCCTCTCCCATAGGTCTAAAAAGAGAAAAAGATACTTGCCTGGCCTGCTCTGCCGCTCCAGAAGTCATTCTGGGGAACTCCAACAAAGAATTAGCTGAGGACGAGGGCACCAATGTGGAAAATGGAGGAGCCAGCACTGCAGGCATGGTGACAGCTGAAACAGCAGATGCGGTGGTAGGTATTTCAGCAGCAAGCGCCGATGCCATGGAGGAGAGAGGGACAGCAGGAACTGATGAGGAGGAAGGAGCTGATGGAACAGCCGACAAAGAAAAATACTGAAGTGAGGAGGAGGCTGCTGCTGCGGTTCTCCAGAGCGGTGAAGGGGCTGCTGCTTGTGAGACGGAGGAGTTCCACTGGTGGGATGCAACTGGGTGGTGGCGAAAGGCTGGAGGTGTCTGCACCAGGGGATGCTTCATCATCGGCTCAGGTACAGATGGGGCTCAGCGAAGAGCAGATGTTGACGCTGGAGGGTGGTGTCTTGGGGCTGGCAAACGGCGAGAGGCTGAAGACATCTGTACCAAGGGACGCTTTCTCGTCGGCACAGGTACAGATGGTGGTGAGTCTTTTAGCAGCCCGTGGAATGTCATCTGGAGGGTAGAGATGGTTGTCAGATGCTCCACATACTTGGAGTAATTCCTCAGCCCGGGACGCGCCTCCACTATCCCAGCCACTGCCTCCACATTTCCAGGACTTCCTCTGAAGTGCAGGAGGCGAGAGCTTCCGTGACGAACTCCTATATGAACTGAGCCGCCCAAAGTTCATCCACGCTGGGGCCACCAGCTGCCAACCTCCTTCTGTTGGCTGAGTTCCAGTATGCTAGCATAATTCAGTCTGCTCTCCCTCTGGCAACACAAAAGACAGGTGGAAAAAGGCAAATTCACAGCCGCTGGGTCCAAACTGGTGACGTCCTTCTGTCATGAATCGCCCAGGTGGGGCAGAATGGAGACCCAAACGCTGACTGTGAGTTGCAAAGGTTTAATGAAAAACATAAATCCAAACTGGAACAAAAACTTACAAGGCTTGAGTACAGGCAGGATAACGAGAATGTAGAACAGCCCTCAGGCTGAGACGTGGAACACACGTCGGGTAGAAGAGATGGCTTAAGCGTGGGACACACGCTGGTAAGACCAAATAGCCAAGGTAAATAAGATTAGATAAGATAAGATAAGATAAGCCTTTATTAGTCCCACAATGGGAAAATTCCAGCATTGCAACAGCACAGGGATAGCAACACTCAGAGCAATAACTCAAAAGATAAGATAATAAGAGCAGTGAATGTACACTACCGTTCAAAAGTTTGGGGTCACTTAGAAACTTCGTTATTTTTGAAAGAAAAGCACTTTTTTTCAATGAAGATAACTTTAAACTAATCAGAAATACACTCTATACATTGCTAATGTGGTAAATGACTATTCTAGCTGCAAATGTCTGGTTTTTGGTGCAATATCTACATAGGTGTATAGAGGCCCATTTCCAGCAACTATCACTCCAGTGTTCTAATGGTACAATGTGTTTGCTCATTGCATCAGAAGGCTAATGGATGATTAGAAAACCCTTGTGCAATCATGTTAGGTCTGCAATGCTGTAATTGCTGCAAATGGAGGATTCTTTGACGAAAGCAAAGTTTGAAGGAAAAGAATATTATTTCAAATACAAATCATTATTTCTAACCTTGTCAATGTCTTGACTATATTTTCTATTCATTTTACAACTCATGGTGGTAAATAAATGTGACTTTTCATGGAAAACACAAAATAATTGTCTGGGTGACCCCAAACTTTTGAACGGTAGTGTACATATTTACACAGAAATATACACAGTGCGGAGCATTGTAGCTAAGTGGAATAAACAGCATAACGGTCTGTTCAGTTACCCCGCATAGTTTGAATATGTACCCATACAGTATATTTCGTATTTGAATCAGCCTAGTTGACACCCCCTGTAGCGATTGATATTGTCCTAGTTGTGTAATGCCTCCACAATTATTGACAAGTTTGTGACCATTATTGGGCAAGTTTGTTACATTTTGTGCATTCAATATGACCTCTATGAGCAGCCCTGGTTAGATTATAAAGTCTGACAGCCATAGATAGGAAGGACCTACAAAACCTCTCGGTTGCGCACCTAGGATGGTACAGCCTACTGCTAAATGAGCTCCTCAGTGCATTCAGCATGTCCTGCATGGGGTGGGACTTGGACTCCGGCAGAGATGACAGCTTAGCCACCATCCTCCTCTCTCTTATCTCCTCCACTGGGTCTAGGCGCTGCCCCAGGACAGAGGTAGCTTTTTTGATCAGTCTATTCAGTCTCTTCCTCTCAGCTGCTGTGATGCCGTTGCCCCAGCAGACCACTCCAAATGTGATAGCTGATGCCACCACTGAAGTGTAGAAGGTCTTCAGGAGCACCTCTTGTGCACCAAAAGACCTGAGCCTCCTCAGGAGGAACATCCTGCGCTGTCTCTTCTTGAAGAGTGCATTGGTATTGTGTGACCAGTCCAGTTTATTGTTCAGATGAACACCCAGGTACTTGAAGGATGTCACTATCTCAATGTATATTTAATAGATGTTTACTGGTGCTGTGGGGGGTTGTCCTCGCCTGCGGCAGTCCACAACCAGTTCCTTAGTTTTCCTCGCATTGATCTGGAGGCAGCGCCAATGGCACCAGACTACGAATTCCTGGATAAGTTGTCTGTACTCCTCATCATCTCCATCAGAGATGAGGCCGACGATTGCAAAGTCATCAGAGAACTTCTGTAGATGGCAGTGTGGTGTGTTGTGTGAAAAGTCCGCAGTATAAAGGGTGAACAGGAAAGGAGCCAGAATTGTTTCCTGGGTGGCCCCCATACTGCAGATGATAGTGTCAGACACACAATCCTGGGTTCTCACAAACTGTGACATGACAGATGCTGGTCCACCCTTGCGCACAGTAGCTTGTCCTTCAGGATAACCGGTGGATGGTGTTGAAAGCACTGGAGAAATCAAAGAACATGATCCTCATCATGCTCCCAGGCTACTCCAGGTGGGACAGGGAGCGGTGTAGGAGGACGATCACTGCATCCTCCACCCCAATGCCATGCTGGTAGGCGAACTGGAGTGGATCCATCACTGGTCCCACCACGGAGTGGAGGTGGGTGAGGAGCAGCATCTCCAGGGTCTTCATCAGGTGTGATGTGAGGGCCACTGGCCTGTAGCTGTTCAGGTCTTTGGGGTGGGAGGTCTTTGGTACGGGTACCACACAGGATGTTTTCCACAGCTGTGGTACCCTCCCCAGCTTCAGGCTCAGGTTGAAGATGTGCTCCACAATCCCACACAGCTGGTCTGTGCAGGACTTGAGGAGCTTCGAGCTGATGCAGTCTGGACCCAAGGCCTTCCTCAACTTGATCTTCCTCAGCTCTGCCCTCACCTGGGTCTTAGTGAGGGTCAGGTTGGGGCAGGGGTGCTGTGTGCTGGGAGTGGGGGATGTTGGGGGGGGTGTAGACAGCAGGACTAGATGATGGTAGAGGGGGCAGTGGTTGGTGTGCAGGCGGGGAGGAGGGTGGTTGGTCAAACCTGTTAAAAACAGGTTTGGGTTGTTCACCCACTCCCTGTCCCCCATGGCCTGGGACGAGGTATTCTGGAGCCCAGAGATGGTTTTGAGGCTTCTCCAGACATCACTGTCACTGTCACTCCATTGCAGCTTGTCCTCAATTTTCTTCCTGTACCTGTCCTTACCCTCTTTAATCTTCCTCCTTAGCTTCCTCTGTATGGACTTCCGCTCCTCCCTGTTTCCTGACCTGAAGATCCTTTTCTTTTCTTTCAGTAGGGACTTTATCTCAGGGTTGATCCATGGTTTGTTGTTTGAGCAACACCGCATGATCTTGGTGGGTACGGTGTTGTCAACACAGAAGTTGATGTAGTCTGTGATGGTGTGTGTGAGGCTGTCGATATCCTCACCATGTGGATCGCAGAGCTGCTCCCATGCAATGGTTTCAAAACAGTCCTTTAGAGCATCCATCGCCTCCTCAGACCATACTTTCACTGTGCGGGTAACCGGAGGTTGTCTGTGTACTAGGGGTTTGTACACGGGCAGGAGGTGAACCAAGTTGTGATCCGATCCCCCGAGCGGGGGAAGTGGCGATGAGATGTACGCCTCCTTAGCATTTGGATAAAATAAGTCCAGTGTTTTATTGTCTCATAAAGATGCAGAGAAACTTGTTTATTTCTTTATCACCTCTAGGCTAGACTATTGTAATTCACTTTTATTAGGTTGTCCTAATAAGTTCATAAAGTTTCTCTAACTCATTCAGAATGCAGCTGCACATATCCTGACAAGAACAGGGAGAAGAGATCACAGTACCCCAGCTTTAGCTTCTTTACATTGGCTCCCAATAAAATATAGAACTGAATTCAAGATTTTACTCCTAACTTATAAAGCCCTTAATGGTCTGGCTCCTTCTAACCTGCAAGAACTCATAGTTCCTTATCATCCAACCAGAGCTCTGCACTCGCAAAAATCCAAACTACTGGTGATCCCCAAGGTCTCCAGAAGTAGATTGGGAGGTAGAGCTTTTAGTTATCAAGCTCCCCTCCGGGGGAACCATCTTCCCAGTTCAGTTCAGGAGGTAGACACTCTCTCTTTATTCAAGAGTAAGTTGAAATCTTTTCTCTTTGATAAAGCCTATAGTTAAAAATGTTGCTGCTGCCAGGCCTTCACCCGCATGTGGAGCCTAACCCAGCTTGATACTGGAAGGTCTGGCTGTGAATGTTAATGTTGAATTGTATTTGTTATGTTTGTTTTGAATGTAGCTATTGCCAGGCCTCCTATTTTTTACCTATTTTTTCAACCCAGCTGGTCGAGGCGGATGGCCGTCCTCTATGAGCTATGGTTGCGCTTGAGGTTTCTGCCCGTTAAAGGGAAGTTTTTCCTCGCCTCTGTCACCGCAGTGCTTGCTCTTAGGGGTCTCTGCTGGGTTCTATAAATTTGGGGGTGTGGCCTGAACCCACCCTTTTTTGTAAAGTGCCTTGAGATGACATGTGTTGTGATTTGGCACTACATAAATACGTAAAAGTGAACTGAATTGAATTGAATTGTCTCTGATGTGGCACGTGACATTCTGGATGAATGTGGGCAGAATGGAGGACAGTGAAGTATGGTTAAAATCACCCAAGATGAGGAGGAGAGCATATCAGTGTTGTGTTAGCAGCCTGCTAGTGACTGAGTGGATGGTGTCATGTGCTGCCCCAGCGTTCGCAGATGGATTTGCATAAATAACAATGCAGATCACATGTGAGTATTCCCTAGGGAGGTAAACTGGCCGCATGCTAACAGCTAGCAACTCAATGTCTTTGCTGCAGTGTTGCTCTTTAACCGTGATGTGTCCAGGGTTACACCATCTGTTTTTCACTTACATTATCACCCCTCCACCCCTTGTCTTCCCACTGCCTGGTGTCTGGTCTGCCCGTATTGCGTGGAAACCCTCCAATTCAATGTTAGCATCTGTTGCTAGTTCTGTTAGCCATGTCTCAGTAAATAACATCATGCTAATCTCTCTGAAGACGCTCTCGTAATGGGACATGGCGTCTAGCTCGTCCGTCTTATTAAATAGCGATCATACATTCCCCATGATACTGGATGGAAGGATGGGTCTGTACCTTGTATTACTCACTCATCACCTTACTCCAGTTCAACATCTGCATTGTATTCACCTGATTTCTCTTGGAATGTTGAGTTTTTGCATTAGCACGGGGCAGTGCTGGGGCAGTTTAGTGCTAACAGCTGGTTCCAACCGTACTGTCTCCTGCAGTAAACAATGGCTTTGTCCACCGGCTTGGGAGACATTTGTGATATGAGCCGAATGTCAGACTGATATCAGCACCAGTGCGGCGATCTCTGTGTCCATGATGGATAAGGTGTCACAGCATCAGAAAGTATGACCAGAAAAACACAGATAGTAAATAAAAAAACAAAAAGAAAAACTCAGAATTGAGCCGCTGTTGCAAAAAGGCAGCCAACTCGTGTGGTGCCAGAAGTAGAATAGAAATAGTAAAATAAAATAGCATCAAGCTAAGACGTAGGACATATGTCAGGTAGACTGAGTGAAGGATGTCGCACCATTTAAGGGCGGCATCCCTTAAATAGAGCTAAGAGTAATACACAAAATGATAATCAGATGTGGAGTAACAGGAGCGAGGATAATCACTAGGAATAGCAAACAGCTGTAACGCGCAGCGAAACTAGCTAGGAGAGAAATGGAAGTAAACAAAGGGGGCTGTCAAAATAAAAGCACAGACCAGAATGAATGATAAATAGTGATACAGATAACAAAGAATGATAACCCACCATGGTGAGGACAAGATAAACAATAATAATTGTAGTGATATTTAATTTATAATTATGATCAGGTATAAAGATTATTTAACTTGTATTGGACCTGAGATTTACTCCAGGTCCACACAGAGAAAAAGTTGATAGAAAACACTCGTTTTGGGGCACCAGCTCAATAAATGTGAGCAATTTATTAATTAATTCCACTTTATATCTATTTAATGAAGTAATCAGTCTCAAAATATTAGTGAGTTCTACTGGGGCTTAGAACAATCACAGAAATAGGAATAAATCCCGACAACTTCTCTCATTTTGTAGATTTATTAAATGAACTCTGATTAAATGATCTTACATTCAAATAACTTGTAAACAGGTGAAATGATCAACATTAAGCCATCACATTAAATTTGTAACTGAGGATAGAGTAACAATGTGAGCATATCTATAAAACCATGGATTTTAGCATGAATTTGGAAGAGTTGAAATGAAAAATTATGAATAATATTGGACACAAATTTATGGAGAAAATTAACTAATTATGTGAAAAATTCTGGATTACTCTTAAGAAAGTAAAAACAGAATTTTAGTGAAAAGAGAATATTAATCCTCTTTAATTCTGCATCTGATCAGATTTTGAATTATTTCCAAACTTTGGACAAGTCATTCAGCAGATGGAAACAAAGAGATGTGGCTCACGTGAATCCAGTTTGAAGTCCTGCTATTGAGGTTCTTCCTGAAGCTTTTTTTGCAGATGGCGCCAAAACCAGAATATCTTGCCAGCAGATATTCGGACAAGGTACAGCAGCTTTCAAAGTCTACAATCACAAGATGAGATTTTGACTGTATCAATCACAGTTGGGCTGAGGTCCAGCAAAGATGTTGATGATGTGTGGTCTTCTCCGTGGGCCAGTGGGTTTTTCCAGAGTCCAAATAAATTCAGAAATAATTCAGATCTGATATGACTACCAAAATTCAAAGAGACAAGATGAAAACCTCAAGCCACAAAAATCTAAGCTACTCTGATGTCATGGAGCTGGCTGAAATAGTTTCCAGAGTGAGATGAATGGGTCAGTTAGTCCTTTGGAAAAAAAAAAAAAACGGTGGATTTAAAGAAAGTTTAGAGGAGAAAAATAGAGAACGCCTAGGAACGGGAGCTTTAACTCCAAATCAAGATTTGAGCTCAGGAAAGAAAGAATTAATTCCCAGACGTTTAGAGAAAAACATTAAAATACACAGAAGTTTACACAAACACAATATTTCATGTCCCTGTAAAAACTTAAGTGACAGAAATTCTGATACTGCTCGTGACTGCTCTGATACTGAAGGAGGGCGTCTCCCCTCTTTATAACTTCAGACAACTTTCACACCGTTAGGGTGATTGACATAAGCCTAAACCAATAGTCTTCCTTCGTGGGTGGGTTTTATGAACTTTAGTCCAATGAACAAACAGTCTTTTGTCTGTAACAACCAACAATATTGAAAGAGCTGTTGCTAAGCAGAGACTGACAGATCCCAGTCATATGACTTGTGGAAACTTTTTTTGCAACCTGATACACACATCTTAATACTGAAAATTCATCAATATACTTCTGTATAAAATGTAACCTACTTCAGTGGTTCATGCAACTTTGTAACTAGTGCTTTTAAATTAACATGCAAGAATAAACATTCATTTAAACATTTTAATATGTACATATTTAAAATCAAGGCTTAATATATTCTTTCAAACCCATTATTGATTGTCCACAGAATATCAGAGTCCCACAGAGGCAGTGATCGTCAACAAATAGTGTTGTTAGAATTGTCCTGAGAAATGAAACTTGAAGAAAGAGAATTAATTTTAGTTCATCAGTGTACAGTCAAAAGTGAGTGTCTACTCCAGAGATGTCCACCAGGGGTAGTGTCAAGCTGTGGATAATCCTAGGGCCTTAGGAAATGCATCTAAAGTTTATGGGATGCCTGTTCTTTGTCACAGGGGTTTAGAAGATGTCAAACCGTTTTATTAGCCAATAAAACGGTCTGGAATAAGAGAGTTTCCATTTTATTTATGATCTGAACTAATCCGTTCCTTGCACACGATGGAATCCTTATCTCTTGTACGTCTTTACAAAGGAATGTGTTCTCTACAGTGGTCCTGAGATGAAAAAGCAGTTCTTGACTGGCTTTTTCCTTGGTGAAACAACGTCTTTAAGATGCAAAGTCTATTTTATTGATGAGCCAAAGCAAGATGATGCTACATAATTAATATAAACATTACAGAGAGAGAACTAAAGGTGAATGTGGAGAAGGCTCATATGTGACCCGTGCTGGCAAAATGAGTCACTTTGAGGACATTTTCAAAACTGATGTAACGTTATGTCTATATTCTGTATTGAAAGACCTTCAAAATGATATTTGATTTGTAGGAAGTGCGCAAAAACGGACCCTGAAAAAGATGATTTGTTTTTATTTTGGCTAGGTTGAAAACTCGTGTTTGATTGGTCAGAAGTTAGTTCTTCCAAAAAAAAAGCATATGTATTTTTTGAAAGTACAATTTCTAAGCTTTCCAATGATACCAGGCACTCATGGGGGTTTTCCCGAGACTTGCCGCTAGCAAGCAAAGAGTCATGATTATGACTTATTGACTTCTCGTGCCTGTAGCTCATAATGACGCAGTGCGCATTCCGACTCATTTTGCCGGCACGGGTCACATATATTCAGTTCAGTTCAATTCAGCTTTATTTATAATGCGCCACATCACAACAAAAGCCATCTCGTGGCGCCACAGTGCAGAAAAAAAAAAACAGTCACAGAAAGACCCAGCAATCAGACGATCCCCTATGAGCAAGCACTAAGCGACAGTGCAGAGGAAAAACTCCCATTTGGAAGGAAGAAACCTCTAGGGGGGATGAGGGGATAGGGAGGATGGAAAGGACAGACATAAAGAACATAGCAGTAAGATGCCAAGTACAATATTGGAGGTCAACCAGCAGTATGGATCACATAACAGTAGAACAAGAGTGGGGTTAAAAGACACTAAAACCCTCCTTAAATGAAAGCGATATTAAAAAGGAAGGATTTTACCCTGTTCTTAAAAACAGAGACCGAGTCTGACTCCCGGACCCAGAGTGGTAACTGGTTCCAGAGAAAAGGAGCTTGGTAGCAGAAGGCTCTGCCTCCCACCGTACTTTTGGAGATTCTGGGCACCACAAGTAAGCCAGCATTTTGGGAGCGTAATGCTCTATTAGGATGGTAAGGTAATATCAGATCTTTTATATATTGGGGGGCCAGATTGTTAAGAGCTTTGAAAGTAAGAAGAAGGATTTTAAACTTGATTCTGAATTCAATGGGAAGCCAATGGAGGGAGGACAGAACCAGGGAAATATGATCTCTTTTTCTAGAACCAGTTAAAACTCTAGCAGCAGCATTTTGAATCAAGTGAAGATTTTTCAAAGATACTCTAGGACAACCAGATAATAGCGAATTACAATAATCTAATCGCGAACTGACAAAGGCGTGAATCAGTTTCTCAGCATCACCCAGAGACAAGATGCTCCTGATCTTGGCAATATTGCGCAGATGATATAAGGCGGTCCTAGAAACAGTTTTAATATGTGAATTAAAGGACAAATCCTGGTCAAAAATCACTCCAAGGTTCCTCACACAACTGTTCAGAGTGAGAGTGGCCGCATCTAAAATAAGGGCATTGTCTGAAAAGGAATTTCTAAGATGTTTTGGGCCAACAACAATGACTTCAGTCTTATCACAGTTCAATAGTAAAAAATTACAAGTCATCCAAGCTTTGATGTCTTTAAGACAGGCATCTAACTTGGCCAACTGATCACAATCATCGGGCTTCATTGACAGGTATAGGTGTGTGTCATCTGCGTAACAGGGAAAATGTATACAGTGCTTTCTGATGATATTGCCCAACGGGAGCATATATAGACTAAAAAGAGTAGGGCCCAACACAGATCCCTGTGGAACTCTGTGACTGAGCTTAGAGCTGGAAGAAAATCCATCACTGACATGGACAAACTGAAATCAATCAGACAGTCTACATAACCACAGGATGATATAATTTATAATACATAACAAGATGGCCATAGACACATGATATGAATAACCAAGACTATAATAACTAAAGTAAGTTAACAGAATAACTCAACACAAACAGGGACAAAAGAGCATTTGTGACATGGTTTGCTGTCCTAGTGACAAGACACAGACTCCAAATTGATACAATTATGTTTATTAACAACCAGTGTGAATGAATAGTGGTGTGAGTACTAACTGGAACTGCCGGGAACTGAGCGAGACACCGTATGGCCTGGCAACCCTGGGGACACGCAGAGAGAGATGGTTACTGGGCGTCACAACTGGAGTTAAACCGTTATTGTGTAGCTCACTGTGGAAACAGATGGTGAGTTTCTCCGGTTCAGCGTTGCAGCTGTGGTCAGGGAGACAGTGCTCTTCAGATGGTGGTATTGTCCTGACAGGAGAGTGTAGGTGAAGGTGGTGAGGGAAGGAGGCTGGTAAGTCCGCCTCCACGGACTCCGCCTGTGCACAGGGGATTAGTAGGAAGTGGTAAGTTGTTAATGGAGCTTACGTGGAAGGCTGGTTGGCTCTTTCCGGCGTAGGTGAGGGCTGGCTCGGCTGTGGTTCTGGTAACTGAGACAATTAGGCGATGAAGCTCTCCTGGAGCGCAGTGAGACATCTCTGCACTGCCACTCCGGGCAGCGTGGAAGATATACTGTAGGCCCAGCCTAACGAGGATCAGGTGTGCGTGCAGCTGCGGATAATGAGCAGAGCGGACCATGACAATTTGCTTGGCTTTTGCTTTTCTGGTTGGACCACAGACTGGGCCTGGGCCACTCAGGGGTTGGTTCTGGGCTGCATGTGGCCCATGGGCCGCTAATTCAATAGGTCTGCTGTATGTCAACACAGTACTCTTTGTAGCCACTTTTATTGTGTTCTCACTTTCCATAGGCTATATAATGTCCTTCACGTGCGTTTATAACATATTTAATCTTCCTAATCTGACATAAAACTTTAGTTAAAAAATCACAGTCAGGGGCTGTGTAGTACCGTTGCCCCAATTTTTTTGGGGGGGCGGGGCTTGAGCACTCACTAACCCATTAATCTCATTACCTTATGCTGATTTGTAACACAGATCACAAACAATAGGTGTCTGGTTTAAATTATGCTTAGAGTATCGGCTAATTTACAATAAGACAAATGACACTGAATCTAGCATTAATACACACATTGATCGCACATTAAATATCACATTGGGGTTTGATAATTAGCACTGTCACACATGGACCTCCCAAGTATGAGTGCTGCAGATGTGTCAATACACAAACACCTAGTGTTGTTGTTGTTGTTGTTTTTTAACTCTGTGGCATGCTCCAATGATACTCCCCACCCCGCCCATCAGTGGGTCGACAGTTCGATTGGAAATCCATGCAACCGAAGCCTCTTCTCTCATGGCTGCCTGCTCAGTGATTAGTTGTCAGGGAGAAAGAGAAGGGGGAGAAAGAGAGACAATGATAGAGAAGGAGCTAACAGGATGAAGCTGGAAGCAGAATGAAAATGAGGGAGAGGAGCAAGAGTTCTGTGACGACTCACACATACATCCCACCAACATTGGCCCAACATACCAAGTTTACATCGGGAATACATTTTATAGAGATCGTTTGCACATTGGCAAGACACCGTGTGCAAACAACCTCTATAAAATGTATTCCTGATGTAAACTTGCTGACGTTGGCCCAATGCATGTGTGCCTCGAGGGATTCAAACTGATAATTTTTTTATAGATACAACGGTCATTGATTCTTCTCATTGGTTCAATGCTTTGTTGATTCCCTTATTGATTCCTGATCATTTTCTTCTGTGGAAAATTGTAGAGCTACACAAGTTTTCAGCTTTAACACAACTGCTTGTCTCTAAAGCTCTGCGTCTAAAAACAGAGTTAGCACCTGGGAAGAAAAAAAGAACAGGGATCTGACTCAGATGTGCAAAAGCTTCACTGTTAAGAGGAAAGATCCAGAAAAAAAAAAGAAAAACGTCTGCTGTGATTGTCACAGAAGTTAAAACTAACCACTTGGAAAGCAAGATAAAAAAACTGTGTGAAACATTAATTTTTATAAAATTAAAGTTTCAAAACAATTCAGGGAGTCTGGATGTGTGAGTTTTTCCCAGTCCGGGAAATCGGGTGACATCTCAAAGTGCTTACAGTGAGTCCATTATTCATTCACTTCAGACAGGCTACCAGGAGATCTCCAAGCTGATGTCTGCTGACGGGGAAGATGGTGAGTGTTTTGTGATTTTAAGCATCTTTTATGTTATTTATCAGTGAAAACGTCAGCATGTAAACAGCATAACGGGATAACGGGCCGCCTTCCTGTAATGAACCCAACCCCACCCACTTGAGGTGGTACTTGGTTGAAATGGAAAATCAATCACACCGTGTCGAGCCGAGTAGAGTCAAGGCAAGTTGGGCTGAGTAGGTACTAGTGGAAAAGAGGCTACAGTGAGCCCTTGGGACTGATAAGAGCTTTTAATGACTTTTGCCTTTTTAAAGACTCCCTCATTTTTAATGTTATATTTGTTCAAATTGTGATTTTATTTTATTTTATCTTGTGTAATAAAATGTTTGTGCTTGCAACTTTGGTGCCTGATGGTCACTAAGTGCTGCTCACCCTTGTAGAAGGAACCTAAAAGAAATCTGTTTCCTGGAGGTTAATAAGAGAAGTATAAGGTTGTCATAGCCAGGAGCGGCACTGGGGTTAAGCTCCCAGTGCTCATAAAATGCTCCTTATGGTGTGCATCTCAAAAAGCCTCTGACAACTAAGTCCAACTCCTAGCCTGCCCGTGTGGTTTAGTCTCTAAGCCCGGCGGAACTGCTTTTATTAATAGGAGAAGGGGCGAGGGCGGATCTCTGGCGCCTTAAAACCAGATGCTTCGGGTAGATGGTGGCTCATCAACCTGGGAAGGTAGCCCATCTAGGGGAAGGTAAACCCTGATTTCAAACCTCCGCTGCCTTGCGGCATACCCATTCACGGGAAAGGCTCCGGGAGTCAACCCTGAGGAAAAATCCGGAGTCGGAGCCCCTAAGGCAGTTCTATGTTGTGCTCAACATCATTCTGGCAGCTCCTGCAACGGCGCTGGTGCCAAACTGTAGCAGCCCTGCTGTTCCTTTGGATTCATCAGTGATGTGGAGAGGGGGGACATGCTGCATGGGCAACATCTTGTCCTCCATATCTTCCTGCCCAGGCTTGAATCCTACCAACGCCAATGCTGGAAGGTAGAACACCGGATCACTGGAGAGGACACTCCAGCTTCGCCTTTGGCGTAGACAAAACACGGGGAATGACAGTTACTGGTTATAAGCCACCGCTCAATTGGCGTAGAGCGCGGCGCCAGGGGTTGTTCCCGACGGCGGGAGGGATCATCGGATCTCACTGGACAGCTACCGCCCGCCTCAAGCTGGGCAGCCCCCAGCCAATAAGGTGTTGTCCCGCCACAGCTTGCTTTCCTCATTGGGTGCATGGGGATGAGGAGAAGTCCGAACAGCAGGCTGAGAAACTTCGCACCAGGCAAGACAATAAAACAAAAGAGACCAACTCTAAAACTGGGAACTTGGAACGTCTGCACTATGATGACAGGACTCGCTGCTAACCTCAAGGACATCAACAACACCAGGAAGACTGCCATCATCAATAATGAGCTGAAGAGACTGGGAGTGGATATCACCACTCTCCAGGAAACACGGTTGGCTGACGCAGGCACACTGAAAGAGAAGGACTACACGTTCTACTGGCAGGGAAAGGGCAGTGACGAACACAGGGAACACGGAGTGGGCTTCGCAGTGAAGAACACCTTGCTGAAGATGGTGGAACCGGGCAGCACTGGCTCTGCACGACTCCTCACCCTCCGCCTGAACACCACTCAAGGCCCAGTCACCCTCGTCAGTGTGTATGCCCCAACACTGACAGCCACACCAGAGGCAAAAGACGAGTTCTATGAGAATCTCGCAACAACTGTCAGGACCATCCCCAACTCTGAACAACTCATTCTCCTTGGAGACTTCAATGCCAGAGTGGGTGCTGACCACGACTCCTGGCCCTCCTGTCTTGGACCTTTTGGCATGGGCAGAATGAACGACAACGGACAGCGGCTGCTCGAGTTCTGCACATATCACAATCTGTGCATCACAAACTCGTTCTTCAAGACCAAGCCCCAACACAAGGTTTCCTGGCAACATCCACGCTCAAAGCACTGGCACCAGCTGGACTTGATCCTGACCAGGCACACCTCATTGAAGAACGTGCTAATCACCCGTTCGTTCCAGAGTGCAGATTGCGACACAGACCATTCATTGGTGTGTTGCAAGGTCAAGCTGCAGCTGAAGAAATTCCATCTTGCTAGACAGCCTGGAAAGGCACGGATTGACACCAGCAAGATGGCTCAACCAGAACTTGTTGAGCAGTTTGCCTCCACCTTTGAGAAGGAACTTGGTGTACCACAAGAAGGAGAATCTGCAAAGCAGAAGTGGGAAGAGCTGCGAAACACCATCCACCGCACAGCCTTGGCTACCTTTGGGAGGAAGACCTCGAAGTCACAGGACTGGTTTGATGCCAAGTTGACCAAGATGACCCCCGTCATTGAAGCCAAGCGCTCAGCACTTGCTGAGTACAAGAAGTACCCAAACGAGAAGAATCTCCAGATTCTCAGGGCTGCGAGAAGCAAAGTTCAGCAGACTGCTCGGCGCTGTGCCAACGAGTACTGGACTCAGCTCAGCCAAGACATTCAAACCACTGCCATAACAGGGAACATCCGTGGTATGTACAATGGCATCAAGAAAGCACTTGGTCCAGCTCAGAGCAAGACGGCCCCCCTCAAATCCTCCACTGGGGTGATGATCACAGAAAAGAACAAGCAGTTGGAGAGATGGGTGGAACACTACTCCGACCTCTACTCCAGAGAGAACACCGTGACACCGTCAGCCCTTGATGCCATCGACTGCCTGCCATCCATGGACGAACTTGACGCCGAGCCAACCATCGACGAACTCAGCAAGGCCATTGATAGCTTGGCCGCTGGCAAGGCACCCGGCAACGACGGCATACCCCCTGACCTGATCAAGCACTGCAAGACCGCCCTACTGCTGCCATTGCATGACGTCCTCTGCCAGTGTTGGAAGGAAGGTGCCGTACCACAGGACATGAGGGACGCCAAGATCATCACCCTCTACAAAAACAAAGGGGAGAGAAGCGACTGCAACAACTACAGGGGCATCTCCCTGCTCAGCGTTGTTGGCAAAGTCTACGCACGAGTTGTTTTCGTTCGTCTACAGAAGCTTGCCGAACGTGTCTACCCCGAGTCTCAGTGTGGCTTCCGCGCTGCGCGATTGACGGTAGACATGATATTCTCCATCCGCCAACTCCAGGAGAAATGCAGAGAACAGAAAATGCCCCTGTACGTCGCCTTCATCGACCTCACCAAAGCGTTCAATTTGGTCAGCAGAGAGGGCCTTTTCAAGATCCTGCCAAAGATAGGATGCCCACCAAAGTTGCAAAGCCTCATCGAATCGTTTCACACCAACATGCAGGAGATAGTGCAGCACGATGGCAACGTCTCAGAGCCATTCAACATACGCAGCGGAGTGAAACAGGGCTGTGTACTTGCGCCAACCCTCTTTGGGATTTTCTTTGCTATGCTCCTGAGGCATGCCTTCAGCACAGCAACAGAGGGAATCTACCTGCACACAAGATCTGACGGCAGGCTTTTCAACCTCGCCCGCCTGAAAGCCAGAACCAAAGTACGCGAGGCTCTAATCAGAGACATGCTGTTCGCAGACGACGCTGCAGTCGCAACCCACACACAGCAGGAACTTCAGACCCTTATGGACCGCTTCTCCCAGGCATGCAAGGACTTCGGGCTTACCATCAGCCTGAAGAAGACTAACGTCTTGGCGCAAGGCACGGAAGCACCACCAACCATCACCATCGACGACTACGAGCTGGAGGTCGTGAATCAGTTCACGTACCTGGGGTCCACGATCAGCAACAACCTCTCCCTTGATACAGAGATCAACAAGAGGATTGGAAAATCAGCCTTCACACTCGCTCGCCTCACCACACGAGTGTGGGAGAATCCCAAACTCTCTGTCAAGACGAAGATGGCAGTGTACAACGCCTGCGTCATCAGCAAACTGCTCTATGGGAGTGAGACGTGGACAACATACGCCCGGCAGGAAAAGAGACTGAACTCCTTCCACTTGCGCTGCATTCGCCACATCCTGGACATATCCTGGCAGGACAAAGTGCCCAACACAGAAGTTCTGTCCCGCGCCGGCCTTCCCTCCATGTTCACTCTACTCAGGCAGTGCAGGCTCCGCTGGCTAGGCCACGTTCACCGTATGGAGGATGGCAGAATCCCCAAAGACGTCCTCTACGGAGAACTGGCAACTGGCAGGAGAGACGTTGGCCGCCTGTAAGAGAGACATGAAGGCCCTGGAGATCAACACAGAGCGCTGGGAGGACCTTGCAACGGACCGCTCCAAATGGAGACGCACCCTGACCAGACAGCTCAAGGTGCGTGAAGAGAGACTGACTGCTGCAGCAGATGAAAAAAGGACCCGCAGGAAGAACCGCCACAGACCCAGCAGCACGAAGACCACCCACAAGTGCGACCTGTGTGACAGGGACTGCCATTCGCGCATCGGCCTGTTCAGCCACAGGCGGTGCTGTTCCAGCAGAGTAGACATTTAGGATTCTCTTCCATGGTCATCATAGACCGACGGAGGCCGACGACGATAGTTATTCTATTCCACTAATCAGGTGCCTCCATACTTCACATATTTAAAACCTCTTAACATTCCGGTGTCCTGCCCATGGGATATTTTACATTGGCTGGAACGGTAAGTTATCTGGATCCCTTCCTCTCTACAAGTCATGCCGTAGCTCATTGTCCGCAGCTCATTGGTTGCCTTAACTTCCCATGTTTGGGCGAAAGGTCCGAACCTTTCTGAAAATTGCTTTCACACTCTAAATGAACCAGACCAAGGTTCAATTTGATTTGGATCAAGACTATCCCTTTTTGCCAAACCAAATTTCGTCTCTTTGGTGTGGACCATAGTTTGGGGGAGCTTTCACACCTAAAATTTGGGTCTGAACTGTCACAACTCGCCGCTCCTCGTCATCCACCTCAGAATCAGAATCAGAATCAGATTTATTGCCATTGTTCATGTAGTACACAAACTAGGAATTTGTCTCGGTGCAATGCTGCAACATTAAACATGATAAAATAAAAGAAATAAACTATACATGCAATAAAGTGTAGAATAAGAGTAAGTGATACTGGTCAGCAGTTAAAATATATTAGCGAGCAGCAGATACTGTGGAGAACCATATAGTGCAGTCGGTAATGCAGGAAGAAAACAGTGATGATTGACATGAGTCTGGTTGAGCTGCTGTACATAGTGCACGAGAGTCAATAAGTCACTTAGTGTTCAGCAGTCTGATGGCAGAGGGGAAGAAGCTGTTCATGTGACGGGAGGTTTTAGTCTGGATGGACCGAAGTCTTTTACCTGAGGGGAGGGGGGCAAACAGTACGTGACCAGGGTGTGAGGGATCGGCTATGATCCGGCCAGCACGCCTCGGGGTCCTGGAGATGTACAGATCCTGGAGAGATGGGAGCTTGCAGCCGATCACCTTCTCAGCAGTGCGCACGACGCGCTGCAGCCTTAGTCTGTCCCTGGCAGTGGCTCCTGCGTACCACACGGTTATGGAGGTGGTGAGGATGGACTTGATGATGGCTGTGTAGAACTGCACTAACATCTTGGTGGGTAGCTTGAGCTTCCTCAGCTGCCGCAGGAAGAACATCCTCTGCTGGGCTTTTTTGATGAGTGAGCTGATGGTCGGCTCCCACTTGAGGTCCCTGGTGATGGTAGTGCCTAGGAAGCGGAAGGAATCAGCAGTGGTGATGGGAGAGCCTGTGAGGGTGAGGGGGGGCAGAGGGGTTGTGACTTTCCTGAAGTCCACAATCATCTCCACTGTCTTCAGAGCGTTCAGCTGCACCTCAGCTGCGCGCACACCTGCACCTTGTCAATCACGGGCTATTTAACCCACTCAGCCCAGAGCTTCGGTCTGGAGCCGTCTGTTCTACTCCGTGCTCAAGCCCCAGCAGGATCGCTCCTTCTTTTCCTGCTGATCTACGCTACGACAAGTAAGCCATATTATTTCCTCACCTGCTCTGCAGTATTCTCCCCTGTGCACAGGTGGATTCCTTGGCGGCGGACTCTCCCGTCATCGCCTACTCCTCATCCCTCATCTCCACGTCACCTCATGTGCGCAGCAGGACGTTGTCTCCCAGGCAAGATTCCTGGCCAACGCCAGCCACCATTCACCTGCAAGTAAGCATCACATTGCTTTTGTGCCTGTCTCAGTGAAGTGCCCTTTTACCCTTGTCCTCTGCTCTCTCCATAGGGTTGCCTGGCTGCAAGACGAACTGCTCTGTTCCCGATTCTCGGCGTTCACCCTCACGCCATTCACACATCTCATACACTCATCCACACATACCTGGTTGTTGAATAAAAGCTATTAAATCTTCCCTGAGCCTGCGTGTGTGTTCCCTGAGCCAGACATTATGTCATGAACCGAATTGAAAAATCTAAAAGTCCGGACCAAACAAGTGTGAAAGCCCCCTAAAGTTGCTGAGCGACTTTTTGAAGCTCAGGAAGCTTTCACACCTAACCCTTTTGGTTCAAATGGTCAGACTTTTCAGTTTGATTCAGATCAAAATTTTAGATGTGAAACTTGCTCCAAACCATGGTCCACACTAAAGAGACAAAATTTGGTCTGGCAAAAAGAGGTGGTCTCAGTCCATATGAAAGTGAATCTTGGTCCTGTTGGTTTAGCATGGGAAAGCAATTTTCAGAAAGATTCAGCCTTACAGAGCCAACACAGGAAGTTAAGGCAGCTGTTAAAAGACATTCGCTGCTGAAGACATTCTATGACACGGTGGTGGCATTAGCCATCACTTTTGGAGTGGTCTGCTGGGGCAGTGGCATTACTGCAGCCGATAGGAAGAGACTGAACAAACTGATCAAGAAAGCTAGCTCTGTCCTGGGGCAGCGCCTTGATCCGGTGGAGGAGATAGGAGAGAGAAGGACGGTGGCTAAACTGTCATCTCTGCTGGAGTCCGAGTTCCACCCTATGCAGGACATACTGAATGCACTGAGGAGCTCATTTAGCAGCAGACTACATCATCCCAGGTGCACAACCGAGAGGTTTCGCAGGTCCTTCCTACCAACGGCTGTCAGACTGTACAACCTAAGCAGGGCTGCTCGCAGAGATAGCAAAAAGACGTAACAAACTAATAGTTTTTTGAATGCAAAAGATGCAATAGACTTACACAATGGTCCCCTCCGGCATACAACTAGGAAAATACCGGTCGCTATGGAGAGTGAGAATATGTATGGGCACATAATCATACCATGTAGGATAACTAAGTAGACGGTTGTGCTGTTTCATCCCATCCAGCAACAATGCTCTGCACTGTGTGTTTATATATTTACATATTTATTCCATCTAGCTACAATGCTCCGCACTGGGTGTGTTTATATTTATATATCTATATATTTATTCCATCTTGCTACAATGCTCTGCACTGTGTGTTTATATATCTACATATTATTCCATCTAGCTACATTGCTCCGCACTGTGTGTGTTTATATATTTACATATTTATTCCATCTAGCTACAATGCTCCGCACTGTGTTTATATATTCATATATTTATTCCATCCAGCTACAGTGCTCTGCACTGTGTGTCTGTGTGTGTATATATATATTTTATAGTAATATGCACATATGTATAGTAGCTGCTCTTGCTTGCTTGTTGTTTTTTTTTCTTGCCTTCTGATTGTTGCTCTGAGTGTTGCTATCCCTGTGCTGTTGCAATCCTGGAATTTCCCCGTTGTGGGACTAATAAAGGCTTATCTTATCTTATCTTATCTTAAAAGAGAGGTGACAGGACAGTTTCCCACTGGACATTTGCTCACTGGACATTTGCCCACCAAAAAAGCTGCAAAGAGGACATTTGCCCACCATATGAAATTAAGAAATATGATGGAATAGAAATGTAAATATTTTTATACTTGACAAAGTTCTTGATATTGGAGAATAATTAAATTTTCTCCTGGATAATTATGATGCCACCTCTCCGCTTGTGAAGGATCCCTCCTCTCTTCCCCCCAGAGGTCTGGAATGTCCACAGTGTCACCTTGGAAGGATGAGACCAAACCAACAATATATGTGAAGGGTGGAACTTTGCATTTAAACAGCTCATCACCAACACCCAGCACTCTACACAGCAATCGATGCCCTGAGGAAAGACGCTGCTCTCTCATCAACCCAGATCATCCAGTTTCAAAGAGGAGACTCTATCCATCGATCACAGAAATGTACCTATCAGCACCACCAGAAGTGCCTTAACACCCTCTGTAACTGGATTGCACAAGAACAAATTGATGTTCATGATTTTCTTGATTCTGTGTAAATAAAATTTTATATTTGATACATTTGCATTCATTTTTTGACAGCAAATTCATATTGAGAAAAAAATGATAAGATGATACTGATGAATATTAGCGGCGGGCAATTGTCCTTTTTGTAACTTTTCTGGTGGGTAAATGTTCAATGAGCAATTAACTGGTGGGCAACTGTCCTATACAGTCAAAAGGGAAAATGAGCAGCGGTAGCATGCTGAGAGAGGGAATATGGCTGTTAGTGGCATAAATAGTCACTTGGGAAAAAAAAAAAAAATCTGGAAACTTACCAGATATTTTCGGACAGGATGTGACAGAAGTTTGGGGGGGCGGGGGATGAATGAGCAATGTCACCTGCTAATCATCATGGCTAATGACAAAGCCAAATGTCTTTTTCCACTGAAGACATGAATAATATTCCATCCTCACTAAACTAAACACTAAACATCCTCAACATTCCATCCTCACTAAACACTGAATAATACGATTGCGTCTTCACCACTTTCAATGGAAAGTGCACTTACCAATGTGTCCAGAGCTGCAGAAAACAGTTTGGAAGGCGAGTAGCATGTTTGCTAACTACTGGCCTGTGCTGACGATACAAGCGTTGTCATAACAACGGCATCTTCATGACAACAAGACAAAGGTGTGTCACGTAAAGTTTTTCGCTTGGAACAGGAGCATTGTGAAACCAAACCTAACCGGACCAAACGTAGACAATGTAACAAAAATATGAACCTTGATGCAGACTCTCAGGTGTGAAAGCATCCTTAGTTACAGTGGTGATACTGCCCCGCTCACCTTCTTCATTCAGCTGAAAGCTCATGTTGTTGCACTGAAATATTACCAAATTTGCACCCTAAGAACACATCTACTGATCCTGTTATCACTGGACTACCTATTAGCCTTAAAATTTTATATTATTATTATATATTATTTATATTATTATATTATGAAAGAGTCGATTTTCATCCTGCTCAAATATGAATAAGCCCCTAGTATGGCTTAATATTTAGCAGTCAGAGTGCATTAATTTTGCCAACTTGGATAAGTAAAAGCAGAGCTTGTTGGTTTGTGACCTCATTAAAACCCATAAAATCCACTAGTTTCTTTAAGAGCTTAACTCAAAGGAGGCTGTATCTCTTTGTGAAGTCAATATTTTAATATTTTAGCAAGTATACGCAGTACATATGATCCATGCCCCCAACAGCACACACACATTATACCAGCGTCTAGCCAACGTGCAAACAGCCTCTATAAGACGTATTCCCGATGTAAGCTTGCAGACGTTCTCCCGACGTATGTGTGCTGTTGGGGTGGTTTTATTTTATAGTGTTAGAGCACAGCAAAGCACAGTTTTGCATCATATAAGCATTAAAAGTGAGAAAGCTTCAGTGGTCCTACAGAGATAGACATATCGGACCTGGGATGCAGAAGCTGGACAATTTGTTAGCAGTGAAAGACAGACACCTGAAGGTTGGTGCTTTGCTCTCCAGTAAAAAACAATGCTTGGTCTTCACATTTACTAGTCCCCCCACCCCCCCAAAAAAGACAGTAATGAACTTGTACAGTATATATCCCAAGGGATCCAACTTTTCCCAAGACACAGAAGAGATATATTCTTTCTGGCATCTCTTAGGTCTTGTCCTCCAGGTTGGATGTGCCAGACACTTACCACAGTTGAAGCATACTTGTCAGATAACCAAACCACTTTCGTTCTTTTTTTTTTTTGACACGATGGCACCACCTCCACTGTGAATTGGGTGGCAGTGAAAAATATGGCGCTGCTACCCCAAGCTCTGGCTACTCAAACTGGATTTGGGATTTTTCTTTATAATAATTGCTCACTTGCCCATATCACCCAGCATCCAGTTTGCTTGCTTTGTTCTCATGCAATTGAAAGCGATTTGAGGGTAGATGAGCTCCCTGCTCACAAATGCAAAAACCCCCAGATATTAACAGCTGTTAACTACATTAACCCCCCACTATCACACAGCACAGCTGTGTCTGTGGTGCTGAAGTAACAGAGTGCTTCACACTGTGGAAGAGCAACAAGCACCAAAAGGTTATTGAAGATAAATAGATGACTCAGTGGAGGAAGGAACCACTCAGAGGAGATGATGTTAAATTGCCCTCTAACGTAAACACCAGGTGGGCCGTGTGAAGAGAAATGTCCAGACTGATGTTCATTTATGCATCTAGTGAACATTGCAAGTTAGTTTTGCTTGGTGATACATGACTTCTGCTACATTTGAATGTTTTGAGCACACAGCAGCCCTCCCTTTAAGCTTTTACTGCTTAAAGTCTCTCAGGTCTGCAAAGGAAAGGTCAGAGTGCAGAGGATTTTTGTTGTTTAATTCAAAGCACTTGTTTTTAAGTCGTAGACTTTCTAAAAGGTGGATGTAGCTCCAGGGAAGCAAAGGGAACTGCTTCCCTGGAGCTCCTGCAGAGCTTGAGCACTAGAAAAGTATTCTGGTTTAAAAAAAAATCAAATAAGACTTATTCAAGTCTTAGGGCTTGTCCACAAATATGCTGTTATTTTTTAAAAACGTAGCTTTTTCTGTACAGTTTAGTCTTTCATCGACACACAAACTAGCCGAGTCTCACCAAAAAGTATTGTGGATAATACAGTTCTGCAACTTTGAGAAAGCTTGTATTGTGAGTTTTGAGAGTTGTAGAAAGAGCATGCCACGAGGGTTGTGAAAATGAGTGAGAAGAGCACCCAACCCCAGCCTTTTCCCTAAACATTTGTTGAGTGAGTGCCGAACCCAACCCTTTCCCCAACCTTAACCACAACAAAAATGTGTACAAGTGAAACGCGGACACTGAAGTGAAGATGGAAAAACGGACAGCAGTGGATCGAATCTGGGCTTACTGTGAGACAGCTCTGGTTCTTGTTGTACCATCCCCCACCCTCCTCCTCAATATGAGAATTCAGCAATCTTAGAACAATGAGTTGTGTGGCACATGGTTGTGCAAACGGTTTTGGGGTGCTAAAAGTGAACCTTTTGAATAACTCCTTCCAGGGTAATTTTCATTGACTCTGGTGGCAACAACTGCATGTGGACTAGAAAAGTGGAGGTTTGGACCGACAAGTTTGACATCACAACAACATAATGCTTATCTCTGTTTCCACAGCAGTGGCAGATATATGCAGCTACTAACTTTAAGAGGACTTTTACAGGTATGCCAATACTAATGCATATAGTTATTAAAATATTGAAAAGAAACTTTCATTTATTTAACATTGATTACACACAGGGGAATAAGGGCAATAGAAATCTGAGCATCTCTCGCAGCACATAAGGGAGAAACAATATCATTTCAGAGGAACATGTACATTTCAAAAACCTTCAGTGAGAACTACCACCAAGCAACACTGTGTTTCAGTGCAAGGAGTCAGATTATGGAACGATTTTGGACCCAAATTAAAATCATGTACAACGCTTGGACAATTTAAACAAAAATTAAAGGAAGAAATACTCCAAACATATATACAAGATAACATGTAAAATCACATAAGGATTGTCATATCCAGTCTGCGTTGTGTTGTTGCTTAGTTTTTTGTCACGTTTTGTCTTAGCTTTGTTCTGAATTGTAATCCCTCTTGTTTTGTTTTTCTTTTGAATTCTTGGATGGAATATGGGTGGGCAATATAAGCTGCGGCTTCAGCCATCACCCATTTCGGATAACTTATGTTGAACTGTATAATCAGGTTCAGGTTCAGGTTCAGGTTACTTTATTTGTACCCGTAGGTAGATTTGTAATCAGAGGAGTTATTGTCTAATTTGACCTTGTTGGATTTTCTTTCCCCCTTTGTTATATTATTCTGTTTCTTTTAATCTGTACTTTTAATCTATCCGAAATAAAGATTCATTCATTCATTCATTCATATTTCATCTGCTGTGTCTGAAATAAAAATACAAATGATGATATTCTAATTTACTGAGCTGCACTTGTAAATATGCAGTTACTCATCAGATGTCAGAATGTGTTTTTTATATGGATACTGCTGTGTGAATGTGACTAATAAATTTTTTAAAAAAGCATTCTTTAAAATAGCCATACGTGTGGACAAAGCCTTACTGAATTTTTTTAACATATTCATTTACAAAATCATAGTCCCCATTAGGATCAAATACTTCATTTAATGTTTCCCAACATTATCTTTTGGAATCAAAAACTCATCAAGTGACCATTTTGAATGAATCTTTATTTATTTTGGATAGATAAAAGTACAGATTAAAAGAAACAGAATAATATAACAAAGGAGGAAGAAAATCCAACAAGGTCAAATTAGACAATAACTCCTCTGATTATACAGTTCAACATAAGTTATCCGAAATGGGTGATGGCTGAAGCCGCAGCTTATATTGCCCACCCATATTCCATCCAAGAATTCAAAAGAAAAACAAAAGAGCGATTACAATTCAGAACATAGCTAAGACAAAATGTGACAAAAAACTAAGCAACAACACAACGCAGACTGGATATGACAATCCTTATGTGATTTTACATGTCATCTTGTATATATGTTTGGAGTATTTCTTCCTTTAGTTTTTGTTTAAATTGTCCAAGCGTTGTACATGATTTTAATTCAGGTCCAAAAGCGTTCCATAATCTGACTCCTTGCACTGAAACACAGTGTTGCTTGGTGGTAGTTCTCACTGAAGGTTTTTGAAATATACATGTTCCTCTGAAATGATATTGTTTCTCCCTTATTTGGAACAGCTTTTGGATATTTGCGGGCAGTGATAGATTCTTCACTTTAAACATTATTACTGCAGTTTTAAAGTCAACCAGATCTTTCAACTTGAGAGCTTTTAATTTAAGAAAAAGTGGGTTTGTTGGTTCCCTGTAAGCAGCTTTGTTTATTATTTTAATAGCTCTCTTCTGAAGCATAAAGACTGGATATATGTTTGTTTTATATGTATTTCCCCATACTTCAGTACAATATGTCATGTATGGGCGTATTAATGAATGATACAAGGTATATATCCTGTATATAATCCTTGTATATCAAGGATTCAGTGTACCCCGCCCGGTATGGGGTTACCGGGGCCCCACCCTGGAGCCAGGCCTGGGGGAGGGGCTCGAAGGCTAGCGTCTGGTGGCCAGGTTTCCACCCATGGGACCCGGCCGGGCTCAGCCCGAAGGAGTTACATGGGTCCGCCCTCCAGTAGGTTCACCACCTGCAGGAGGGATCATGGAAGTCCGGTGCTATGTGGATTAGGTAGCAGTCAAAGGCGGAGACCTTGGCGGACTGATCCCAAGCTTTCTAAACTGGCTTTTGGTACGTGGAATGTCACCTCTCTGGTGGGGAAGGAGCCTGAGCTGGTGTACGAGATTGAGCGATACCGGCTAGATATAGTGGGCCTCACCTCAACACACAGCTCCGGTTCCGGAACCAGTCTCCTGGAGAGGGGCTGGAGCTTGGCCTTTTCTGGAGTTGCCCCGGGCGAGAGGCGACGAGCAGGGGTAGGTATTCTTGTATCGCCCCACCTTGCTGCCTCTATATTGGAGTTTTCCCCGGTGGACGAAAGGGTTGCTTCCCTGCGCCTTCGGGTTGGGAAACGGGTCCTGACCATCATTTGTGCCTATGCACCAAATGATGTTTCAGAGTACCCACCCTTTTTGGAGTCTGTGACTGGGGTGCTGGAGGGTGCTCCTCCTGGAGACTCCATTGTCCTACTGGGGGACTTCAATGCGCACGTGGGCAACGACAGTGAAACCTGGAGGGGGGTGATTGGGAGGAACGGCCTGCCCGATCTGAACCCGAGTGGTGTTCAGTTATTGGACTTCTGTGCTAACCACAGTCTGTCCATAACGAACACCATGTTCAAGCATAAGGGTGTCCATATGTGCACCTGGCACCAGGACACCCTAGGCCGCAGGTCGATGATCGATTTTGTTATCGTATCATCAGACCTGCGACCGTATGTCTTGGACACCCGAGTAAAGAGAGGTGCAGAGCTGTCAACTGATCACCACCTGGTGGTGAGTTGGATCCGATGGCAGGGGAGGAAGCCATTCAGACCTGGTAGACCCAAACGTATAGTGAGGGTGTGCTGGGAGCGTCTGGCTGAGGCCCCTGTCCGGGAGGTCTTCAACTCCCACCTCCGGAAGAACTTCAACCACATTCCGAGGGAGTCTGGAGACATGGAGTCTGAATGGGCCATGTTCTCCACCTCTGTTGTTGAAGCGGCGGCCCAGAGCTGCGGCCGCAAGGTGGTCGGTGCATCTCGTGGTGGCAACCCCCGAACCAAGTGGTGGACACCAGTGGTGAGGGGGGCCATTAAGCTGAAGAAGGAGTCCTATCAAGCTTGGTTGGCTTGTGGGACTCCCGAAGCAGCTGAGGTGTACCGGCAGGCCAAGCGGAGTGCAGCTCGGGTGGTTGCTGAAGCAAAAACCCGGGTATGGGAGGAGTTCGGTGAGGCCATGGAACAAGACTTTCGGTCGGCTTCAAAGAGATTCTGGCAAACTGTTCGGCGGCTCAGGAGGGGAAAGCAGCTCCCCGTCCACACTGTGTATGGTGCGGATGGGACACTGTTGACTTCAACTGGGGATATCGTCGGGCGGTGGAAGGAATACTTCGAGGATCTCCTCAATCCCACTGATACGCCTTCCACAGAGGAAGCAGGGTTTGGGGACAAGGGGGATGACTCGCCTATCACAGGGGCTGAGGTCGCCAAGGTGGTTAAAAATCTCCTTGGTGGCCGGGCCCCGGGGGTGGACGAGATTCGCCCCGAGTACCTCAAGGCCCTGGATGTTGTTGGGCTGTCATGGTTGACACGCCTCTGCAACATTGCGTGGAGGTCGGGGGCAGTGCCTTTGGCATGGCAAACCGGGGTGGTGGTTCCTCTCTTCAAAAAAGGGGACCGGAGGGTGTGCTCCAACTTTAGAGGGATCACACTCCTCAGCCTCCCTGGGAAGGTCTATGCCAAGGTACTGGAGAGGAGAGTCCGGCCGTTGGTCGAACCTCGGATTCAGGAGGAGCAATGTGGTTTTCGTCCTGGCCGTGGCACATCGGACCAGCTCTTTACCCTCTCGAGAATTCTTGAGGGTTCGTGGGAGTTTGCCCAACCAGTTTACATGTGTTTTGTGGACTTGGAGAAGGCATTTGACCGCGTCCCTCGTGGATTTTTGTGGGGGGTGCTTCGGGAGTATGGGGTATCGGGCTTGTTGTTACGAGCTATTCGGTCTCTGTACGACCGTTGTGAGAGTTTAGTTCGTATTGCCAACACTCGGTCGGAGTCATTCCCAGTGAGAGTTGGACTCCGCCAGGGCTGCCCTTTGTCACCGGTCCTGTTCATAATTTTTATGGACAGGATTTCTAGGCGCAGCCAGGGAATGGAGGGTGTCATACTTGGTGACCACAGGATCTCATCTCTGTTGTTTGCAGATGATGTTGTCCTGTTGGCTTCATCCAGCAATGACCTACAGCTCTTGCTGGGACGGTTTGCCGCTGAGTGTGAAGCGGCTGGGATGAGAATCAGCACCTCCAAGTCCGAGTCCATGGTCCTCAGCCGGAAAAAGGTGGATTGTCCTCTCCGGGTTGGGGACAGGCTCCTGCCCCAAGTGGAGGAGTTTAAGTATCTTGGGGTCTTGTTCACGAGTGAGGGGAAAATGGAGCGAGAGATCGACAGACGGATTGGAGCAGCATCTGCAGTGATGCGGACGTTGTACCGGTCTGTTGTGGTGAAGAGGGAGCTTAGTTCTAAGGCAAAGCTGTCGATTTACCAGTCAATCTACGTTCCTACTCTCACCTATGGTCACGAGCTTTGGGTAATGACCGAAAGAACGAGATCGCGGATACAAGCGGCTGAAATGAGCTTTCTCCGTAGGATTGCTGGACTCACCCTCAGAGATAGGGTGAGGAGCTCAGTCATCCGGGAGAGGCTCAGAGTAGAACCGCTGCTCCTCCACATTGAAAGGAGTCAGTTGAGGTGGTATGGGCATCTGATTAGGATGCCTCCTGGACGTCTCCCACTTGAGGTGTTTCAGGCACGTCCCACTGGGAGGAGACCCCGGGGCAGACCCAGGACTCGGTGGAGAGACTATGTCTCCCAGCTAGTCTGGGAACGCCTTGGTATCCCCTCTGAAGAGCTGGAGCAGGTGGCTGGGGAGAGGGAAGTCTGGGCTTCTCTGCTTGAACTGCTGCCTCCGCGACCCGGACCTCCGGAAAAGCGGTAGAAGATGGATGGATGGATGGATGACAAGGTATATAGTGTGGGTTGATTCAGCAAATATTTCACTCTGTGTAGTATTGCAATTGATTTGGATATTTTACCTTTAATATAATTAATATGTGACTTCCAACACAGTTTATTATCAATTATTATATTATATAATTAATATACCATTTCAAATCAACATAAAAACAGTGCAGCATTTACATTAACAGAAAACCTTACTGGAGTTATCGTCACATGCTGCTGTGTGCCATTAACCCCCACTGGTCTCAGTGCTGGTCTAAACATGGAAACCTGCACAACGCCATTTCAGGAGAGGAGGGGGACAACACTCTTCTGTTCTCTAAATTTGGACTGCAGTACCATTTTAAAAACGTAATTTCAGGATTACATCATGCTCCTTTAAGCACTACTGAAACAAAAAACATTGCAAGGCAGTGGCGTCACCATTTTCAGGATGGTACACATGAGCATACTCTGACCCAGCCAGCATGCCCATGTGGGCCCCATGATAGGTTTAACTGGGCTGTCTTATGGATCCCATGTGGGTTTATCTGCGGGTTCCATATTGGCCCCATCTATGTTTGCCCACATGAACTTTACCTGTGATACAGGCAGTGTTGGGCAAGTTACTAAAAATAGAAACTAATTACAATTACTAGTTACTTCTATCCATCCATCCATCCATCTTCTACCGCTTTTCCGGAGGTCCGGGTCGCGGAGGCAGCAGTTCAAGCAGAGAAGCCCAGACTTCCCTCTCCCCAGCCACCTGCTCCAGCTCTTCAGAGGGGATACCAAGGCGTTCCCAGACTAGCTGGGAGACATAGTCTCTCCACCGAGTCCTGGGTCTGCCCCGGGGTCTCCTCCCAGTGGGACGTGCCTGAAACACCTCAAGTGGGAGACGTCCAGGAGGCATCCTAATCAGATGCCCATACCACCTCAACTGACTCCTTTCAATGTGGAGGAGCAGCGGTTCTACTCTGAGCCTCTCCCGGATGACTGAGCTCCTCACCCTATCTCTGAGGGTGAGTCCAGCAATCCTACGGAGAAAGCTCATTTCAGCCGCTTGTATCCGCGATCTCGTTCTTTCGGTCATTACCCAAAGCTCGTGACCATAGGTGAGAGTAGGAACGTAGATTGACTGGTAAATCGACAGCTTTGCCTTAGAACTAAGCTCCCTCTTCACCACAACAGACCGGTACAACGTCCGCATCACTGCAGATGCTGCTCCAATCCGTCTGTCGATCTCTCGCTCCATTTTCCCCTCACTCGTGAACAAGACCCCAAGATACTTAAACTCCTCCACTTGGGGCAGGAGCCTGTCCCCAACCCGGAGAGGACAATCCACCTTTTTCCGGCTGAGGACCATGGACTCGGACTTGGAGGTGCTGATTCTCATCCCAGCCGCTTCACACTCAGCGGCAAACCGTCCCAGCAAGAGCTGTAGGTCATTGCTGGATGAAGCCAACAGGACAACATCATCTGCAAACAACAGAGATGAGATCCTGTGGTCACCAAGCATGACACCCTCCATTCCCTGGCTGCGCCTAGAAATCCTGTCCATAAAAATTATGAACAGGACCGGTGACAAAGGGCAGCCCTGGCGGAGTCCAACTCTCACTGGGAATGACTCCGACCGAGTGTTGGCAATACGAACTAAACTCTCACAACGGTCGTACAGAGACCGAATAGCTCGTAACAACAAGCCCGATACCCCATACTCCCGAAGCACCCCCCACAAAAATCCACGAGGGACGCGGTCAAATGCCTTCTCCAAGTCCACAAAACACATGTAAACTGGTTGGGCAAACTCCCACGAACCCTCAAGAATTCTCGAGAGGGTAAAGAGCTGGTCCGATGTGCCACGGCCAGGACGAAAACCACATTGCTCCTCCTGAATCCGAGGTTCGACCAACGGCCGGACTCTCCTCTCCAGTACCTTGGCATAGACCTTCCCAGGGAGGCTGAGGAGTGTGATCCCTCTAAAGTTGGAGCACACCCTCCGGTCCCCTTTTTTGAAGAGAGGAACCACCACCCCGGTTTGCCATGCCAAAGGCACTGCCCCCGACCTCTACGCAATGTTGCAGAGGCGTGTCAACCATGACAACCCAACAACATCCAGGGCCTTGAGGTACTCGGGGCGAATCTCGTCCACCCCCGGGGCCCGGCCACCAAGGAGATTTTTAACCACCTTGGCGACCTCAGCCCCTGTGATAGGCGAGTCATCCCCCTTGTCCCCAAACCCTGCTTCCTCTGTGGAAGGCGTATCAGTGGGATTGAGGAGATCCTCGAAGTATTCCTTCCACCGCCCGACGATATCCCCAGTTGAAGTCAACAGTGTCCCATCCGCACCATACACAGTGTGGACGGGGAGCTGCTTTCCCCTCCTGAGCCGCCGAACAGTTTGCCAGAATCTCTTTGAAGCCGACCGAAAGTCTTGTTCCATGGCCTCACCGAACTCCTCCCATACCCGGGTTTTTGCTTCAGCAACCACCCGAGCTGCACTCCGCTTGGCCTGCCGGTACACCTCAGCTGCTTCGGGAGTCCCACAAGCCAACCAAGCTTGATAGGACTCCTTCTTCAGCTTAATGGCCCCCCTCACCACTGGTGTCCACCACTTGGTTCGGGGGTTGCCACCACGAGATGCGCCGACCACCTTGCGGCCGCAGCTCTGGGCCGCCGCTTCAACAACAGAGGTGGAGAACATGGCCCATTCAGACTCCATGTCTCCAGACTCCCTCGGAATGTGGTTGAAGTTCTTCCGGAGGTGGGAGTTGAAGACCTCCCGGACAGGGGCCTCAGCCAGACGCTCCCAGCACACCCTCACTATACGTTTGGGTCTACCAGGTCTGAATGGCTTCCTCCCCTGCCATCGGATCCAACTCACCACCAGGTGGTGATCAGTTGACAGCTCTGCACCTCTCTTTACTCGGGTGTCCAAGACATACGGTCGCAGGTCTGATGATACGATAACAAAATCGATCATCGACCTGCGGCCTAGGGTGTCCTGGTGCCAGGTGCACATATGGACACCCTTATGCTTGAACATGGTGTTCGTTATGGACAGACTGTGGTTAGCACAGAAGTCCAATAACTGAACACCACTCGGGTTCAGATCGGGCAGGCCGTTCCTCCCAATCACCCCCCTCCAGGTTTCACTGTCGTTGCCCACGTGCGCATTGAAGTCCCCCAGTAGGACAATGGAGTCTCCAGGAGGAGCACCCTCCAGCACCCCAGTCACAGACTCCAAAAAGGGTGGGTACTCTGAAACATCATTTGGTGCATAGGCACAAATGATGGTCAGGACCCGTTTCCCAACCCGAAGGCGCAGGGAAGCAACCCTTTCGTCCACCGGGGAAAACTCCAATATAGAGGCAGCAAGGTGGGGCGATACAAGAATACCTACCCCTGCTCGTCGCCTCTCGCCCGGGGCAACTCCAGAAAAGGCCAAGCTCCAGCCCCTCTCCAGGAGACTGGTTCCGGAACCGGAGCTGTGTGTTGAGGTGAGGCCGACTATATCTAGCCGGTATCGCTCAATCTCGTACACCAGCTCAGGCTCCTTCCCCACCAGAGAGGTGACATTCCACGTACCAAAAGCCAGTTTAGAAAGCTTGGGATCAGTCCGCCAAGGTCTCCGCCTTTGACTGCCACCTAATCCACATAGCACCGGACTTCCATGATCCCTCCTGCAGGTGGTGAACCTACTGGAGGGCGGACCCATGTAACTCCTTCGGGCTGAGCCCGGCCGGGTCCCATGGGTGGAAACCTGGCCACCAGACGCTAGCCTTCGAGCCCCTCCCCCAGGCCTGGCTCCAGGGTGGGGCCCCGGTAACCCCATACCGGGCGGGGTACACTGAATCCTTGATATACAATTTATCATGAGAGTCTGTTGGATCGTTCTTAGTCTGGCCCTTCACCCAGGACCAGTTTGTCTTGGGAGACCCTATCAGAGGCAAATTGCCCCGGACAACATAGCTCCTGGGATCACTGGGGCACGCAAACCCCCCCCACCACGATAAGGTGACGATCCATGAGGGGGATAGTTACTTCTATTCAAAAGTAATTGTTCCTTACCAATTACTGCATTATTAAAGTAATTACTCCTCCTCTCCGAGAGGGGTCACAGAGAGGACTGGCGACCCCTGTCCTGTATAAGCCAAGAAAGAAACACTCGTTACAGAGGAAACTCGACCGCAAAAAAAAAAAAAAAAAAAAAATACTTGGAAAAGTAACTTTCACATTACTTTTAAATGCATACTTAAAGGGGTCATTGACTGCTCTTTTTACACATTTAAACAGCTCACTCATGTCTTAATGAAGTGCTTGTGACATATTTTGTTCAGATTTTCTTAAATTTTTTAATTATTGAAGCAAATTTGTTTTTATTTTTCTTGGCCTTCTTCAAATGCTCTGTTTCAAAGCCTGTCACTTTAAGAAACAGACTTCAATTCAATTCAATTCAATTCAACTTTATTTATATAGCGCCATTTCACAACAACAGTCATCTCATAGCACTATCAACTGTAGGGGGGACCCCCACAGTTGCAGAAAGACCCCAGCAATCAGGCGATCCCCTGTGAGCAAGCACTTGGCGACGGTGGAGAGGAAAAACTCCCTTTTAACAGGAAGAAACCTCCAGCAGAACCAGGCTCAGGGAGGGGCAGTCATCTGCTGCGACTGGCTGGGGGGTGAGGGGATAGAGAAGAAGAAAAGAACAGACATGTAGAGAGCAAACAGCACGATGGGGACTCAATCTATGGGAGAGAACAAACAAATGTTAATGACCAGCAAAAAAAAAAAAATATTTCATAGAGAGTGAGGAAAGGAGTGAGGCCCAGTGCATTACTGGAGGTCCCCCGGCTGACTAAACCTATTAGCAGCATAACTAAGGGAGGGTTCAGAAACACATTATCCCTCCCTAATTGTAGGCTATATCAAAAAGGTAGGTTTTAGCCCTATTCTTAAAAACAGAGATCGAGTCTGACTCCCGAATCCAGATTGGCAGCTGATTCCACAGGAGAGGAGCTTGATAACTGAAGGCTCTGCCTCCCATTGTACTTTTGGAGATTCTAGGTATTACAAGTAATCCTGCATTTTGGGAGCATCGTGCTCTGTTAGGATGATACAGTAGTATCAGATCTTTGAAATAAAAAGGAGCCTGAGTGTTTAGAGCTTTGTAAGTAAGAAGAAGGATTTTAAACTTAATTCTAAACTATATGGGAAGCCAATGAAGGGAGGCCAGAACCGGAGAGATATGATCTCTCTTTCTAGTACCTGTTAAAACTCTTGCTGCAGCATTTTGGATCAGCTGAAGACTTTTTAAAGATGTTTTAGGACAGCCTGATAATAAAGAATTACAATAATCTAATCTCGAGCTAACAAAAGCGTGGATCAGCTTCTCAGGATCACTCTGAGACAAGATGCTCCTAATCTTGGCAATATTACGCAAATGATAGAAGGCAGTCTTAGAAACAAATTTAATATGTGAATTGAAGGACAAATCCTGATCAAAAATAACTCCAAGGTTCCTCACAGAGCTATTAAGAGAAAGAGTAACTGCATCCAAACTGAAAGTTTGATTTGGAAAGGAATTTCTAAGGTTTTTTGGACCAACAAGAATGACTTCAGTCTTATCTGAATTTAATAGCAGGAAATTACAAGTCATCCAAACTTTGATTTCCTTAAGACAGGCTTCTAACTTGGCTAATTGATTAGTATCATCTGGCTTCATTGACAGGTATAATTGTGTGTCATCTGCATAACAATGAAAATGTATACAGTGCTTTCTAATAATGTTGCCTAACGGAAGCATATATAAACTAAAAAGAGTAGGGCCTAGCACAGATCCCTGTGGAACTCCATGACTAAGCTTTGAGCTGAGAGAAAACTCATCATTTACATGAACAAACTGGAACCTATCAGATAAATAAGATCTAAACCACTGCAACGAAGTTCCATTAAGTCCAACATAGTGTTCTAATCTATCAAGTAGAATATTATGATCAATAGTATCAAAAGCTGCACTAAGATCTAAAAGGACAAGTACAGAAACTAGTCCATTATCAGATGCAATGAGGAGGTCGTTAGTGACCTTCGCTAAGGCTGTTTCAGTACTATGATGGATTCTAAACCCAGATTGAAACTCCTCAAGTAAACCATTTCCCTGCAGGTGGTCAAATAATTGCGTAGCAACAACTCTTTCTAAGATTTTTGAAATGAAAGGGAGATTAGAGATTGGTCTATAGTTAGCTAAAGCTCCTGGATCTAGCGTTGGCTTTTTGAGTAAGGGTTTAATTACAGCCGTTTTAAAAGCCTGCGGTACATGGCCTAAAGTTAATGAAGAATTGATTATATGAAGAATAAAGCTACCAATAAGTGGGAAGACTTCTTTAAATAACCTGGTAGGAATAGGGTCTAAAAGACAAGTTGAAGGTTTGGATGAGGAAACTATTTTGTCTAACTCACAAAGGTCGATTGGAGTAAACTCATCAAGACAGACATCAATAGAAGGAGTTGTAGTAGTTACAGTATTTAAGTTAACTGTGGGAAGAATCTGATTGATTTTATCTCTGATGGATGAAATTTTATTATTGAAAAAGTTCATAAAGTCCTGACTAGTAAGCTCTAAGGGGATGCTAGGATTGACAGAGTCCTGACTCTTTGTCAACCTGGCTACAGTACTAAAAAGAAACCTGGGATTATTCTTGTTCTCTTCTATTAATGCAGAGTAATAACTCGTTCTAGCTTTTCTAAGAGATTTTTTATAAATTAAAAGATGATTTCTCCAAGCTAAATAGATTTCATCTAAATTAGTAGAGCGCCATTTTCTTTCTAATTGACGAGTCTTCTGTTTTAAGCTACGAGTTTCTGTGTTGAACCAAGGAGTTAAAAATCTCTGATTAGACTTTTTCTTTTTTAAGGGGGCCACCAAGTCTAGAGCCTGATGCAGAAAAGCTGAAACACTATCCACCATGTTATCAATTACAGAAGGAGCAAGCTGTCTATAGCTTATTTCCGTTGTGTTGACACATGGCATAGAGGAAACAATCTGCATAAATTTGGAAACAGCATCATCTGAGAGGCATCTACTGTGATAATATTTTTCTTTAGGAGCCAAATAGTCAGAAATAGTAAAATCAAAGGTTAACAGACAATGGTCTGACAGTACAGGGTTATGAGGAGACACTACAAGATTTTCTATTTCTATGCCATATGTCAGAACAAGGTCCAATGTATGGTGGAGGTAATGAGTAGAATTTCCTACTTTCTGAGAAAACCCAATCGAGTCTAATATTGAATTAAAAGCCACATTAAGGCAGTCACTATCTACATCCACATGTATATTAAAGTCCCCTACTATAATTATTCTATCAGATTTCAGCACTAAATCAGCTAAGAAATCAGCAAATTCGGATAAAAATTCTGAATAGGTTGATGGGGGACGATAAACTATGGCAAATAAAATTGGGTTTAACCTGAAATTGCTAAAGTGCCCAACACTGAGGACCAGGCCCTCAAAGGAATTATAACATGTTTTTTGCTTTACATTAACTAGTAATTTGGAATGGTAAATTGTTGCTACTTCTCCTCCACGACCAGAACTTCTGGGATTTTGACAGTTTAAATAACCAGAGGGAGTTGATTCATTTAAACCAACATAATCCTCTTGCCCTAACCAAGTCTCTGTAAGGGAAATTAAATCAATCTGATGATCAATTAACAGATCATGGACTAACAGAGACTTGGGAGTTAGAGACCTAATATTTAATAAACCACATTTAATTTTTAAATTATGAGGAGGAACAGAGGCCAAATCATTCAATTTAGAGGCTTTATGTTTAATTTGAGTTTTACCAGTATTTTGCTTTATCACTTTGGGATGCTTATACATTATATTTTTATTTACTTTGGAGGGAGCAGACAATGATTCTCTGATGGGGAAGTCAGGGGCTAAGCTGAGGGGTGGCGGATGAAGAGGAGCTGCGGAGAGGCGTGTAAGACTGCGACTCTGCTTCCTGGTCCCAACTCTGAGTAGTCATGGTTTTGGAAATTTGGATAAAAAAGATGCCAGATTGTTAGATAAATGAGAAGCACCATCCAAAGTGGGATGAATGCTGTCTTGTCTCATAAGACCAGGTTTTCCCCAAAAAGAGCTCCAATTGTCAATGTAGCCCACGTCATTTTTAGGACACCACACAGACAGCCAGCGGTTCAAGGATGACGAGCGACTAAACATGTCATCACTGGTCAGATTGGGGAGGGGCCCAGAGAATACTACAGTGGCAGACATCGTTTTGGCAAACTCACACACCGATTCTATATTAAGTTTCGTGACTTCCGACTGCCGGAGACGGATGTCATTAATGCCGGCGTGAATAACAATTGTGGAATATTTACAGTTACTTTTAGCCAGCATTGTCAAATTTGACTCGATGTCGCCTGCTCTGGCCCCAGGAATACATGTGACTATGGCTGATGGAGTCTCTAGGTTCACGTTTCTGACTACAGAGTCGCCAATGAGTTTTTTCCTCAGCGGGTGTGTCGCTGAGCGGGGAAAAACGATTAGAAACGTGAACAGGTTGGTGGTGAACCGGGGCTTTGCGACTAGGCTTCCTTCTCACCGTCACCCACCCAGTCTCCTCGCTGCTGAGGAGAGCCGGGGAACCGCTGACAGGGGGGGCTAAGCTAGCTAGCTCCGCTGCAGCTAATGGCCGTCCGTCGAGATTAACTGGCGCAGACGGTGTTTCAATGCAGTGGAGCCGGGATTCCAAATCAGACAACCTCGCCTCGAGCGCCTCAAAAAGACAACATTTATTACATTTACCGTTATCACTAAAAGAGGCAGAGGTGTAGCTAAACATCTGACAGAGAGAGCACACCAGAGGAGGAGAGGAAAGAGATGTAGTAGCCATAGCTAGTGGCTGGAGAGCTGGAGAGCAAACCACACAGGCAGACAGCAAAACAGGAAGTGACGATACGTTACCACAAGGAAGTGACGAATCTTCAGCTTCAGACGAATCTTCAGCTGTTCAACTCCACCCTTCCTCTTTACATCAGTTAGCTATTAGCTGGGTAGCTTCTAGCTGGCTCCTTCTAGCTCTGTTGAGCAGCGCTCTGCTTCACTGATCCACAGTCAATGGTGTATCTCGCGTCAGTCCGGTCTATCTCCCAAAAAATTTTGCCCTGATTCCACAATAAATCAGTAGCACTGCATGCTGGATGATTGCCACAACCCGAGGCAAGCTACGGAACCAAGACATCTCAAAGGGCAATGTGGCTCTGTGGGACTCCTCTGTGCTCTCACAGCTAGCTGAAGGGTGAAGTGACTACACTGCCCATGAGAGCAGAATGGATCCACGGAGGATGGTGGGGTTGCTAGGCGTGAGAACCAGCAGCATCTGGTCCCGTGACATTTTGATTGCAGGGAGCTGGAGGCTTTGTCGTGATTCCGTGGCTGATTGTCCGTACCGGCTTGCGGCTCACTTGGAGAGCTAAAGGCTAAAGGTAGCCTATTAGCCCCTAAGCTATTAGCCCATGAGCTAACACTAGTACCAGGATGCAGGCTGCAAGCACGGCTTATATTGTTATTTTCTTCAGATCTTAGTCCCCCTAACAGCCATCTCTGTTATCACCTGGTTCAGCACTGTGCCTTGCATCACTGTGGCCCATCTCTCAGTGATTTCATTATAATTCTGCAGCGGATCACATGTACCAGTCTTATGCTGATAAATCCCCCGCCAATCCAGCAGAGTTCTCAGCATAACACCGGCCAGTAGCCCTGGTCCTGGGCCATAAAAGTGACCAGTGTGCCGTGGCAGGCGATCCACCGCAGAATCATGGTGAAACCATTCGGAGGTAGGCCGGAGTGAATCAGGTGATAACAGGGATGGCTATTAAGAATTGGTGCGTGATGTCACCTGATCGAAAAACCACAAGGAACTGTAGGAAAAGTGTTGTGCCTGTCTGTTTAGTAGAGAGCAACGAACGACAATTAAGCTGAAGTTTTTGAGAGGGTTGCTTCAGTCTTTTATTTATTTATTTATTTATTATTTATTTATCCGGATAAAAACAACACTGAATATGGTATACAAACATAAAAAATGGAAATATACATATAAAAATATGACACATGAAAGCGAAACACTTAGGTGTATTTCCAATGAGTCCTTTCAATCATATTATTATTCATCCAAATACCAAGCAACTTAGAATGGGGAAGTTTTGCTGCGTTATCAAATGCAACAACTTGTCATGATTTAATACCCAGAGGCTCAAACGCAGAGCAAGCAACACCAGATGCGGAGAGTAGGAGGCAGGTTGAGCTGAATGGTGACATCATTAATGATGCGTGAGATGGTAAATGGACCCAGAAAATGCGGTGACAACTTCCGTGACTCTGTCTTCAGCGGAACCTGCTCGGCAGACAACCACACCTTCAGTCCCACGGTGTACTTGGGTGCCAGCGCCGGCGCACGTCTGCAGTTGGTGTAGAGACTGTTCCGCTCAGATGAGCGGAGAAGGGCAACCACAGTCAATCTCCACAGACGGCGACAGTGGCAAGCGTGGGCCTCCACAGATGGCACAGCAACCTCTCTCTGTGCCATAGGTAGCGAGGAGTATACCCCATAGAGGCCTCAAAGGGCATCAGGCCGGTGGCGGAGGAGACAGCAGAGTTATGCGCATACATCCCCCAGGTCAGATGGGAGCTCCACGTGGTCAGATTACAGGAAGCTACACATCTCAGGGTGGCCTCCAGGAACTGGGTGGCATGCTCGACCTGACCGTTGCTCTGAGGGTGATATTCAGACGTGAGACTGACAGTGGTACCCAGGGAATGACAGAAGGCTCTCCACACCTGTGAAGTGAACTGTGGACCTCGATCTGAGACAATGTCAATGGGAGTGCCATGCAGACGGATGGCGTGGAGGTTTGGGAGGTTGGCGGTCTCTGTGGCAGAAGGCAAGGGTGAGGGAACCAAATGGATGGCCTTAGAAAAACGGTTGATGATGGTGAAAATGACAGTGTTGGCTTGTGATGGAGGGAGACCCATAACAAAGTCTATGGGTATGTGTGACCAGGACTGACTCGGATGAAGGAGGCTGACTGGCAGTGAGGAATCTGACTTGTTGGTGGCACAAACCTGGCAGGCTTTAACATAGTCTTGCACATCTGCTGTGAGGGTCGGCCACCAAAAAACTTGTTGCAGCAGTTTTATGGTCCGGGAAATGCCAGGGTGACAGGCAAAGAAACTGGTGTGCTCCCACTGGATAATCTCACTGCAGAGGGCAGAGGGGACATAGAGTAGGTTCACCGGGCCTCCCTCAGGGATGTGTTTGGAGGACTGGGCCTGCCGGACCCTCTGCTCGATTTCCCAAGAGAGGGCTCCTAAAACACAGGAGGAAGGCAGAATAGTTTCCGGAGGAGCAGCGGCAGCTGCAGAGAGAGAGGAAGGAGAGGAGTCAGAGGAAAACTGGCAAGAAAGAGCATCTGGCTTGACATTACGAGACCCAGGATGGTAGGTAATGGAGAGATTAAACCTGAAAAAAAACAAAGTCCACCAGGTCTGACGAGAGTTTAACCGTCTGGCAGATGTAAGATATTCTAAGTTTTTGAGATCTGTTCAGACTATTACAGGTTGGGTAGCTCCCTCTAGCCAGTGCCACCATTCTTCAAGTACAAATTTGATAGCCAGCAGCTCATGGTCTCCTACGTCGTAATTACTGTCAGCTGGAGTCAACCACCGACAGAAATACATGCACGGATGAAGTTCCTGATTGGAGCCATTGCACTGGGAGAGGACAATGCCCACCCCCGAATCAGATGCATCAACCTCTACCACAAACTGAGCTCAGGGGTCAACTTGGGCCAGGATGGGTGTGTCCGAGAAGAAGGCCTTTAATTTGGTAAGAGCCTGCTCTGCCGCTTCAGACCATTTAAACGGGATTTCAGTGGAAGCGAGCTGAGTTGATGGCAGAGCCACCTTACTGTAACCCCGAATAAACCGGCGGTAGAAACTGGCAAAGCCCAGGAAGCGCTGGAGTTGCTTCCTGGACTGGGGGGGTAGGCCAATCTACCACTGCCTAAATTTTTGCTGGGTCAGCCTTAAGTGCGCCCTCGGCCACAATAAACCCCAGGAAAGAAGTGGAGCTGGAAGTAAACTCACACTTTTCGGCCTTCACAAACAGTTGGTTCACCAGCAGTCATTGCAGGACTGCCCAGACATGGACTGTGTGTTCCTCCAGTGTGTGGGAAAAAATAAGAATATCATTCAGATAAACAAAAACAAAATGGTTCACCATGTCCCGGAGGACATCATTTATCATACATTGGAAGACGGCAGGGGTGCTGGTCAGTCCAAAGGGCATGACCAGGTACTCAAACTGCCCCAAGTGTGTTTTAAAAGCCGTCTTCCACTTGTCTCCTTCGCGTATGCGGACTAGATGGTATGTGTTACGGAGATCAAGTTTGGTGAACACATACGCACATTAAAGCAGCTCGAAAGCCAAGTTAATGAGGGGTAATAGGTACTTGTCTTTGACAGCAATAGCATTAAGCTCTTGATAATCTATGCACGGCCGCAATGACCCATCTTTCTTCCCCACAAAAAAGAACCCGAGGCTGAGAGGAGCAGATGATGGATGAATGAGACCGGTGCTCAGGAAGTCATTGATGTAACTCTCCATCACCTCCCTCTCCAGCCCAGACAAACTGCAGAGCTGACTGGATGGCAGCCATGCACCCAGAAGGAGATCTGCAGTACAATCGTAGGACCCATGTGGTGATAAAGAGAGGGCCCTAGACTTACTAAAGACCTCCCCAAGGTCATGATAGACCTCGGGTATGAGACTGAGATCTGGCGGCTCAACCGGAGGGGAGGAGATGGGCAGAGTGGGCGAGCACGCGGCTGAGCGGAGGCATAATGAAAGACAAAAGGGACTCCAGGAAGAAATGGAGCCTTGTCCCAGTTACTAATGGGATTGTTTTTACAGAGCCACAGCTATCCCAAAATCACGGGAGTAGAAGAACTGGGTAACACAAAAAACTGAATAGTCTTGTGGTGGTTATCAGACAGAATAATGGAAACAGGCTCGGTTTGGAGGGTAATCGTGGTGAGTCTGTTGCCAAAAAGGCCTGAGACGTTTAGGAGTGACGGGAGTTCCTGGTGGGAATCTTAAACGTTTAGACCAGACCCTGTAGAATGAAATTTTGCTCAGCTCCAGAATTGATGAGAACTGAGGTTTTACACTCGGCCCCCAGTAACTGAATGAGGGCTGGAAGTGTAAAACTGCTGGGAGGATTTGGAGAAGATCCACCTGCAAGACCCCCCACGGCTACTGACGGGCCGGATCTTTTTGACCGAATGGAGCATTTTGACAATGCGTGTTCAGTTAAACCTGCAATACATACAAGCCCCCACCCTCTTCCAGCGCCGGCGTTCCTCCGGAGTCAGATGAGTCCAACCAAGGACCATCGGCTCCGGTGGAGAAGCAGACCTGGCAGCACAAGAGGACGGGGGAATGGACGCGATGCAGACGAGGAAGGAGACGAGGAAGCAGAAGCCCTCCATTCCCTCGCGTGCTCACGGTACCGATTATCCAGGCCTATGGCCTGCTCAACTAATTAATCCAGAGAGGAGGGATTAGCATGGATAGCCAGGTCATCGCGGAGGTTGGAATTGAAACTCTGGAGGAAGGCGCTGCATAGAGCAATGTCATTCCATTCCAAATCCTTCGCTACAACCCAGAACTCGACCGAGAAATCGGCGACCAACCGACTTCCCTGCTGGACTCCCATCAATTGACTCGTGATATTACCCTCACTCTCTGTATGGTCAAACACCCAGGTCAATTCCTGCACAAACCGGTCGTATGTGTAATTGGGACCCTCCGGACTACTTAAGATGGACTGAGCTCATTTAAGCACCCAGTCTCTGAGTAACAGGGTCATGAATTGAATTTTGGACAAATCGTCCTCTATTCCCCTGCCTCCTGCTGGAAATAGAGCCGACAGTGGAGCAGGAACCCTTTACATTTCCCCACCTCCCCCACATATGGGGCAGTAGAGGGGATGGAAATGGTCCAGTGGATGGGAGGAGCTGTTGGAGCAGCAGATGTAGGGGGAGACGCTGCACCAGGAAGTTGACACAGATGATCCGTAACCATAGCTAATTGCTGAGTGATTGTTTGTAATTGTTCAGATAAAAACATAACTTTGCGCTCCGTAGCATCTCAATGGGAGAGTGCTGACTGTTCACCCGATGAAGCACCCGCAGAGCCTGGCTATACCGTTCTGTCATGATTTAATACCCAGAGGCTCAAATGCAGAGCAAGAAATACCAGATGAACACTCAGACTCAGGTGGTAACATTTAGTACAGTTTATTTTAACACACACAAAAATGCACAACAACACAAACTTAGTAAACACAAAAAAATTATACAAGTGGGCAAAAACACACAATAACGCAAACTTAAACATACAAAAACATCACAAGTGGGCACGCTGGAGCAGCACACAGCCTGCAGAGGAGAACAAAGGGAGATGATTAATAATGTGACTCGGGAGATGAGAGACAAGATAAGAAAGAGAGGAGACAAGACTTACAACCCAAGTAGAGAGTCCGGCAGTGAACTCCAGCGTGTGATGGTTGGAGCTGGTGGGGGAAACACCAGTGGGATGACAAACAAGGGAAGACGGCTGAGAGGAGAGGAGAAGTGGGTAGACCTGGGTGGAGTTGACATTGTCCTTGAGATGAAAGGTTCAGGTGAGCGTGCGCAGCCCTGGAGACACACTGCTGATATGGCAGCAAACCTGAAGACGAGAAAACACACAAAGGTAAGACAACTAGGGAGCAATAAACGCCAAACAACATTAACATTAGTTGTTTAGGCAGCAATACCCAATGGTCCGGCAAAGAAGCACTGACAGACTGGCTCTTTTAAAGCTGGTTGGTGAGGTAGCAGCAGGTGTGCACAATAACGCAGGTGAGCATGATTGGCTCCAAAGCTGGAAAACAGGAGGGAAGGGGGAACACGCTCACCCAATCATCACACAACTGCTCTCACAATTGGCGTGGAAAAAGATTGATAACAGCGTACGCTTTTTTTAACATCGCAACTTGGAAGAAAAGTGGAGAGAATCGAGTCTCCGAGCTAACAAGAGGCGTCAGATGGATTGCAGCGATCAGAAGAAAATACATCAATTTCAACAATATTCCTGCACACATGGTCGTGTGTTCACGGCATTTTCACAAAGGTAAGTTGTGATTTAAAAAATAACAAAGATGATACGCACATGACACAGTCCACCTGGTCGGGTGCTGGGCCCCACAAAACATATCAGAAAGATCAAAGATGATCCGCACACTGAAAAGATCCCATTAGGTATTTATTATTTATCAGTAATGTTTCGGACCACATACCCTTCCTCAGACTGGTTGGACTAAACAGCGAATGGGAAAATGCCCAAATAGCACATTAAATTATATCTAATGTGACCAAGTGACATCAAACTAACGGGACACGTTTATAAATATTACAGACCCATTGTAATATATTCATTGAAATTTAATTTAATAATTCTGGCGTTTTGTGTCCTGTTCTGACACGTTCATTGTTTAATCCAAATACCAACCAGCCATTTAAAAAGCCATCATTACATCTCGGTCATGAAGTAAAAAAACACACTGAGCAGTCAAAGATGATTGAAGCTGCACCACTTGTTGTTGCCGAGCAAAGCTCACAGGTACATAAAACAATGCTGCATAAAACGATCTGCTGTTTTATCATGCTGATAAAACTATCACAAACAAAAAAAAATACTGGCCACAAACCGCTATGCAGCTCGGGGGTTCCCAGAGGCACATTGCCTTCATTACACATGGATTTAATATCAGCTGGGGACTGAAGTCCATAGAATGTTTGGTATCATTAAATTAAGCAGCTTCTCCTCTTTCAGGTGACTATAAAAACGTCACTGTCCTGATTTAGTATGCTTTTATAGCAGCTAATTGAACTGGTAATTTTTTTTCAAGGCGCCAGCACGAGCATCGGGTTTATCACATTGCTGGTATTTCATGTCCTGTTGGTAATAATGTGTATATACTTATCAAGCATCATATGACAAATTTGAACAGAAATCCAACATTTCACCGATGGGACTTAGAAATGTCTGTAGCTGCAGACTCAGTCACATGCTGCAGAAAACTGTGGAGAAGCAATGACTGCTTACCTTTGTGTAAACAATGGTTTTCTGGTCGTTCACCCGGAAGATTTAAGGCGGCTGGACCCATCCATTGGAGAACTGAACATGAGCCTCTAATGATTTATAGTTTTTAAATTGCTCATGGGTTTATGTGCTCACCCCACAAACCAGGTAGGCAAACACATCTGACAGCATGACTCAAGGCTGTTGGTTGAGTGAGATCCGTAATCCATTTCTTGTGCTCATACAGATGGATCCAGTTTATTTCTTAAATTTTTTGGGAGGTAGCATTCCTTTGCCTCCTTTTTCAGCTTCTCTGAATAAGGAATTTTAATTTTCTGTTTGCTCCGTTCTATTGTACGTATGTCTGTTCCTGTTAGCGGTTGCCTAGACTACAGTTAAACAAAGAAGCCAGACCATAACGATGGCGACAACGGCCCAGAATGCAGCGTGGCGTGACATCAATGCTCATTCTCTAGTAGGATGACTAAGATCTGAAGAAAATAATAATATAAGCCATGCTTACAGCGAGTGTCCTGGTACCAATGTTAGCTCGTGGGCTAATGGGCTACCTTTAGCCACCACTTCATCTACATGATGGACAGCTAGGCAGGCCAATAACAGAGCAGTGGGTAGGTCGCACGGACGGAAGTGAGTTGGCTTTTTCAAAACCTAGGACATATATGATTTACCTGGAAGAGTCAAAAAATGTTTTGAGGATTTTCTCTGAGAGAAAAACAAGGTAAAGGCAGTGTGTTTTTTTCAGATAGTTGACTCTTTGGAAAATTTGTGGCTAATTACATGACCAGTTGACACATTTGAGACAGTTAAAACCTACAAACACACCATTTTTCAGTCAATGAGGACTTTAAATCGTCTTGCACACATAGCAAGATAATCTAATTAATAAATTACATTATGGGTTTATCAATGTTAGGCTGAAAACAGACTGTTTCAGACAGCTTTTAGAACATGTTCAGTCTGCTTTATCCTGCTTTGAGAGCTCTTATTGAGGGGAAAATCTGAAGAAAATCAACATGATATTGCCAGTAGTTTCCTCATTTGTGGAGTGAGAGAGAGGGAAAAAGAGTAAGGGCCCTATTTTGATGGTCATTCATGCACTTTTTTTTTTTTACAGACTTTCCAGACAGCTTCTTCCCCTCTGCAATCAGACTGCTGAACACTAAGTGACTTATTGACTCTCGTGCACTATGTACAGCAGCTCAACCAGACTCATGTCAATCATCACTGTTTTCTTCCTGCATTACCGACTGCACTATATAGTTCTCCACAGTATCTGCTGCTCGCTAATATATTTTAACTGCTGACCAGTATCACTTACTCTTATTCTACACTTTATTGCATGTATAGTTTATTTCTTTTATCTTATCATGTTTAATGTTGCAGCATTGCACCGAGACAAATTCCTAGTTTGTGTACTACATGAACAATGGCAATAAACCTGATTCTGATTCTGATTCTGATTCTGATTCTGATTCCGTCGAGCGCCAGTGTTTTTGTTGTTTTCTCTCAGCGCATTGTCTGTTTTTTATGCCTTGCATCACACCATCAAATTACCAGTAGGCAGTGTGCCCGCCATGCGCTCGGAGGAGGTGCCTCATTTCAAAGAGGTGTGGCGGCGCACAATCTAATGCGCATTACACTATTATAGTGCATTTCATCAGACTCTGCTTTTGATCAGGAAAAAGGAGGTGTATCATCAGAAGCACATTGTTTAATAATATTTCACGGCGTGTTTTGACATCTCGCAGCTCTGGAGCTCAGGAAACGGCATGCGCTGGGACAGTCATGGGGCCGTATTACAACGACGGGGTTGGTTGATCAGTTGTCACTGATGCAGAACGTATTTATGGGCCTTTCCAAGTACATTTTCCTATCATAACGGCGTAAAGAGAAACTTTCCACTGACGCGTGATGCAAAGAGGCCGGTCTAATCATTCAGAGGTGTGCTTTGGATAATCCAATCCAAATCGCTCCTTCCCATTCCTTTAATGTAAAGAGGCATGTTATCTAAAGTGAATTGTGATCATGACGGTTTAAGACGGGTTTTGTGCTGACCCATGCCTGTGTGTGTGTGAGCCAAAATGCACCTGATAGTAATGCTGCTTGGTAATAAGGAAGACATCAATCACAGTTGATGCCCAGTTAGTTATGTTAAAAAGAACAAACGGGTAAGAATGGGGTGAAAAATTCAGCTGAATTGTTTAATGGCGGGCGGCAGTGACTTAAGCCTGCTTCATGCTGCATTTCCCCTCTAGTCCGCTTTGGTCCGCGTACACTTTGGACGAGCCTGGCACGCACGCGGTGCTGTTCATGCTCACTTTTTTCATCTACCCAGGCCAAGCGGTTGACGCATGCGCATAACCATCATTTGTAGTTTCACTCCCGCCCAATAGCTAGCACCAATGTGCTGACACGCCAGGATTTTCACCAACAAAGAAACGGCGGACTTCTTCACAAAGTTTCTCTTCAAATATAGAGTCCACTTCTGCTGTTTGACTTCTCGGTTTTCATTCCTTTTCCATGAAGATGCTGCTGCCGCTGTGAAAGAAAGTATGTATGTATGAGTCATGTATGTTTTTATTCTCGTTTTCTACCTCCTCTTTGTCTTCTTCATCTACTGATGTATGCTGTGTTGATATCATCACCTCGTGAATGGGATGTTCAGTCTCGCGCATGTGCTTTTCAACGCGTTTAGGTCGTGGGCAGGCGGCGCGGTCACAAAATTTGGGCTGCACGCTTGTGCATGCTTGTCCGCGGTTGAGCACTTCAGACACTAGCAGAGTGGAGACGATGACATAAATTTCGTCACACAAGGCTTCCGGTTACACGTACACAGACAGCAGAGGTGTAGCATGAAGCAGACTTTAGGAGGTAGAGCGGGTTGTCTAATAACCACAGGGCTGGCGGTTCAAATCCTGCTCTCCCCAGACATCCTGCCGTTGTGTCCCTGGGCAAGACACTTTACCCACCTTGCCTCCAGTGTCCATGACACTGGGCATGAATGTGTATAAATGTTTGGTAGTGGTCGGAGAGGCTGTAGGCGTCAATTGGCAGCCACATTCCCATCAGTCTGCCCCAGGGAAGATGTGGCTACAGTAGTAGCTTACCACTGCCACTGTCTGTGGAGTGAATGAAAAATGTATCCATTGTAAAGCATCTCTGAGTGTCTATGAAAAGCGCTATATAAATCTGATGCATTATTATTATTAATGGACGCAACACAGACATGAAGAAATGAGGATGATGCCTGTGCAAACTTTGATTAACTTTTATTTTGGGGCAGCTTGATGGTGCAGTGGTTAGCACTGTGGCAGCACAGTAAGAAGGTCAAGGAATCAATTCCACCCCTGACCATGGTGGGTTCAATCCCACCCCCCGACCATCAGTAACCCTTCTGTGTGGAGTTTGCATGTTCTTCCCGTGTCTGTGTGGGTTTACCCCAAGTACTCTGGTTTCCTCCCACAGGCCAAAAACATGCAAGTTAGGTTAATTGGAGACTCTAATGTGGCCCTAGGTGTGAATGTTTGTGTGATTGGTGAAGTGATTGGCACCGTACAGTGGCTGCCTCATCCATCCAGGTGGATGCCCTGAATTTCCCTCCGGGGATTAATAAAGTATACAGAAAAAATAACGATGGCGTAGAAGTCGCTCCCGGCTGTGGGGAGATTGAGTGCTCCCTCTCTTGTTGCTTTGACCGACTGAGGGTATCCCCCTATGTGCCCTGGGTAGGAGGGAAAGAGGCGATATGCCCCTCCGGCCCCTGCCACGAAGCAAGGCCGCTTTCAGCAGCTTCTGCCAGGGGCTGACAGGTGGCTGTCAGGGAGCTTGCTGGACAGGAACCCAGGGCGCATGGCCAACGCAGATATGGACGCATCTCCTGTCTCTCTGGGGAGTTAGTGAAAAGTAAAATGCTGCACACTCCTTGTTCATTCATTTATTCCCCTAAAAATAAACACATTAATGCCTAATAAGTCTGTGATGAAAACGAAAATCCCCCCTCCCCATGTACCGCGCATCACATTGGAACACACTAGCACACATGCTCCATGTTCATTCATTCATTCCCCTAAAAAAATCCTCTTTGCATCATGTGTTGGTGGAAAGTTCATTTTTACACCGTTGTGATAAGGAAATTAACTTGAAAATGCCCATTATCGTGTTCTGTGCCAGAGACAACTGATCAACTGACCTTGTCATTGTAATATGGCCCCATGACGAGATCCCAGCGCATGCTGTTTCCTGAGCTCCAGAGCTGTCCGATATCAAAACACGCCACTGAAATTTCAATAAACAATGCACTTCTGACAATAGACCTTTTTCCTGATCAAAAGCAGATTCTTATGGAATGCACTATAATAGTAATGTGCATTTGGTTGTGCGCTACCACACTTCTTTGAAATGAGGCGCCTGCGCCGAGCACATAGCGGGCAAACTGTCTACTGGTAATTTGATGGCGTGATGCAAGGCGTAAAAAACAGAATGCGCTGACAGAAAAATACTGGCGCACGGTGGAAAGTCTGTCTGAAAAGTGCGCAGATGACCATCTGTGCGTATGCAGCTGATTTTTCAGCCCATTCTTCACCGTTTGTTCTTTTTGACATAACTAACTGGGTATCAACTGTGATTGATGTCTTCCTTATTACCAAGCAGCATTACTATCAGGTGCATTTTGGCTCACACACACGGGCTTTGGTCAGCGCAAAACCCGTCTTAAACCGTCATGATCACTATTCACTTTAGGTAATGTGCCTCTTTTCATTAAAGGGATGGGAAGGAGCGCTTTGGATTGGATTATCCAAAGCACACCTCTGAATAAGACCAGCCTCTTTGCATCATGCGCTGGCAGAAGATTAGTTTTTATGCCGCTGTGATAAGGAAATGAACTTGGACACACCCATAAATGCTTTCTGCGTCAGTGACAACTGATCATCCGACCTCATCGTTGTAATATGGCCTTGACTTACTCCAAAAGAGTAAGAGTTGGCAACACTGCATAAAGCTGTCCATGTTTCTTACCTTTATGAGGTGGATGTGCAGTGATCCAAAGAAAATGTCCATTATCCACAGTCCAAATGTCTGCTGTGACAGAGACATGATCCAGTTCCTCAAATTCGTTTTGGAGATCAAAATCCATTTTTTGTATAATCTTTATCCAGGTAGTAAGTAAATTTGTTTGAACTTCAGTGGATCACAGTCCAGCTGTCTGATGGAAAGCTACTGTCGATAACACGTCTTCAGTCTGCAACGACGTATCTGGCAATGTCGGTTTAATTTTTGCCGGGTCACAAACTGTCCAGATGCATACTTGCGCTTGAAATCCAGCCGTGGGTGTTGAGACAAGAGTATTTCCACTGTACATCCTGCTGTGGCTGTTCAGAATACAGTAGATCCACTAACATGGTGTTAGTTGTTAGCATAGTTAGCCATTACTTTGCACTGCTTTTGTCGGAGCTTTGCTGCTGTTTACAGGTGCTTCTGAAGATTGCAGTAGGACTCAACCAGCACTTTAGCTTGCAACCCACCAATATGCTTTTGTCCTTAACTGCGACAAAGGAAAAATAATCTGTCTATTTCCACAAAAATGAAGTAGCTTCTTCTTTTCGTCCATTCATTAGCGAAGACTCAGGCTCTTTGCAAAAGGTCACGTCGGCTGACAGCTACATCTAAGCTACAGTAGGATCAGTTTGTATATTCATTTATTTGCGCTAAAAATATCTATCCATAATAATAAAATGAGTAACAAGTAACGTATCTGTTCAAATTTCATTAACTGTAACGTATTACTGAATTTTTAAACAGTAATTTCGTTACACAGCATGCACTGGATACAGGTAAGCAGGTAATATGTTTACCCTCTTTAAACCCATCTGGGCCCCGCATAGGTTTGTTGTGGGTGAGCAGGTTTTAGTAACACTGGCATCATTAGCAAAATTATGTGAAAAGTCACAAATTTATGAGAAAAAAGTGAAAATCTATAAGAAAAAAGTGACAAACTTAGAAAAAAAGTGAAAATTTAGGAGAAAAACATTACAAATTTACAAGAAACAAATCTAACATTACTTGAAGAGTTACAAACTTACAAGAAAAAAATTGGCAAATTTACAAGAAAAGTCACAAATTTATAAGGAAAAAATTAGAAAAGTTGCAAATTAATATAAAGAGTAGCAAATATATGAGTAAATAAATTGAAAATTTATGACAAAAAGTCCCAAATTTATGGGAAAAAGTTCCAAGTTTACAGTAAAAAAAAGTTGAGTTTTTGATAAAGTTCCAAATTAACAAGAAAAATGTCACAAATTTATGGAAAAAACTCAGAAATTTACAAGAAAATAGCAAATTTACAAGGAAAAAAGTACCAGCAACACAGTTCCTGCTGAATGGAAAATAGCTCACATTTTAGCTGTTCCCCAGAAAGGAAATAAACAATATCCATCCAACTATAGACCAGTTTCTCTTTTCTCAGTCATTTCTAAGGTTATGGAAAGCATTATCAGTGACCGTATCTGTAAACATCTGGACAAACACCAACTTCTCAGTGATACTCAGTATGGGTTCCGTGAGAAAAGGTCTACTGTAGACATGCTTTCCTACATCACTCAGTGGTGGAATGATTGCCTGAATACCCAACAAGAAGTGACAGTTATTGCACTAGATCAGGGGTCACCAACTTTTTTGAAACCAAGAGCTACTTCATGGGTATCGAGTCATGTGAAGGGCACCAGCTTGACACACTCCTCTAAAATAACAAATTGTGTATATATATATATATATATATATATACACTACCGTTCAAAAGTTTGGGGTCACCCAGACAATTATTTTGTGTTTTCCATGAAAATTCACACTTATTTACCACCATGAGTTGTAAAATGAATAGAAAACATAGTCAAGACATTGACATTGTTAGAAATAATGATTTGTATTTGAAATAATAATTTTTTCCTTCAAACTTTGCTTTTGTCAAAGAATCCTCCATTTGCAGCAATTACAGCATTGCAGACCTAACATGATTGCACAAGGGTTTTCTAATCATCCATTAGCCTTCTGACGCAATGAGCAAACACATTGTACCATTAGAACACCGGAGTGATAGTTGCTGGAAATGGGCCTCTATACACCTACGTAGATATTGCACCAAAAACCAGACATTTGCAGCTATAATAGTCATTTACCACATTAGCAATGTATAGAGTGTATTTCTGATTAGTTTAAAGTTATCTTCATTGAAAAAAAGGGCTTTTCTTTCAAAAATAAGGAAATTTCTAAGTGACCCCAAACTTTTGAACAGTAGTGTATATATATATATATATATATATATATATATATATATATATATATATATATATATATATATATATACATACAGTATATATATACTATATATATATATATATTTTTTTTTTTTTTTTTTTTTTTTTTTTTTTATTTAGCGAATGCAAAGTCCTTAAGCCAAGCAGTTGCCTCCTGGTTTGCTGTATGGAGGGTGTGTAATCCTCCTTCCAGTCTTTGGAGCGGGCAAGTCTCTATGATGTGTTCCATAGTTTGCTCCTCTCCACATGCGCACAGTGGGCTAGGGCTACTGCCCCATCTGTGAAGGCTGGCCAAGCAGGGGCCATGTCCAGTCCTGAAGCGATTGAGTGTAGACCACTGTCTCCTTGGGAGGTTGGTGCCCGGGACCTGTTGGTTGGGGTTTATCACCAGCTGTTTGTTTGGGACCTATACATACACACACACACACACACACACACACACACACACACACACACACATGAATAAATAATTATCAATAACTTAGAGTGGGTAACAGACAAGATCAATATTCAACACTTTATTTTTATTAATCTCAGCAATTGTTCAGATGATCACTTCTACATTTCATTAAAAAAATGTCCAGTTTTCACCAGTCCCTTTTAACCATAAAAAACTAAACCCTTTTAATTCATGAACTATGTTGAACCATGTTTGAAAAAGTTATGCAACATTTAAGAAAAATCAACTTTCATATTAAATAAATCTTATCACATTTTTAACTGAACAAATCTGCTGCAATTCTGCTCAAAATCTGTTACATTTAATAAACACACTTTTGTGTGTTCTTCTTCACTGGAATTATATCCATACAGTTCTTGCCAACAATCATGCTGGAGTAATAACCAGCGCTGTCCTTTCATGAGAAGAAGCTAAACAAGCACTGAGAGTGCTTATATGCACGGTGGAGCAGTGGTTAGCACCGCGGCAGCACAGTTTACCCTCGGCCGGGGGATCGCGGGGATCGTGGGTTCGATCCCTGCCCCCGGTCAACAGTGATCTGCGTGGAGTTTGCATGTTCTCCCCGTGTTTGCGTGGGTTTCCTCCCACATGCCAAAAACATGCAGGTTAGAGAGTTAAGGAGCGCTTGCGACCGGCAGCTGGTGGCTTGTCACCGGACTGCAGAACAAATCTACCTACGGGTACAAAAAAAAAGAGTGGGCAGCAGTTTCATGACGCGTTGAAGTGCCGCTTCGCCGTCGCCCCGCAAATGAAACACACGCAGCTTCCTTTCACGGTAGTAAAAAAGAACTCTTCCTCCCGCTCACTTTGAAAATGATAAATTTTCTGTCTTTTTTGGGGGGCTAGGAAACAGCACTGCGTTCACCATCTTCACTGCCCGCTAGCTTACGCTCCAGCGCGAAGGTTTTGTCATGCGCACAATACTGACCTTTGAACTAGGTCAGAGTTCACCTTAACTTTACGTATAATAAACATATTTTCATTTTTTTTATTTTTAAGACATGGTCATTTTAAAATCTATATAAATGCAAGTGTGATTTTAAAAAATAGCGGCAGAAAAAATTACATCTTAGACGCAGCTCACTTGCGAGTTGTGCTATTTTTAGAATAGGCCTGCGGGCGACTCATGTGGTCCCTGCGGGCAACATGGTGCCCGCAGGCACCGCGTTGGTGACCCCTGCACTAGATGTCAAGAAAGCATTTGATTGTGGGTGGCACCGTGGACTGCTGACCAAGCTCACCACCTTTAGCATCTATGAAGACATATACAGCTGGATATCTGATTTTTAGCTGATCGTTGGCAGGCTCTTGTTCTAGATGGATTTATCTCCACTCCTAAAGCGCTCTCTATTGGTGTGCCACAGGGCAGTGTTCTCGGGCCCTTGTTCTCATGTTTATAGATGATCTCACTTCACATCTTGACAATGACCTTCACCTCTTTGCTGATGATTCTACTTTTCATGCAGCTATAAAAAATCCTGCATGCTGCGCAATTTCCACCGAAAGCCTTCAACATAACGTATGCAATTGAGAAGTGGGCATCTGACTGATGTATTACTTTCAATTCAAGCAAGACGTAGGAAATGATCATCAGCAGAAAGCGTGACAAGACACGTCCTCCTCTCAATATTGTGGACAACCAGGTAAAGCCTACCAGGATCATTACTGTTCTTGACATGGTCATCACCAACACTTTTACCTGGACTCATATGTCACAAGTCTTGCCAGGAAAACTGCAAAGTGGCTGTTCATCCTCAGCCAGTCAAGGGACCTTCTCTCTCTCAAGGCCTGAGTTATCATCTGCAGTTTCCCAGTTTGGGATCAATAAAGTACATCTATCTAGCTTTGTATCTACAAGGCCTACATAAGACCCCATATGGAATACGCATCAACCATCTGGAGTGGAACGGGTGGCACTGCTCTTGGTCTTCTCGACAGACTTCAGCGGAAAGTCCTGCAGCTCTTGAGAATCGATGAGCCTATCAAAGCTGGTATTTACTCCTTGGAGCATAGACAGGATGTTTATGAGAAAAAACTTTATGAGAAAAAAGTTGCAGGTTTACAAGAAAAAAATCACAAACTTATGAGGAAAACTGCAAATTTATGAGAAAGTTTCAAATTTTCAAGAAAAGTTTATCAGATTGTGGGGGAGTCACAAAGCTACAAAGAAATAGCAAATTTATGAGAAAATAAGTTGAATGGGTAAAGTCCATGTGGGCAAATACAGATGGGTAAAGCATGGAATCCATGGACAAACCCACATGGGACCCATAAAACAGCCCTGGTTTAACCTTTGGTGGGGCCCTCATGGACATGCTGGGAAGGTGAGGAATTTGAAATAATCATCTTTTATGTGTGACTTGGAGGAATTGTTGATAAAGGCACGTGTGAATAGTTGAGTTGGAGAGTTGATGCAGTGCTTTCAACACGACAAAATGTTACATGAAAACTGTGCCAATGAGACCGTCACAGACAGTCATGGGATAATCCCACAGTCAACCCAATTAGTTTAATAGGAAAATATAAGAAATTAACATCAGTATCAAAGATGAATGAAAATGAAGGAAGCCATCCATGTTTATATTAAAAGTTTTGTTGGGTTTTTGGTTGAATTTTGAGCAGAAAGTGATAATGGCCTGCGCTCGGTGGCGGAGAATGGAACGGGAGTGTGAATGTCAAATGTTAATGAGATTAGGAAAGACAGAGGATAGGTTGAAAAGAGGAGGTGAAGCAGCACAACATGGGGGTACAGCTTCCCTCTGATGTATACCGACTATGATATCTGAGAGCTTTAATGATTCTGTTTGGATGAAGGAAAGAGAGACTAAAGAGAGATTAAAGGGAGCTGAGGGACAGACGAAGAGGAGGAGGGAAGAAGAAGGAGTGAAATACCATGAGAGAAGGCAGAAGTGCCCTTCTAGACATTTTCTGTGCCATCATTTCTTTTTCATGGCGGGGAACGTATTAAAATTTTTATTTTAAACTTTTCAGACTTTGGCTCACAAAGCCTGAAATTAAGAGGTTGCATCATGGAGGGAAAGTCGAGGGCAGTAATAAAACTCAAATTAAATCTCAGAGTTACTTATTCACTTCGAGAGATGTAATTAAGAAAGAAGAATTAATAACTAAATCATACGTCTAAGTAGTTATGAAAAGAGCTCCGTCTGTCATCAGTTTTATCTTCCTGTTTGAATTAATCTTAGTTATTTCAAATTCCTTAAATAATAATAATAATTACGATAACACAGGGTTACAAAAATAATTTTTTTGTAAGTTGTCTGTGTTTTTTCAACTGATTTAAGACAATTTTGCACTGCTGAATCAGAAAATGACATCCGCTTCTCTCGATCAGGTGCTAAGTAAAAACCTGTACTTACTTTGTACTTACTTAGTACTGTGCATGTACTTACCTTTATATAAAGGGTAAGTACATGTAAATCGAATGTTATGTAATCATTGTTCAAAATTCAGAGAATTCCAAGACATAAAAAAGAATTTTGCATCATATAAAGCGAAAATACCTGTACATGTGAACAAAAACGTATAAAACAACATGTGGCCATAATTCAAAAAGTTGAACTGATTGAGCAAAGCCAATGTGATTTTTTGGATTCAGCACATCAAAATTGTCCTAATATCAGCTAAAAAAAAACTTAGTCAATAAATTTGGTGTTGACCAGTGTTATATAGAAATATAGTTTCCTCATTTATGTCGGTGGTTATGTTCACATGTACACTAATGAACTGATTATAATTAGATTTCTGGAGTTATCAGATTATTCATATAGTAGAATTCATATAGTAGAATAATAATATAAAAGAATAATGTGAATTTCTTTATCAGAGAAAGGCCATTATCAGATTATAGCAAATCAGATAAAGACACCTAGCCTGTTGCCCAGTAAACCATTTATTGTCTGTCTACACAAAACTACAAGATGGATTTTGATTTAAAAAAAAAAAAAATCACCAGAGGAGGCCCATGGGCTACAAATGAACCCATTAAATTTTGGAAGTGATGCGGGCCAAGATGTTGATTCTGGATCACTTTTTCACTTTCTTTAGCATTGCAAGATTGAGCTGTGGAGGAGATATGCACTCTCTGGGTGCCCTATAGTTCAATGTTTTTCAACCAGGGTGCCCAGGTATGTTCAGGTTTCTATGGGAAATTATCTGATTTCACTTTTTAATGGGTAAAAAAAAGCAAATAATTTGCTGTTGTTGCGCATGGGCAACAACAGCAAATTATTTGCACATTCATGAGAAAAACATCCTAGAAAGCAGAAAATGAGAATACCTAAAAATAAATGAGAAAAAAATCCTCAGATTTCGGGAAAAATTTTTGCAATTTTCTGAGGAAAACATATCTACATTTTAAGGAAAAAAAAGTCACAAAATTAAAAAAAAACAACTATAAATCTCCTGGAAAAAGTTGGCATTTTTTGTAATAAATCTTTGTATAAGACATGCTGCAGTTGTACCCATGAAAGGTAATAAATTTACAAAGAAAAATAATGCATTAATGAATATAGCTGAAAAAGTATGCCAACATAACTCAAAACAGGGAAAATGTTGCAATATTATGAGAAAAAAATGGCACAAAAAATAGGTCACAAATTGACCAAAAAAGCTACAATTTTTTTAGAAAATGGTTGCAAATTTATATTTACTTATTATTATTATTATTATTATTATTATTATTATTATTATTTATTAAACCTTTATTTAACCAGGAAAAGACTCATTGAGATTAAGAATCTCTTTTACAAGAGTGTCCCGGCCAAGACAAGCAGCATCAAAAATTACAAGTCACAGACATTAACAACATTAAAACGGTACCATGATTATCATACATGTAAGAAATAGACAGTCATTAGATAAAAGTGCAAGTGCTCAGCAGATGTCGGCTTAGTGACATTAAAACCTGTTAAAACATCTACAAACAGAAATCTGTGCCTCCAAGTAATTCAGTAGCCCTTTAACCCTCAAGCGACCAAGCTATTTTACGGACTGAAATGACCAAGTGGGGTCATTTATGACCCCATTGTGCTCTGTACAGGGATCCTTATTATAAATGGCTGGTTGGAGGTTTATCATACCAAAACTACTCCCTGTATTTAAGACAGGTATTTTATAATGATCTAATGTAAAATGTGTTTGCTAATAACACTTTTATTGCAAGAAATAACCAAAACGCAGACTGTAAGAACAACATTACATTTATTTAGACAGTCCTTGTCAGTTCACTCTTGGAACATCATCATCATCATCATAGTTATTATCATCATAGTTACAACAATAATAGGTATCATCATCATCATCATCATCATCATCATAGTTACAACAATAATAGGTATCATCATCATCGTAGTAACAATAATAGGTATCATCATCATCATCATCATCATCATCATAGTCATCATAGTCATCATATCATCATCACGATGATGATGATACCTATTATTGTAGTTACGATGATGATCATGATACCTATTATGGCATTTTGCGTAATGGCGGTTTTCTTGTGGACGGTGATCCGGATCACCATCAAAATCTAATCATCTGTAAGATACCCCATTTCTGACAATCTGTGAAAATTTCATGAAAATCCGTCCATAACTTTTTGAGTTATCTTGCTAACAAACAGACAAACAAACAAACAAACAGACAAATCCAGACAAACAGACAAATGTAAATCTGGCTATCCTAGGTCTGTTAGCCATGGTTCACTGCAATACAATATAAAGTACTGATTAGAAGTGGAAACCGGAGTGGTGGCTCAGTTGGTAGAGCATCCGTCCCACACCCGGGAGGCAAGGGTTCAAATCCCGGCCGGGTCATACCAAAGACCATATAAAAATGGTGCTTTCTGCCTTCTAGCGTGGTGCTCCACATAATGGAATGGGGAAAGTAAAGTTACACACAGAGCTACCAGAGGACTGACCCCCCGCTGTAGCTTTCACTACTTACAGTAGCTGTGTGGCCTAGGGTCAGAGAAACGGAGATAGGCGCGGCCCATATACACCTTCAGGTGTGAAGGGATTAACTAACTAACTATTAGAAGTGGAACATTTGAATAAAATTTATAAAACCAATGTTTAAAAACCAATGCTTCTCTTCGGGGTCATAAATGACCCCACAAGAGTTTGCGATGTCTACGCCACACCAATTGGTTGATCCCTGCAAAAAACTATGAAAATGTGTAGGATTAGTAGACTGACAAATTCATGCTAGGAAAGAAAATTTGGATAAAAAATAAAGAGACGGCACATTAAATTATATGGCTGGGGTCGTAAATGACCCCACTCGGTCGCTTGAGGGTTAAAAGTGTTCAGAGAGACCAGCTCCTTCAGTTTTAGGTCATTTTGCAAGGTGTTCCAGTCAAAGGGAGCAGCAAACTTGAAAGCATTTTTTCCACTTTCAGTTCTGATTGATGGAACAGATAAAAAAAAATCCTGCAACCTAAGACCATATGAACTTGCTTTTTTGAAAAATATGAAAATGGCAGCATTTTTACCTGAAAATCATAATAGTCAGATAAGACAATTCTATGAGAAAAGCAGAAGATTATGCCAAAAATATCAAAATTTATGAAAAAAAAACATAACTTTACTGGGAAAAAATGTCACAAACTGACATGGAAAAAGTCTTCAATTTTACCTGAAAAAGGTATGAAATTTGCAAGAAAAAAATATGCAAAAAAAAATTGGGGGGAAAAAAGCGCAACATATTTGTGCCAAAAATATAACAAATTTTGAAAACCAAAAAAAAAAAAAAAACTATTACAGTTTAATGAGTAAAACACCGACACAATTTTACTAGGAAAAAAAGATACAAATTTATTGCAAATAATCAAAAACTTACCAGAAAAAGGAGCAGTTTTGTGACAAAACATTTAATTTACATTTTAAAAAGCTGCAAATTCACAAGAAAAACTAGAAAAGCACTCGGAGAGCACAGACCTCCGCCAAGCGCCACAGTTCCCCCCATACAGTGTTTGTGTGTACGTTTTCAGCTTCCTTGACCATGAAAACATATGACTAGCAATTGGATTCACAATGATAGGATTAGTGGTTCAGTAGTTATTCACGAAAATCGCATTTTCCGTAATGGCGGTTTTCTTCTGGACGGTGATCCGGATCACCACCAAAATGTAATCATCTGTAGGATACCCCATTTCTGACAATCTGTGAAAATTTCATGAAAATCCGTCCTTAACTTTTTGAGTTATGTTGCTAACAAACAAACAAACAAACAAACAAACCAATGCCGATGAAAACATAACCTCCTTGGCGGAGGTAAAAAACTCTTAATCCTGATGTTGTCCGTCCAGATTACAAGTACAGTTATAATTCTGCTGTTTTACCTTAATTTTTAGGCTTTGAAATTTTTGTGGCTCCATGCCGATTTTTTTAATACAAAAATCACTCACGGTAGCTCTTTGTGGAGCGCAGATTGCCAACCCCTGGACTAAGATCAAAGACTGTTCTTGAAAGTTTGCAACATTTATCTTGTAAATTTCATTTGCACCATTCATATGGATACTAGTTAAAATTCTATCCTATGTAATGGATTTTTTTTCTCTGTTCATCCTGACAACGACCTAAGTTTAATTTTTTATGTTTTTGTTGGGAGGGGAGATTAAAATGGAAACATGGGAGCAAATTAACATGTATCATTTGTCAATTAATTGTCCATCTCTACATGTGAAGGTGGGCTCTCTGACTGGCAGGGAAATGAAGTTAGCCGGTGGGAATAAGCTGTGGATTCATTAGCACTCTCAAAGGGACACAGTCATTTATAATTAACTTCTGGGGCCGATCAATAATAGATGACCAGCAATGAATGTTTTCCAGTGACAGAATACAAAGTGAAAAGCCAAGGAAGGAGCAGGAGCATGCAGCCTTGGAGGTGACTGGATCTAATGACGCGTGAAAAATGTCATCTTCCCTCAGAGGAATCCAAACAGCTGAAATAGCAGCTGTTGTTTCATCTTGTAAAAGCCAGGATCACAACTTAATCTCTTTATCTGAGGAGAACAAATTGGGCTCATTAGGTATTTTTAAGCCTGCTTTTTTTAAATAAAATAAAAATACATCTAGATGAACTTGTTTGGATGAGGTAATATCACTAATACAACCAAAGGCATGCCGTTAATGTGAGTTACATGCACCTAAGGTCAAAACCAAGGCCGTTTCTTACTTTTAAAATATCCTATGCAAGATTGTGTTTTGGGCTCCTATTTTTATAATGGGGAAGAGTTTACAAAATAAACATGTAGTATTGTCTACATCAGGGGTTTGTCAAGTTGTGCCCCTCTAGGGGTGGAAATGAGGACTCAAACGCTGGACTTCAGGTGTTTAAGATTTATTTTAAGAGCCGGTACCACTGACGCAGGTCGAGGGCACAAAAATAACCAACACAAAGACTGGCAAAAACAGGCAAAACTAGCACAGCAGAACAGGCAAAAACAGAAGCGTGTAATCACGCCGAATGACAATTAAGGATGTCACCCCTTGCTACGGGGCGCCGTCCCTTAAATGAAAGCACCAAAGTGCTGATGCCTCAGTGCCAGAACCTTGGCAGAGGTATCCGTTCTCAGATCATCACCAAAATATTATGGGTTCCTCTCCAGCCCAAGGACCATTTCTGGTAAAAAAAAAATTCATCCAAATCCATCTAGTAGTTTTGGAGTATTCTTGCTAACACACTGTGAGAAGATAAGAACCTTGGTGGAGGTATGCATACTGGGATCATTACCAAAATGTTAAGGGTTCCTTTTTAGCCCAAGGACCACCTCTGGTAAAAATTTCATCCAAATCCATCCAGTAGTTTTGGGCTACACACATGCACAGTGAAAATAATCTGCAGTTCACATGCCCATACTGTTGACGGCAGCCAAGAGCCACCAAATTGATTTGAACAGCTGCAATCCAAACACAGAAGAAGAACACGGTGGAAGACGTTTTAAATGACAGAAGCGTGGAGGTACGTGAATACAATGACAATGAAGACGAACAGAAGCTTTTGCTGTTTAGTGGCAGAGGAAGAAAACAGACGGGCAAAAAGACGGACATTTGTTCACCCAGTATTGACAGATTGCTGAGTACTTTCCTCTGGCGGGAGGTTCCAGGCACATGTGCAGTACCATTCCATTGGTGGTAAAGGTGAGCTATTTTTGTGTTCATTTGAAAAACAAAGTGTCATTTTGAGATTGTGGCAAATTAAAAGTCGAGAAAATATGGCGATACAATGATACAAGCCTTTAGTTCCACTTAATTTTGACCAGGCGAGCTGAAACAGAGAGGTGGACAGATACACATACACGTACGTATACACACAGAGCCACAAACAGATGCACTAACTGACTACCATATGCCTCTCAGTTTCACCGAGGCATAATAAGGCAAAGGAAATTAACTAAATTATAACCCACTGTGAATAATCAAGAACTTAAGACACAAGCAAGCTAGGTGAAAAAGGGAAGTAAACAAAAGGCGCTGTCAAAATAAAAGCCCAAACCAAAATGATGACAGGAAAAAACTACAAGATGGTAACCATGATGATAATAATAATTCTATGAAACCAGAAACTGAGGACAAAGCATGGATTCATAAAACAAGAAAATGATAACACTAATGATAATGTCTCTCTCTGCTTTGTTATTGTGTGGATTTGTTTGTCTGCTCTGTGCAATAGAGAGGTTTTTTTCTATGTAATCACAATCCCGCTTATACAACGATCTGTATTTTGATAACAATGTTTTTTTCTCTCTGCCCAATGTGTCATTTCCTCCCTCTTCCCCTCTTATCCCCCACTGTTTTGATGAGGCGCCTTGTTATGGCTGCCGTGTCATTGTGATGCGCTTACATTAGCGCGCCAATGTCAAGTCAAATTCCTTGTATGTTTTTAACATGCTTGGCAATAAAGCTTTTCTGATTCTGATTCTGATAATGATAATAATAATAATAAATACAGAAGATCCCAACATACAGAATTTAAAGCAAGGACGTGGCTCCAATCCACACCCTGACAGGGTTGGCAACCTGTGCGGCACAAAGAGCCACTATGAGTGATTTTTGTATATTAAAAAAAATCTTCATGGAGCCATAAAAATTATCTGAGCCTATAAACTGTGGTAAAACAGAATTATAACTACAATCTGGCCTGACAACATCAGGATTAAGAGGTTTTTTTTTCTTATAAAAAAAGCGCTCACCTCTGCAGTCATGAAGTCCTTTGAGCGCCTGGTCCTGCCCCACCTCAAGACCATCACCACTCCCCTCCTGGACCCACTGCAGTTTGCCTACCGAGCCAACAGGTCTGTGGACGACGCAGTCAACCTGGCCTTCCACTCCATCCTGCAGCACCTGGACTCCCCGGGAACCTACGCCAGGATTCTGTTTGTGGACTTCAGCTCTGCATTCAACACCATCCGCCCCGCTCTGCTCCGGGACAAGCTGTCCCTGCTCAACGTGCCTGACTCCCTCTGCAGGTGGATCACCGACTTCCTGACGGACCGGAGGCAGCATGTGCGGCTGGGAAAGACTGTCTCTGACTCTGTTAGCATCAGCACCGGATCACCCCAGGGCTGTGTACTTTCCCCCCTACTCTTCTCCCTTTATACTAACTCCTGTACCTCCAGCCACCATCAAGGTGATCAAGTTTGCGGACGACACCACCCTCATCGGGCTCATCTCCAACGGCGACGAGTCCGTCTACAGGAAAGAAGTGGCCCAGCTGGCGTCCTGGTGCAGCCACAACAACCTGCAGCTGAACGCTCTGAAGACAGTGGAGATGATCGTGGACTTCAGGAAAGTCACAACCCCTCTGCCCCCCCTCACCCTCACAGGCTCTCCCATCACCACTGCAGATTCCTTCCGCTTCCTGGGCACCACCATCACCCGGGACCTCATGTGGGAGCCGACCATCAGCTCCCTCATCAAAAAGGCCCAGCAGAGAATGTTCTTCCTGGGGCAGCTGAGGAAGCTCAAGCTACCCACCAAGATGTTGGTGCAGTTCTACACGGCCATCATCGAGTCCATCCTCACCACCTCCATAACCGTGTGGTACACAGGAGCCACTGCCAGGGACAGACTAAGGCTGCAGCGCGTCGTGCGCGCTGCTGAGAAGGTGATCGGCTGCAAGCTCCCATCCCTCCAGGATCTGTACATCTCCAGGACCCGGAGGCGTGCAGGCCAGATCATAGCTGACCCTTCACACCCTGGTCACGTACTGTTTGCCCCCCTCCCCTCAGGTAGAAGACTTCGGTCCATTCAGACTAAAACCTCCCGTCACATGAACAGCTTCTTCCCCTCTGCCATCAGACTGCTGAACACTAAGTGACTTATTAGACTCTTGTGCACTATGTACAGCAGCTCAACCAGACTCATGTCAATCATCACTGTTTTCTTTTTGCATTACCGACTGCACTATGGGGTACTCCACCATATTTAATATATCTAAAAATTGCTTTGTCTAGTATTACTTATTCATATTCTACATTTTATTGCATGTATAGTTCTTTATTTCTATCTTTTATTTTTATCTCGCATCATTGCACCGAGACAAATTCCTAGTTTGTATACTACATGAACAATGGCAATAAATCTGATTCTGATTCTGAAATTGCAGCTTTATTAATTGAAAATTAAATTTGTTTCCTCTTTTCCTCACAAAACTGCAACTTTTTCCTGGTAATTTTTTTTTGAATATTTGCAATAAGTTTGTCTTTTTTTCCTAGCAAAATTGTGTGGGCGTTTCCTTCATTAAACAGTAATAGTTTGGTTGTTTTGTTTTGGTTTTTTTTGGTCAAAATTAGTATATTTTTGGCATAAACATGTTTTGCTTTTTTTTCCCCAAAAATTGTCATATTTTACTTACAAACTGAATACCTTTATCAAGTAAAACTGAAGACTTTTTCCATGTAAATTTATGACATTTTTCCCAATAAAGTGTTTTTCATAAATTTCAATATTTTTGGCATAATCTTCTGCTTTTCTGATAAGATTGTCTTATCTGATTGTTATCATTTTTCAGGTAAAAATGCTGTCTTTTTCATAAGAATTTGCAAGCATTTCTAGTAAAATTGTAGCTTTTTGGTAAATCTGTAACTTTTTTCTTGCCAATTTGTGTGTTTTTCCCTCTCATAAAATTGCAACATTTTCCCTAAATTTTGAGTTATTTTGGCATAAATTTTCAGCTATTCATAAATTCATTATATTTTTCTTTGTAAATTTAATACCTTTTATGGGTACAACTGCTGCATTTCTTACATAAATTTATTGCTTTCTTCTGAAAAAAAAAAAAACTTTTTCCAGTAAATTTGTGTTTTCTTTTTCAGAACATTTGTGACTTTTTTTCTTTGAAAATTTGTAGCTGTGTTTTATTTAGGTATTACTTTAGGTATTCTCATTTTCTGCTTTTGAGAATATTTTTGTCATGAATGTACAACCTTTTTTCTTGCAAATTTGTTGCTTCTTTTCATGGAAATTCATGAGTTTTATTCTCAAGGCCTCAGGGAGCCATAGTCTATGGGAAGAAGAGCCACTTGTAGCCCCAGAGCTGCAGGTTACAGACCCCTGGTCTAGATGAAGGAAGGGGGGAATAAATGGTTACATAGAAGAAAAAAAAATCAGCATCCATATGAATGCTGCAAATTTACAAGAAAATATCCTGATTTACTGAGGCAAGGACCCAAATGCAGAACACAAATACACAGAGACCAGAGTTGAGGCAAGTGAATGTATGTATTGAACTATTTATTTGAGGTGAGGCAGGGCATGCAGAGTGGGGGGTATAACTCCTGTAAGGAGCATAAGAGGAGGGGAGTGAATGGTGGTGGTTAAACAGAGGTAAGTATGGTTTTGAAATTTTGCAGGAGAGAGTTCATACTTGGGGCTTGGGGAGTGTCTGAGTGTGTCCAAGAGGTGATGTGCAGTCCAATGTGGATTTGAGGTAAGAGTTTGTTATATTTATTAAAGGGTGAGCATGATTCTTTACTTTGATTTTCCAAATTCAAATTCAAAAAACTTTATTTATCCTCAAGGAACAATTTAAAAGGCACAGTGGAGCAACGCAATAACAACAAAAACAATACAAGTACCACACAAAGACATACAATTAACACACAATAAAATGAGATAATGAATAATAATGAAACAGTAAGTATGTGCAAGGTAAAGTGTTGGGTTTGAATATTCCATCCATCCATCCATCCATCCATCCATCTTCTACCGCTTTTCCGGAGGTCCGGGTCGCGGAGGCAGCAGTTCAAGCAGAGAAGCCCAGACTTCCCTCTCCCCAGCCACCTGCTCCAGCTCTTCAGAGGGGATACCAAGGCGTTCCCAGACCAGCTGGGAGACATAGTCTCTCCACCGAGTCCTGGGTCTGCCCCGAGGTCTCCTCCCAGTGGGACGTGCCTGAAACACCTCAAGTGGAAGGCGTCCAGGAGGCAACCTAATCAGATGCCCATACCACCTCAACTGACTCCTTTCAATGTGGAGGAGCAGCGGTTCTACTCTGAGCCTCTCCCGGATGACTGAGCTCCTCACCCTATCTCTGAGGGTGAGTCCAGCAATCCTACGGAGAAAGCTCATTTCAGCCGCTTGTATCCACGATCTCGTTCTTTCGGTCATTACCCAAAGCTCGTGACCATAAGTGAGAGTAGGAACATAGATTGACTGGTAAATCGACAGCTTTGCCTTAGAACTAAGCTCCCTCTTCACCACAACAGACCGGTACAACGTCCGCATCACTGCAGATGCTGCTCCAATCCGTCTGTCGATCTCTCGCTCCATTTTCCCCTCACTCGTGAACAAGACCCCAAGATACTTAAACTCCTCCACTTGGGGCAGGAGCCTGTCCCCAACCCGGAGAGGACAATCCACCTTTTTCCGGCTGAGGACCATGGACTCGGACTTGGAGGTGCTGATTCTCATCCCAGCCGCTTCACACTCAGCGGCAAACCGTCCCAGCAAGAGCTGTAGGTCATTGCTGGATGAAGCCAACAGGACAACATCATCTGCAAACAACAGAGATGAGATCCTGTGGTCACCAAGCATGACACCCTCCATTCCCTGGCTGCGCCTAGAAATCCTGTCCATAAAAATTATGAACAGGATCGGTGACAAAGGGCAGCCCTGGCGGAGTCCAACTCTCACTGGGAATGACTCCGACCGAGTGTTGGCAATACGAACCAAACTCTCACAACGGTCATACAGAGACCGAATAGCTCGTAACAACAAGCACGATACCCCATACTCCCGAAGCACCCCCCACAAAAATCCACGAGGGACGCGGTCAAATGCCTTCTCCAAGTCCACAAAACACATGTAAACTGGTTGGGCAAACTCCCACGAACCCTCAAGAATTCTCGAGAGGGTAAAGAGCTGGTCCGATGTGCCACGGCCAGGACGAAAACCACATTGCTCCTCCTGAATCCGAGGTTCGACCAACGGCCGGACTCTCCTCTCCAGTACCTTGGCATAGACCTTCCCAGGGAGGCTGAGGAGTGTGATCCCTCTAAAGTTGGAGCACACCCTCCGGTCCCCTTTTTTGAAGAGAGGAACCACCACCCCGGTTTGCCATGCCAAAGGCACTGCCCCCGACCTCCACGCAGTGTTGCAGAGGCGTGTCAACCATGACAACCCAACAACATCCAGGGCCTTGAGGTACTCAGGGCGAATCTCGTCCATCCCCGGGGCCCGGCCACCAAGGAGATTTTTAACCACCTTGGCGACCTCAGCCCCTGTGATAGGCGAGTCATCCCCCTCGTCCCCAAACCCTGCTTCCTCTGTGGAAGGCGTATCAGTGGGATTGAGGAGATCCTCAAAGTATTCCTTCCACCGCCCGACGATATCCCCAGTTGAAGTCAACAGTGTCCCATCCGCACCATACACAGTGTGGACGGGGAGCTGCTTTCCCCTCCTGAGCCGCCGAACAGTTTGCCAGAATCTCTTTGAAGCCGACCGAAAGTCTTGTTCCATGGCCTCACCGAACTCCTCCCATACCCGGGTTTTTGCTTCAGCAACCACCCGAGCTGCACTCCGCTTGGCCTGCCGGTACACCTCAGCTGCTTCGGGAGTCCCACAAGCCAACCAAGCTTGATAGGCCTCCTTCTTCAGCTTAATGGCCCCCCTCACCACTGGTGTCCACCACTTGGTTCGGGGGTTGCCACCACGAGATGCACCGACCACCTTGCGGCCGCAGCTCTGGGCCGCTGCTTCAACAACAGAGGTGGAGAACATGGTTTGAATATTAAATAATAATAAATAAAACTAAATAAGTAACTAGCAAACTAACAGAGCAGTAAAGTACCTAATGTTCTGAAAGAAAGGAGAGCGAATCCAGGTGAGGTTGTCCACAGAAGCAAGGTGAGACAGCCAGCAATGGGCGGGTTGCTGGATGAGCACGCAGTAGCCAATGAGGGTGAAGCAGCAGTCTGGTAGGCAGGTAGGGTTTGACCCAGGGAACAAAGAGCAGAGGTACTGTATGTACAGGTATTAGAGGGATTATCAATGTGACGATCCCATGGGAGGTGATTAACCACAGGTGAGGATGATCACCCCAGCTGCCACCAATTAAGTGTCCCGGCTCCTAATGACAGATATTGCATAGCAACCAAAGGGCAAAACAAGGCAAGATGGTGCTGCGCCCATCCAGAGCCACAACAGAAGTTTGAAATTCACAAAAAGTCAATAATTTGTTAGAAAAAAGTTGCAAAATTTACAAGAAAGAGGTTGCAAATTTACAAGACAAAACTTGCATATTTACTAGAAAAAGTTGCAAATTTACAAGAAAAAGTTGCAAATTTACTTGAAAAAATTGCAAATTTACAAAAGTTGCAAAATTACAACAAAATGTTGCAAATTTACAAGAAAAATTTCCAAATTTACAAGACAAAAGTTGCAAATTTACTAGAAAAAAACAGCAAATTTACAAGAAAAGAATTCCAAATTTACTAAAAAAAAAAAGTTGCAAATTTACAAGGAAGGAGATGGAAATATACTTGGAAAAAAGTTACAAATTTAAAATAAAAATCACAAATCTATGAGAAATAAGTTTAAAATTCATGAAGAAAAAAGCTAATTTTAAATCCCCCCCCCCCCAAAAAAAAATGTTGAGAATGAACCTGTAACTTGGGAGCACCCTAGTGGCTGTTGGGGCCCATTGCATTTGTGTGCTCTGCTTTATGTCCTGATAAAACGCTGTCAAAACCTGTGACATATACAGTATATTCAGCTTTATTTTTTTTTATTATTCAGCATTTACTGACTTTTTTAAATAAACAACTGGAGCATTTTATTGCATTAATATATGAAATTTATTATGCTCTGCAGTTTTTAATCAGCACAGATTTTATTTTGTGTTTATTTGGAAGAAAGGGGAACAATATACCTCATATGAAAGACTTGAGCAAGATTAACGGGTATGAAAGTGCATTTAGCTTTAGGCCAGACACTTCAGTGATGCACAGATGGCTTTTTGTCAGGGTCAAGACATGTTCCATTTCACGCATAACCGTTCTCAGATAAAAACCTAGCTTTCCAACAGGAGTCACAGGAGTACTGTTGCTTAGCCAATCAACTCCTTGTACAAATAGGAGACATTTTTTATTATGCAGTCCAAAACTGGGCCATTATCAACAAGAGGACTGTATAGCTGCCGCTCCAAAGAAACCATATCATCATATTCCTAAATTAATAACACCCTGTCCTTCCCCACTGCTGACAACTTTATAGACATTCCCTTCTTTTCAAAGCATATTTTTCAGTGTGCGTTAGGCCCATTGACAAAGCATCTATTTTAAGATGTGATTGGTTCTGAGGTAATATTCGACGAAATCCTGAACCGGAACACAAAGCAGATGAGGAAGACATGAGAAAAATGAACACATCAAAAATAAACAGCAGCTTCATGCCTGAGGACACTAACAGAAAAAGAAGTTATTACCTTCATGTTTAATTTAACAACAGAGAGACAAGTGAGCTGTGGCTCTTCTTTACAACCACCAGGGGAGGAGTATTACGGAGCAGATGCAAGGTCACCAGCTAAATTGGTAATGCTCTGGTAGCCATGATGATATTGGCACTGTCAGACAGTGCAGGGGAGTAATAATGCAAAGGGAGGATAATTTTGCGGAATCATTTCGCATTTCTTGGAAATGAACATGCCTCTTTCCCTCATTTTGGTTTTCAGCAACTGCAGCCAGCGATGCTGACGGACAGCCATAACTCTTCTGGCAGTAGCACACATTTCATTTGTTGCTTCCCTTGCGTCTCCTCTCTCTGCTCACATTTCTCCCTCTTCATCAGCATCTCTCCACCTTTTCTTCCTCCATCCCCATCTACTTTTTTCTCTGATGACAGATTTCAGTCTTTATCTTTGGAAACATCAGGGGTTCCATGTGGAGAATCAGATGGCATTTCCCGTTCCTTTACTGTTCTCTTCACACATGTGTATACAGTGCTGTGGAAAAAGTATTTGCCCCCATTCCTGTGTTCTTATATTTTTGCATATTTGTCACACTTAAATGTTTCCCATCATGGAACAAATTTTAATAGTAGACAAATATAACCAGAGTAACCCAGCTACAGGGGGTGCACAAGCCAGTGTACTCCTAGTGCCGGTCCCAAGCCCAGGTAAATGGGGAGGCTTGTGTCAGGAAGGGCATCTGACGGAAAACCTTTGCCAAATCAAACATGCAGATCATGACGAATGAGACTTTCATACCAGATAGGTCGAGGCCAGGGTTAGCAACGACGGCCACCAGTGCTGTTAACTGACAGGGTGCTGGTGGAAATTGAGCTACTGTTGGTCGAAGATCGAGGAGGAGGAGAGGGGGAAGGCGTGTTAGGAGGGAGAGAGAGAAAAGGAAAGGTAGAAGTGTGAAGGTGAGAGTAGGGACATTAAATGTAGGGGCTATGACTGGTAAAGGCAGAGAGTTGGCTGATATGATGGAGAGAAGAAAAGTAGATATACTGTGTGTTCAAGAAACCAGATGGAAGGGAAGCAAGGCTAGGAGCATTGGAGGGGGATTTAAACTGTTCTACCATGGTGTAGATAGGGAGAGGAATGGAGTATGAGTAATCTTGAAGGAAGAGTATGTGAAGAGTGTTCAGGAGGTAAAGAGGGAGTCAGACAGAATCATGAGCTTGAAGCTAGAGGAGGTGTGATGTTGAATGTTGTCAGTGCATATGCCCCACAAGTTGGATGTCAGGTAGAAGAGAAAGAGGAATTCTGGAGTAAACTGGATGAAGTGGTAGAGAGTGTTCCCGGGGGGAGAGACTGGTGATTAGAGCGGACTTTAATGGACATGTAGGTGAATGGAACAGAGGTGATGAGGAGGTCATGGGTAGGTATGGTCTTAAGGAGAGAAATGTGGAAGGACAGATGGTTGTGGATTTTGCTAAAAGGATGGAAATGGCTGTGGTGAACATACCGAGAAGAGAGAGAAAAATAGGGTGACGTACAAGAGTGGGGGAAGGTGCACACAGGTGGACTACATCTTATGAAGAAGGGGAAATGTAAAAGAGATAGGAGACTGCAAAGTGGTGGCAGGGGAGAATGTAGCTAGACAGCATCACATGGTAGTCTGTAGGATGACTTTGGAGAGCAAGAAGAGGAAAACAGTGAAGGCAGAGCCAAAGATTCAGTGGGAGAAGTTACAGCAGGAAGAAGGTCACACAGAGGTCAGGAAGGAGTTGATACAGGCTCTGGGTGGTAGGGAAGAATTACCAGATGACTGGAAAAGTACAGCAAAAAGTATTGAGTGAAACGGGTAGAAAGGCATGTGGTGTGTCCAGTGGACAGAGGAAGGAAGACAAGGAGACTTGCTGGTAGAGGGAGGAGGTACAGGAAAGTATCCAAAGGAAGAGGTTAGCAATGAAAAAGTAGAATAGTAAGGGAGATGAAGAAAGTAGACAGGAGTATTTGGAATCTAGGCACATGGCAAAAAGAGAGGTGGCAAAGCCAAGGAAAAGGCATATAGTGAGTTGTATGAGAGGCTGGACACTAAGGAAGGAGAAAAGGAGTTGTATCAACTGGATAGACAGAGAGCTCGAGCTGCAAAGGATGTACAACAGGTTAGGTTGATTAAGGACAGAAATGGTAATGTACTAACAAATGACAAGCGTGTGGTGAGAAGAGGGAGGGAGTACTTTGAAGAGCTGATGAATAAAGAAAATGAGAGAGGAAGGATGAAGGAAGGATGGTGAACAAGGAAGTCCTGAGGATTAGCAAGGTGGACGTGAGGGCAGCTTTGAACAGGATGAAGAATGGAAAGGCTCTTGATCCAGATGATATACCTGTGGAGGTATGGAGATGTTTAGGAGAGATGGCAGTGGACTTTTTTTCATTTTTTTCCCCTTGTCCTGTCAAGCAGCTAGGTGAGCAGAACGAAAATCTGCTTCCCTTATTATGCCAAACAGATTTGCTTTGCCAAAAGGAGCTTTATACAGCACACATATATATATATATATATATATATATACTGTATATATATACAGTGGGGTAAAAGAGTATTTAGTCAGCCACCAATTGTGCAAGTTCTCCCGCTTAAAAGATGAGAGAGGTCTCCAATTTTCATCATAGGTATACCTCAACTATGAGAGACAAAATAAGAAAAAAAAATCCAGAAAATCACATTGAAGGATTTTTAATGCATTAATTGGTAAATTCCTCGATAAAATAAGTATTTGGTCAATAACAAAAGTTCATCTCAATACTTTGTTATATACCCTTTGTTGGCAATGACAGAGGTCAAACGTTTTCTGTAAGTTTTCACAAGGTTTTCACACACTGTTGCTGGTATTTTGGCCCATTCCTCCATGCAGATCTCCTCTAGAGCAGTGATGTTTTGGGGCTGTCGCTGGGCAACACAGACTTTCAACTCCCTCTAAAGATTTTCTATGGGGTTGAGATCTGGAGACTGGCTAGGCCACTCCAGGACCTTGAAATGTTTCTTACGAAGCCACTCATTCGTTGCCCGGGTGGTGTGTTTGGGATCATTGTCATGCTGAAAGACCCAGCCACGTTTCATCTTCAATGCCCTTGCTGGTGGAAGGAGGTTTTCACTCAAAATTTCACGATACATGGCCCCATTCATTCTTTCCTTTACACGGATCAGTCGTCCTGGTCCCTTTGCAGAAAAACGGCCCCAAAGTATGATGTTTCCACACCCATGCTTCACAGTAGGTATGGTGTTCTTTCTCCTCCAAACACGACAAGTTGAGTTTTTACCAAAAAGTTCTATTTTGGTTTCATCTGACCATATGACATTCTCCCAATCCTCTTCTGGATCATCCAAATGCTCTCTAGCAAACTTCAGACGGGCCTGGACATGTACTGGCTTAAGCAGGGGGACATGTCTGGCACTGCAGGATTTGAGTCCCTGGTGGCATAGTGTGTTTCTGATGTAGCCTTTGTTACTTTGGTCCCAGCTCTCTGCAGGTCATTCACTAGGTTCCCCCGTGTGGTTCTGGGATTTTTGCTCACCGTTCTCGTGATAATTTTGACCCCACGGGGTGAAATCTTGCTTGGAGCCCCAGATCGAGGGAGATTATCAGTGGTCTTGTATGTCTTCCATTTTCTAATAATTGCTCTCGCAGTTGATTTCTTCACACCAAGCTGCTTACCTATTGCAGATTCAGTCTTCCCATCCTGGTGCAGGTCTACAATTTTGTTTCTGGTGTCCTTTGACAGCTCTTTGGTTGTGGCCATAGTGGAGTTTGGAGTCTGACTGTTTGAGGTTGTGGACAGGTGTCTTTTATACTGATAAGATAAGATAAGATAAGATAAGATAAGCCTTTATTAGTCCCACAACGGGGAAATTCCAGGATTGCAACAGCACAGGGATAGCAACACTCAGAGCAACAATCAGAAGGCAAGAAAAAAAAACAAGCAAGCAAGAGCAGCTAATATACATATGTACATATTACTATAAAATATATACAGTATATACACACAGACACACAGTGCAGAGCATTGTAGCTGGATGGAATAAATATATGAATATATGAACACACAGTGCAGAGCATTGTAGCTAGATGGAATAAATATGTAAATATATAAACACCCACAGTACAGAGCATTGCAGCTAGGTGGAATAAATATGCAAGTATATAAACACACACAGTGCGGAGCAATGTAGCTAGATGGAATAATATGTAGATATATAAAAACACAGTGCGGAGCATTGTAGCTAGATGGAATAAATATATAGATATATAAATATAAACACACCCAGTGCGGAGCATTGTAGCTAGATGGAATAAATATGTAAATATATAAACACACACAGTGCAGAGCATTGTTGCTAGATGGGATGAAACAGCATAACCGTCTACTTAGTTATCCTACATGGTATGATTATGTGCCCATACATATTCTCACCCTCCATAGCGACCGGTATGTTCCTAGTTGTATGCCGGAGAGGACCATTGTGTAAGTCTATTGCATCTTTTGCATTCAAAAAACTATTAGTTTGTTACGTCTTTTTGCTATCTCTGCGAGCAGCCCTGCTCAGGTTGTACAGTCTGACAGCCGTTGGTAGGAAGGACCTACGAAACCTCTCGGTTGTGCACCTGGGATGATGTAGTCTGCTGCTAAATGAGCTCCTCAGTGCATCCAGTATGTCCTGCATAGGGTGGAACTCGGACTCCAGCAGAGATGACAGTTTAGCCACCGTCCTTCTCTCTCCTATCTCCTCCATCGGATCAAGGCGCTGCCCCAGGACAGAGCTAGCTTTCTTAATCAGTTTGTTCAGTCTCTTCCTATCGGCTGCAGTAATGCCACTGCCCCAGCAGACCACTCCAAAAGTGATGGCTGATGCCACCACCGTGTCATAGAATGACTTCAGCAGCGCCCCTTGTACACCAAAAGACCTGAGTCTCCTCAGCAGGAACAGCCTGCGCTGTCCCTTCTTGTAGAGTGCGTCAGTATTGTGTGACCAGTCTAGTTTATTGTTCAGATGAACACCCAGGTACTTATAGGATGTCACCATCTCGATGTCTGTTCCCTGTATATTTACTGGTGCTGTGAGGGGCTGCCCATGCCTGCGGCAGTCCACCACCAGCTCCTTAGTTTTCCTTGCGTTGATCTGGAGGCAGTTCCGATGGCACCAGTCCACGAAGTCCTGGATAAGCCCTCTGTACTCAGCTTCATCTCCGTTGGAGATGAGACCAACGATCGCAGAGTCATCAGAGAACTTCTGTAGATGGCAATGTGTTGCGTTGTGTGAGAAGTCCGCAGTATAAAGAGTGAACAGGAAGGGAGCCAGCACCGTTCCCTGGGGGGCCCCCGTGCTACTGATGATCGTGTCGGAAACACAGTCCCGGGTTCTCACAAACTGAGGCCGGTTCGTGAGGTAGTCCAGGATCCATGATGACAGGTGCTGGTCCACCCCTGCGCGCAGCAGCTTGTCCTTCAGGATCATCGGTTGGATGGTGTTGAAAGCACTGGAGAAGTCAAAGAACATGATCCTCACCATATTCCCGGGCTTCTCCAGGTGGGACAGAGAACGGTGAAGGAGGAAGATCACCGCATCCTCCGCCCCAATGCCATGCTGGTAGGCGAACTGGAGTGGATCCATCGCTGGTTCCACCAGGGGGCGGAGATGAGCAAGGAGCAGTCTCTCCAGGGTCTTCATCAAGTGGGACGTCAAGGCCACCGGTCTGTAGCTGTTCAGGTCTTTGGGGTGGGAAGTTTTTGGTACAGGTACCACACAAGATGTTTTCCACAGCTGTGGTACCCTCCCCAGTTTCAGGCTCATGTTGAAGATATACGTCACAATCCCACACAGCTGGTCTGCACAGGACTTGAGGAGCTTTGCGCTGATGCCGTCCGGTCCCGACGCCTTCCTCGCCTTGATCTTCCTCAGCTCCGTCCTCACCTGGGTCTTCGTCAGGGTCAGGATGGGGGGCTGTGTGTTGGGAGTGGGGGGGGTGTCGGTGGAGTGGGGAGTGGGCAGCAGGACTTGATTTCTTAGAGGCAGCAGTGGTTGTTGTGCAGACAGGGGGGAGGGCGGTTGGTCAAATCTATTGAAAAACAGATTCAGGTTGTTCGCCCACTCCCTGCCCCCCGTGGCCTGGGGGGAGGTATTCTGGAGCCCCGAGATGGTTTTGAGGTTTCTCCAGACCCCGCTGATGTCGCTCTGTTGCAGCTTGTCCTCCATCTTCTTCCTGAAGCTGTCCTTGCCTTCTCTGATCTTTCTCCTCAGCTCCCTCTGTACGGACTTCAGCATCTCCCTGTTCCCCGACCTGAAGATCCTCTTCTTCTCTCTCAGAAGTGTTTTTATCTCAGGGTTGATCCAGGGTTTGTTGTTTGAGTGACGCCGTATGGTCTTGGTGGGAACGGATTTGTCCACACAGAAGCTGAGGTAGCCCGTGAAGGTGTGAATGAGGCCATCGATGTCCTCACCATGTGGATCGCAGAGCTGCTTCCAGGCGGTGGCTTCAAAACAGTCCTTTAGAGTGTCCATTGTCTCCTCAGACCATAACTCCACAGTGTGCATGGCCGGAGGTTGTCTGTGCACTAGGGGTTTGTACACCGGCCGGAGATGAACCAAGTTGTGATCCGATCTCCAGAGTGGGGGGAGTTGTGATGAGGTGTACGCCTCCTTAGTGTTTGCGTAGAATAAATCCAGTGTTTTATTGTCTCTAGTGTGGCATGTGACATACTGGGTGAACGTGGGTAGAATGGGAGACAGTGAAACGTGGTTGAAATCGCCTGAGATGAGGAGAAGAGCATCTGGGTGTTCTGTCTGCAGCCTGCTGGTTACTGAATGGATGACGTCACGTGCTGTCCCAGCGTTCGCCGTCGGATTTGCATAAACAACAATGCAGATCACGTGTGAGTGTTCTCTCGGGAGATATGTAGGCCTCATGCTAACAGCTAGCAACTCAATGTCTTTGCTGCAGTGTCGTTGTTTAACAGTGATATGTCCCGGTCTGCACCAGTTGTTGTTAACATACATTATCACTCCACCGCCCCTTGCTTTGCCACTGTCTGGTGTTCGGTCAGCTCGTATCATGTGAAAACCCTCCAGCTCAATGTTAGCATCTGCTGCTAGTTCAGTTAGCCACGTCTCAGTAAACAAAAGGAGAGAGCACTCCCGGTAAGTGCTATCATAACGGGAGATAGCCGCTAGCTCATCTAACTTTCCCAGTATCGACCGTACATTTCCCATGACAACAGATGGAAGGGAGGGTCTGTACCTTATATTTTTTGTCCTCCGCCTTACTCCAGCCCGGCAGCCGCGACGCTTTCGCCTCAGTTCTCTCGGTATGTCGAGTTTTTCCAATGGGACCGGGTGGTGGTTAAATGCTAGCAGCTCTTCCCTGTTGTATTGTATCCTGCTATAAACAGTGGCTCCGTCCACCGGCTCAGGAGACATTTGGGACAATCTGTGTGTCCGTGATATAAGTGGGGTGAAAAAAAAAGACTGATCAAAAGAGAGAGGAAGGGAAAAAAACTCGGAATCGAGCCGCTGTTGCAAAAGGCAGCCTACTCGTGTGGCGCCGAGAGGATGCATAACAAGTTCAAACAGGTGCCATTAATACAGGTAACGAGTGGAGGACAGAGGAGCCTCTTAAAGAAGAAGTTACAGGTCTGTGAGAGCCAGAAATCTTGCTTGTTTGTAGGTGACCCAATACTTATTTTACGGAGGAATTTACCAATTAATTCATTAAAAATCCTTCAATGTGATTTTCTGGATTTTTTTTTTCTCATTTTGTCTCTTATAGTTGAGGTGTACCTATGATGAAAATTGGAGACCTCTCTCATCTTTTAAGTGGGAGAACTTGCACAATTGGTGGCTGACTAAATACTTTTTTACCCCATTGTATATGCACTGTATATTATTTATAAACTCCTCTTGTAATAACTTTTAATACTTTAATTAAATTGTTTTGCCCATTAAGGAGCTGATGGGGGGGGGGGGGATGGGGAAAGGAGGGGTGGGGAGGAGGACAGAAAAAGGAGAGAAACAGACAAAGAAGACAGACTCACACCACTGAAACAAACAGAAGACAAATTGTTTTTTTTAACTGAAAAGATCTCATCACGAGTCTGGTATCTGCACCTGTTAAAGGACAGACATACAATGGTGTGAAAAAGTGTTTGCCCCTTTCCTGATTTCTTTTTTTTTTGTATGTTTGTCACGCTTAAATGTTTCAGATCATCAAACAAATTTAAATATTAGACAAAGATAACATAAGAAAACCCAAAATGCAGTTTTTAAATGAAGGTGTTTATTATTAAGGGTAAAAAAAAAAATCCAAACCTACATGGCCCAGTGTGAAAGGGTGATTGTGCACCCCCCCCCCCCCCCCATTAAAACATAAATTAACTGTGGTTTATCACATCTTTGGAAAGCTGAGTTCAATTTCTCTAGCTACACCCAGGCCTGATTACTGCCACACCTGTTCTCAATCAAGAAATCACTTAAATGGGACCTGCCTGATAAAGTGAAGTAGACCAAAAGAGCCTCAAAAGCTAGACATCATGCTGCAATCCAAAGAAATTCAGGAACAAATGAGAAACAAAGTAATTGAGTTCTATCAGTCTGGAAAAGGTTATAAAGCCATTTCTAAAGCTTTGGGACTCCAGCAAACCACAGTGACAGCCATTGTGACACACATGGTGAAAGCATGGAACAGTGGTGAACCTTCCCAGGAGTGGCCGACTGACTAAAATTACCCCAAGAGAGCAGCAATAACTCATCCAAGAGGTCACAAAAGACCCCACAATAACATCCAAAGAACTGCAGGCCTCACTTGCCTCAGTTAAGGTCAGTGTTCATGACTCCACCATAAGAAAGAGACTGGGCAAAAATGGCCTGCATGGCAGAGTTCCAAGACAAAAACTACTGCTGAGCAAAAATAACATAAAGGCTCAGCTCAGTTTTGCCAGAAAACATCTTGATGATCCCCAAAGACTTTTGGGAAAATACTCTGTGGACTGATGAGACAAATCTGAACTTTTTGGAAGCTGTGTGTCCCATTACATCCGACATTAAAGTAACACAGCATTTCAGAAAAGGAACATCATACCAACAGCAAAATATGGTGGTAGTGTAATGGTTTGGGGCTGTTTTGCTGCTTCAGGAACTGGAAGACTTGCTGTGGTAAATGGAACCATGAATTCTGCTGTTTACCAAAAAATCCTGAAAGAGAATGTCCGGCCATCTGTTCATGACCTCAAGCTGAAGCACACTTGGGTTCTGCAGCAGAACAATGATCCAAAACACACCAGCAAGTCCACCTCTGAATGGCTTAAGAAAAACAAAATGAAGACTTTGGAGTTGCCTAGTGGAGTTGGAGTGGTTATTGTGTATTTTTTTTTCCCATCTTTACTTGATTCTTTTTTCTAAAGCCCATCCAGGGACAAGAGTTGCAAATTAGCTAATAGCTATACACTCTATGTGCAACACATCAGATTGATTGTCTTTGATTAATTGTCTATGTTTATTGCACTGTCCCTGTCAAATAAACTAATCTACTACTACTACTAGTCAAAGTCCTGACCTGAATCCAATTGAGATGCTGTGGCATGACCTTAAAAAGGCGGTTCATGCTCGAAAACCCTCCAGTGTGGCTGAATTACAACAATTCTGCAAAGATGAGTGAGCCAAAATTCCTCCACAGTGCTGTAAAAGACGCATTGCCAGTTATCACAAACACTTGATTGCAGTTGTTGCTGGTAAGGGTGGCCCAACCAGTTATTAGGTTTAGTGGGCAATCACTTTTTCACACAGGGCCATGTAGGTTTGGATTTTTTTTTACCAATTAATAATAAACACCTTCATTTTATAACTACATTTTGTGTTTACTTGTGTTATCTTGGACTAATATTTAAATTTGTTTGATAATCTGAAATATTTAAGTATGACAAACATATAAAAAAATGAGAAATCAGGAAGGGGGCAAACACTTTTCCACACCACTGTATGTGTGTGTATAAGAGCGTGCAAAATAAGTGTGCATGTGAGTGGTTTGTCAGGAAACATACAAAGAGGGTGGCAGTTCACAGCAACACTCCCTTCCCCCCAGAAACCCTGAGCAAGCAAGACGGCACCACCAACCCCCACAGAGCACAAATGTCCCAAGGCCAACAAGCCCCAGGACAGCCAGGCATCTGCCCCAAGAGGGATGGCCGAGGGAGGCCGGGCTGCCAAGCGGCCAGCGCAGCGCACCCCAACCCCGGACCGGCCAGCCCCCTCCCCCCCACCCCCAGCAGAGCGAACACTAGCCTCCGGGCCCCAGGCACCAGAAGGCCACCTCCCCACCCACGGGCCAGAGACCACCCCATGCCCCCAGCGCAGTCACACTCACACATCTTGTACAAGGCAAGGCAAGGCAGGTTTATTTGTTTTTCATGTACAAGACAATTCAAAATGCTTTACATAAAAACATTAAAGCATTTGAGCAAATTGCAAAAGGAATACATAAGAATTTAAAAGCAGACTCAAAAGTAAATTAAAGAGAAACAAAAGCTGGCTAAAACAGAATACGACAGAAATAAAAATTTTCACTGCATTGTACGAGATTAACAATTGTTCTACTGAAAGGCCACGGCAAATAGGAGAGTTTTTAACCTGGATTTAAAGCAGCTGAGAGTTTCAGCAGCCCTGATGCTGTCTGGGAGTTTGTTCCATATGTGAGGGGCATAAAAGCTAAATGCTGCCTCACCATGTTTGGTTCTAGTCTGGGCACAGATAGTAGGTCTGACCCTGATGATCTGAGGGCTCTGAGTGGTTCATAATCAATTCGCAGATCTGAAATGGATTTTGGCCCAAAACCATTCAGAGCTTTATAAACCAACAGCAGTATTTTGAAATCCATTCTTTGGCAGACAGGAAGCCGTGTAAAGATTTGAGAACTGGAGTTATATGATCTACTTTCTTGTGTCATGGTCTGAACGCCGATGTCGTCCGCGCTCAGGCCATATATCATCTCCGCCAGGCCTTTGTTGTGACAGCATCTTGGCAGTGCTTCCGGCTGTCAGAAGCCAAGCACCACGGGACGGCTGGAGGCCAATTATCGCTCATCAGCTCATGAGCTGTCAACCCCTATATCAGGGAGCTGCTCTGTTTGCTCAGGGCGGCGACCTCACGCTTTCCACATATCCCTCTCGTTGTGGATTAGGCTGGAGTCTCTACGTCCGGCTCCAGCCCTCCTCTCTTCCCTCATCGTTATTCGTAAGTGTTCTCTTGTATTATTTGTGTTTTGCCCCACGAGGCTCATTTCCTTTGTTGCTTCCCTTTGTTAATAAATTACGCAAACTCACTGGTTGGCCCTCGGCTCTTATTAATGGTTAGCAAGAGCCATTCATGACATCTTGGTCTTAGTGAGGACTCGAGCTGCAGCATTCTGAACCAACTGCAGCTGTCTGATGGACTTTTTAGGGAGACCTGTGAGGACAGCATTACAGAAGCCCAGTTTACTGAAGATAAATGCATGGACAAGTTTTTCTAGATCCTGCTGAGACATCAGACTAATCTTCACTATGTTCTTTAAGTTATAATAGGCTGATTTCACTACTGTCTTAATGTGGCTGTTAAAATTCAGGTCTGAGTCCAGAACCACACCCAGATTTCTGGCTTGGCTGTTGGTTTTTAGGATTATTGATTGAAGCTGAGTACTAACTTTGAGTCTTTCTTCTTTGGCTCCAAAAACTACAATACATCCAATACCACAATGCGTCCTTCAGGACGAAACCGCTGCATGCTATGGAGATTAGCCCACCTATATCCATAAGGGCTTGGCAGCACTCCCACCCCAGGCGCATCGAGTAGCCGCATCCACCTGCTGACTCCATAATAAGCTCCAACAGACAGGTGAGTGAAAAAAGACAAAAAGGGAAAAAAAATCACTAACTGCAGCCACTGGGTCTTATTCCTGGCACCAGCCTTCTGTCATAATTGGCCCCTCCGGGGCAGAGAGACAGACCCACGCGCTGGACTGCAGTAGTGACATTTAATAACAGATAATCCAAAACTGTGCAGACAACACAAAAATACAAGCAAAGGTAACTTACAAGGAAAACACTCCAGAGCCGAAATCGCTCTGGAGATGACAAGAGACAATTTAGTTGGATCCAATCAAATCAAGATTGCCGCAGTGAGAAAACTAGAAAAGCACTCGGAGAGCGCAGACCTCCGCCAAGCGCCACAGTTCCCCCCATACAGTGTTTGTGTGTACGTTTTCAGATTCCTTGACCATGAAAACATATGACTAGCAATTGGATTGACAATGATAGGATTAGTGGTTCAGTAGCTATTCACGCAAAATGACATTTTCCGTAATGGCGGCCACAGTTTCCCCCATACAGTGTTTGTGTGTACGTTTTCAGATTCCTTGACCATGAAAACATATGACTAGCAATTGGATTGACAATGATAGGATTAGTGGTTCAGTAGTTTTTCACGAAAACGGCATTTTCCGTAATGGCGGTTTTCTTCTGGACGGTGATCCGGATCACCACCAAAATGTAATCATCTGTAGGATACCCCATTTCTGACAATCTGTGAAAATTTCATGAAAATCCGTCCATAAGTTTTTGAGTTATGTTGCTAACAAATAAACAAACAAGCAAACAGACATACAAACAGACAGACAAACAAACAGACAAACAGACAGACAAACCAACGCCGATGATCACATAACCTCCTTGGCGGAGGTAATAAGCTGACAGTACTTAAATAGCAGACAAATAAATGAGCAGCAGGTGCAGGTGGATGAGCGGGCAGGTGGCCTAATTACACAGCTGCTCACAGCTGAGATGGCTGGGGAACAGACAGTGAGTAGCTGGTGGGAGTGTCTGGAAAAGGAGGAAGGGCACTCGTGTCACAAAACCAAAATATATACAGAAGCTGACAAAATAATAATAACAGACATAAAAAACTCAGAAATAAATTAAGAGAGCTCTGTGAAGACACTGCGCTCAGACTCATGACAATTTTGGTTTTGTCTTCGTTTAACTGAAGGAAGTTCTGGCACATCCACTCTTTAATTTGGCCAATGCATTTGATCAGGGTTTTAAATGGACCATAGTCTACTGGTGAGACGGTTATGTAGATTTGTGTATGATCTGCATAATTATGGTAATGTAGCGGTTTGATTAAACCCCCCACAACACACAAACAGAACACAGAGACAGTCAGCTCGCACTCCTGGGGTTTGTTCCGCTGCACGCTGAGTTTACAGCCTTGAAGTTAAAGTGTTCATGCATTTTGCCCTTACTGTGACCTAGAGACTCAGATCAATATGTAGATGTGCTGGTTAGCCTCTTTGTCTGACACTTGGAGCGAGGTCTAGCTAATCTGCCCATTGTGATGTATGTCTTACAAATGCAAATACCTCCTGCCTGTTCTGTTGTCCCTTTGATCATTCTAAACTGTGGGGTACGTCTCTTTGATGTATTGTTATGATCAAGTATTTAAGGTGCAACTCTGTAACGCAATCTCTCTCTCTCAATCTGACTTCAACCCTGCTGCAGGACACAGATTTTGTGTCCCCTCTTCAATGAGAGCCTGAGGAATTCGGCTTCAGCCTGCTCACGCTATGGCTGGAGCCGAGTTCCCGTGACGGCGGTATGATTAATAAAACCTGCTTAAAACCACAGCACTGCTGCTTATTTTTCCATGCCGCCTCACTGGTGACCCCTCGAACACGCACACGTTTTGTGCGAAAGCAACCTTCCGAGCTGGACAGCCACACAGCTGCGTTGGTGGCCCCTTGAAGACGCACACGTTTTGTGCAACGCAGCCTTCTGTTTTGGATGGCCACGCTGGCGAACCGACGCTGAAAAAAACGAGCGGCCAGCGAACGCAACACCCGGGCATGAATGCTCCGTCGCCTGAGATCTGCACAACCACGCTGGACCGGCCGCTCTCACTGAGAGCGCACGCACCTCGTCCTCTCTCCACGACGGCAACCTCCAGGGCCGACGGGGAGTGCAGCGCGTGGAACTGAACGCACCATGGCCGCACGAGCGACAACGATCGTCCACTTCCTCACACCGCGCCAACGCAGCTGCATGAGCCTGAGGAACAAAAGATCGTCTATTCCCTCCCGCCGCTCCAACGCCTCTGCACGGGCCTGAGGGACTAAAGATCGTCTATTTCCTCTCAACGCTCCAACGCACCATGGCCAAATCTACAGCAACAGCTCAACCTGGATTTTATTGGCGCCGTCTGCGCTGATCTCCGCCAAGTTTCTGCACCCTGACTCACCACTCCAGCGGCCCACCCACGCACTGAACCCCCGCGCACGCATCGGGGAGTTACAAGGACGGCGCATCACGCATGGGACAAGTAATGGCTCCACAGACTGCCTTCCTCCTTCGCCGCTGCCTTTCAGGGCTGCTCGCTCACCTGAGGTACGCATACAGCATACTGGAAGGATTTGTTAACAGTCTCAGCCACGCCACAGACCGCCATCGTCCTCCGCCGCTGCCCTCAGAACCTTCAGGGTTGCTCGTTCACCTGAAGCAAGCACGCAGCTCGCCACTGGATTTTTTAATGGTCTTAGCCACGGCACAACGGGATTTCAGCCGTCAGCTGTTCCCGGGAGCTTTGGGGTTGCTTCAGCACCCAAAACCAACAGTCCCCCTGCTTTGTTTACTTTCTCTCTTACAGCCGCTCCTGCTTTTCTTCATGGCCACGAGAGGAGTCAGAGACTAATTTTTCTTCTTGTGGACCGCTGCACGTTCAACGGGACCAGCCCTTCGACATTGCGGACCCACAAGCAATTTTTGCGCGGCTCAGGACGATTTCACAGCTCCTGCCGGCACTTACTACCCCTCCCCTCCCTCCCCCTCCGCCTGCAGCGAGCTTCTCCCACAGCTCGCTCACACAGATGGATTATCGAGGTCGCGACCCCCTGCCGCGTCCTCTGGGGGGGAGCGTGTGTGGCGGTTCGTTTTAACCCCACAACAGACTAAGGACACTCAGCCCTCTTTTCTCTGTTTTCCTGCTACACTACTGAGAAGCAATGTGCCATTCATGTATTTGTGATGCAAACATGCATGTGTTGTGATGTAATGCGCCATTCTATATAGTGTGCATATGGCTTGTCCTTACTGTGCTTTTTCTGAGCATCTTAGATGTGCTTTGGTGTATTAATGTCTACAGGTAGACGAGTTTCTTCTGTCTCACCTATGTGATGTTAATCGTTGCCTTTCATGCATGGTATTCACATCGCGGAGCAGCAAACACTTTTGGTGCGACTACCCCCCCCCCCCCCCCCCTCCTGCACAGAGCTTTTCCCTGCTCGCTGCCCAGACTGCAACATCGAGGTCACGGTCCCCTACCGTTTCCCTCTTGGGGGGGAGCAGTGTAGCGGTTTGATTAAACCCCCCACAACACACAAACAGAACACAGAGACAGTCAGCTCGCACTCCTGGGGTTTGTTCCGCTGCACGCTGAGTTTACAGCCTTGAAGTTAAAGTGTTCATGCATTTTGCCCTTACTGTGACCTAGAGACTCAGATCAATATGTAGATGTGCTGGTTAGCCTCTTTGTCTGACACTTGGAGCGAGGTCTAGCTAATCTGCCCATTGTGATGTATGTCTTACAAATGCAAATACCTCCTGCCTGTTCTGTTGTCCCTTTGATCATTCTAAACTGTGGGGTACGTCTCTTTGATGTATTGTTATGATCAAGTATTTAAGGTGCAACTCTGTAACGCAATCTCTCTCTCTCAATCTGACTTCAACCCTGCTGCAGGACACAGATTTTGTGTCCCCTCTTCAATGAGAGCCTGAGGAATTCGGCTTCAGCCTGCTCACGCTATGGCTGGAGCCGAGTTCCCGTGACGGCGGTATGATTAATAAAACCTGCTTAAAACCACAGCACTGCTGCTTATTTTTCCATGCCGCCTCAGTAATATATTTTGTTGGGTTTTTTTATGATTTGAGCTAGTGGGAGCATATAGATGTTGAAAAGCAAAGCAAAACGGAACCTTGGGGAACTCCACAGGTTATTTATGTTCGCTCGGATTTGTAGTTCCGTATTGACACAAAATAGTCCCTGGCTTTTAAATAGGACTCAAACCAGTTAAGTGCTGTACCAGAAAGTCCCACACAGTTTTTTAGCTTGTCTAGTGAGATGTTGTGGTCAACTGTATAAAATGCAGCATTGAGGTCCAGTCGAACCAAGACTGAAATGTTGCCATTATCTGTACTGGAGTGGATGTCATTAAGGACCTTAACTTGAGCTGTCTCAGTGTTGTGGTGTGGCCGAAAACCTGACTGGAAGACAAAGCAGTTATTTAATGTCAGGAAGTTGTGCAATTGTTGAAAAACAGCTTTTTCTATTATTTTACTAAGAAAGGGGAGGTTTGATATGGGCCTATAGCTGTTCATGAGTGGGGTATCTAGGTTGCTCTTTTTTAGAAATGGCTTGATAACAGCTGTTTTTAAGCACTGAGGGAAGACACCTGAATGTAGAGACATATTTATGATCTGTAGTAGATCTGAGGCCATACAATATGCGACGTTTTTTTTAAAAAAAGCCCTGTTGGGAGGGTATCAAGGCAGCAGGTAGTGGATTTCAGGTGGTGTATGATGTCATCCAAGATTTTATAATTGACTGGAAAAAATTTCACTATGGTGTTTAATTTTCTCTACATGGACACAGAGGAAGCACAAGTCCAGTACCTGGCACAGGAGCACTGACTGAATGTCTAATTTTCTGAATTTTGTCAGTAAAGAAAAAAGGCAAAGTCATTGCAGGCACGGTTGGATAGAAGTTCAGGAGCAACTGACACAGGGGGATTTGTTAGCCTGTCAACAGTAGTGAACAAGGTGCTTGCATTATTGTTGTTTTTAGCAATGATGTCAGAAAAATATGCTTGCCTTGCATTTCTCAGCTCCAAATTATTAATGCTCAATCTCTCATTATAGATTTCATAATGAACCTGTAATTTAGTTTTTCACCACCTGCGTTCAGCTTTTCAAAACTCTTTTTTCAGCTCTTACTAGTTTGGCATTTCTCCATGGAGGTTTCTTTTTAAGGCTGCTTGTTCACCAAACACATTTTTTCCGCTCTGGGCGATGGTTTTCTATTCATTCTCTATGTAGACCAGTGTTTACAGCGCTGAGCGCCCTCAGCACTGAAATGCTTTGAGCGGTGGCCGTTTTTTGTCACAGTGCTCAGGGCACTCAGCATTGAAAAAAGTTAAACTTTTCAGACTGCAGCTGAGCTCGTCAATGTCAGACCTTTCTAAGCAACCAATCAGAATTAAGGAAGGGCGGGACATACTGGAAGAAGACAACGGTTATGATGGCGGGGGAGAGGCTGATACTCGCTGTATCAGACAATCTGGTATTGTTTGATCTGACGCTAAAAGGCTATCATGATCAAAATTTAAAAGCAAATGCTTGGAGGAATGTGTCCACATCTGTCGACATGTCAGGTGAGTGTTTGTTCCTTGGTCACGGTCATATTTCTTACAAGTTTGTTGCTGTAGATAAGGAAGGGCGGGACATAGGACACCAGTACAGTCTCTACTCAGACTCCTGTTTTCCGTGTCATCATATTTTACATCCAGAGCTGCTAGAATACATTTCCTGTCCATTGTTATTACCTCCACCAAGGAAGTAATGTTTTTACCGGGGTTTGTCTGTCTGTTTGCCTGTCTGTCTGTCTGTCTGTCTGTTACCAACATAACTCAAAAAGTTACAAACGGATTTTGATGAAATTTTCAGGAAAGGTGTGTAATGGCATGAGGAACAGATGATTAGATTTTGGTGATGATCTGAGAGTGCATACCTCCACCAAGGGCTTTGTTTATATTTGTGCAGCAGGATTACACAAAAACTACTAGATGGATTTGGATGCAATTTTCACCAGAGGTGGTTCTTGGCCTAGAGAGGAACCCATTATATTTTGGCGATGATCTGAGAATGCACACCTCAGCCAAGGATCTTATCTTCTCACAATGTGTTAGCAACAATACTCCAAAAGTTATGAATGGATTTTGATGAAATTTTCAGGAAAGGTGTGTAATGGCACGGGGAACAGATGATTAGATTTTGGTGATGATCTGAGAGTGCATACCTCCACCAAGGGCTTTGTTTGTATTTGTACAGCAGGATTACACAAAAACTACTGGATGGATTTGGATGAAATTTTCACCAGAGGTGGTTCTTGGGCTAGAGAGGAACCCATTATATTTTCTGAGATCTGAGAATGCATACCTCAGCCAAGGCTCTTATCTTCTCACAGTGTGTTAGCAACAATACTCCAAAACTGATGGACAGACTTTGATACCATTTTCACCACAAGTGGCTATAGGCCTACACAAAAACCCATTACATTTTGGAGGTTATCCATGACAAACGAAAGGAGCCTTGGCGGAGGTATGCGCTCTATGAGTGCTTTTCTAGTTTAGAGACTACTATTAAAAAAATCTGTAGAAAGTCTGACCATAGGAAAAGCGGAAGTGCTGAGCTGAGAGTGACAAGCTGTTGCTGGGATACAGGGCACAGGCTTTTTTTTCTAGAGCGCAGTGCACAAATGCTGAAAAAAAAAATGCTCAGGGTGGTCGGGCAACAAAAACATGTTTGGTGGACACGCAGCCTAATAGTGACCGCCTTCACCTTGATGGGAGCAATGGCATTGATCCATCCATCCATCCTCTTCCGCTTAATCCTTTTCGGATTGGGAGGGGGGATTGGCTGGAGCCCATCCCAGCACAATGGCATTGATAATATTTGTAATTTTACAATTGAAATTTTCTACAAGCTCATTTACTGAAGGTGGGGAGGGGGGACAAAGCTTGGATGAATGTTTCGCAGGTATTATCACTGATGTACTGTTTTATGCCTGACCCGACATCAGGTCAGGCATTGGTTTGCTTGCTACTGGATAACCATGAAAACCGGTACTACCTGTCTCATGGGTCGGGCCGTCGCCGACTCAACCGGCAACCCTGCCCTTCCGAGGGCATGGAGGGTGAAACTGGGCATCCTGGCAGAACTAAAAACAATATCTGTCACAGGTCTGTGGTGGACCACTCCCAGTTACACGGGGTGAGACTGGACATCCTGGCAGATAAGCACATCTGTCGCAAGGTCTGTGATTGACTTTTGCCAGTCGGTGCATCGTGACATGCACTCCACAAAGAGCAGAGATAAACAAACCTATCATCTGGTCAGTCACTGCAACAGATACTGGAGTCAGTTTGTCTTGGCCTGTCCTTGCCACTGATAATACCTTTATCTGCCAAGAATGTGCCACTAGTCCAGCAAAAGCTAGCGGTACTCAAATACTTTGCAAGCAGTTTCATGAAATAGTCAGTCAGAAAGCAACTCATACTGGCTCGGATGTAGCAGAGGTTAACAAGGTCAGGAGTTCCTGGCAGCGGAAGGGGAAGGACAGAGCTGTGTGGAGGAATCTGATCAGACCTAAATGAAACAGTCATTGTCACCCCCGACAGACTGCTATGATGACTGTTTTATGATGACCTCTGTCTGGATATTTCTGTTGACATTAATAACACACTCAGAGAAAACACAAGAATGGTCAGACAGAGCAATGTCCATCACCATAACCTTAGTGATGTTCAGACCTTTGGAGATGACCAAGTCCAGACTGTGTCCTCTGATGTGTGCTTTTTCTGTTACATGCTGAGTCAGTCCAAAGTTATCAAGGACACAATTCTTTGGTCCCTCTGTCCCCATTGACTTCACATCTTACATGTGAAGTCAATGGGGAGTGGCACATGCTTACTTTCGCATAGAAAGATGAAAATCGAGTGAGATGTTTGTCATGTCAAGACATGCAAAAAAACTCCATAGAAGTGATGGTCTACACCCAACAGAAAGTCGGCCATTTTGTGGTGTCAATCATCTATACCCGCGTGCCATTAAAAGTTAGTGAAATCTTTTCAGGACACTTGACGGTTTGGCCATAGGGGCATGACAAAGTTTGATGCCTCGCCATGATCATTCTATGACCATTCTGATGGCAATAACTCTGGTATGCATTGCCAGATTTCAACCAAATTCAATATTATGGATATTAGTCAAATTCCAAACAGCTCTATAGAACAATATTCATAGAAATCTACAGCGCCACCTATAGGAGGGAGAAAGTTTTGCATCAGAAAATTTGCATCATGTTGTTTTTTAATACCTCAGGAATGGAATGTCGGATTGGCACCAAGATAGATATGATCCATATAGGTATGCCTCTGAACAATTACAAGTATGAATATTCATGAGTAGCAATAACACCCTCTCTTGACATGAGACATGAAGGTTACACCAAAGGTTTTCTTCAGTATCTCTGAAATAAATATTGGTACCATTTATGGTGACAATCATCTATACCCATGTGCCATCAAAAGCTGTTGAAAACTTTCCAAATGCCCAACGGTTTGGCGGAAGGGGCGTGGCCAAGTTTGCAGTATCGCCATCACCCTTCCAATGGCTTTTACTCTGGCATACATTGACTGATTTCAACCAAATTTTGTGTGGTGAATAGGTAGCCAACACTGATAATTTCTAAAACAAAGAATGACACATAGGGATAGCACCCCCTACCGCCAATGGACAGGAAGTTGCCATAACTTACATGTCATACTCACGGGTCGCTTGCCAGAATGACCTGCAATTTTCTGAGGTTTATCAGACCACCTGGTTGATCGTAACTGTGTATCACCTTTAGCATGGCGTCACTGCTGTTACCATGGGCACGCCCTCCTCGCCATTCAATCTGTGATCTCTTTGGGAGGGTTGGGAACGACCTGCAGTCATGAAATCTGGAACATAGGTTGAGATGATTGTCATATGTAGTCCTATGTGGGTGGGCAACACATAACTGACAGGGAAATGTTGCCATGGCAACATGATGAAGGTTGACTCCTTGCCATGGAACATCGGACGGTTGTAACTTGGCCAAACTTTGTTTGATTTTCACCAAATTTTCTACAATGAATATTAGTCCCACCCTGAACACTCCTATATAAGAATAACTAACAAAAGTTAAAAGCACTACCTAGTGGTTAGACCATCGGATACTTGTAACTTAGACAAACTTTATCCGATTTTCACCAAATTTTCTACTATGGATATCAGTCCCACCCTGCACACTCCTCTACAAAAATAATTAACAAAAGTTACAGCACCACCTAGTGGTCAGACTAATGGACACTTGTAACTCCGACCAACTTTGTCCAATTTTCACCAAATTTTCCATGATGGATATTAGTCCCACCCTCTACACTCCTCTGTACAAATAATTTACAAAAGTTATAGTGTCACCTTGTGGTTAGAACAACGGACACTTGTAACTTGGACAAATTTTGTACAATTTTCACCCAAATTTCTACGATTGATATTAGTCCCACCGCGAGCATATCTATTTAAAAATAATTAACAAAACGTTTAGTGTCCCCTAGAGAAGAAAGGAAGAAAGCTTGCTGAAAGCTTTTTTTCCTCTCACCAGATGCAAAAATGAAATGAAGGAATGACTAGGACTCACTGACAGCACATGTACATAGTAGAAAACTGTTTCCATGTCGACTGGCTTGCTTCATTGGCTTCCTCACCATGCAAAACATGAGAATTACAGCTCAGAGAATCCTTGTCTGATTTGGACCAAATGTTGCACAAATCATACTAATCCCACTCTGAACACGTCAGTTTTTCCATGTTCACAAAATTGTCACAGCACCACCGAGTGCTGACATAAGGTACTGCACAAAATTGTATCAACTTTTGCACAAAGACCATGACATTTTCAGAAGTTTCTCAGAGCACTTTGGATTACCCTCAGTGGAAATCACTTTTGTCCTGCAATCATCACAGTTACCATGGAAGCCCACTCCTTGCCATTCAGTACGTTTTTTACTTTGGAAGGTTGGGAAAGTCCGAGCATCGCGGAATGGGGAACATAAGTCAAGGTGAATCTCTTTTGTAGTCCTATATGGGTCTGCAACACATACCTAACATATAAGAGCTGCCACGGCCACATGCTGAAGTTTCCCTCCTGGCAATATGTCGGACAGCTGTAACTTGGACAAACTTTGTCCAGTTTACCCCATAAATGCAACAATGGATCTTTGGCCCATCCCACACGCTCCTACATAAAAATGATTGACAAAAGTTATAGCGCCACCTACTGCTCACAAGAAAGTACTTCATCAAATGTTTTTCTTTATTATTAACGCAAGGCTTGCTGTAATGATGGGAAATTTGCCGGGTCCGACGGGCAGCGGGGTCCGCGGGCACGCGAGGGGTGAGGGCCTGCTTACAGCTGCTTGCAGCTTTAATTAAAAATGTTTTTCCTGCCAAAGACCTAATATTTAATAAAGCTAGTTTCAGTGTGTTGAGAACATCATCTGCCAGATTTTTATTTTGTTTAGCCTGTGACTGGTGAGAAATGAACACTAGATTTGGTAAATTTACAGGATGTGTAGGATGGATTTTGTTTCTCTGTAAATTTACCAACTTTTTTCTGCTACTTATTAAAGCAGGAATTAAGGAAACTACTTCCATACCGGGCCCCAGCTTGTTTTGGAAAGAGCCATGAGTACAAGTGGTATCAAAGCCTGAGCCCATTACATTAAACCCAGGTTGTGTTGTTATCAGGCTGTGGATTTTGGTTCAGCTGTGAGGGTGGGTGTGGTGGTGGGCGCTGGGGCTTCAGCTGTGTGTGTGTGTGTGGGGGGGGGGCTTTGGGAGTTGTGTCAGAGCTCACTGGGGAATTGCTGGAGGGGGGAGATGAGGGGGAGGATGAAGTGGGAGGTTTCGGGGTGAAAAAATTTGACTATGGCATGGGATCAGTTTTGTGAACACAGTGACCAGCTCCTTCATCTGGTCAGTGAAGTTGAGGAGAGGGAAGGATGGAGAAGAGGAAGCTGAAGAGGAGGGGATATGCAGTGGTCACGGGGGTGGATGGGGTCCTCACTGGTGATTTTTGGTGAAGGAGGGGTCTGCACAGGTGGGGGCTGAGGCGCCTTTATCTCACAGCTTCTGCTGGGCTGTATCTTATCCTGTTATTTTGGTTCCTCTTGTCTCTTGTCCTTGTCCTGGGGAACAGAATGGCAACGCAGAAAATAGAACAGATTGGAGGTAAACAGCCTCACGCCTGACCTGCTGAGGCTGAGTCCATCTCCCTTAAATAAGTGCCTGCGGTCCCAGAAAAAGTTGAAGTTGTCAATAAAATGAACTGATTTGTTTGTACAAGCTTCTGATAGCCATCCATTTAAATTGAACTGTCTTCTGAATCTCTCAGCCCCTCCTCTGACCGGTGGCAGTGGGCCACTAATAAATACTTCAGCATTCAGACAGCTGACTAGATCCAGCAGTTCCTTAAAGTCCTGTTTCAGCATCTCATACTGCTGTTTCACAACATCATTTTAGCCTACATGTAATATGAGACTCTTCACTGTGGGATAATCAGCCATGATTTGCAGAATTTTGTCTCTCACATCACACACCATATCCGTGGGAAACCACATTATTTCTGTGTTTTTACCACATACGTTTCTCACATCGCTCACGGTAGAGTCGCCAACAATCAGAGTTTCAGGCCCAGCTGTTAGCTTTCTCTGTAGCCTTTACCTTCTGAGTTGTTCTGAGTTGTTCATGGGCAGCGCGGTAGCGGAGTGGTTAGCACTGCGGCAGCACAGCAACTCACCCTTAGCCGGGCGATCCCGGGTTCAATCCCAGCCCCTGACCAACAGTGATCTGTGTGGAGTTTGCATGTTCTCCCCATGTCTGCGTGAGTTTACTCCGGGATTTCTCCGGTTTCCTCCCACATGCCAAAAACATGTAAGTTAGGTTAACCCTTTAACTTGCAGATTTCACGCGCCCCCAGTGACACAGCGCAGCAACTGCACCTGTCAACTGAATCTGACTTCCCTTTAACTCTCCAGCTGTACTGAGAATTTGTACCGATCATGCCCGTTCAGAAGGTGGCAGACACACGTTGGAGGAATCATGGCTGACATGAAATACACCAAAGAAGAAATCCTTCTTCTTCTTCTCCTTTTTCCTTCTTTGAGCTTAGAAAAAAGATATGGCCGCCATGCATTGTCATATAAAATGGCGTCATACACAAAAAATTGCTGAGGAATACAAACCGGCTGCACGGTGGCGCAGTGGTTTAGCACTGTGGCAGCACAGTTTTACCCTCGGCCGGGGGATCGCGGGGATCATGAGATCGTGGGTTCGATCCCAGCCCCCGACCAACAGTGAGCTGTGTGGAGTTTGCATGTTCTCCCCGTGTTGCGCGGGTTTACTCCGGGATTTCTCCGGTTTCCTCCCGCACACCAAAAACATGTAGGTTTAGGGCGCTCGCGCACGCAGCGACCAGCAGCCGGTGGCTTGTCACCAGACTGCAAATCAAGTCTACCTACGGGTACAAATAAGTAACAAAAAAAAAAAAACGAAATTGACATGGGATAATCATAAGCATTTGTAGATGTGGGAGACAGCGCAAATGACCAACAGAACGCAAAATAACGACCACGATGGACGAAAACGGACCGACCACGCCAGCTAGCCTGCCCCCTTCGCCACTGGTGAGTGATGAATTTCTTTGTTTCTTTACATTGTACTGATTTTCTGGTTCATATACTTTGAAGATAAGAAAACAAAAAGCCCCTGTAGAAAAAATGGTGTCAATAAACAGAACCATTCTTTGTGTAAGTATGTCCAAAGTCCACTTTTGACTGAGTTATGTAATTCAATACAGCTGCCGCGGCATTATGAAGATTAGATGCATAAATTTATTCCTCTCTGAAACTTTGGATCATATTCTACATCTTTCTAATTGACAGTAAGTCACTGTCTCTTGCAACTTTCAAGTTATAGCCTTGGAAATCTGAACTATTTTCTTGACAAAAAATCTTTACCACTCTTGACCACTAGGGGTTATGGTGCCAAATGGTGCCTGGGACAGTTAAGAGGCTGGAGACTCTAAAGTGGTCCCAGGTGTGAATGTGTGTGTGAATGGTGAAAGGGCTGAGCGCCGCATCAATGGCTACCTCATCCACTCATGTGGATGCCCTGTAATTTCCCCATTGTGAGACTAATAAAGGAATCTAAATCTAAAAAAAAAAATCTTGTTGTGATTTACCTTGCTGCAAGTGGGGGAGATTTTGTCCAGGTCATCAGATGGAGAGCCAGGATCCTGCAGTAGCGGCTCAAATCTGTTCTGAAGTGGGTAGTTTGCCTGTTGTGGAGGAGGTTTTCTTTTAGGGTTTCCTTTGACAGCTATCCACGGCTGTGTCTTGCTGACAGTAGGGGTTGAAGATGCTTGTGGTCTGCCTGATAACGCAGGCCAGCCGTTCACATCACAGATCTCACCAAGTTGGACTGTTGCTTGTCCTCCCTTCACCCTGTGTGATGATTTATTATTGAACTTTGCACCAAGGGCATTCCAGGGAGGGCAATCATTTGAGAATTTATTTCTCTGTACACAATCCTCCCGTCTCCTATCAGCCATGTCAGCGCTGGATAGCTGTGAGTTAGCAGGGACTTGTTTACTGGATTTAGTCACTGGCAGTGTAATAATAATAATAATGAATGATGGACCAGCCCCATATGGCACTCCACATGCAAAGCGACACCCCAGAGTGCCCACCGCGAGCCCACCCACCATCCACCCCAGACAAACATTGACAGCGGCAGGCTACCCTGCAGCCACAGCTGCCCCGGGGCACACCAACGGAAACGCAGCCATCAACCCATGCCAACAGCCCCCCTGGCCACCCCCAAACACCCACACACATCCATACCTGGCACCGTGGACACCGGGGGCAAAGCAGCAAAGCACCCCGCCCCGTGACACAACAGCAGGACGGCCGGGAAGAGCAGGTCCTGAACCGCCACCCCCCAGGCCACCAGATGGCCCGTCCCACCCCTTGCCACCCAACGAGGTCTTCCCATCTACATACACACCCTCCACCCCTGCATGTCCACCCACAGGTACTTGCGCGCGTACACACACACACACACACACACACCCTCATGTGTACACACATATACCCACATGTCCACCTACACCCACACACAACCTAGCATGTTTACACACAACACACATACCCAAGCATTCACACTCACGTGCATGCAGCCATATCCACACCCACACATATACACACATGGACAAAATTGTTGGGACCCCTCTGTTAATGAAAGAAAAACCCACAATGGTCACAGAAATAACTTGAATCTGACAAAAGTGGTAATAAATAAAAATTCTATGAAAATTAACCAATGAAAATCAGACAATTCTTTTGAATTGTGGTTCAACAGAATTATTTTAAAAGACAAACTCATGAAACAGGACTGGACAAAAATGATGGTACCCTTAACTTAATATTTTGTTGCACAACCTTTTGAGGCAATCACTGCAATCAAACGATTTCTGTAACTGTCAATGAGACTTCTGCACCTCTCAGCAGGTATTTTGGCCCACTCCTCATGAGCAAACTGCTCCAGTTGTCTCAGGTTTGAAGGGTGCCTTCTCCAGATGGCATGTTTCAGCTCCTTCCACAGATGTTCAATAGGATTTAGATCAGGGCTCATAGAAGGCCACTTTAGAATAGTCCAATGTTTTGCTCTTAGCCATTCTTGGGTGTTTTTAGTTGTGTGTTTTGGGTCACTATCCTGTTGCAAGACCCATGACCTGCAACTGAGACCAAGCTGTCTGACACTGGGCAGCACATTTCTCTCTAGAATACCTTGATAGTCTTGAGATTTCATTGTACCCTGCACAGATTCAAGACACCCTGTGCCAGATGCAGCAAATCAGCCCCAGAACATAACAGAACTTCCTCCATGTTTCACAGTAGGGACAGTGTTCTTTTCTTGGTATGCTTCATTTTTGCGTCTGTGAACATAGAGCTGATGTGCCTTGCCAAAAATTCCAGTTTTGTCTCGTCTGTCCATAGGACATTCTCCCACAAGCTTTATGGCTTGTCAGCATGCAGTTTGGCAAATTCCAGTCTGGCTTTTTTATGATTTGTTTTCAACAGTGGTGTCCTCCTTGGTCGTCTCCTATGAAGTCCACTTTGGCTCAAACAGCGACGGATGGTGCGATCTGACACTGATGTACCTTGACCTTGGAGTTCACCATGAATGTGTTTAGAGGTTGTTCTGGGCTCTTTTGTTACCATTCGTATTATCCGTCTCCTCCTGCAGCCACGTCCAGGGAGGTTGGCTACAGTCTCATGGATCTTAAATTTCTGAATAATATGTGCAACTGTAGTCACAGGAACATCAAGCTGCTTGGAGATGGTCTTATAGCCTTTACCTTTAACATGCTTGTCTATAATTTTCTTTCTAATTTCCTGAGACAACTCTCTCCTTTGCTTCCTCTGGTCCATGTTTAGTGTGGTAAACACCATGTCAACAAACAGCACAGTGACTACTTGTCACCCTTTAAATAGGCCAACTGACTGATTACAAGTTTGTAGACACCTGTTATGTTAATTAGAGGACACATCTTGGTTGAACATGTCCCTATGGTCACATTTTTAATCTTTTCTAGGGGTACCATCATTTTTGTCCAGGCCTGTTTCATGAGTTTGTTTTTTAAAATAATTCTGTTGAACCACAATTCAAAAGCATTGTCTGATTTTCATTGGTTAATTTTCATAGAATTTTTATTTACTACCACTTTTGTCAGATTCAAGTTATTTCTGTGACCACTGTGGGTTTTTCTTTCATTAACAGAGGGGTACCAACAATTTTGTCCATGGCTGTACATGTGAATCCAATCACACCCATACTCACGCACACCTGCACATACACATGTGTACACACACTCACACACGTGCACACACTCATACACACATACACATGCACACACATATACCCATGCACACTCACACCCGTAGGCCCTAGAGAACTGGAGGGGGGGTGGAGGCAACTTCCCCAGGATGCAGGCACCAGCCCCCAGAGTGCTGCCAGGGCACCGAGGAGGGCACGACCCCACCATGTAGGGAAGCACCGGGGCTGCCCCACACCACTGGCACACACCTGACCTTGCCCCAGATGGGGAAATCCCCCCTCCCAGCACCAGGGGCCCAAGGCCAGACCCAGCCCCACCTGGGAGGCAAGGCCAGCCAGCCCAGGGCCAAGGCCCACCCTACAGCTCCCCCACCACCACCACCACCACTACCACCAGCCCCAAGGCCAGACACACAGCCACCCCGAGACAGGTTCCCCAGACACCAGCTCTAGTGGGTCACAAAAATCCCTGGCAGTCAGGGTGCAGCCAGCCGCCAGAGGCACCAAGGAAAGCAAGCCATGCCCGCCACCCCTCAGGTTATAGAATTAATAAGCGGGGACCAGAGAGAATTGAATTCTGCCAGTTGTTTTTTAGAGGAGGCAGGCATTCTTTCCAGACTAATATAATCTAATAAGATGTTCTTATAGTGAGTTGTACATAAATTATTTCTTGATTACCAATTCATGAGGATAGTTTTCTTTGTGATGCATAAGGCAGTGAGAACCATGTGTGACAGCCTTACCTTTAAATTTTTTTCACTTAAATCACTTAGTATGCAAAGTGTGGGAGAGGATGGGATACGATACCCAAGCCATGCTGATAAGTCTTCACATGTCTTCTGCCAGAACCTTTTGACCGGTGCACAGGACCACATAGCATGCAGATAACTATCTAGGACGTTGCTAGTGCAATGGGAACAGATATGTGTGAGACTCAGGCCCATTTTGAACATCCTTTGTCCTGTGTAATAAGTTCTTTGTAGAAGTTTATACTGTATGAGTTGTAAATTAGAGTTTTTTTTTCATCTTAAAAGTGTTTAAACATATTTGTGTCAAGAAGCTTTCATCTTTATTAATTGATAGGTCTGTCTCCTATTTAAATTTTGGAAGAGATACTGACTCATCCAGTTCTGATAATAGGCAGTGTATTTTCAATATCAATTTAGGAGAATGAAGATTTAGAAACTGGTGCCTCTAAATCTGTCTGATTGAAATTGAATCTCGTTTTTTTTTATGGATTTAAGCTATTGGTATTCAAGAAACTTTTTATCACTGATGTCATATTGTGACACCAGTTCATGGAATTGGATAGTTTCCACCTTGAATAAGATGTTCTGAGTTTTTTATTCCTTTCTCATACCATAGTGGAAAATTTAACATCCTCTTTTGTTGCAGGATATCAGGATTATTCCAAATGGGCGTGAGTTTTGGGACCCAAACTCTTCATCTTGTATATACTGTAAATGACATATGCCAAGTATCAAAAATTCTGAAATTTATTTTGTTTGCGGATGACACAAATATCCTTTGCACTGGTGAGAATTTGCAGCAGGTTTTAGAGGTGGTCACAACCGAAATGAAAAGGTTAATGCAGTGGTTCAACAAAAATAAATTATCTCTAAATCTGAAAAAAAAAAAAAACTAAGATTATGTTGTTTGGAAATTATAAAATAAATCATGAAATAATGGTAACGATAGATGATACCAGAATAGAAACAGCACAGGAAAATAAGTTTCTGGGGGTGACGCTAGACAATAAAATCTGCTGGAAACCTCACATCAGTCACATCCAGGCCAAGTTGGCAAAATGTATAGGGATACTGGGGAAGACAAGACACATCTTGGATTATAAATCATTGTTCTTACTGTACAATTCACTGTTTCTACCTTATCTTAACTACTGTGTAGAAGTCTGGGGAAACACCTACAAGACCAACCTACAGTCAATATGCACATTACAAAAAAGAGCTATAAGGATAATAAATAATGTAGGATATAGAGACCATACCAATTTGTTGTTTTTAAAGTCACATGTCATAAAGTTCATCAATTTAGTTAAGTTTAAGACAGCACAAGTCATGTACAGGGCAATTAATAATCAACTCCCAACTAATATACAAAAAATGTTTAAAAAAAAAGAGACAATGATTATAATTTGAGAGGAGACTTAAATTTTACAAAACCCAAGATACGAACAACTAAGAAAAGTATGTGCACATCTGCCTGTGGGGTGGATTTGTGGAACAGTCTGGAGCCGGAACTGAAACTATGTACAAACAGAAATCAATTCAAAAAGAGGTATAAACATTATTTGCTGAAAGAATATATGTTAGAAGGGTAGTATTTATATGTACTATTCACTATGCTCACTCCGGGACACGATGGAATGGTGGGTGGGACAGCACTGTGTATATCTGTGTTGTGTGGGACTGGTTTTGATGTATGGACTGTATGTATGTTGGAATGGATGGGTGTTAATGTTGATATGTACAAAATATAGTTAATTGTTTACTTGGGGTCTTAAATGTGGTAATTTGTATATATTTCACATGGGTGTATTTATGGAAAAGAGGAGTTGGAATTAATAAGTGTTCACTTCTTCCTTCTCCCTTTCGAACACTGTATACTGTTACTTTATTGCACTTGTCATTTGTTTTGTTTTGTTTTACTTTTTTGTTCGAAATAAAGTATGTCTCTATCTATCATATCTAGCTTACAAGGGACAAGTGAAGACCCCGTTATTTTTAAAAATTTCCACCAGGCTGTCAGAGAGGAGCTAATGTTAATGCTTTTAAAACAGTCATGGCATTTGATACAGGGGCTCATGAAAGGTGAGTCAGAGATATTTAGCGACCCACAGAGAGCCTGGTCAGCATCCAACCATAGGTTTCCTAGTGGAGTTGATTTTGTCCAGGTAGAAACAAACTGCGGTTTATTGGCTAAGAAGTAATTTTAAAAATTTGGTAAATCTAAACCTTTGCACTCTTTTGTTTTTTGAAGAATTTTTAAACTGATCCGTGATGGTTTATCTTTCCATAAAAATGTTCTTATATTTGAGTCAAGAGACTTGACCATAGATGGTTGGGTAGGAATCACTGAAAATAAATAATTGATTTTTGGAAGGACCATCATTTTAACAGTTGCTGCTCTTCCCATTAGTGATATAGGTAATGTCCTCCAACCTGTAAAGTTGTCTTGTATTGTTTTTAGAAGGAGAGTGTAATTTAGTCACAGTAACTCTGAGAGCCTGGGGGAAATACTTATTCTTAAATATTTAATATTAACCCTTTAACTGCCCAGATTAAATGGACGGGTCATGCACCCCCAGTGGCACAGCACAGTAACTGCACATATCATATTATTGACGTCCCCGGCTATACTGAAAATTTGTACTAATCTCTATTGATCTGACAGTTTAGAAGGTGGCAGACACGCACCGAAGGAATCATGGATGACATGGAATATAGCAAAGAAGGAGAAATCCTCATTATTCTTCTTCCTTTTTCTGCTTTGAGCTCACACACCAATGTGTATGCCTTCACGATTGGTCATTGAGGCACGCGATGATGACGGAAACTGCATGAAACAGGAAAAATAGCTGCGTAATACAAACGAAATTCACGTGGGATAATCATAAGAGTTTGTAGATGTGATATACGGGTGGAAATTACTAAGTAAACGTGTTACATCGATGTCGATGTAACAAAAAACTGAGCTCCCCATACCAAGATGGCGGGGCTGACGGGCGGCATGAATTCCCACAGGAAAAATGCACCAAACGGAAAAAATAGCCATGTAATACAAATGAAATTCATGTGGGGTAATCATAAGAGTTTGTAGATGTGGTACACGGTGTAAATGGCTGAGCAAACACAGAAACATCAGCTACGATGGACAAAAATGGACCGGTCACGTGGGCGGGCGAGCCCCCCCCCTCCCGGTAACAGGTAAGAGAGACATATGTTGTTGTTTTTTTACATTTTATTGATTTTCTGGTTCCTATACTTTGAAGATTAGATAAAAACATACCCCTGTAGACAAATCAGCATAAAAAAGGACCATTCTTTATGTAAATGTGTCCGAAGTGCACTTTTGACTGAGTTATGTAATTTATATAACTGCCTTAATATTATGCAAATTAGATGCGTAAATTTATTCTTATCTGAAACTTTGGATCATATTCTACATCTTTCTAATTGACAGTAAGCCATTATCTCTTGTAACTTTCAAGTTATAGCCTTGGAAATCGGAACTATTTTATTGACAAATTTTTTACCACTTTTGACCACTAGGGGGGGCCTCGAGTTGCCTTGCATTTCCCCAGGCGCCACATGGCACCTAGAGCAATTAAAGTGTTAACTGATTGAATTGGAATAGTGGATATATTTGAAAAATTACAGTTTATAGGTAAGACTGTTGATTTACCCCAGTTAATAGATTAGTCTGATAGTGATGAAAACTTATCAGTGAGCACCACTGTCTGAAGAAGAGATCTTTGTGAGTTCTCAAGGAAAATTAGTACATCATCAGCATAAAGTCTTATCTTGTGTTCTTTTTCTCCGGTTTGGATACCTCTAATATCAACATTTTGTCGTATGGCTGCTCCTATTGGTTCAATAACGATGATAAAAAGTGAGAGAGAGAGAGCGAGAGAGAGAGAGAGCGAGCGAGAGCGAGAGCGAGAGCGAGAGCGAGAGCGAGAGAGAGAGAGAGAGAGAGAGAGAGAGAGAGAGAGAGAGAGAGAGGACAGCCCCGCCTAGTGCCTCTCTGAAGATTAAAGATTCAAGAAGTTTGATCATTTGTTCTGACAGATGCAATTGGACAGCTATATAGTGTTTTAATCCAGTTTATAAAAGATGGACCAAACCCAAATTTGTGTAACACCATTAAAATGAATTTCCATTTAACACAGTCAAAGGCTTTCTCTTCATCCAGAGGTAAAATTGTAGTTTCTAAGTTATTAATCTTACAGTAGTCTATTAAATTAAATAGCTTGCATGTATTATTATCCGTGTTCCTAACCTTGATGAAACCTGTCATGATTTAATTACCAGACAGCTCACTAGAGGAGGTCAAACGCGGAGTTTATCAGGGGCAGACGATATCTGTCTTCAACGGTGATCGTGTTCAACTCTCGGTAATTGATGCACGGCCGTAAAGATCCGTCCTTCTTCCCAGCGAAAAAGAAGCCCGCCCCAAGAGGAGCTGAGGATAGTTGAATTAGGCCAGCGTTCAGAGAGTCTAAAATATACACTACCGTTCAAAAGTTTGGGGTCACTTAGAAATTTCCTTATTTTTGAAAGAAAAGCACTTTTTTTCAATGAAGATAACTTGAAACTAATCAGAAATACACTCTATACATTGCTAATGTGGTAAATGACTATTCTAGCTGCAAATGTCTGGTTTTTGGTGCAATATCTAGATAGGTGTATAGAGGCCCGTTTCCAGCAGCTATCACTCCAGTGTTCTAATGGTACAATGTGTTTGCTCATTGCGTCAGAAGGCTAATGGATGATTAGAAAACCCTTGTGCAATCATGTTAGGTCTGCAATGCTGTAATTGCTGCAAATGGAGGATTCTTTGACAAAAGCAAAGTTTGAAGGAAAAAATTATTATTTCAAATACAAATCATTATTTCTAACCTTGTCAATGTCTTGACTATATTTTCTATTCATTTTACAACTCATGGTGGTAAATAAGTGTGACTTTTCATGGAAAACACAAAATAATTGTCTGGGTGACCCCAAACTTTTGAACAGTAGTGTATCTGTTGTGATGTGGCGCAGTATAAATAAAGCTGAATTGAACTGAATTGAATAGCTCTCCATTGCCTCCCTCTCCAGTCCGGAAATACTATAAAGCTGGCTAGACGGCAGCCACGCACCCAGGAGGAGGTCTATGGCACAATCATAGGAGGGATGAGGGGGAAGTGACAATGCCCTTGACTTGCTAAAGACCTCCCCCAGGTCATGATAGACCTTGGGTACGAGGGTGAGGTCAGGCAGCTCGACCGGAGGGAAGGAAATGGGCAGAGATGGAGAACACTCAGCCGAACTCAAACATGAAGCCAAACAAAATGGATTCCAGGAAGAAATGGAGTTTTGAGCCCAATTAATAATGGGATAATGCCTCCGGAGCCATGGGTAACCAAGAACCATCAAAGAGGATGAATTTAGGAGAAAGAGGAACTATAATTCCTCCGGATGGTTCCCGGAAAGAAGGACCGAGACCGGGTCCATGCGTTCAAAGACAAATGCGATCCTTTGGCCTGATAAGGTGGTAATGTTAACAGGTTTGGGCAATTTGGATTTGGGAATACCCACCTCCCGAATGAACTGGGAGGAGATGAAATTCTGCTCCGCCCCTGAATCCACTAATGCCATAACCCTCCTCTCAACCCCCGGCAATTGAACGAGGGCCGAAATAGAGAAATTACCAGGGGGATGAGAATGGGTCCCACCCGTCAGACCTCCCACGGCTACTGACGGGCTGTGTCTTTTGGTGCTAGGGGGCAATCCTGCACTCTGTGCTTCATGGAAGCACAGTACATGCAGGCCCCAGCCCTCCTCCTCTGCTGGCGCTCTTCATCAGACAGCTGAGTCCGACCAAGCACCATTGGTTCTGAGGAGGAGCTGGAGCCCCCTGTGTCAGTAGCCGGAGCAGGCAGGCGAGAGGAGGATTGCTGGTCTTTCTCACGCTTGCGGTATCGGGTGTCCAAACCGACTGTCTGATCAATTAGGCCATCCAGAGAGTCGGGAACGGCATAAACTGCCAGGTTGTCGTGGAGATGAGGGTTTAACCCCTGGAGGAATGCATTGCGTAATGCAACATCGTTCCACCCCGAGTCTGCCACTTCGACCCAGAACTCCACCGAGTAGTCGGCAACAGACCGGCTACCCTGGCGGAGCAACAACAGGAGGCTCATGATGATACCCTAACTCTCAGTACGGTCAAAAGTCCGGGTGAATTCGACCACGAATCGCTCAAAGGTGTAAGAGGGACCCTCCGAACTATCTAAAATGGACCGGGCCCAACTGAGGGCTCAATCTCTAAGCAGGAGGGTCATAAATTGAATTTTGGCGACATCGTCTGGGTACTCCCCTCCCACCTGCCCCAAATACAGCCATACTTGGAGTAAAAATTCCTTGCATTTCCCCACCTCCCCCGCGTACAAAGAAGGAGGAGAAACGGAGGTGGTACGGTGAACAGGAGCACGAACAACGGGGGCAGGGGGAACGGGAGGGCCCGGAGGAGCCATGTTGACCAAAATGTTAGGTGGCCGTGCCCAGCTGCTGCGTAATAGTCTGCAGCTGTTCAGTAAGCACGGCCATCTGCCTCTCAGTAGCATCGAGGTGGCTGAGCGCAGAGTGCTTTGCTGCTGCTGCACCTGCTGAGCCCGTTTTAAGGTTGGCTTGTTCTGTCATGATTTAATTACCAGACAGCTCATGTGCAAAGTGCAACACCAGAGGAACACTCAGAACACCAAAACACATTTCACAGATTTGACTGATTTTCAAAAGAGCTGGAGCACAGCTAGGGAAAACATCACTCACCAGAGGAATCAGCCTGCAGAGAGAGAGACGGGAGCTATTAGAGGAGAGGAGACAGGAAATGGGCCAAGACAGATTGCCACTCACGTGAGCTGAGCTGAGGATCCAGCTGTAACCCAGCGAAGAAAACAAACCAGCTGGATGACGCTGGAAGTGAGTAGGTAGTGGGTTGGATTGGCGGTGCCTGACCGGGTGGAGAATACTGAAGCTGGATGCAGATGATGAGGCTGATGAGCGCACGTAGTCCCTAGAGACACACCACACCGATGGCAGCGACCTGAGGAGAGAAGAGGAGAGAAGAGATGAGTATGAGAACTCAACATAGACTTTAGTTTAATATTTGCATCGTTTTTAGGCAGTGTACCCAAACGAGCCAGCGCTGGAGCATCAACGAGCAGATCCTCAGAAGCACTGGCGGGAATAGGCAGCAGGTGCGTCTAATCTCCTAGGTGAGATGATTACCTGAGGAGAAACGGGAAGGCAGGGGCGTGCACTCACCAGAACATGACAGAAACCTGTTTGATACAGGTGCATAATAAATGGAGTTATCCTTTCCAGTCTTCTGGCAAGAGCTTTGCAAATTATTTTAAGATCAACATTCATAAGTGAAATGGGATGGTAGCAGGATGGAAGCGTAGGTTCTTATACAGGTTTAAGGAGCAGGATAATGCTAGCCAAGTTCATATATGGAGGGATTACATTATCTTTTTTAATTTGGTTCACCATTTTAAAGAAAGTAGAAGCCAGCACAGGCCAGAATTCTGTATAAAATTATACTGGAAAACCATCTGGTTCCGGAACTTTGTTGTATGGGATGTGCTTAAGCACCTCCTGGAGTTCGGACATTAAAAGAGGTGAGTCCAGAGCTGCAATCTGTTTATTATTTAATTGTGGTAAATAAATATTGTCCAGAAATTCATTTATCTCTGAGTCAGACAGATTATTCTGAGATGAATAGAAGTTTCCATAAAACTTTCTGAAGGAGTTATTTCTTCAGGGCCGTGGATGATATTTCCAGTTGTATCCTTAATAGAATGTATACAGTGGCTATAAAAAGTCTACACACCCCTGTTCAAATGCCAGGTTTTTGTGATGTGAAAAAATGAGACTAAGATAAATCACTTCAAAACTTTTTCCACCATTAATACAGAGGGGGAAAAAGTATTTAGTCAGCCACCAATTGTGCAAGTTCTCCCACTTAAAAGATGAGAGAGGTCTCCAATTTTCATCATAGCTATACCTCAACTATGAGAGACAAAATGAGAAAAAAAAAATCCAGAAAATCACATTGAAGGATTTTTAATGAATTAATTGGTAAATTCCTCGGTAAAATAAGTATTTGGTCAATAACAAAAGTTCATCGCAATACTTTGTTATATACCCTTTGTTGGCAATGACAGAGGTCAAACGTTTTCTGTAAGTCTTCACAAGGTTTTCACACACTGTTGCTGGTATTTTGGCCCATTCCTCCATGCAGATCTCCTCTAGAGCAGTGATGTTTTGGGGCTGTCGCTGGGCAACACGGACTTTCAACTCCCTCCAAAGATTTTCTGTGAAGTTGAGATCTGGAGACTGGCTAGGCCACTCCAGGACCTTGAAATGCTTCTTACGAAGCCACTCCTTTGTTGCCCGGGCAGTGTGTTTGGGATCATTGTCATGCTGAAACACCCAGCCACGTTTCATCTTCAATGCCCTTGCTGATGGAAGGAGGTTTTCACTCAAAATCTCACGATACATGGCCCCATTCATTCTTTCCTTTACACGAATCAGTCGTCCTGGTCCCTTTGCAGAAAAACATCCCCAAAGTATAATGTTTTCACCCCCATGCTTCACAGTAGGTATGGTGTTCTTTCTCCTCCAAACACGACAAGTTGAGTTTTTACCAAAAAGTTCTATTTTGGTTTCATCTGACCATATGACATTCTCCCAATCCTCTTCTGGATCATCCAAATTCTCTCTAGCAAACTTCAGACGGGCCTGGACATGTACTGGCTTAAGCAGGGGGACACATCTGGCACTGCAGGATTTGAGTCCCTGGCGGCGTAGTATGTTACTGATGTAGCCTTTGTTACTTTGGTCCCAGCTCTCTGCAGGTCATTCACTAGGTCCCCCCGTGTGGTTCTGGGATTTTTGCTCACCGTTCTCGTGATCATTTTGACCTCACGGGGTGAGATCTTGCGTGGAGCCCCAGATCGAGGGAGATTATCAGTGATCTTGTATGTCTTCCATTTTCTAATAATTGCTCCCACAGTTGATTTCTTCACACCAAGCTGCTTACCTATTGCAGATTCAGTCTTCCCAGCCTGGTGCAAGTCTACAATTTTGTTTCTGGTGTCCTTTGACAGCTCTTTGGTCTTGGCCATAGTGGAGTTTGGAGTCTGACTGTTTGAGGTTGTGGACAGGTGTCTTTTATACTGATAAAGAGTTCAAACAGGTGCTATTAATACAGGTAACGAGTGGAGGACAGAGGAGCCTCTTAAAGAAGAAGTTACAGGTCTGTGAGAGCCAGAAATCTTGCTTGTTTGTAGGTGACCAAATACTTATTTTACCAAGGAAATTACCAATTAATTCATTAAAAATCCTTCAATGTGATTTTTCTGGATTTTTTTTTCTCATTTTGTCTCTCATAGTTGAGGTATACCTATGATGAAAATTGGAGACCTCTCTCATCTTTTAAGTGGGAGAACTTGCTCAATTGGTGGCTGACTAAATACTTTTTTTCGCCACTGTATTACCCATAACCTGTGCAATCCAATTGAAAAACAAACTGAAATCTTTTAAGGGGGAAAAAAAAATTAAAAAATTAAAAAACTTGCAATAACCTGGTTGCATAAATATGCACTTTCTGTTATGTAGCAGGGTTCAGAATTAACCAATCACATTCACACTCATGTTAATGGGATTCAGCACACGCCTGCCACCATTTAAAGTGTGTCTGATTAACCCCAAATAAAGTGCAGCTGTTCCAGTAGGCTTTTCCTTACATTTTTGTTGTCACATCTTACAGCACAAGCTATGGTCCGCAGAGAACTTCCATAGCATCAGAGGGATCTTATTGTTCAAAGGCATCAGTCAGGAGAAGGGTACAAGAGAATTTTCAAGACATTAAATATACCATAGAACTCAGTGAAGACAGTAATCATCAAGCGGAGAAAATATGGTACAACAGTGACATTACTAAGAACTGGATGTCCCTTCAAAATTGATGAAAAGACGAGAAGAAAACTGGTCAGGGAGGCTGCCAAGAGGCTCACAGCAACATTGAAGGAGCTGCAGGAATTTCTGGCAAGTACTGGCTGGTTAGTACGTGACAACAATTTCCCATCTAGGGTTGCAAGACGGAAGCCTTATCTTATGAACAAAAACATCCAAGCCCAGCAACATTTTGCAAAAACACATTTGAAATCTCCCAAATGCATGTGGGAGATTTCTTAACACATGGTCATCAGACCATGTGTTACAGTCTGATGAAACCAAGGTTGACCTTTTTGGCCATATTTCCAAAAGGTATATTTGGCGCAAACGCAACACTGTTCATCACCAAAAGAACACCATACCTACAGTGAAGCATGGTGGTGGCACCATCATGCTTTGGGGCTGTTTTTCTTCAGCTGGAACTGGGGCCTTAGTCAAGGTGGAGGGAATCATGATCCGTTCCAAATACCAGTCAGTGTTGGCACAAAACCTTCAGGCTTCTGCTAGATAGCTGAAGCCGAAGAAGAACTTCATCATTCAACACGACAATGCCCAAAGCACACATCCAAATCAACAAAAGAATGGCTTCACCAGAAAAAGATTAAGGACTTGGAATGGCCCAGCCAGAGTCCGGACTTGAATCCGATCGAACATCTGTGGGGTGATCTGAAGAGGGCTGTGCACAGGTGATGCCCTCGCAATCTGACAGATTTGGAGCATTTTTCCAAAGAAGAGTGGGCAAATATTGCCACATCAAGATGTGTCACACTGATAGACTTCTACCCAAAAAGACAGAGTGCTATAATAAAAGCCAAAGGTGCTGCAACAAAGTATTAGTTTAAGGGTGTGGATATTTATGCAAACAGGTTATTGTAATTTTTTTATTTTTTATTTTCCCCTTAAAAGATTTCAGTTTGTTTTTCAATTGGGTTGTACAGGTTAATGGTCACATTAATGGTGGAAAAAGTTTTGAAAGGATTTATCTTGGTCTCATTTTTTTACATCACAAAAACCTGGCATTTGAACAGGGGTGTGTAGACTTTCTATCCACTGTAGTTGTTTTTTCTTTATTCAGTTTAAGCTGGTTAGAAAGATATCTCCCCGATTTATTACTATGTTCAAACTTCTCCAGATGCAGTCTTTGTATTAAAAACTGTGTCCTTTTGCTCATAATTTCTTATAGTTCTGTCATAAGCTGCCCTTTTCAAGGGCTACGGAAGGACACCAAACGCATGCTGTGATTTTGCACATTTATTAACATAAAGATGAACACTACACGAAACTTCACTTCCGCTTCTGAGAGAGAGCAGACGCCTTTTCTAATCCTCTCTCTTTCCCTTCTGATCCCAGCTTGCAATGTTGTGTTTTTGTCTGTGTTTAGTCGCTCTGCTGCTGAATCTTAATCTAAATGGAAATTATGGATCTGGAAAGCGGCTTAACTGTGATTGTCACCACTTCAAAAGAAGATCGGGTCAGGAGGAACCCAAGAGGAGACTCATGGACATTGGAAGTCATGCGTCTGTGGAGATTTGGCAGGAAACATTATTGGATATGATCTCAGGACTTCTATTTTTGGCTGTGAAGTTCCCTGATGTATCAGAAATTGAAGGAAGGTGAGAGAGCTGATCAAAGCGGACCCAGCAAGCTCCTTCATCAAATTTGACCAGTTGGGGAGTGCACGTGTAGCGGCAAACGGTGAACTGAATGACAGTGATTCAGTGAAGGAATACATCTGGAGCCCCATGCTCTCCATGGAATGGAATGCCTGTTTAAGCCTGTAATATTAAAATTATGAAGCACAAGCGCATGAAGAAAGGAAATTTCTATTCTCCGTGGGCTCTGAGCTGTGTAGATTTGACCTTGTTTTGATGCCCTGTTTACATTCCTCCTTGATGAGATAAGCAGTAGTGGTGGCTGCTAACCCAAACAATCGACAGACAGCTGCTGTCTTCAGTGGATGAACTTCTCAAGGACAGTCCATGTGCCTTTATCTGCAAGCGAAGAGACAGACTCCGGACTTGTTTATAAGTCACATGACTATAACATCTATCTACTGCCTGAAGGCGCCCTCTGCTGTTCACTAGCAACTGTCACACCTACATTACAAAAATGCACACAACATTACATGAACTGATACATATATACTGACTCATACATACACTGCCTCTCTCAACTCTTGTTTGTGTGATCTATAGTGCCTGCTAATTGTGCATAGAGGGTTTTTTTCTGTGTAGTCAAAATTTGGCTCATTTGAGCTTTATATGAGCTTATACGAGTGTTATTCTGATTAACTATGTTTTTTCTCTCTCCTATTGTGTTTTCCACCCCCTCCCTTGCCCTCTTTACCTCAACTGTATGACAGGCGCCTTGCGTGGCGCCATGTCATTGGATGCGCCTAACGTGCGCGTCCAAAGTCAAGTCAAATTCCTCGTATGTTTACTTGTAAATATACTTGGCAATAAAACTGATTCTGATTCTTCTGATTCTGAAACACTAAACTTACATATAAAGAGATGAAGGCACCGGAGGACAGCAGGGCTCACGACCAGGAGGGAGGAGAACAGCCTGGGAAAATACTGGCTGAGGTGCTTGGGGATGCCAGGAAAAAAGAGACAACTTCAGCCGGAGCACACCCGAAGAGAAGCGGGGCTCACAGCTGAGGGAAATTTGGAAAAGGAATAAATTACCTGGTCGAAGCGCTCCCGTTCTCCTCTAAGGCAAAACCCAAAAACACTCAGTGTCTGGCGGAGAACTGCTGAGGAAGGTAGGACACAACAACGGGGAAATGTTGCCGTGCCCCAAAATAGTGAAATGAGACATCCATGATGCATAACAGGTGTGAGTACATGAGTGAGGAAAGTAACATAATAAGTGAGAGCTGTGCAGCCCGCAAAACAGTTTGACAGCCGGAAGCTGCACAGCACTGTCAAAATAAAAGCACAAACCGGAAACCAAATAATAAGACAAGAATAAGACAACACAACCCAAAGATGTAAATAATACTATAAATACAAAATATAAATACAAAATGAAAATAAGACAGGACAATAAGGATGAGACTAAGAACACCGACAACTCATAACTACACAGGAACCAAATACAACAGACCATAAGAAATAAACAGAAAAAGACTAAACTCAAACTGAGGCTGAGCATGGCATCCTTCCTTCCCCCCACGCTCAGGATCATGACAAGTTCCAGCTTTAAGTTTCTCAAGTTGTTGAGTGCCTGTTCCTGTGGAGAAATGGCACAAGTAATCTCCAGTGATTTAATTTTCTGTTCTCAGTCCAGAACCAGTGCTTTTTCTTCCTTTATTTGTATATGAACAGTAAGAGATTCTTTTACCTTGCATGACTGCTTTTGCTGCAGAGAACACACGGCAATATTCCTGGCACGTCATTATTTTCCAGACACGATTCCCACTCCTTATTAAAATAGTTTAAAAAGTCTTTGTCTTTGAGTAGTGATGTATTAAATTTCCAGTTCCTAGTTTTCCTTGTAGCTTTTTTATTCACGAATGAAAGAGATACTGGATGGTGATCACTGATAGCTTGATTAGAGCAAATTTCAATGTCTGTGATATCCCTCACAATGGAGTTACTGGCTAAAAAATGTCCAGACAAGAATATGAGTGATGCACTGGTGAGAAGAAGGTGCATTCCCTAAGTGTTGGGTAAAAAGAACGCCATTCATTGGAAAGACCAAAATCACTCATGTATCATTTGAGAGTGTCAGTAGCCTGCCATTTCTAATAAAAAAAAATGGTGGTGAAGTGCGCTGTAGGAGTGATGGATGGATTCAAGGTGGGGGTGGGATTACATCAGGGATCGGCTCTTTTTTTTTTTGGACTTATTTTGTACCCGTAGGTAGATTTGTTCTGCAGTCCGGTGACAAGCCACCAGCTGCCGGTCGCTGCGTGCGCAAGCGCCCCTTAACTCCCTAACCTACATGTTTTGGCATGTGGGGGAAACCCACGCAAACACGGGGAGAACATGCAAACTCCACACAGATCACTGTTGGCCGGGGGCAGGGATCGAACCCACGATCTCATGATTCCCGCGATCCCCCGGCCGAGGGTAAACTGTGCTGCCGCGGTGCTAACCACTGCGCCACCGTGCAGCTCTGAGCCCCTTCTTGTTTGCCATGGTGATGGACAGGCTGACAGACGAGGTTAGGCAGGAATCTCCGTAGAGAATGATGTTTGCAGATGATATTGTGAGCTGCAGTGAGAGTAGGGAGCAGGTGGAAGAGAACCTGGAGAAGTGGAGGTATGCTCTGGAGAGAAGAGGAATGAAAGTCAGTAGAAACAACACAGAATACATGAGTGTGAATGAGAGGGAGGCAGGTGCCACTGCACGGTGGCGCAGTGGTTAGCACTGCGGCAGCACAGTTTACCCTTGGCCGGGGGATTGTGGGGATCGTGGGATCGTGGGTTCAATCCCAGCCCCCGACCAACAGTGATCTGTGTGGAGTTTGCATGTTCTCCCCGTGTTGCGTGGGTTTACTCCGGGATTTCTCCGGTTTCCTCCCACATGCCAAAGACATGCATGTTAGGTTAATTGGCTGTTCTAAATTGTCCCTAGATATCTGTTTCCTATAGGCCCTTAGAATAGAGGGTTAGTATTAATGAAAGCGCTTTGAGTGGTCTTTGTGACTAGAAAAGCGCTATATAAGTGCAGGTTAGTTAGTTAGTTAGTTAGGTGCAACGGTGAAGATGGAAGGAGTAGCAGTAGTAAAAGTAGATGAGTTTACCTGGAGTCAACCATCCAAAGCAATGGAAAATGCACAAGAGAGGTGAAGAAGAGAGTGCAGGCAGGGTGGATTGGATGGAGACGAGTGTCAGTTCACAGGTGATTTGTGACAGAAAGGTAGCAGCAAGAGTGAAAGGGGAGATTTACAAGACGGTAGTGAGACCTGCTACGATGTATGGTTTGGAGACAGTGGTGCTGACAAAAAGACAGGAGGTGGAGCTGGAGGCGGCAAAGTTGAAGATGCTAAGATTTTCATTGGGAGTGACTAGGAGGGACAAGATTAGAAATGAGTATATCAGAGGGACAGCTCAAGTTGAGCAGTTTGGAGACAGTAAGAGAGGCAAGGCTGAGATGGTTTGGACATGTGCAGAGGAGGGATAGTGGATTCATCCATCCATCCATCCATCTTCTACCGCTTTTCCAGAGGTCCGGGTCACGGAGGTAGCAGTTCAAGCAGAGAAGCCTAGACTTCCCTCTCCCCAGCCATCTCAGGACAGCCATCTCAGCTAAGATGGTTTGGATATGTGCAGAGGAGGGATAGTGGAGATACTGGGCAAAAGATGTTGAAGATGGAGCTGCCAGGCAGGAGGAAAAGAGGAAGACCACAAAGATGGATGTAGTGAAGGAGGCCATCGAGAGGGTTGGTGGTATACAGGAAGATGCAAGGAATAGGGTGAGATGGAGACAGATGATCCGCTGTGGAGACCCCTAAAGGGAGTAGCAGAAAGAAGAGGAAGGCAAATATAACCAGAGTAAATGTAAAGTGTAGTTTTAAATTATGATTTCATTTCTGAAGGAAAAAAGCTACCCAAACCGAGCTGGTTCTATGTAATTGCCCCCCTTGTTACTTCATGAATTAACTGTGATTATGCCTCAGTGAAACAGTAATCAGTTAATGCATCTGTTTGTGGCTGTGTGTGTCTAGCCATCTGTCTTTCCACCTCTGTGTTTCAGCTCGCCTGGTCAAAATTAAGTGGAACTAAAGGCTTGTATCATTGTATCACCATACTTTCTCAACTTTTAATTTGCCAGAATTTCAAAATAACACTTTGTTTTTGAAATAAACACAAATTTAACTAACCATTTCTGTCAATGCCGTAGTGAAAAAGGGTATTGTAATAACTATCCTGGGCCAGTAGAAGTCGGGGTGCCACTTTTTAACAGCTGCCCATGCTGCCATGCCACAGGCACCGAGGCACAGCACCTTGGTGCTTACATTAACCACATTTTTTGGAAAGCTGAGTTCAATTTAACTAGCCATACCTAAGCCTGATAACTGCCAGGCCTGTTGAATCAAGAAATCACTAGAACCTGTCTGATAAAGTGAAATACAATGCATCTGGAAAGTATTCAAAGCGCTTCACTTTATCCACATTTTGTTATGTTACAGCCTTATTCCAAAATGGATTAAATTCATTTTTTTCTTCAAAATTTGACACACAATACCCCATAATGACAATGTGAAAAAAGTGGGAGTTTTTTGAGATTTTTGAAACTTTATTAAAAATAAAAAACTAAGAACTCACATGTACATAAGTTTTCACAGCCTTTGCTCAGTACTTTGTTGATGCACCTTTGGCAGCAATTACAGCCTTAAGTCTCTTTGAATATGATGCCAAAAGCTTGGCACACCTATCTTTGGGCAGTTTCGCCCATTCCTTTTTGCAGCATCTCTCAAGCTCCATCAGGTTGGATAGGAAGCGTTGGTGCACAGCTATTTTCAGATCTCTCCCAAGATGTTCAATTGGATTCAAGTCTGGGCTCTGGCTGGGCCACTCAAGGACATTCACAAAGTTGTCCTGAAGCCACTCCTTTGATATCTTGCCTGTGTGCTTAGGGTTGTTGTCCTGCTGAAAGATAAACCGTCGCTCCAGTCTGAGGTCAAGAGCGCTCTGGAGCAGGTTTTCATCCAGGATGTCTCTGTACATTGCTGCATTCATCTTTCCCTCTATCCTGACTAGTCTCCCAGTTCCTGCTGCTGAAAAACATCCCCACAGCATGGTGCTGCCACCACCATGCTTCACTGTAGGGATGGTATTGGCCTGGTGATGAGCGGTGCCTGGTTTCCTCCAAACATGATGCCTGGCATTCACGCCAAAGAGTTCAATCTGTCTCATCAGACCAGAGAATTTTGTTTCTCATGGTCTGAAGGTCCTTCAGGTGCCTTTTGGCAAACTTCAGGCGGGCTTCCCTGTGCCTTTTACTAAGGAGCAGTGTCGGGAAAGTTACTAAAAATAGTAACTAGTTACAGTTACTAGTTACTTCTTTCCAAAAGTAACTGAGTTACTTTTGAATTACTGCATGATTAAAGTAACTAGTTACTTGGAAAAGTAATTTCACATTACTTTTAAATGCATACTTAAATCATCTTGCACACACAGCAAGATCAAGGGCCCCTTGTTCTCATCAGAAAAAAGAAGAAAACTGATGAGAAAAAAAGTCTTATCTTACAGAGGAAAAATGTCTCAGATTTACACAAACTACTGTAATCAGTAGAAAGTCAGAAATTTACAAAAATAAAGTTGTGAATTCACAGAGAAAATTTTGGACCCCCTGGTGGGCTGTTTTTGGCCCACGAGCCATATGTTTGACACCCCTAGACCAGCCCATTAAAAATACATATTTAGAGGATTTACTTCCATGAAATAGGTGCATATCACAACAGCATGTAAATTCATTCATTCATCTTCTTCCGCTTAATCCTTTTCAGGTCGTGGGGGGGCTGGAGCCTATCCCAACATCTTTGGGCGAGAGGCAGGGTACACCCTGGACAGATTGCCAGTCCATCGCAGGGCCAACACAGAGAGACAGACAACCATTCACTCTCACATTCATACCTAAGGACAATTTAGAATCCCCAGTTTGATGCCAATTAACCTAACTTGCATGTTTTTGGCATGTGTGAGGAAACCGGAGAAATCCCTGAGTAAACCCACGCAGACACGGGGAGAACATGCAAACTTCACACAGATGACTGTTGGTCGGGGGCTGGGATCGAATCCAGGATCCTCCGGCCAAGGGTGACTTGCTGTGCTGCCGCAGTGCTAACCACTCTGCCACCGCGCTGCCCAGCATGTAAAATAATAACACAAAATAAAACAGAAAGCACAGATACATGAAAGTTCACCGCTTACTATAACAAATCACAATCACTTTTTCTCTGTGTGTGAGAAAACTTTAAATCCATTTAATGCGGACATGAAATGCGAGCATCTTGCTCAAAAAATACTCAGGTTTAACCACAGAGGTAGGAGCTGTTAGGGGCTACTTACCACTCGGGCAACAGGTGATTAGGGCTCGATATGAGAAGTCGCCATCGCCATGGCATTTCTCCCCACCGGGTTGTGATGTGAACTGGGGCAGGACAGGAAACGGACCCACGGAGGAGACTGTGTGATGGCTGCATCAGTTACGGTAGAGTCAGTTTATATTTATTTGCTTATTTATTTGCTTGCCTTTGCCTTTGCCATGACAACCTCCAGTGGCTTGAGGCCGGTGGTGGCGCTAGAGATGGCAGTTGTCCCACCAACAGCCACCGAAACTACTGTATGTATTCATCCCCAGTTGGCAGCTGATGAGAAGGGTGTCTAGCAACTGCAAGTTGTATGATCGTCTATTTGCGCTAAAATATCTATCCATATTAATAAACCGAGTAATGCGAGTAACCCATCTGATCAAATTTCAGTAACTGTAGCGCATTACTGAATTTTTAAACAGTAATTTTGCTACACAGCACGTTACTGCAAAAGTAGTGGCGTTTCTCCAAACACTGCTAAGGAGTGGCTTCCATCTGGCCACTCTACCATATAGGCCTGATTGGTGGATTGCTGCAGAGATGGTTGTCCTTCTGGAAGGTTCTCCTCTCTCCACAGAGGAACACTGGAGCTCTGACAGAACGACCACTGGATTCTTAGTCACCTCCCTGACTAAGGCCCTTCTTCCGGCCGGCCAGCTCTAGGAAGAGTCCTAGTGGTTCCGAACTTCTTCCATTTACGGATGATGGAGGCCACTGGACTCATTGGGACCTTCAAAACAGCAGAAATTTTTCTGTACCCTTCCCCAGATTTGTGCCTCGAGACAGTCCTGACTTGGAGGTCTACAGACAATTCCTTTGACTTCATGCTTTGTTTGTACTCATGCACTGTCAACTGTGGGACCTTATATAGACAGGTGTGTGCCTTTCTAAATCATGTCCAATCAACTGAATTTACCACAGGTGGACTCTAAGCTGTAGAAACATCTCAAGGATGATCAGTGGAAACAGGATGCCCCTGAGCTCAGTTTTGAGATTCATGGCAAAGGCTGTGAGTACATGTGATTTCTTAGTTTTTTATTTTTAATAAATTTGCAAAAATCTCAGAAACAAACTTTATTCACGTTGTCATTATGGAGTATTGTATGCAGAATTTTGAGGAAAAAATTAATTTAATCCATTTTGGAGTAAAGCTGTAAATGTGGAAGAAGTAAAGTGCTGTGAATACTTTCCGAATGCACTGTAGGCTAAAAGATCTCAAAAAGCAACCCATCATGCTGCGATCAAAAAAAAAAATCAAGAACAGTTGAGAAACAAAATCCCAGATCATCTTAAGAACTGCAGGCCTCACTTGTCTCAGTGTGGGCAATGGTCTGTGATTCAACAATAAGAAAGAGACTGGGAGAAATGGCATCCATGGAAGAGTTCCAAGGTGAAAACCATTGCTGACCAAAAAGAACACAAACACTTATCTCACATTTGAAAAAATAAATAAATAAACCAAAAAAAAAACATCTTGATGATCCCCAAGACTTTTGGTAAAATATTTTGTGGACTAATGAGACAAAAGTTGAATTTTTGAAGCTATCGGGCATAAAATTAACACAGTATTTCATAAAAAGAGCGTCATACCAACAGTAAAAACATGGTAGTGGTAGTGTGATGGTCTGGGGCCAAGGCCACCTTAATCAACGGGCTAGGCTGGGCTGAAGCCCAGGGGCCTACGAAGATCAGGGGCCTGTCACGAGCCAATAAAATAGATCACATTGTTGTTAACTGATCAAATTCTATGTCTGTCACAGGCAGCGAGAGCGCGCCCCTCCCCTCCTGCCGCACGTTCGTCAACTCATCACTGCACCTGAGGCAGAGGACACACCTGCGCCTGCTCATCAGCCAGCGTACTTAAGGAGGCTTCCTCCGCACAGTCAACACTGGCTCGTCTGGGTATACTGCCCTATTTCGGGCAAGCAGGTCGTTTTTGGAACAAGTGTAGACACATCGTCTAACAGTTCTCTGTTCTTCTATTTCAGGTTGCTGCCATCGTGTGGGTGTGTCTCGGGACTTCGTGTGCTCTCCTGCCACCTCATCACCTCTCCCAGCAATGAAACTTCACCCGGTCAGGCACTCCAAGCTCATCTCCCTTCCCTACTGGTTCGTCTATTCCCCGCTGGAGTCCTGCCAGTCCTCTCCCGGAGTCCCAAGTAAGTGGTAATTTGGCTCGCCCATTTTCCCTTCTCTGCTTCTCCGCTGACAGCTCTCGCTTTTCTCTCCACAGGTGGATTGAATCTTCTGGCGAGTGGTTTCCTTAACAAGGTGCTGTTTTCTCCATTTAATAAATCGTTGAACATTCCCCCCTTGTGTGGTCCCATCTTGTGCTAGCATCGTGCACTTGAGCTGTCAGCTAATCATGACCATGTCCATCAATTGATATTCGTGTGTGGCTGGCTACTGATTGGTCCAACTTACATGTGGCCCACGTGGGTACCATGTAACAATAGCCTATCAAAGGCATTGTTTTGATGTCACTATGCAAGCACCAGTGAGAGGTACGAAGTAATTAGCTCGGTCAAAATGTCTGGAAAAAAGTTTGTGAGTGGTGCTTAAAAAATTATTGAGAGGAAAAGAGCTTAGGGAAAACAAATTGCTCAAAAAAATCATAAAAGAGTAAAGGATTTTTCTAAGCTGGAGCAACGAGTGGAGGCGGGGATGCTAATTACTGCACCGAGGAGACAGGTTGGCCATTAAAGCACTCACCTGGAGGTGAAGACCACCAGATCCTGCCGAAAGACAGTAAGCCGATGGAGAAGGCAAGATGAGAGATGGAGACCAGCACAAGAAAAGCCAGGTCTCTTGGAAAGGCCATCATTGCTTACATCAGACAGCTGTGTATGGGACAGTAGACTCGGAGGTTGGTAAAAAGTAGACTAGATCAAGCATGCTGCTTAAACAGACTAGTGTATGTAACCTCACATTGATGTCCATAGTGTCCATACAGTGTGACATTATTTGTGGGCTGGACTTAAAAGTCTGATGACACGATTTTGACATTTTTTAGCATGTTGTGTAAACCCAAAAGTCATTGTTGATGATCAATATAATATTTACAACCATGCCTGCATAAACTAGTTTCATCAAAAAACCGCAGCCGCTGACTGGACTGTGGTGCCGCCCACCAAATGAAGGGCAGCACCACCATGACGTAAGTGACAGAACTGATGCCGGTGTTGTTGACTGGAATGACAGCAGCTTTGTAGCTCACAGTTTCTCTGGTTTCTTGCTTTAATTTTACGGCTATGCCTTCGCATTGTGTTGCAGGCTTAGATAAACAGCAGGCCATGAAAGGCCACATCACATGCTTCAGCTCCAACTGTCATAAGCCTCCTCGTGCGCTCCTCGTGTGCTTTTACGCAGGAGGAGCGCATGAGGAGGGGAAGGATTAATGGATTTACATGCAGCTTTGACCTACTTTCTGTGATCGCATGCTGACGCTCACCGGTCTGGCCACGTCCCCTCTATCATTATCACCAGCTGATTAAAAAAATCCCACTGATCAGCTTTCCCGGCCCTTGCCCAGGTGCTTCTCATCACACTATCACCAGCAGTGCATGTACTTAGCGGCCATTCGCCAGTCACGCACTGCTGGTCCATAGTATTGTCATCTGTGCTGTTCGTCTGCCATTATTTTCAGCATTCTCACGACATGTTAGTCACTCCATGTTCACCGTGGTTCTCGTGCATCCTTGAAGCGATGTCGGCTCTGGGGCGCACCTGTGGCTAACATGTCTCCTCTCATTTGTTCTCTGGGCGATGCTGGCCCCGAACGCTATCAGTAAGTGTGTTTGTGTTTTTTTACGTCTTCACCTTTTTGGGAATTGTCTGTCTTTCTGTATTAAATGTGCTGTGGTGAACCCTGCACGTAAATCCTTGTTATTTCATCCTCCCTCTCCATGCCCTGCGTGAGTGCACGGAGGGTCATGATGAATGGATTTGCGCGCAGGATTCACCAGATAATACATAATACATAAATACATAAAGATGATACATAATAAACCCGATGCCTGAGCCACAGAGAATACACTGCTATGATATTATTGAAAAATCGGGTTTAAATAAATTATATTTATGAACAAATAATTTGTTGCAATATCTGTAACAAAAGCATAACACCTGGTGTTCCACTGCCGTGTGTTTGTCGCTGCTGCTGCGCCGGTCATGTTTGCATCTCCATTGTCACTCTCTGAGTCTGAATCGCTAGACATGATGCCCACTTGGTATGGCTCAAACCTATACAGTCTGATGCCCCCAGATTCTTCACTGTCATCCCATTCTTCGGAACTATAATCGTCTGAAGATTAGACAACACAAACCAATTCCAGACTATATGTGCTGGAACCATCGTCGATGTTTTCTACCGCTTCTCTCCTGTGTGTACAATTGGCAGCCAAGCGCTGTGTTCTGTCAATAACGTTACAACTTGGCTGGGGGGGTTTCCAGCCACTGACGCAAGTGGTGACATGGTGCTCATGAAAATGTCAGATATTCGCTTGAAAAAAGCCTGTTTGACTTAGAACTGCACAGACCAACCTATTTCATCATATTGTATTATGTGTTGAAAAAAAAAATTAGATGAAGTCAAAAATGTGTCATCAGACCTTTAAAGGACATAATAAAGGATTTTTCATTAAAGGAGGCCAGAAGAAAGCACTTTAAAAAAAAAAAGGTAAGACATGCTATTTGTAGCTTTCCAGTTTCCTGTGCAGGTTTTTAATTACCTCCGCCAAGGAGGTAATGTGATGGGGTGGTTTGTTTATTTGTTCTTCTGTTTATTAGCAGGATTACGCAAAAACTACTGTATGGATTTTGATGAGATTTTCATCAGAGGTAGCACTTGGGCCAAGGATGAATTCGTCAAATTTTGGTGATGATTTGAGAGTGCATACCTCCACCAAGGCCCTTGTTTGTATTTGTGCAGCAGGATTACACAAAAACTACTGGATGGATTTGGATGAAATTTTCACCAGAGGTGGTCCTTGGGCTAGAGAGGAACCCATAACAATTTGGTGATGATTGAAGAATGCATACCTCGGCCATGGCTCTTCTCACAGTGTGTTAGCAAGAATCCTCCAAAACTACTGGACAGACTTTGATGCAGTCTTCTCCAGAACTGGCCCGTGGCCTACACACAAACCCATTACATTTTAGAGGTCATCCATAAGGGGCAGAAGGAGCCTTGGTGGAGGTATGCGCTCTCTAAGTGCTTTTCTAGTTGCTGCTGTTGTGCATTGTTTGAATGAGGAATACTTGATTGATATAACTTTGTGTTCTGCTGTCATCATTAGACTATATTTGTTGATCAGTGTCATCCTCTGATACCTGGTGTTGTTTAGGCCATGGTGCTGTGTGTATCTGTGTCTGAGAGAGCACGCGTGCGTGCGCGTGAGAGAGAGAGAGAGAGAGAGAGAGAGAGAGTGTGTGATTAGACTAATTTGTGTTTATGCTGAAGGTAGTAATATCTGTCACTGTAAAAATGAAAATCTTAGTAAGGTTAAAATATCCTAAATCAAGGCTATATGTTTGTTTTTCTTTGACAAGATAATTTTGACAAGACAAGAATTTCTTTTTGTTGTCTGTAAGAGTTTACTTGCTTTAAGAATCAATAGTTTTTACTTGTTTTAAGAAATTTAATCTTACTTTGTTGGTAGATATTTTTTCTAATTCTAACTAAAATTATCTATTGCCAGAATTTTTTTTTTTTGCTTATTTTAAGTAAAATCATCTGTCAACAGAGCAAGAAAATTTGACTTATCAAATTGCTTAAAACAAGTTCAAACTATCTGTAAAATTTTCTCATACATAAACTGCACAGCAAGAATAAATATCTTGTCAGACAAAAAAACAAGCATAAACAGCCTTAATTTATTTCATTTTTACTTATATTTGACTTTTCGCAGTGTAGTTGTGTTTTCTAGCTCACAGTTGCATTATTTCTGAAAAGGATACAAAAATGAGGCCGTAGTGGCTCAGGAGCTAGATCAGGTTGCCCAGTAACCGGAAGGTTGGCGGTTTGAATCCCGCTCCCCCCACCTTGCTATTGTGTCTTTGGGCAAAACACTTTACCTACCTTGCCTTCAGTGTGTTCATGGTTCATGACACTGGTGTATGAATGTGAATAAATGTTCAGTTGGCGTGGATTGTCAGCCACATTTTTGTCAGTCTGCCCCAGGGCAACTGTGGCTACAGGAGTAGCTTACCACTATCATTGTCTGTGGAGTGATTGAATAATGGACTCATTGTAAAGTGTTGGGTGTCATGAAAAGTGCTATATAAGTGCAATCCATTATTCAATACATAGCTATTACATATTTTTAAACCGAGATTCTGTTGGGGGGGGGGGCTACAAAACCGCTCAGCCTAAGGGCCTAATGGCAAGTTAAGGTGGCTTTCTCTGGGGCTGCTTTGCTGCTTCAGGACCTGGACAAATTGCCATAATTTAATGGAATCATGAATTCTGCTCTCTACCAGAAAATCCTGAACGAGAATGTCCAGCCATCAGTTCGTGACCTCAAGCTCAAGCCCGCCAATGTAGCTGAATTAAAATAACTCTGCAAAGGAGAGTGGGCTGTAATTCCTCCAAAAGAATCATTGCCATTTATTGCAACACTTGATTTAAATTGTTTCCATCAAGGATGGCACAATCAGTTATTAGGTTATAGGCAATTACTTTTTCACATTGGATGAGGGAGGTGTGGATAGCTTTTTTCCCTAAATAAAGGAAATCATCATTGAAAAACTGCATTTTGTACTTCCTCGAATTATCTTTGTCTGATATTAAAATTTGTTTGATGACCGGAAACGTTTATGTGTGACAAACATGCAAGAAAGATAAGAAATCAGGAAGGGGCAAATACTTTTTCACAGCACTGTATATTATGGTCTCATTCTGGTGACTAAACCTAGTTAGCAGGTTTGAAACAAGTCTAATCTTGCGATGTAAATAAATATCCTCTTGTCTAATCTTTAAATATCTCCTGTTTAACATCCTATTTACTGCTTAAGCAATATTACACAATAGGAAAGTAATGACACAAATGCGAAGAACACTTTCACAAAGGATCCTCCTGTACATCCTTGCAGAGAGGAAACAAGGTGGCACAAACAAGATGTGAGAAGAAGCTGTGGCTGTTGTTGCTATATTTTTTTTCTTTATTCATACAACCCTGCTTTGCGAGAAGAAACCAGGTCAGATTAAAGAGGAGAACTGAAAGCTGCTGACTCTTAAACATATGCCACCACTTCTGCAGGGTTTTCCCAAGATTTCCTCTGTGTACTTCCATTAAGGCTATATCTACAGACACCACTGTAATGACTAGAAGCAAGGTGACTAAGGAGCAGAAATCACACTGGACAACTATAAAAGTTTATGGAACAGAAAACAGAACAATTTAACCAGAAGGAATTGGACCTTAACCACTAGGTGGTTAAGGTCCAATTAACCAAAATAAGGTAAATAAGGTCCAAAATAAGGGCACGTTCACGCCCCTGCGCGTGAACGTGCAGGGGCTTCCCTTCTGTCTTCGTGTTTTGTGCCATATAGTGTTGTTTTAATTATGCTTAAGTGTATATCCATGTGTTTAATGTCCATATATGATGCTGTGCACAAGTTGCACAGCATCTTGTGCACAGATTGACTTCCGGTGTAAACAAACCCCGCTTCGTCCATCCATCCATCCATCTTCTACCGCTTTTCCAGAGGTTCAGGTCATGGAGGCAGCAGTTCAAGCAGAGAAGCCCAGACTTCCCTCTCCCCAGCCACCTGCTCCAGCACTTCAGAGAGGATACCAAGGTGTTCCCAGACCAGCTGGGAGACATAGTCTCTCCAGCGAGTCCTGGGTCTGCCCCGGGGTCTCCTCCCAGTGGGACGTTCCCAAAGCACCTCAAGTGGGAGGCATCCAGGAGGCATCCTAATCAGATGCCCATACCACCTCAACTGACTCCTTTCAACGAGGAGGGGCAGCAGTTCTACTCTGAGCCTCTCCCGGATGACTGAGCTCCTCACCCTATCTCTGAGGGTGAGTCCAGCGATCCTAGGGAGAAAGCTCATTTCAGCCAGTTGTATCCGCAATCTCGTTCTTTCGGTCATTACCCAAAGTTCGTGACCATAGATGAGAGTAGGAACGTAGATTGACTGGTAAATCGACAGCTTTGCCTTAGAACTCAGCTCCCTTTTCACCACAACAGACCAGTACAACGTCCGCATCACTGCAGATGCTGCTCCCATCCGTCTGTCAATCTCTCACTCCATTCTCCCCTCACTTGTGAATAAGACCCCAAGATACTTAAACTCCTCCACTTCGTGTCTTTCTCTTTTTGAAATGGACCTGTATTGTTATTCAGACTGTTCTTTAAAGGACATTTCAAAGTAAGACAGCTGTGTTTTGTATTAAACTATTTTCCTTCTTGCAATACTCTTAACTTTAGTGCTATGTGTGTTTTAAACTTGCTTGTTTGCAATAACTCACTGCCATCATCCATTTCAAAGTGAAATGCCAGTTCCACATTGTCAAAGCCGTCCAGGGCTTAAATGGCACTAACAGCCGGTTTAACCTTTGGATTATCTTAGCAACTTTGAGCCTTTTGTGGTATACTGATTTGGCCGTTTTATACAAAGGTGGACTCTCCAACACTTGAGGCTTTTAACTGGAACAGCAACCCCTTAAAGACAAAGCCAAAGTAAAATTTTAACATTTTTGTATGGAACCTGGTCCGTCCCATGAGTGGTACTTGGAATGTTTGAGTGCAGGTGATCTGCAGGCAGAACTTCATTAAGGAATCCAAAGATTTTTATTCTTAAACGCTCAAAGTTGTATTCAGATTGATTGTTTTTAGTTCAAGTCTTAATTAAGTTGGTTGCAAATACTCTGCTTGTTTGAATTAAGATCTAAATGTGATCAGATGAAATTGTATGTTAAACGGCATATTGTATGATATAGTGTAGTTAGAAATGTACTTTAAGTCAGTTAACATTATTCTTAAAATGTTTTAAAAACTCAAAGCAATCAGAAAGTGGCCATAAGGACTGGAAGAGAAGCGGGAAAAGAAAAAAAAATCAGCAAAATTTAAAACAATGTGTCATGGGTTTAAGTGTCCCCTGAAGCTTATGTTTCCTGAAATTGTGACTTAGATTAACCATTATAATTCAATAAGTGACTCCGTGAAACACTCATGGCTGCTCTGTTCATTCACAGACCAGAAAATTCATGCTGTTACCCTGTTAAATCAAAGGGAATCTTCCTTCTTTTGCATGTCCTTTTGTTGTTAAAATTGTGTTAACAGGTCTGAGGAGTTGCTAGTTCCTGTCCAGCAGGTCAGTTGGGGGGTGGGGGGGGGTATCAGTGCTGCTGTTAAAGCCACGACGCCCTTTAACCCTTTGGTTTCCATCTCAGCAGCAGCTAACTAACTACTAACTAACTAACCTGCACTTATATAGCGCTTTTCTAGTCACAAAGACCACTCAAAGCGCTTTCATTAACACTAACCCTCTATTCTAAGGGCCTATAGGAAACAGATATCTAGGGACAATTTAGAACAGCCAATTAACCTAACATGCATGTTTTTGGCATGTGGGAGGAAACCGGAGAAATCCCGGAGTAAACCCACGCAACACGGGGAGAACATGCAAACTCCACACAGATCACTGTTGGTCAGGGGCTGGGATCGAACCCATGATCCCACGATCCCCACAATCCCCCGGCCAAGGGTAAACTGTGCTGCCGCAGTGCTAACCACTGCGCCACCGTGCAGCTCTGTTTAATTGTTCTCAGAAGGGAACATGTAAATCGACAGAGGTGTGAAGTTTGACCCAGCTGTTCCCACTGATGTCATGGGGGTGATCTGTTGGGTGTCATGGGGTGTCATGTGTTTACTCCTCCTGGGTTAACTGGATTATTTCTGCTGCTGTGGATCACCTATTCCTCTTCTTCTTCTCCTTTTCCCTGCTGATTAGTACAGATCTGCAGGATTGAACACCACCGAACACCACCGTTTAGTTCCTCCTCACGGCTGTCATTTAAAAAAATGACCAACACACACCAATTTATCACATCCTTTTTCACGTAAATTAGAAATATTATTTTGTAAATGTAAAGATTTCTCTCATAAATTTGCAGGATTTTCCTGCGGAGTTACAGCCATTTTACTCAGAAATGTGCAGCTTCTTACTTGAAAATTTGCAGCTTTTTATAATTCATAATTTTGCATCTTTTTCCTCATGAATTTAGAACTTTTCTTACTCTTGAATTTGCAGTTTAAAAAAAAGCTTAAATTTGCAGCATTTTACTCAAATCTTATATTTGCAGCATTTTTAGGTTGTAAACAGTTGGAAATTTACAGCTTTTTTTTGTCTTTTTGCTAAAGTTGCAGCTTCTTACCCAAAAAATTCCACTTTTTTTGGTCAGAAATTGGCAGCTTGTAACTGAGACTTACATCCCCCCCCCTTTTTTTTTTTTTTTTTTTTTTGGTCAGGTCAGGCATTGGCTTGCTTGCTCCCGGATAACCATGAAAACTGCTACTACCTGTCTCATGGGTCGGGCCATCGGCGACTCAACCAGCATCCCCGCCCTTCCAAGGGTGTGGAGGGTGAAACAGGACACCCTGGCAGAACTAAAAACATTATCTGCCACAGGTCTGTGGTGGACCACTCCCAGTTACACGGGGTGAGACTGGACATCCTGGCAGGCAAACACATCTGTTGCAAGGTCTGTGGTGGACTGTGCCAGTCGGTGCATCGTGACATGCACTACACAAAGAGCAGAAATAAACAAACCTATCATCTGGTCAGTCACTGCAACAGATACTGGAGTCAGTTTGTCTTGGCTTGTCCGTGCCACTGATAATACCTTTATCTGCCAAGAATGTGCTGCTAGTCCAGCAAAAGCTAGCAGTACTCAAATACTTTGCAAGCAGTTTCATGAAATGGTCGTTGAGAAAGCAACTCATACCGGCTCGGACGTCGCCCAGGCTTACAAGGTCCGCTCTGATCTGTTCACACTCCGACAGGCAGCGAAAAGTAAGCTAGGAACAGGAAGACAAAAGAAGAGGAAAACAGCAGCCTTGTGTGTAGCAGAATGGAATATACGTACTCTGTTGGACAGAACAACATCACAGCGCCCAGAAAGACAGACCATGCTTGTGGTCCTGGAAATGAACAGGTACAATGTCGACATAGTTGCACTTAGTGAAACAAGATTGCCTGGATATGACAGCTTGGAAGATTATTGGTACATCTTCTTTTGGAGTGGGAGATCAACTCAAGAAAGGAGAGAAGCAGGAGTGGGCTTTGAAGTTAGAAAGGAGATAGCAGCAATGCCTGATGAGGAACCGGTGCCAATCAACGACAGGATAATGACTATGAGACTCCCACTACAGTGGAAGATGTATGCCACACTCATCAGTGTATATGCCCCAACAATGACCAACACAGAGGAGGTGAAGAAAGAGTTCTACAGTGATTAACGTGAGACTATCAGGAGTGTACCGACTGATGACAGGCTGATACTCGTTGGAGATTTTAATGCCAGAGTTGGTTCGGACTCTGAGAAATGGAAAGGAGCGCTAGGCAGTAATGGAGTAGGCAAGTGCAATGCTAATGGAGAACTTCTACTTGCACTATGTTCAGAGTGCAACCTTGTGATAACCAACACTCTATTTAAGCACAAGGACACACACAAGAAGACATGGATGCACCCAAGATCCAAGCACTGGCACTTGTTAGACTACATCATAGTCAGGCAGAGAGACATAAGGGATGTACTGGACACCAGAGCAATGAGAGGTATGGACTGTGGTACTGATCATGTTATGCTGAGATCTAGATTAAGGATTTGGAGACGAAAACTGCACTGCAGGATGGGTGCAAAGCCACCACAGAAGCTAAACACTAGTGCACTGAAAGGCCAAAAGAAGCAGGAAGAACGTACACAGGAAATGGATAAAAACTTGAAAGACTGGGACAGCAACAACTCAGAGAATGACATAGAAGAGAAATGGGCAACACTGAAGGATATGGTGTATCAGACTGCGAATGATGTATTAGGCCACCCTAAGAGGAAACATCAAGATTGGTTTGATGAGCATGATGAACACCTGAAGAAACTACTAGAAGCGAGGAATACAGCTAGGCAGGAAAATCTACAGTGTAACACAAGGTCGAAGAAGAAGAAATACTCAAAGGCTCAGAGTGAGCTACAGAAGTACACCAGAGAGATGAAGTCCAACTGGTGGGATGAAAAAGCGGAGGAACTTCAAACTACAGCAGACGGGAAGGACATGAAAACATTCTTCACAGGTTTGAGAGAAATCTATGGCCCTAAATCAAGAGGATTGATCCAACAAAAGGCTATGGATGGTGAAACGGTTTTGGAGGAGAAAGACAAGATCCTGGACAGATTTGCAGACCACTTTGACCAACTACTAAACAACCCTGGAGATCTCACTGAAGAGGCTAAAGAAGGTCTAGTGCAGCGACCAGCTGTATCAAGTCTGGATGAACCACCAAATCTTGATGAACTAATGGTAGCTATCAGGACAACACAGGATGGTAAAGCTCCAGGAAGGGATGGAATTCCAGCAGAAGTGTGGAAATTTGGTGGTGTTCAGCTGACCAACTGCCTGTGCAAGCTCATCCAAGAGATATGGGATGCCCAGAAAGTACCTCAAGACATGAATGATGCAAGTATTGTGCCTTTGTTCAAGAAAGGTGACAGGAAAGCTTGTGGAAAGCTTGTGGAAATTACCGAGGTATATCACTGCTAGCCACCGTTGGTAAAATTCTCTCACATGTACTACTGAACAGACTCAATGAACACATCTCGCAGATTGTACTACCGGAAACCCAGTGCAGCTTTAGAAGTGGAAGAAGCATAATGGATATGATTTTGGATATGATTTTCTGCTTGAAGCAGGTTCGAGAAAAATGTATCGAACAGAACATGCCGTTTTATGTAGTCTTCATAGACTTCAGTAAAGCCTTCGATACTGTTTTGCAACAAGGACTTTGGCAGGTACTCAAGAAATATGGCTGTACAGAGAAGTTTGTCAGCCTGATTGAGGCACTCCATACAGGTATGCCAGCAAACGTGGCAATGAGTGGTTCAGTATCTAAAGATTTTTCAGTAAGCAACGGGGTGAAACAAGCGTGTGTGCTGGCGTCTACACTCTTCTCGCTATATCTGACAGCCATGCTTGAGGTGGCCTTCAGAGACACTTCAGAAGGCATATACAGTGGAGTAAAAAAGTATTTAGTCAGCCACCAATTGTGCAAGTTCTCCCACTTAAAAGATGAGAGAGGTCTCCAATTTTCATCATAGGTATATCTCAATTATGAGAGACAAAATGAGAAAAAAAAAATCCAGAAAATCACATTGTCTGATTTTTAAAGAATTTATTTGCAAATTATGGTGGAAAATAAGTATTTGGTCAATAACAAAAGTTCATCTCAATACTTTGTTATATACCCTTTGTTGGCAATGACAGAGGTCAAACGTTTTCACATACTGTTGCTGGTATTTTGGCCCATTCCTCCATGCAGATCTCCTCTAGAGCACTGATGTTTTGGGGCTGTCGCTGGGCAACATGGACTTTCAACTCCCTCCAAAGATTTTCTATGGGGTTGAGATCTGGAGACTGGCTAGGCCACTCCAGGACCTTGAAATGCTTCTTACGAAGCCACTCCTTTGTTGCCCAGGCGGTGTGTTTGGGATCATTGTCATGCTGAAAGACCCAGCCACATTTCATCTTCAATGTCCTTGCTGATGGAAGGAGGTTTTCACTCAAAATCTCACGATACATGGCCCCATTCATTCTTTCCTTTACACGGATCAGTGGTCCTGGTCCCTTTGCAGAAAAACAGCCCCAAAGCATGATGTTTCCACCCCCATGCTTCACAGTAGGTATGGTGTTCTTTCTCCTCCAAACACGACAAGTTGAGTTTTTACCAAAAAGTTCTATTTTGGTTTCATCTGACCATATGACATTCTCCCAATCCTCTTCTGGATCATCCAAATGCTCTCTAGCAAACTTCAGATGGGCCTGGACATGTACTGGCTTAAGCAGGGGGACACGTCTGGCACTGCAGGATTTGAGTCCCTGGCGGCGTAGTGTGTTACTGATGGTAGCCTTTGTTACTTTGGTCCCAGCTCTCTGCAGGTCATTCACTAGGTCCCCCCGTGTGGTTCTGGGATTTTTGCTCACCGTTCTCGTGATCATTTTGACCCCATGGGGTGAGATCTTGCGTGGAGCCCCAGATCGAGGGAGATTATCAGTGGTTTTGTATGTCTTCCATTTTCTAATAATTGCTCCCACAGTTGATTTCTTCACACCAAGCTGCTTACCTATTGCAGATTCAGTCTTCCCAGCCTGGTGCAGGTCTACAATTTTGTTTCTGGTGTCCTTTGACAGCTCTTTGGTCTTGGCCATAGCGGAGTTTGGAGTCTAACTGTTTGAGGTTGTGGACAGGTGTCTTTTATACTGATAACGAGTTCAAACAGGTGCCATTAATACAGGTAACGAGTGGAGGACAGAGGAGCCTCTTAAAGAAGAAGTTACAGGTCTGTGAGAGCCAGAAATCTTGCTTGTTTGTAGGTGACCAAATACTTATTTTTCACCATAATTTGCAAATAAATTCTTCAGACAATCAGACAATGTGATTTTCTGGATTTTTTTTTCTCATTTTGTCTCTCATAGTTGAGGTATACCTATGATGAAAATTGGAGACCTCTCTCATCTTTTAAGTGGGAGAACTTGCACAGTTGGTGGCTGACTAAATACTTTTTAGAAAAGTATAAAAAGAATTTATTTGCAAATTATGGTGGAAAATAAGTATTTGGTCATCTACAAACAAGCAAGATTTCTGGCTCTCACAGACCTGTAACTTCTTCTTTAAGAGGCTTCTCTGTCCTCCACTCGTTACCTGTATTAATGGCACCTGTTTGAACTCGTTATCAGTATAAAAGACACCTGTCCACAACCTCAAACAGTCAGACTCCAAACTCCACTATGGCCAAGACCAAAGAGCTGTCAAAGGACACCAGAAACAAAATTGTAGACCTGCACCAGGCTGGGAAGACTGAATCTGCAATAGGTAAGCAGCTTGGTGTGAAGAAATCAACTGTGGGAGCAATTATTAGAAAATGGAAGACATACAAGACCACTGATAATCTCCCTCGAGCTGGGGCTCCACGCCAGATCTCACCCTGTGGGGTCAAAATGATCATGAGAACGGTGAGCAAAAATCCCAGAACCACACGGGGGGACCTAGTGAATGACCTGCAGAGAGCTGGGACCAAAGTAACAAAGGCTACATCAGAAACACACTACGCCACCAGGGACTCAAATCCAGCAGTGCCAGACTTGTCCCCCTGCTTAAACCAGTACATGTCCAGGCCCGTCTGAAGTTTGCTAGAGAGCATTTGGATGATCCAGAAGAGGATTGGGAGAATGTCATATGGTCAGATGAAACCAAAATAGAACTTTTTGGTAAAAACTCAACTTGTCGTGTTTGGAAGAGAAAGAACACCATACCTACTGTGAAGCATGGGTGTGGAAACATCATGCTTTGGGGCTGTTTTTCTGCAAAGGGACCAGGACAACTGATCCATGTAAAGGAAAGAATGAATGGGGCCATGTATCGTGAGATTTTGAGTGAAAACCTCCTTCCATCAGCAAGGGCACTGAAGATGAAACGTGGCTGGGTCTTTCAGCATGACAATGATCCCAAACACACCGCCCGGGCAACGAAGGAGTGGCTTTGTAAGAAGAATTTCAAGGTCCTGGAGTGGCCTAGCCAGTCTCCAGGTCTCAACCCCATAGAAAATCTTTGGAGGGAGTTGAAAGTCCATGTTGCCCAGCGACAGCCCCAAAACATCAGTGCTCTAGAGGAGATCTGCATGGAGGAATGGGCCAAAATACCAGCAACAGTGTGTGAAAACCTTGTGAAGACTTACAGAAAATGTTTGATCTCTGTCATTGCCAACAAAGGGTATATAACAAAGTAGTGAGATGAACTTTTGTTATTGACCAAATACTTATTTTCCACCATAATTTGCAAATAAATTCTTTAAAAATCAGACAATGTGATTTTCTGGATTTTTTTTTTCCTCATTTTGTCTCTCATAGTTGAGGTATACCTATGATGAAAATTGGAGACCTCTCTCATCTTTTAAGTGGGAGAACTTGCGCAATTGGTGGCTGACTAAATACTTCTTTACCCCACCGTATGTCCCGCCCACCGCCATCAGCAAGAGGAGTACAGCACTAAATGAACTCTATCAGGCCATCACTGAGACACAAGCAGCACATCCAGATGGATTCCTCATCACAGCAGGAGACTTCAACCATCCAGATTTAAAGGCCCTCCTAACAAAACTACACCAACATGTGAACTTTCCAACAAGAGGACACAATTTGCTGGGCCTGGTGTACACAACTCACAAGAGCGCATACAGAGCCTCACCCCTCCCCCACCTAGATCTCTCTGATCACATCACCATCTTGTTAAGGCCAGCATACAGACCCAGAGTGAAAGCCATCAGACCAACAAAAAAGCAGGTACGTGTGTGGCCAGAGGGGGCCTAGATTGCTCTGAAAGACTGCTTCAGCACTACAGACTGGGACATTTTCAAGCACGCAGCCACTCACAATGGACACACAAGCATAGAGGAGTACACTGAGGTTGTTGTAGCATACATAGCTAAATGCATTGATGATGTCACTCACTGCAAAACCATCACTGTTCGTGCAGACCAAAAGCCATGGATGACAGCAGAGGTCCACAGGCTCCTGAGGGTTCAGGACGCAGCCTTCAGGGCCAGCAACACTGCAGGACTAACAACAGCTAGGTCCAACCTGTTCCGTGGCATTAAGGAGAAAAAAACGACAATACACCAAGAAAATATACGGCCACTTCAGCAACACCAGAGATGCACATTCTCTGTAGCGTGGCATACAGACCCCTCACCAACTACAAACCTCCACTTCAGACCTGTGCAAGTGACATCACACTGCTTAACAACTTAAACGACTTCGTTGACCGTGTTGAAACACAAAACAGCACATTAGCACAGAAGACCACTCCTCCCCCCGATGAGCAGGCTTTAAGTCTGGATCCAACCAGTGTGAAGAGGACCCTCTCCAGGATCAACCCATGGAAGGCAGCTGGACCAGACAACATACAAGGTCACATTCTGAAGGACTGTGCAGAGGAGCTCATGAATGTCCTGGCCGACATCTTCAACATCTCCCTGAGTCAAGCTGTTGTCCTCACATGTTTCAAAACTGCCACCATAATACCAGTCCAATTCAATTCAATTCAATTCAACTTTATTTATATAGCGCCATTTCACAACAACAGTCATCTCATAGCACTATCAACTGTAGGGGGGACCCCCACAGTTGCAGAAAGACCCCAGCAATCAGGCGATCCCCTGTGAGCAAGCACTTGGCGACGGTGGAGAGGAAAAACTCCCTTTTAACAGGAAGAAACCTCCAGCAGAACCAGGCTCAGGGAAGGGCAGTCATCTGCTGCAACTGGCTGGGGGGTGAGGGGATAGAGAAGAAGAAAAGAACAGACATGTAGAGAGCAAACAGCATGATGGGGTCTCAATCTATGGGAGAGAACAAACAAATGTTAATGTCCAGTCCAGAAGAAGCCCGTCCCATCCAGCGACAACAATTACCGGCCCGTAGCACTGACCTCCATCATAATGAAGTGCTTCAAGCGGCTGGTCATGCAGAACATCAAGTCCACCTTCCCTCCCATGACCCATCTCAGTTTGTATACAGGTCAAACAGATCCACAGAATATGCCATCTCTGCTGCGCTCCACCCGGCCCTCATCCACCTGGACTCAAAGAACTCCTATGTACGAATGCTGTTCTTGGATATCCTTTTTTTTTTTTTTTTTTTTTTCCTTTGAAAGACAAAAGTAAAATAGAAAGATGTCTTTACCTTCTTTACATGTTTCAACTGCACTGCAGCCTTCATCAGAAGAGTCAGCTGATTGCTGCCAGGTGACATTTATCAGCTGATTTTCGTAGGCGGGGCAAGCTCAGCAGATCTGTCAGATCCGCCGAGCCGGCCCCGCCTCCCGCCGTCAGATGGTCTCTGGAGAATGTGGTCCCAGGTGTGAGAAAGCATAAAGGCCCCCTCATCTCGGTTCATGGTGTCTTTTCCCCGCTTTCTGATCTCTATTGCCTCCTTGATCCAACGTTTGTGTCTGTTGCTCTCCGATCCAATAATTTTTGTGTTGTCCCAGTCCATGATGTGATTATTTCTTTTGCAGTGGTCCGATATAGCTGATTTTAATGTTTCTTGTTCTGCTTTTTCTTTTTGTGATCTTGTGAGTCGTCCTTGCGTTTCCTTCTCACATTCCTTTTGGTGTTCTTTTTTTCTTGTGGTGAATAATCTTCCGGTTTCTCCAATGTAGGTTTTGTTACATGATCTGCATGATATTTCATATAATACATTGCATTTATTGTCTTGTTCTATTCTGTCCTTGGGGTGTACTAATAACTGTCTTAATTTTTTGTGTGGTTTGACTGCTGTGTTTATTTTGTATTTTTTCATGATCCTTTGAATTGGTTCCGTGATCCCTCGTATGTATGGTATAGTTATGGTTTCCTTGTTTTTGATTTCAGCTTTTGTTCTGTGTCTTGTGTCCTGTTTATTTTCTTTGTTTTTGACTTGCTGTTTCCCTTTGTTTATGGCCCATACTGGATATTGGCAGCATATAAGTGCATGTTTTATGTGGTTTTCCTCTTCCTGTCTGTCTTCTTGTTCCGTGATGATGGTGGCTCGTTCATATAATGTCCTGACGACTGATAGCTTGTGTGCTGTGGGGTGTTCCGATGTCCAAAGTAGGTATTGATCTGTGTGGGTTGGTTTCCTGTAGACTGTGATTTTTATGCTGCCATCCTCGTTGTGGTGGATTTTCATGTCCAGAAAGGCTATGGTGCCATTTTCCTCCTCTTCGTGTGTGAATTTTATGTTCCCCGTACTGTCTGTACTGTTCAGATGGTCAGTGAGTTCTTGTGTATGTCCTTTCCTTATTTTTTCCAGAATGTCATCTACGTATCTCTTCCAAAGGGTGGGTTTGCATATTGTGGGTGCTGTGTTGATGGCTTTATTTTCCAGATCCTCCATAAAAAAACTGCTCATGATGGCTGATAGTGGGTCTCCCATTGCAAATCCTTCTTTTTGTTTGTAGATTTTTCCTCTGAATTGAAAATAAGTGGATTTTGCAACAAACTGTAGTAATTTGGATATGTCATGGACTGTGAGGTTGGTGCGTCTTTTTAGGGTACTGTCCTTGTTGAGGCGTTCTTGCACTATATGTAGTGTGACGTCAATAGGAGTCTTTGTGAATAAAGAGATGACGTCATGTGAGATGAGGATCTCGTCTGATTCTATTTTTATGTCTTTGAGTTCTTGTGCCAGCTCTTTTGAATTTTTACAGTGAAAGTCTGATAGTCCAAGGAGGGGTTTGATGATTTCAGCTAGGGCTTTTGATAAGTTGTATGTGACTGATCGATCCAATGCTGTCTATTATTGGCCGCAGTGGGATATCCTTTTTATGTATTTTCGGTGTTCCATAAATCCGAGGGGTGATGCTGGCTGTGGGGATCAGGTGATCATATGCGTCCTTTGTGATTTTATTGCTTTCTAATAGAGGTTTTAGAAGGGCTTTGAGCATTTTTTTCTTTTCTTCTGTCGGGTTTGTTTTAATGATTTCGTATGTGTTACTGTCTGCCAACATGGTTTCCATCTGTTTTTCGTATGTTTCCGTGTCCAAAATTACTGTTGTTCTGCCTTTATCTGCTGGGAGTATTGTGATCGTTTTATCTGTCTTGAGTGAGTTTAATGCTTTTTCTTCTTTTCTTGTAACGTTGCTTTGTGGTAATTTGGCCGTTTTGAGGATTCCTGCGACTGCGTTCCGGAGTGCTGCTTTTTCTCCTTGGTCCTGGATTTTTTCACATGCCAGTTCTGTTGCGAGGATGTATTCTTCATGGGGGATTCTGGCTGGTGTGATGGCGAAGTTCAGTCCTCTGTTCAGCACTGTTTTCTCCGTGTCCGTGAGTGTGCGTTGTGATAGGTTTTTGACCCACTTATCGTTCTTTTCCGTGTGTGTTTGTCTTCGTCCGTTCTTTCTTTCTGTGAGTTTTTTTTAATTTTTTCAATTGGCGGTTTTTCGTTGTGATGAATTCTTGTTCGTGTGCGTGTTTCAGTTGTGCTTTTATCTGCTCCTGCGTTTTCTGGTCCGTCGGGTAGCGTTGCTTAAACGTGTCCGTTTCCTCTTTGATTTGGTTGTTTATTTTGTGTACTTTATTTGCCGTTATTCTTATACGTTCTTTTATAAGGTCTTTCCGTGCTTTGTTGATGATTTTTTCTGCGTTCTTGGTCGGGATTGGATTTCTTATATTGAGGCTTTGGGGTGTGACCTCCTCATCTCTGCAACGGAGGTTGAATCGTAGGTGGTTTCTGAAGCGTGCCCGTGTTTTCTCCAATTTCTCCAGCCGGCGGAAGTCTTTAATGCAAACTTGTCCATAACTTCCACGTAATACATCAAACAGGTTCATTTTGTCTTCTTTCAATTATTCATCCTTTTTTTTTTTTTTCCTTTGAAAGACAAAAGTAAAATAGAAAGATGTCTTTACCTTCTTTACATGTTTCAACTGCACTGCAGCCTTCATCAGAAGAGTCAGCTGATTGCTGCCAGGTGACATTTATCAGCTGATTTTCGTAGGCGGGGCCAGCTCAGCAGATCTGTCAGATCCGCCGAGCCGGCCCCGCCTCCCGCCGTCAGATGGTCTCTGGAGACTGTCTCTGTCACTGGTCTCTGGCACTGTCACTGGTCTCTGGACTGTCACTGGTCTCTGGAGACTGGTCTCTGCTGTTCTTGGACTTTATTTCAGCATTCAACACAATCATCCCCAGTACCTAATACAAAAACTCAGACACTTGGGACTCAAAATCTCTCTCTGTAACTGGGTGCTGGACTTTCTCACAGGGAGGCCACAGAACATGTGGGTCGGTAGCAACACCTCCAAGACCATCCCACTGAGCACAGGGGCCCCACAAGGTTGCATGCTCAGCCCGCTGCTCTTCACCCTGCTGTCCCATGACTGCGTACCAGCCTACAACACCAACCACATCATCTAGTTTGCATATGACACAACGGTGGTGGGCCTCATCACCAACAATGAGGAGGCCAACTACAGAAATGAGGTGAGCCAACTGGTCTAGTGGTGTAAAGATAATAATCTCTTCCTGAATGTGGGAAAAACCAAGGAGATTGTGGTCGACTTCGGGAGAGGACACACACAGCATCTCCCTCTGATCATCGATGGAGAAGCTGTGGAGATGATGAGCAGCACCAAGTTCCTGGGGGTGCACATCTCTGAGGACCTCTCCTGGTCCAACAACACCACATCACTGGCCAAGAAGGCTCAAACTCGCCTCCATTTCCTCTGCAAACTGAGGAGAGCATGAGCCCCCCCCCCCCCCCATCATGTGCTCATTCTACTGGGCCACCATTGAGAGGATCCTCACCAGCTGCATCATGGTGGGGGTTTTTTTGTTGTTTTTTTTTACTTATTTTGTACCCGTAGGTAGATTTGTTCTGCAGTCCGGTGACAAGCCACCAGCTGCCGGTCGCTGCGTGCGCAAGCACGCATTGGTATGGAAGCTGCACCGCCAACTGCCGGAAGACACTACAACACACTGTGAAAGCTGCCAGCAAGATCATCGATGCCTCTCGTCCCCTCCCCCCTTCCCCAGACATCTACCTCGCCCGCCTTACCCACAGACCACAGAGCCCATCAGCATTGCAGGTGACACTTCCCATCCCTCACACTCCCTCTTCAGCCCCCTGCCCTTGGGGAAAAGGTACTGAAGTGTCCAGGCCCTTTCCATAAGACTGCTAAAGAGCTGTATTCACAAGGCCATCAGGACCCTGAGCTCTGTCCACTTCATCCTCCCCCTACCCCCCGGACCATGACACACTCACCCGCACAATAACTACTTCAGCTGTTTGCACAGAAAGACTGGCACACCAACAGTAATACATCCACTGCTTTAAGTCTCTGCACCTTACTGCAACCATTTGTACAAATGCCATACCTGCTGCTGTCTCTGTTATTGCAATATTGATCATGTGCAGTCCAATCTGTCACTGTCTGCACCTACACTACCACATTGAACTTGCAACTAGGAGTATTACTGCTCTGCCTTTTTCTTTATATAGGATTGCTGGGTTTTATCTTTATTTGCACTACTACTAGCATTACTGTACATAGACTGCTGTTGTTGCTTTCCTAGGCTTTTTCCTTTTTCTTATATTGCGCACATCACTGAAGAAACGCCATTTCAGTTCTCCCGTATATCCTGTATGTATAGTAGTGTTGACAAATAAAATCTTTAAATCTTGAATCTTGAATCTCTTAGTTGCATGTTTTATTTGAAAAATGTGACACCTGGTGGTTGTGAAAATAACTACATGCAGTGAAATGTCAAACGGTGCGTGCTGCAATCTACTGAAACCTTTTTCCTAACCTTAACCTTAACTACTATGGAGATATATGTTGATTTAGTGAATAAATAAAGTGTGAATATAAAGTGAATCAGTAGTCCTGAAGTGAAGATTTCATTGTATTCTGAGGTGAAGAACTTACATTGAGTTTTCATGTTTTAGTTGAAAAATTTGTAACAAGAGGCAAGAACAGTCCATCAAGAGCAAAAAGGCAACAAACTGAGAAAACACATCACTGATCACATGTGATTAAAAAAAAAGATGAAAGGTAATGTAAGGGTCTCCTATTTTATGGTAAATGGAGAGAAAATAGAACAGTGAGAGTACGCGGAAAAATGGGGAGTTAGTCAGAGATTTAGATGTAGGTCATCACACACTGATTCATCATACCAGAGGGACTTAAGCTGAAAGGTTTATGATTTAATTCTTTCAAGGTTAAATGTGAGAAATATGGGAAATCATATGCCTGATTGTTCTGTTTCATCTATAATAAGAATCAGACCTTTGATGACAAAGTCGTTCATTCTGGCCTGTTTGAAATCACCCCAATGGTGCTCAGATCTCCTAACCTTGACCTTGAGCACAGCCTAGATTCAGACCCATTTCAGGATTATTGCGCATGAGTTTGCCGAACATTGTCACCTAGAAGATTAACTATTTTCGCTAAATCATAAATGCCCAGCTCTCCTGACCTTTGACATTGACCTTGAACTGAGCTTGAGTGCAGACCCACCTGAGGATCATTTTGTGCAATTTTTTTAAGAATTAAGACATTTGCCTGGCAGGAATAAGAGTTTTCATAAAATCATGTAAGTGCTTAGATCTCCTGACCTTTGACCATGACCGTGATCTGGAGTACAACCTGGATGCAGACCTACGAGCACCTGTTAAAAAATGATACTGTTGTCAGAATGGTCCCAATAAAGTTTTAAAAGATTTCTCTTCATATTTATTACATCATCTTCATTTAGATCATGCACAGATTTAGAATAAGGACTGAAATTTGCAGAGCTGCCCCTAATTTAAGTTTTACTGTCCTACCAGTAGCAATTAAAGCAAACAGTTGTCACACTCTTGTAATAGACATACTGTATGCTTTTAATTGGTAAAATACAGACAATAGTTCTGCAGTTTTGGTCCAAGATCTGAGGAAAGAATATCTTAAGGCTGCATTCACACCAGGATAGTCCAGGGGTCTCAGTTCAACTCGGCGGGGAATGGCAAGAATTTTCACACCTTCGTTTGGTTTGGTTTGCATTCACACAGCATTTCACTCAAGCAGACCAAACTGCTTGGACAACATCACACAGTTACAACAGCTGCTCACTTGTGGCGCTGTAGCCAAAACCACCACTGACCAGGAAGGAAAAATCTCGGCGAAGAAGAGAAATCCGGATCATCGATTGGCCAGGTCCGAAAAGGGAAATTCGGTGTTATGCCGAGAATGAATCCCATCCACCAAAACTATAAAATATAAAACTACAGCCAGGCTTGTAACCATTTGTGCATTTTTAGAAGTACCCATTATACATTTTTAGAAGTAAAAATTGTTATTACCTCTTGTAAATTGTCTTTAAATTATGTTTATTCACCAGATGTTTTAGTGTTTCAAAGAGGGTTAGAAATCATAGTGATCCAACTTCATGTTTTACAATCTTCAAAGTTGACATGTTGCATTTATACATTATCGGTAAAAAGGGTAATCACTTTTTCAAAGTTGTATTGACTTTGACTAACACTAAACACCTGCTTGCGATGATGGGATGCAATTCTCGGCAAGCGAGCAATTCTCAGCATAACACCGTTCCCTTCAGCCGGGTGGTTTGTCCACCACAAACAAACAAAAATAAAAAGCTCCGCTGTCTGTATAAACCCCCGTGCCACCATCATGTCGATAAACATTTTAAAAACACTGGTATTCTTGTGTGTAACCACAAGCAGCTGAGGATATTTGGTCCTCAGACCAAATATCTATCAGAGCCTGAATCTCCTCACTCCTCACTACTCCAAGTCCAAGAGACATTTTTTTTAAAACTTTTCGCCTCGGCTTTCTCTGGTAAAAGTATTTCTTGGATTCGCACAGTTGTCTTTATTGTTATTTTCTACCCAAAATGGAGGCAGAAGGACTGGGAGCTCTTCAGCTGAATTGGGATGTTGGATTTATTTACGCATTCCTGCCACGGATGTACTAACAAGGCTAACAAGCTAACAACAGAAACACACATCAAGTTTTTAAGGCAGGGACAACTTTTTCAAGTGAGTGGCAACTTCGCCTGTCTGCATCTCACCCAGACGGTGATTTCATGTCTTTTCATGTATTTACTTTGAGTTATAAGAGTCATTGTTATAACGTGAATGAACAGATTTTGCAGGCGGAGGAGGAGCAGAGCGCGGCTGTGACAGACACACTGAGTGAATACTGAATGACAAACACTGCAGTTGATGAAAAAATGCAGGAATATAATTTTGTTGAGGAGGATCCTTTTAAAGCTGCACAAAAAAGAAAAAGTGGTGAAAACTTGCAGAGTTCTGCTAAATCTGGCAGGATGGGGAGTTTGGAAGTGCTGGATGACAGTGCTTCTGATGACAGCGAAGCTGAGTCTGAGCTGATGCAGACGCAGGAGGAGCAAAGCTCCTACTCCTTACAAAGATCAGGAAGTTTCTTCAAGTGTCTAAGGGGAGTAGAGCTGTGAAAGTAGAAAATTACTTTACAGATCTGGAATTAGTTGTTGCATCAGCTCGCAAGTTTATGAACCTGAATGATGGGAATGAGACTTTCATTGATCAAGAAATATATTGTTTCGAGAAACTTGTGCTTAAACTGAAATCACACATCACTAACAGTCATGTTGACTCTTAGTTTGTCTTTTCCCTTTTCTGCTACATGTGTGTTTTTTTTACTGTACCTTTTTTTTATCCTTTTTAATGCCTCACCTTAGAATTGGCATTCTTAATATTAATGGGGCCAGGGATGACGTAAAAAGGGCCTCTTTATCAAAGCTTTTTAATTTCAAGAAGCTTGATGTGCTGATGCTACAGGAGACTCACAGCACTGTAGACACTGAGAGCCAGTGGAGAAAAGAGTGGGATGGCTGCATTTTTTTTAAGCCACAAGTCTAATAACATTGGGAGGGTTGCTGTACTTTTCTCTAAGGGTTGTGTGCCTGTCTCTCATGAGGTAGAAGAGGTGGTGAAAGGCCATTTACTCTTATTAAAGGTACAGTTTGAAAACGTGAACCTGTTTTTTATAAAAGTGTATGTGCCAACACAGAGAGCAGAGAGGATCAGGTTCTTTGATGTGTTATCGGATACGGTTAGATCCTGTAATTCGAATAGTTGTTTTTTTATTTCTGGGGGGTGATTTTAATTGTACATTAAACCACAGACTAGACAGGAACCATCAGGAGCCTTATCATGCTTCTGTCAATAGGCTGAGGGAACTAGTGAAGGCACGCGAAATGGCCGATGTGTGGAGATCACATCATGGGGACCAGAGGCAGTACACCTGGAGCCATGTTAAAGATAACCTTTTATCTATGGCTAGGTTAGTCTGTTTTTATGGTTTTAACCCCTTGCACTCTGGTCAATTTCCCTAAAAATGCCAAAAAATAACGTACCCAAAGTAAATCAAAAGCTGTTCTTCAACCCTTTGCAGCATCTTCATGGGGTTGGTCTCATTGAAAAGAAAACACTTTGAATTTTTTGGCAAAACAGTCATAATCTCTCTAAGAGCTCCTGCCACTGAGTAACAGTCATCTAAACATACTGAACCTGATCCTCTCTGCTCTCTGTGTTGGCACATACACATTTATAAAAAACAGGTTCACGTTTTCAAACTGTACCTTTAATAAGAGTAAATGGAGACGTGACGGCCCGCGGTATCCCGGAGTGCAAGAGGTTAAACATCAAATGAGTATTTTTAAAAATAGTTGTATCTGTCCTGTTGGTTTCACTGATCACTGCCTGCTGTTTTGTTCTATTTTTATTGAAAATGTAAAGTGTAAGAGTGCTTTTTGGCATTTTAAAATACACTTTTAAATGATGTGTCTTTTAAAGGAGTTTTTCATGGTGTATGGAAGCCACACAGGGAACAAAAAACCTCTTTTAAATCTCTCCAAATGTGGTGGGATTTTGGTAAGGCACAAAAAAACCCAACTCTGTAGAGCAGTACACTCGAAATGTCACTCGTAGCTTGACCAAATCCTTGAAAGCTCTGGAGACTGAGGTGGTAGAGCTAGAGGAGTTACTCAGTTCTACAGGAAAACAAGAGCACTTAGAGGCTCTTAAATCAAAAAGGTCAGCCTTAAAAGTCCAGAGGGGGGTTCCACAGGGCTGCCTCTCTCAGGGATGCTGTACTCCCTCGCCATAGAGCCTTTGCTTCACCGTTTGAGAAGGGACCTATCAGGAGTCACGTTTCCTGGCTGTGAAGCCACATTTAGGCTGTCGGCCTATGCAGATGATATAGTCATTCTGCTAAACAAGCAGAGTGACATTGACGTTTTGGTTAAGAGTGTTAATCTTTTTGGCCAACTTTCTTCTGCAAAAATAAGCTGGGGGAAAAGTGAGGTTCTGATGGTGGGGGAAAAACTAGAAAATCAGCTTACGCTGCCTGGTGGGCTGAATTGGAAAAAAGGAGGATTCAAGTATCTTGGTGTTTTTATTGGAAATCAACAGTTTGAGCAAAAAAATTGGGACAGGGTCATAGAGAAAATCAAGGGGAGACTAAATAAGTGGAAGTGGCTAATGCCAAAAATATCTTTTAGAGGAAGAGTGCTCATTTTAAATAATCTTGTTTCCTCATTCCTGTGGCACCGCCTCATGTGCATTGACCCCCCTGCTGGTTTACTGTCCAAAATTCAGTCTGTTATGGTGGACTTTTTTTGGGGGGGTGGACTCCACTGGGTCCCTCAAGCCCTGTTATTTCTTCCCAAAGAGGAAGGGGGCAAGGAGTGGTTCATTTAGCTAGAAGAGGTGCTGCTTTTAGACTGACTTTCATACAGAGACTGCTGACGGGCCCCCAGGACCTGGTGTGGAGGCCTTTGGCCTGTGTTATTTTACAGAGAGTCCTTGGGCTTGGGCTAGACCTTCCTGTGTTTTTAATGGATTTTAAGAACTCTAGTGCACTGTCTTTACCCAGTTTTTACCGCAGTCTGTTTTCAGTGTGGACTCATTTTAAAAAACAAAGGGGGCCATGCGTTTCCCTCCACTGGTTGTTGAGGGAGCCACTGGTTTTTGGTGGTCGTCTTGGTGTCCTGCCGGGAGTTGGAAGGACCTTCTTTGATAAGCTGTGTTCCAGGAATGTTCTCACTTTGAAGCAAGTGGTGGAACTGGCTGGTCCTGGCCTCAACAACGCCTCAGCTTTAGCAGCACATCTCGGTTTTAGATCATATCGTTTCACTGGTGGTCTTCTTTCACACTGGAAACAGGAGCTTCATGGACTTGAGCGCTCCCTACTCATGGGCTTTAGCAAAGGCACGCTGCAGCCAGAAAGCACGGACCCTTTTCCCTCCCTCACACTTCATATGGACTTTGACGTTTCTCCTAGCCCCTTACTGGCATTCTCTGCTCCCACTGGTGTGGACTTTGGAGGAGCCAGTGGTAAGGTGCTGTACAGACTTGTGGCGATGGCGCTCAACAAGGACAGATTGAACACCTGTGTGGAGACTCCATGGAGAGCCTACTTTAGACTGGAAAAAGGGCATTGGCCTGCCTGGAGGGCTCTTAATAAACCCCCTCTTCCTAAGAAGCATGGAGATTTACAGTGGAGGGTCCTGCATGGCATTGTAGCTGTCAATGCTTTTGTGTCTGTGATTAACAGCAGTGTCAGTGATCAGTGTGTTTTCTGTTCCTCTAGAGAGACAGTTTTTTATTGTTTTAGTGAATGTCAGTGTCGAAATGGTCCCTTTGAACTACTCACAGAACTTTTTCACAGCTTTAAGGAAGTTTTCTCCAAGCAGGTTTTCATTTGTGGTTTTATGTACAATCATCATTTTAAGCAGAAGTGTCAACTACTGAACTTTGTTTTAGGGCAGGCAAATTTGGCTATCTATGTAAGCAGGAGAAGAAAACTTGAGAATGCTGAGAATGATGTTGATGTCAAAATTTTATTTGTGAGGCTACTTAAAGCCAGAATAAGGCTGGATTTTGAGCTTTTTATGGGGAATGGGGATGTGGAAGGTTTTAGGACCCTCTGGTCCCTTGAGGATGTCCTTTGTTTAGTGCGTGATGGGCAGCTTTTGTTCGGACATTTTTTGGGAGGAATAATTCTTCTTTGTAATGTAGTTTGGTATAGTAATAGTACTGAATGATGGAAAAATGTGTTTATTAAAGACCTTTTAAAAATCAAATCTCTCTCTCTCTCTCTCTCTCTCTCTCTCTCTCTCTCTCTCTCTCTCTCTCTCAGTCTTTAATCTGCTATTTTCATTTTAATGAATATTATCATTACTTTGCTTTGCTTTTCCTCCCCTTTTAATTTCCATCACCTCACCTTCTGTCATCACAGGTAAATTTGAAGTGTTAGGCACATGTAATAGTTTGATGACTTAATTATTACACTGAGGGTACACACTGTCACAAATTCTTACACCCACCAGTTATGTATGGAAATACATGGGTGAAGGATGAGGCAGGATCATGGTTGGCGAACACAGCTTTATTTAGGAACTATGTACAGCAGTGACACAGTATGTACCTGGCATAGGCATCCAGGAAAAGAGGCCGGAATATGGATGCCTTCTGCCTTAAATTCGGCGGTGCAGTGATGTGACGGGAAGTACAGGTCACCACACCACACTTCACAATAATGTGCAATATTCATATGCAATATCCCCTCCCCTTTAGAAAAGTACAAATAACCTAAAAAGTCCTTTATTAAAACTAAAAATGACAGCCGTGCTCCTAACTGAAAGCAAAACACATACTACCCCATTACTAATATATGAATACAACCCCATTGTCATGAATGCCCCTCCGGGGCTGAGAGGAAGGACCCAAGCACTGCAGTTTCCATCCATCCATCCATCCATCTTCTACCACTTTTCCGGAGGTCAGGATCGCAGACGCAGCAGTTCAAGCAAAGAAGCCCAGACTTCCCTCTCCCCAACCACCTGCTCCAGCTCTTCAGAGAGGATATCGAGGCGTTCCCAAACCAGCTGGGAGACAAAGTCTCTCCAGCGAGTCCTGGGTCTGCCTCAGGGTCTCCTCCCAGTGGGACGTGCCTGAAACACCTCAAGTGGGAGGTGTCCAGGAGGCATCCTGATCAGATGTCCATACCACCTCAACTGGCTCCTTTCAATGTGGAGGAGCAGCAGTTCTACTCTGAGCCTCTCCCGGATGACTGAGCTCCTTGCCCTATCTCTGAGGGTGAGTCCAGCAATCATACGAAGAAAGCTCATTTCAGCCGGTTGTATACGCGATCTCGTTCTTTCGGTCATTACCCAAAGCTCATGACCATAAGTGAGGGTAGGAACCTAGACTGACTGGTAAATCAACAGCTTTGCCTTACAGTTTAGCTCCCTCTTCACCACAACAGACCGGTACAATGTCCGTATCACTGCAGATTCTGCTCTGATCCGTCTGTCAATCTCTCGCTCCACTCTCCTCTCACTCATGAATAAGACTCCGAGATACTTAAACTCCTCCACTTGGGGAAGGAGCTTGTCCCCAACCCGGAGAGGACAATCCATCTTTTTCCAGCTGAGGACCATGGACTCGGACTTGGAGGTACTGATTCTCATCCCAGCCACTTCACACTCAGCAGCAAACCGTCCCAGTAAGACCTGTAGGTCATTGCTGGATCAAGCCAGCAGGACAACATCATCTGCAAACAACAGAGATGAGATCCTATGGTCACCAAGCATGACACCCTCTGTTCCCTGGCTGCACCTAGAAATCCTGTCCATAAAAATTATGAACAGGATCGATGACAAAGGGCAGCCCTGGCGGAGCCCAACTCTCGCTGGGAATGAGTCCGGCCCAGTGTTGGCAATATGAACCAAACTCTCACAACAGTCGTACAGAGACCGAATAGCTTGTAACAGCAAGCCCGATACCCCATACTCCCAAAGCACCCCCCACAAAAAGCCACAAGGGACGCAGACGAATGCCTTCTCCAAGTCCACAAAACACATGTAAACTGGTTGGGCAAACTCCCACGAACCCTCGAGGATTCTCAAGAGGGTAAAGAGCTGGTCCGATGCGCCACGGCCAGGATGAAAACCACATTGCTCCTCCTGAATCCGAGGTTCGACCAACAGCCGAACTCTCCTCTACAGTTTGTGGTATTTTATTAAAGAAAACATAAGTCCATAAAGTGCACAAAAATAAGCTTACAACTGAGGAAAATGGCTACATGAAAAACACAGAGATGCACGTCGGAACAGAGATGGGGTCCCAACGGAGATTAGTAGAAACAATGATGACAACCATGAGGCACTGACAAGTGAGTAAACGAAAAAACAGTCTTAAATAAGGCAGGCAATTAATCATCACAAGTGCCATCAGGTGTGGATCACATGAGCGGGCAGGAGGTGAGAGCGATTACACAATACAGAGCAGCTGAGTGTCATGAGAGGGGAGGAAACGGGACTGACAGCTTGACAGGAGCACCGCCTGTTATGTTTGTAAAACGTGAACCAATGACGAGACCGAATGGTGAACTAGACAGGACTTTATTATAGACTCACAGATTATACAGAGGCATTCCCGCTAGGCTGAGGGGTGGTCAAAGAGACTGCCCCTCTTCCGCACAGCCCTCTTATACTCAGGGTGGCCACGGAACTGGAAGGTGAAGCCACCACCCGTGTCACATCATAATATGTCCTAAGAACAACACTACACCCCCCGCTTCAAAATGGTCCAAAACACACATACAATCAAGACCCTCTGCAATTTGGAACTCGAATTACACACTAAAACTAATCATAAATATATCAAAGCCTATAACAGTCACACAAAACAACTAAAGCTAGGGGGAGACAGGTGGACTACTGTTCCACCCCCACATGGCTAGATGGATTATTCTGCCGTCTCTGCTAGAATATAGTCCTTTAAACATAAAATCGCCATGCTCCTAAAATAAGAAACATAAAACAATCCCCATAACAGAACATATATAGAAACAGGTTATACCTCCATTAATAAATCCCATAAACAACTTGAATAATTCTCATTTCAACATCATGCATCAAACACATCAGCGTAACTACTGTAACCTGGGCAATTTACATACTAACAACATGTACTGAACACATTGCCCCCCCAACTACCAGTCAGTCCCAGTAGAGAAACCACCCCTCCGGAGACCCATCAGGCGGGTTCCATCCCGAGCATCTTCTTCTCTTCGTGCCCGGAGATGACCCACGACAAAGTCTAGACACCTCCATCCCATCCTCGTTGCCAAATGTTATGTATGTAAAATGTGAACCAATGACAAGACCGAATGGTGAACTAGACAGGACTTTATTATAGACTCACAGATTATACAGAGGTGCTCTGTCTAGGCTTAGAGGTGGTCAAAGAGACCGCCCCTCTTCTGCACAGCCCTGTTATACTGCAGGTGTTTTGTTGATCTAACATCAACATCAAATCGGCGGAACATCAAACATCAAACTGGGCTATAGGGCTAGACCTTTACCACATCTGGGCCAGTCTGACCATTTGTCCATGCTATTAATTCCTGCATACGCCCCCCTCAGGAAAACTGCTCCCATCATCTCTAGGACTGTTGCCATATGGCCGGAGGATGCTTCCCAGCAGCTGCAGGATTGCTTCGATAGGACAAATTGGGAAGTCTTTGAACATCAGGACCTGGAGCTGTTCACAGATAGTGTGCTGTGCTATATTAAGAATTGCACAGACACTATCACAGTGAACAAACGGATCTGCATCTTCCCTAACCAGAAGCCCTGGATGAACCGGGAGGTCCAGCAACTGTTGAAGGAGAGAAACATCACCTTCAGGTCTGGTAACAGCGAACTTTACAGCACAGCTCGGGCCAACCTGTGGAGGGGTATCAGAGAGGCTAAGGCAGACTATAGGAGGAGGATTGAGGACCATCTGGACAGCAATAATAGCTGGCAGGTGTGGCGGGGCATCCAGCACCTGGCCAACTATCGAACGAATCCGGGAACCGCGGTAGGTGACCTCACACTGGCGGAGGAGCTGAATATCTTCTTTGCCCGCTTTGAGGTCGCTGCACCTGCCTCAGCCAACCTACACCAGGCCCACAGCAGTACGTTCCTCACTTTGGAGGAACATGAGGTGAGGCGCACCCTGCGGTCCATCGACCCAAGAAAAGCAGCGGGTCCGGACGGTGTCCCAGGACGTGTGCTGAGGGACTGTGCGGATCAGTTGGCTGGAGTCTTTACTAAGATTTTCAACCAATCTCTGGCACAGTCCACTGTCCCATCTTGCCTGAAGTCCTCCACCATAGTCCCCCTACCCAAGAAATCTCACATTTCTAGCCTCAACGACTACAGACCAGTTGCACTCACCCCGGTGGTGATGAAGTGCTTTGAAAGGCTGGTCCGTAGTCATATCATAGCAGCCCTGCCCCGCAGTATAGACTCCCACCAGTTTGCCTACAGAGCGAATCGATCCACAGAGGATGCAGTGGCCACAGCACTCCATGCCACTCTAGCCCACCTGGAGTGGCAGGGGAGCTATGTGCGGATGCTCTTCGTGGATTACAGCTCTGCATTTAACACCATTCTTCCACACAAACTGGTGGTCAAGCTGGGGGACCTGGGGCTTCCTCAGGCTATTTGTATGTGGATCAGCAGCTTCCTCTCTGGTCGCAGACAGAGAGTCAGGGTGGGCCATCATACATCTACGGCCCTAAGCCTCAGTACCGGATCCCCCCAGGGCTGTGTGCTGAGTCCCCTGCTCTACTGTCCGTATACACACGACTGCACCCCCGCCCATCACAATAACACCATCGTGAAGTTTGCAGACGACATTACAGTGATGGGTCTCATTTTGGGGGGGACGAGTCTGCCTACAGAGATGAGGTGGTGCGGCTGTCGTCATGGTGTAAAGACAATAACCTTCTCCTGAACACCTCTAAGACTAAAGAATTGATAATAGACTACAGGAGGAAGAAGAGAGAGATTTCCCCTCTCATCATCAACGGGGACTGTGTAGAGAGGGTAGCTGACTTCCGTTTCCTGGGAGTCCACATAGAGGAGAACCTGTCCTGGAGTGTGAACACCTCTGAGCTGGTGAAAAAGGCCCAGCAGAGACTGTACTTCCTGAGGATTCTCAGGAAGGAGAACATCACACAGAGACTGCTGGTGTCCTTTTATCGCGCTTCTATTGAAAGCATATTAATATACTGTATATGCATCTGGTACAGTAGTTGTGCAGTAGCTCAGAGGAAAGCACTCCAGAGGGTCATTGACACCGCCCATAAGATCATTGGCTGCCCTCTCCTCACGTTGGAAGACCTAGACCACTCCCGTTGCCAGAAGAAGGCTCAAAATATTTTAAAAGATACTTCACATCCTGGACACTCATTGTTTGAACTACTGCCATCTGGGAAACGATACAGACTGTGGCGGTTCGGTTAACCCCCACAACAGACTATGGACAGACAACTCGCTACTCCTGGTTTTTTCCGCTACACTACTGAGACGTAATGTGCCGTTCATGCCTTGTGATGTTAATGTTGCCTCTCATGCATTGTGTTCATGCGTCCTGCCCTTACTGTGACCTAGAGACTCAGATCAATATGTAGATGTGCCTGTTAACCTCTTTGTTCTGCAGCTAGAGCAGAGTCTAGCAAATCTGCCTATTGTGATGTATGTCTCACAAATGCAAATATCTCATGCCTGTCCTGCAGTCCCTTTGATCAGACCAACCGTTGTGAATCTGCTTTGATGTATTGTTTGGGTTGGGTATAAATACTGCACAGGTTCTGTAACACCTCCTCTCACTGACACACTTCAACCTCTGCTGCAGACACGCGCTCTGTGTCTTCTTCTCTGAGAGCCAGAGGATCCCCATCCAGCCTGCACACACTTGGGCTGGAGAGGGGATCCCGTGACGGCGGTATGATATAATAAACTCTACTTAAAACCTCCAACAACGCCGCTTTATTTCATGCCGCCGCACTGGTGACCCCTTGAACACGCACACGTTTTGTGCGAAAGCAACCTTCTGAGCTGGTGACCCGTTCTTCAGGGTAGGATCTGCACGTCTGAGATCTGCTCATCCACGCTGGACCGGCCGTGCTCGCAGTTCCTTCACACGAAAGCGCGGGCACCTCGTCCCTTCTCCACGACGGCGTCCTCCAGGGCCGGCGGAGAACGCAACTCGTGGACCTGAACACACCACGCCCGAGCCTGAGGAACAAAAGATCGTCTATTCCCTCCCGCCGCTCCAACGCATCTGCACGAGCCTGAGGGACAAAAGATTGTCTATTTCCTCTCACCGCTCCAACGCACCATGGCCAATCTACAGCCACAGCTCAACCTGGATTTTTATCGGCGCCGTCTGCACCGATCTCCACCAAGTTTCTGCACCCTGGTTCTCCTCTCCAGCGGCCGACCCACGCACGGAACCCCCGCGCACGCACCGGGGAGTTACGAGGACGGCGCATCACGCACGGGACAAGTAACGGCTCCAGAGACCGCCATCGTCCTCCGCCGCTGCTCACAGAACCTTCAGGGCTGCTCGTTCACCTGAAGCAAGCACGCAGCTCGCCACTGGATTTTTTAATGGTCTTAGCCACGGCACAAAGGGATTTCAGCCGTCAGCTGTTCCCGGGGGCTTTGGGGTTGCTTCTGCACCTAAGCCAACACGCCAGTCCCTCTGCTTTTGTTTATTTTTTTCTTACAGCCGCTCCTGCTTTTCTTCATGGCCACGAGAGGAGCCAGAGACTAATTTTTCTTCTTGTGATCTCCGCACGCGCAACGGGACAGCCCCTCGACGTCGCGGAGCAGCAAGCAATGTTTGCGCGGCTCAGGGCGATTTTACAGCCCCTGCCGGCACTTACTCCCCCTCCGCCTGCAGCGAGCTTCTCCCACAGCTCGCTCACACAGATGGATTATCGAAGTCTCGGCCCCCTGCCGCGCCCTCTGGGGGGGAGCGTGTGGCGGTTCGGTTAACCCCCACAACAGACTATGGACAGACAACTCGCTACTCCTGGTTTTTTCCGCTACACTACTGAGATGTAATGTGCCATTCATGCCTTGTGATGTTAATGTTGCCTCTCATGCATTGTGTTCATGCGTCCTGTCCTTACTGTGACCTAGAGACTCAGATCAATATGTAGATGTGCCTGTTAACCTCTTTGTTCTGCAGCTAGAGCAGAGTCTAGCAAATCTGCCTATTGTGATGTATGTCTCACAAATGCAAATATCTCATGCCTGTCCTGCAGTCCCTTTGATCAGACCAACCGTTGTGAATCTGCTTTGATGTTACAAAAAATATAAGGTACAGACCCTCCCTTCCATCTGTTGTCATGGGAAATGTACGGTCGATACTGGGAAAGTTAGATGAGCTAGCGGCTATCTCCCGTTATGATAGCACATACCGGGAGTGCTCTCTCCTTTTGTTTACTGAGACGTGGCTAACTGAACTAGCAGCAGATGCTAACATTGAGCTGGAGGGTTTTCACATGATACGAGCTGACCGAACACCAGACAGTGGCAAGGCTAGGGGCGGTGGAGTGATAATGTATGTTAACAACAACTGGTGCAGACCGGGACATATCACTGTTAAACAACGACACTGCAGCAAAGACATTGAGTTGCTAGCTGTTAGCATGAGGCCTACATATCTCCCGAGAGAACACTCACACGTGATCTGCATTGTTGTTTATGCAAATCCGACGGCGAACGCTGGGACAGCACGTGACGTCATCCATTCAGTAACCAGCAGGCTGCAGACAGAACACCCAGATGCTCTTCTCCTCATCTCAGGCGATTTCAACCATGTTTCACTGTCTCCCATTCTACCCACGTTCACCCAGTATGTCACATGCCACACTAGAGACAATAAAACACTGGATTTATTCTACGCAAACACTAAGGAGGCGTACACCTCATCACAACTCCCCCCACTCGGGAGATCGGATCACAACTTGGTTCATCTCCGGCCGGTGTACAAACCCCTAGTGCACAGACAACCTCCGGCCATGCACACTGTGGAGTTATGGTCTGAGGAGACAATGGACACCCTAAAGGGCTGTTTTGAAGCCACCGCCTGGAAGCAGCTCTGCGATCCACATGGTGAGGACATCGATGGCCTCATTCACACCTTCACGGGCTACCTCAGCTTCTGTGTGGACAAATCCGTTCCCACCAAGACCATACGGCGTCACTCAAACAACAAACCCTGGATCAACCCTGAGATAAAAACACTTCTGAGAGAGAAGAAGAGGATCTTCAGGTCAGGGAACAGGGAGATGCTGAAGTCCGTACAGAGGGAGCTGAGGAGAAAGATCAGAGAAGGCAAGGACAGCTTCAGGAAGAAGATGGAGGACAAGCTGCAACAGAGCGACATCAGCGGGGTCTGGAGAAACCTCAAAACCATCTCGGGGCTCCAGAATACCTCCCCCCAGGCCACAGGGGGCAGGGAGTGGGCGAACAACCTGAATCTGTTTTTCAATAGATTTGACCAACCGCCCTCCCCCCTGACTGCACAACAACCACTGCTGCCTCTAAAGAAATCAAGTCCTGCTGCCCACTCCCCACTCCACCAACACCCCCCCACTCCCAACACACAGCCCCCCATCCTGACCCTGACCAGGACCCAGGTGAGGACGGAGCTGAGGAAGATCAAGGCGAGGAAGGCGCCGGGACCGGACGGCATCAGCGCAAAGCTCCTCAAGTCCTGTGCAGACCAGCTGTGTGGGATTGTGACGTATATCTTCAACATGAGCCTGAAACTGGGGAGGGTACCACAGCTGTGGAAAACATCTTGTGTGGTACCTGTACCAAAAACTTCCCACCCCAAAGACCTGAACAGCTACAGACCGGTGGCCTTGACGTCCCACTTGATGAAGACCCTGGAGAGACTGCTCCTTGCTCACCTCCGCCCCCTGGTGGAACCAGCGATGGATCCACTCCAGTTCGCCTACCAGCATGGCATTGGGGTGGAGGATGCGGTGATCTTCCTCCTTCACCGTTCTCTGTCCCACCTGGAGAAGCCCGGGAATATGGTGAGGATCATGTTCTTTGACTTCTCCAGTGCTTTCAACACCATCCAACCGATGATCCTGAAGGACAAGCTGCTGCGCGCAGGGGTGGACCAGCACCTGTCATCATGGATCCTGGACTACCTCACGAACCGGCCTCAGTTTGTGAGAACCCGGGACTGTGTGTCCGACACGATCATCAGTAGCACGGGGGCCCCCCAGGGAACGGTGCTGGCTCCCTTCCTGTTCACTCTTTATACTGCGGACTTCTCACACAACACAACACACTGCCATCTACAGAAGTTCTCTGATGACTCTGCGATCGTTGGCCTCATCTCCAATGGAGATGAAGCTGAGTACAGAGGGCTTATCCAGGACTTCGTGGACTGGTGCCATCGGAACTGCCTCCAGATCAACGCGAGGAAAACTAAGGAGCTGGTGGTGGACTGCCGCAGGCATGGGCAGCCCCTCACAGTACCAGTAAATATACAGGGAACAGACATCGAGATGGTGACATCCTATAAGTACCTGGGTATTCATCTGAACAATAAACTAGACTGGTCACACAATACTGATGCACTCTACAAGAAGGGACAGCGCAGGCTGTTCCTGCTGAGGAGACTCAGGTCTTTTGGTGTACAAGGGGCGCTGCTGAAGTCATTCTATGACACGGTGGTGGCATCAGCCATCACTTTTGGAGTGGTCTGCTGGGGCAGTGGCATTACTGCAGCCGATAGGAAGAGACTGAACAAACTGATTAAGAAAGCTAGCTCTGTCCTGGGGCAGCGCCTTGATCCGATGGAGGAGATAGGAGAGAGAAGGACGGTGGCTAAACTGTCATCTCTGCTGGAGTCCGAGTTCCACCCTATGCAGGACATACTGAATGCACTGAGGAGCTCATTTAGCAGCAGACTACATCATCCCAGGTGCACAACCGAGAGGTTTCGTAGGTCCTTCCTACCAACGGCTGTCAGACTGTACAACCTAAGCAGGGCTGCTCGCAGAGATAGCAAAAAGACGTAACAAACTAATAGTTTTTTGAATGCAAAAGATGCAATAGACTTACACAATGGTCCCCTCCGGCATACAACTAGGAACATACCGGTCGCTATGGAGGGTGAGAATATGTATGGGCACATAATCATACCATGTAGGATAACTAAGTAGACGGTTATGCTGTTTCATTCCATCTAGCAACAATGCTCTGCACTGTGTGTGTTTATATATTTGCATATTTATTCCATCTAGCTACAATGCTCAGCACTGGGTGTGTTTATATATTTATATATCTACATATTATTCCATCTAGCTACATTGCTCCGCACTGTGTGTGTTTATATACTTGCATATTTATTCCACCTAGCTGCAATGCTCCGTACTGTGGGTGTTTATATATTTACATATTTATTCCATCTAGCTACAATGCTCTGCACTGTGTGTTCATATATTCATATATTTATTCCATCCAGCTACAATGCTCTGCACTGTGTGTCTGTGTGTGTGTGTATATATATATATTTTATAGTAATACGTACATATGTTTATTAGCTGCTCTTGCTTGCTTGTTTTTTTTCTTGCCTTCTGATTGTTGCTCTGAGTGTTGCTATCCCTGTGCTGTTGCAATCCTGGAATTTCCCCGTTGTGGGACTAATAAAGGCTTATCTTATCTTATCTTATCTTATGTATTGTTTGGGTTGGGTATAAATACTGCACAGGTTCTGTAACACCTCCTCTCACTGACACACTTCAACCTCTGCTGCAGACACGCGCTCTGTGTCTTCTTCTCTGAGAGCCAGCGGATCCCCATCCAGCCTGCACACACTTGGGCTGGAGAGGGGATCCCGTGACGGCGGTATGATATAATAAACTCTACTTAAAACCTCCAACAACGCCGCTTTATTTCATGCCGCCGCACAGACAAATGAACACAAGTGTGGGGAGCATGAAATGAAGAGGCTGAATTATTTCTCAATTCAGGTTTATTGCAGAAATCACATCCCCAGCTTTTCTCTCAAGAACAGAAGAGAGTGAGCTGCGTCAAAACCCTCGCTCTTATACATGAACATCAAAGGCAGAATTACACATTGCTGTCAAAACCCCCATTTGACAATAATTCTTCCCTCGAGTCCTTTAGTCCTCCGTCTGGCTCCAGGGGGTCAGGAAGTCCTTTCAGAGTCTTATAACGGCACCTCCGTCCTGCTGCCATTATCCACAGGGGGTCCAGACGTATTGTCCCATCCAAGACGTGAGGTCAATCAACACATGCAGTCCTAAGCTTCTCTTTGTGCTTATACATATGTTGGCAAAAATATATGAGCCACAACAAGGACAAACAGACTCAAACACAGCTTCTATCCAACAGCAATAACCATTCTGAATAAAATGAGGAAGTAATGTGCTAAATGGACATGATTGTATGTTGTTGAATGCTCCTTGCAATGACTGTGTGTGCATGATGTCCTGTGTCAATGTCTGTGTGAATTTGGCTTGTTATTTATTCTTTTAATTATTATTTTATCTGGGGTTTTTTTATGTTTTTTATAAAGGGGTAATGTTTTTATAAATGGGGCACTGACTGGAGAGCACTTTGAATTTCGCTGTACCTGTGACAATGACAATTAAAGATCTATCTATTTATCTATCTATTTAACTGGAATGTGAAGCCACCACCCATGTCACATCATAATATGTCCTAAGAACAACACTACACCGCCCACTACCAGAGCAAAACACGGAAGTGCCCCTGACAGTGCAGCCCAGAGAGAGAGAGAGAACACAGGAGTACAAATATAAAATCAGAACTAATATGACAACAAATAGAGACTGAGGAATAAATACCAGCAAATACTCAATGAATAAATATACAATGAACATAAACAGGAGAATGGGTAGAACTAAGAAATAACACAAGATATATGAAAACCAACTGAGAATAAAATGACAGGAACTAAAGGTGTGTTCACACCAAATGCGAACGGGCGGCACGAATCCATACAAAGTGAATGGGAAGACGCGAGTACACGTGAGTTTGCGTAGTCGCACGTTCGCATTCACTAGCTAGCAACTAGCTATCCTAGCTGCTAGCTTTGAGATTCTGCTGTCACCGGAGTAAAATTATCACCATTGCAGAGTAAACAAGTTAGAAAATGAAACACTCACTGGGAGACAGGAGGACTGGGAACTCTTCAGTTGAATCGGGATTTTGGAGTTATTTACCCACGGTTTCCTGCCACGGACATCCTAGCAAGCTAGCAACGTAAACACCCATCATCTGTGAAGTTTTGGAGGCTTGAGACAACATTTTCAGGTGGGCCCCCGGTTGGATAATGTAAACCTAAGCACGACGTTATTTTGTGAATTTCCACAGCAGGTTGAACACAGTTGCAAAAGTTATAAAGGCAATTTCGCCCGTCTGCATCTCACTATTCATGTCTGTTGGCGTGTTTACATTGATTTATAATGTAATCGTGCAGCACGAAAAATTTGCCTGTTCGCGTTTGGTGTGAACGCATCTTTAGAACACAAAAATACAACAGATAAACAGATATGGAAAAAGACCATGAGACTGAGCACGGTGGAATCACCATGCTCAGATCATGACACCCACAACATAACATGCATGCAAAAATACAAGAACTATAAATAAAGTGCTATCGCACAGTCATTTGGATAAGCAGCCTTGAACTTGCATGGGGGGGTTCCAGGGAAGCCCCTCAGTAGGTGCGCCCCTGGAGACCGTAGACCCCCGGAGCGATGGCCGATCCTCGAGATAATGGAGGCTGGATCCCACACTGCCATCACTGACTCCCATCCAGCCTCGCTACCTGGAGCGTGTTCCCGGACATGCCAAAGCTGATTGGTGTGCCTCGACAAGCCGTCAAACAACATGAAGTATGCTGCGCACAGCTCAGCCACTATGCGCAGACACCCCTGATGTTTTGCTGGCTGTCGTTTGGCCCATCTTCACCATGGACGTCCTTCACCCTGAACTTGAACCAAGTCCATAATCTGGAGTAGAATTTTACTCGGCCCGATGTGCTGCTGCTGAGCACGCGGTAACTCCATGCTTGTCGGTCTGGCCCCATCCTCTTCTACAAACATTGTAGCGTTCATCATCATAGCTGCAGAACTCCCACCCAACTGTGGCCAAGTACCGGGGGCATCTGGGGCTAGCATCTCGGTGTCACTCGCTGACGCATGCGCCTCGCCGCCACACTTCGTACCCCCCTCTACCATGTCCTGAGTGCCAGCACTGAGACCCACCCACACCGAACCTGAGTGAAACTGGTCCCGCTTGACCATGGTGGCGTCCGTTAGCTTTTCATACCATTCGCTCCCAGTTTCCGTCAGGGGCGAGCTGGGTGATTTCCTTCCTTGGGTTCCCTGGGTAAGACAAACGGCACACCCTGGTGTAATGATTCAAGCGTCCACACCTACTACGTTTTCCTCTAGCTGGGCATTTCTTAGCTGTATTGGGTGAAGGATCGTCACTTCCTTGTGGTAACGTATCGTCACTTCCTGTTTTGCTGTCTGCCTGTGTGGTTTGCTCTCCAGCTCTCGAGCCACTAGCTATGGCTACTACCTCTCTTTCCTCTTCTCCTCTGGTGTGCTCTCTCTGTCAGATGTTTAGCTACACCTCTGCCTCTTTTAGTGATAACGGTAAATGTAATAAATGTTGTCTTTTTGAGGCGCTCGAGGCGAGGTTGTCTGATTTGGAATCCCGGCTCCGCTGCATTGAAACACCGTCTGCGCCAGTTAATCTCGACGGACGCCCATTAGCTGCAGCGGAGCTAGCTAGCTTAGGCCCCCCTGTCACCGGTTCCCCGGCTCTCCTCAGCAGCGAGGAGACTGGGTGGGTGACGGTGAGAAGGAAGCCTAGTCGCAAAGCCCCGGTTCACCACCAACCTGTTCACGTTTCTAATCGTTTTTCCCCGCTCAGCGACACACCCGCTGAGGAAAAAACTCTGATCATTGGCGACTCTGTAGTCAGAAACGTGAACCTAGAGACTCCAGCGGCCATAGTCACATGCATTCCTGGGGCCAGAGCAGGCGACATCGAGTCAAATTTGAAAATGCTGGCTAAAAGTAACTGTAAATATTCCACAATTGTTATTCACGCCGGCATTAATGACATCCGTCTCCGGCAGTCGGAAGTCACGAAACTTAATATAGAATCGGTGTGTGACTTTGCAAAAACGATGTCAGCCACTGTAGTATTCTCTGGACCCCTCCCCAATCTGACCAGTGATGACATGTTTAGTCGCTCGTCATCCTTGAACCGCTGGCTGTCTGTGTGGTGTCCTAAAAATGACGTGGGCTACATTGACAATTGGAGCTCTTTTTGGGGAAAACCTGGTCTTATGAGACGAGACAGCATTCATCCCACTTTGGATGGTGCTTCTCATTTATCTAACAATCTGGCATCTTTTTTATCCAAATTTCCAAAACCGTGACTACTCAGAGTTGGGAACAGGAAGCAGAGTCACAGTCTTACACGCCTCTCTGCAGCTCCTCTTCATCCGCCACCCCTCAGCTTAGCCCCTGTCTTCCCCATCAGAGAATCGTTGTCTGCTCCCTCCAAAGTAAATAAAAATATAATGTATAAGCATCCCAAAGTGATAAAGCAAAATATTGGTAAAACTCAAATTAAACATAAAGCCTCTAAATTGAATGATTTGGCCTCTGTTCCTCCTCATAATTTAAAAATTAAATGTGGTTTATTAAATATTAGGTCTCTAACTCCCAAGTCTCTGTTAGTCCATGATCTGTTAATTGATCATCAGATTGATTTAATTTCCCTTACAGAGACTTGGTTAGGGCAAGAGGATTATGTTGGTTTAAATGAATCAACTCCCTCTGGTTATTTAAACTGTCAAAATCCCAGAAGTCGTGGAGGAGGAGTAGCAACAATTTACCATTCCAAATTACTAGTTAATGTAAAGCAAAAAACATGTTATAATTCCTTTGAGGGCCTGGTCCTCAGTGTTGGGCACTTTAGCAATTTCAGGTTAAACCCAATTTTATTTGCCATAGTTTATCGTCCCCCATCAACCTATTCAGAATTTTTATCCGAATTTCCTGATTTCTTAGCTGATTTAGTGCTGAAATCTGATAGAATAATTATAGTAGGGGACTTTAATATACATGTGGATGTAGATAGTGACTGCCTTAATGTGGCTTTTAATTCAATATTAGACTCGATTGGGTTTTCTCAGAAAGTAGGAAATTCTACTCATTACCTCCACCATACATTGGACCTTGTTCTGACATATGGCATAGAAATAGAAAATCTTGTAGTGTCTCCTCATAACCCTGTACTGTCAGACCATTGTCTGTTAACCTTTGATTTTACTATTTCTGACTATTTGGCTCCTAAAGAAAAATATTATCACAGTAGATGCCTCTCAGATGATGCTGTTTCCAAATTTATGCAGATTGTTTCCTCTATGCCATGTGTCAACACAACGGAAATAAGCTATAGACAGCTTGCTCCTTCTGTAATTGATAACATGGTGGATAGTGTTTCAGCTTCTCTGCATCAGGCTCTAGACTTGGTGGCCCCCTTAAAAAAAGAAAAAGTCTAATCAGAGATTTTTAACTCCTTGGTTCAACACAGAAACTCGTAGCTTAAAACAGAAGACTCGTCAATTAGAAAGAAAATGGCGCTCTACTAATTTAGATGAAATCTATTTAGCTTGGAGAAATCATCTTTTAATTTATAAAAAATCTCTTAGAAAAGCTAGAACGAGTTATTACTCTGCATTAATAGAAGAGAACAAGAATAATCCCAGGTTTCTTTTCAGTACTGTAGCCAGGTTGACAAAGAGTCAGGACTCTGTCAATCCTAGCATCCCCTTAGAGCTTACTAGTCAGGACTTTATGAACTTTTTCAATAATAAAATTTCATCCATCAGAGATAAAATCAATCAGATTCTTCCCACAGTTAACTTAAATACTGTAACTACTACAACTCCTTCTATTGATGTCTGTCTTGATGAGTTTACTCCAATCGACCTTTGTGAGTTAGACAAAATAGTTTCCTCATCCAAACCTTCAACTTGTCTTTTAGACCCTATTCCTACCAGGTTATTTAAAGAAGTCTTCCCACTTATTGGTAGCTTTATTCTTCATATAATCAATTCTTCATTAACTTTAGGCCATGTACCGCAGGCTTTTAAAATGGCTGTAATTAAACCCTTACTCAAAAAGCCAACGCTAGATCCAGGAGCTTTAGCTAACTATAGACCAATCTCTAATCTCCCTTTCATTTCCAAAATCTTAGAAAGAGTTGTTGCTACGCAATTATTTGACCACCTGCAGGGAAATGGTTTATTTGAGGAGTTTCAATCTGGGTTTAGAATCCATCATAGCACTGAAACAGCCTTAGCGAAGGTCACTAACGACCTCCTCATTGCATCTGATAATGGACTAGTTTCTGTACTTGTCCTTTTAGATCTTAGTGCAGCTTTTGATACTATTGATCATAATATTCTACTTGATAGATTAGAACACTATGTTGGACTTAATGGAACTTCGTTGCAGTGGTTTAGATCTTATTTATCTGATAGGTTCCAGTTTGTTCATGTAAATGATGAGTTTTCTCTCAGCTCAAAGCTTAGTCATGGAGTTCCACAGGGATCTGTGCTTGGCCCTACTCTTTTTAGTTTATATATGCTTCCGTTAGGCAACATTATTAGAAAGCACTGTATACATTTTCACTGTTATGCAGATGACACACAATTATACCTGTCAATGAAGCCAGATGATACTAATCAATTAGCCAAGTTAGAAGCCTGTCTTAAGGAAATCAAAGTTTGGATGACTTGTAATTTCCTGCTATTAAATTCAGATAAGACTGAAGTCATTCTTGTTGGTCCAAAAAACCTTAGAAATTCCTTTCCAAATCAAACTTTCAGTTTGGATGCAGTTACTCTTTCTCTTAATAGCTCTGTGAGGAACCTTGGAGTTATTTTTGATCAGGATTTGTCCTTCAATTCACATATTAAATTTGTTTCTAAGACTGCCTTCTATCATTTGCGTAATATTGCCAAGATTAGGAGCATCTTGTCTCAGAGTGATGCTGAGAAGCTGATCCACGCTTTTGTTAGCTCGAGATTAGATTATTGTAATTCTTTATTATCAGGCTGTCCTAAAACATCTTTAAAAAGTCTTCAGCTGATCCAAAATGCTGCAGCAAGAGTTTTAACAGGTACTAGAAAGAGAGATCATATCTCTCCGGTTCTGGCCTCCCTTCATTGGCTTCCCATAGAGTTTAGAATTAAGTTTAAAATCCTTCTTCTTACTTACAAAGCTCTAAACAATCAGGCTCCTTTTTATTTAAAAGATCTGATACTACCGTATCATCCTAACAGAGCACTACGCTCCCAAAATGCAGGTTTACTTGTAATACCTAGAATCTCCAAAAGTACAATGGGAGGCAGAGCCTTCAGTTATCAAGCTCCTCTCCTGTGGAATCAGCTGCCAATCTGGATTCGGGAGTCAGACTCGATCTCTGTTTTTAAGAATAGGGCTAAAACCTACCTTTTTGATATAGCCTACAATTAGGGAGGGATCATGTGTTTCTGAACCCTCCCTTAGTTATGCTGCTAATAGGTTTAGTCAGCCGGGGGACCTCCAGTAATGCACTGGGCCTCACTCCTTTCCTCACTCTCTATGAAATATTTTTTTTTTGCTGGTCATTAACATTTGTTTGTTCTCTCCCATAGATTGAGTCCCCATCGTGCTGTTTGCTCTCTACATGTCTGTTCTTTTCTTCTTCTCTGTCCCCTCACCCCCCAGCCAGTCGCAGCAGATGACTGCCCCTCCCTGAGCCTGGTTCTGCTGGAGGTTTCTTCCTGTTAAAAGGGAGTTTTTCCTCTCCACCGTCGCCAAGTGCTTGCTCACAGGGGATCGCCTGATTGCTGGGGTCTTTCTGCAACTGTGGGGGTCCTCCCTACAGTTGATAGTGCTATGAGATGACTGTTGTTGTGAAATGGCGCTATATAAATAAAGTTGAATTGAACTGAATTGAATTGAACTGTATGGCGGTGCATCACAAACCCACAGCCCCTGCAATGGGAGTTTCCCAGGGCAGACCTTTGGCTGGCAACACTGATTTCCCAAAAATCTTTGTCCGAGCTATCCTCGCTATCAGGGTCCACAACATTAGCTTAGGGAAGCAGCTCTGGCATCTTCTGTGGCTGGCGCCAATTTAGCTCCACAGCTAGCTTATCAATGGCTTCCCACCGGACAGCTAGCTCCGTTGCTTTAGCTAACATTAAGTCATTAGGCGCCACTAATAGCTTAGCACGCAGCTCAGCGTTACACGTGTGCTCTGCTAGTTGATCATGTACCATTTCATTTTCAAGCGGTCCAAAACGACACTCGCTGGCTAGCTTCTTCAAGTCAATGACATACTGGCAGATAGGCTCACCTACCCGCTGGCATCTCCAGCAAAAACAAATTCTCCAAACAGTGACGTTGTCTGGGGTGGAGAAACCTTTAGCTAGCAGCTCCACAACTTCCTTGGATGAATCCGCTGTGCCGATCGTCCACAGGACTCTCCGGCCCTCAATACCCAGGTTGTGTACGTGAACCGCTTGCGCTCTTGCCCCATCAAGCTTTCCAAGGTCCAGCGCTGTAATATACATCTGATAGGCCTTCAGCCAATGCAGCCATAAAACTGGTGGTTGGCCTGGGAGCTCGAGAAAGGGACAAAGTGGTGTAATGCACGCCTCCATGAGTTAATCCTCGATCACCAAATGTTATGTATGGAAATGGAATGTATGGAAACAACAGGAACTGAAAGTTTTTGAATATACGGATCACAACCCACAGGACGTAGAATATAACATAGACCCTGATAATAATTTATTTACCTCCATCAATAATAACTGTAGTTACTACACGGATGAACAGTTTAACACAATGGTCACATCTGATTTCAATATTTCTATGATCCACTTCAACAGCAGAAGTCTCTATGCCAACTTTAATAACATTAAAGATTATTTACATCAATTTAAAGAGCCATTCAATATTGTGACAATATCAGAGACGTGGTTATATAAATAGAAAAGTGAAAAAAGGAGGAGTTGCAATTTATGTTGACAAGAGCTTGCAATACAAGGTTGTTGAAAATCTGTCAGTAACTGTGGATGATTTATTTGAATGTATTACAGTAGAAATCTGTCTGGACAATGTGAAGAATATAGTAGTGAGCTGTGTATATAGAACACCTGGATCAAACATTGACTTATTTAAGGATTGGATGGAAAAAATGTATGCAAAACTAACTCATAAAGTTATGTTCATCTGTGGGGATTTCAATATAGATCTGATGAATTCAAAACAACATAGTTTGACAGAAGAATTCATCAACACAATGTACAGTATGGGCTTACATCCAACAATTACCGGACCTAGCAGAATCACGTCACACAGTGCCACGCTAATAGATAGCATATTCACAAACATTATGGAAAATAATATCAGGAGTGGGCTTTTATTGCATGATATCAGTGACCACCTGCCGATTTTTGTTGTCTATCAATGTGATTATAGGAAGAAAAAGTATACCAAAAATATTAAATATAAAAGAATAAGAACAGAAGAATCTATGTACAGTGGGGTAAAAAAGTATTTAGTCAGCCACCAATTGTGCAAGTTCTCCCACTTAAAAGATGAGAGAGGTCTCCAATTTTCATCATAGGTATACCTCAACTATGAGAGACAAAATGAAAAAAAAAATCCAGAAAATCACACTGTCTGATTTTTAAAGAATTTATTTGCAAATTATGGTGGAAAATAAGTATTTGGACAATAGCAAAAGTTCATCTCAATACTTTGTTATATACCCTTTGTTGGCAATGACAGAGGTCAAACGTTTTCTGTAAGTCTTCACAAGGTTTTCACACACTGTTGCTGGTATTTTGGCCCATTCCTCCATGCAGATCTCCTCTAGAACAGTGATGTTTTGGGGCTGTCGCTGGGCAACACGGACTTTCAACTCCCTCCAAAGATTTTCTATGGGGTTGAGATCTGGAGACTGGCTAGGCCACTCCAGGACTTTGAAATGCTTCTTACGGAGCCACTCCTTCGTTGCCTGGGTGGTGTGTTTGGGATCATTGTCATGCTGAAAGGCCCAGCCACGTTTCATCTTCAATGCCCTTGCTGATGGAAGGAGGTTTTCACTCAAAATCTCACGATACATGGCCCCATTCATTCTTTCCTTTACACGGATCAGTCGTCCTGGTCCCTTTGCAGAAAAACAGCCCCAAAGCATGATGTTTCCACTCCCATGTTTCACAGTAGGTATGGTGTTCTTTCTCCTCCAAAAACGACAAGTTGAGTTTTTACCAAAAAGTTCTATTTTGCTTTCATCTGACCATATGACATTCTCCCAATCCTCTTCTGGATCATCCAAATGCTCTCTAGCAAACTTCAGACGGGCCTGGACATGTACTGGCTTAAGCAGGGGGACACATCTGGCACTGCAGGATTTGAGTCCCTAATGGCGTAGTGTGTTACTGATGGTAGCCTTTGTTACTTTGGTCCCAGCTCTCTGCAGGTCATTCACTAGGTCCTCCCGTGTGGTTCTGGGATTTTTGCTCACCGTTCTTGTGATCATTTTGACCCCATGGGGTGAGATCTTGCGTGGAGCCCCAGCTCGAGGGAGATTATCAGTGGTCTTGTATGTCTTCCATTTTCTAATAATTGCTCCCACAGTTGATTTCTTCACACCAAGCTGCTTACCTATTGCAGATTCAGTCTTCCCAGCCTGGTGCAGGTCTCCAATTTTGTTTCTGGTGTCCTTTGACAGCTCTTTGGTCTTGGCCATAGTGGAGTTTGGAGTCTGACTGTTTGAGGTTATGGATAGGTGTCTTTTATACTGATAACGAGTTCAAACAGGTGCCATTAATGCAGGTAATGAGTGGAGGACAGAGGAGCCTCTTAAAGAAGAAGTTACAGGTCTGTGAGAGCCAGAAACCTTGCTTGTTTGCAGGTGACCAAATACTTATTTTTCACCATAATTTGCAAATAAATTCTTTAAAAATCAGACAATGTGATTTTCTGGATTTTTTTTTCTCATTTTGTCTCTCATAGTTGAGGTATACCTATGATGAAAATTGGAGACCTCTCTTATCTTTAAAGTGGGAGAACTTGCACAATTGGTGGCTGACTAAATACTTTTTTGCCCCACTGTATATACTGACAAAGGAATTATTAATACAAGACTGGAAGATAGTTTATGATGAAAATGATATAAATAAAGTATATGATAAATTTTTACAAATATTTCAATCATTGTACAATAAAAACTGTCCTATAAAACAATACAGTAACAGACAACAAAAGAAAAATATTCCTTGGGTCACCAAGGGGTTAATAAATGCATGTAAAAAGAAGAATACATTATATAAACAATTCATTAAGTGCAGAATGGTGGAGGCTGAGATCAAATATAAAAGATATAAAAATAAGTTTACTAATATAATGAGGACCTGTAAGAAAGAATACTACAACAGAATTTTAGAGGATAATAAAAATAACTTAAGAGGAATATGGCAAGTACTCAATGGGATTATTAGTAATCAACCTAAGAATGCTAATTATCCAGAATATTTTATTGAAAATGGCAATTTGATAAATAATATGGAGGATGTGGTCAGTGGTTTCAATAAATTTTTTGTAAACGTTGGTCCTGAATTAGCAAAATCAATAGTGACAACAGAAACAAACAACAGTGGCTCTGTAAATGAAATAGAAGATAGAAATCCAAACACAATCTTTTTGGGTGCAGTTACTGAAAAGGAAATTATCGAGACTGTGAGTAAATTTAAGAACAAAAAATCAATGGACTGGAATGAAACTGACATGACAATAGTGAAAAAAGTCATTGAAGGAATTGTTAAGCCACTCACCCACATCTGTAACCTGTCATTTCAAACTGGTAAATTTCCAAACAAAATGAAAATAGCAAAAGTAATACCTCTATACAAAACAGGAGACAGTCATTGTTTCACAAATTACAGGCCAGTCTCTTTACTCTCAGAATTCTCCAAAATACTTGAAAAAATCTTCACTAACAGACTGGATGATTTCATTGAAAAACACAACCTCCTTACAGACAGCCAGTATGGTTTTAGAGCAGATAAATCTACATCTTTGGCACTGATCGAACTTATTGAAGAAATTACTAGTTGTATAGATAAAAAAAAGTTTGCTGTAGGAGTATTTATAGAATTAAAGGAAGCTTTTGACACCACTGACCACAGAATACTACTAAGGAAACTGGAAAGGTATGGGATAAGCAGGGTCGGACTGAGTTGGGTGGAAAGTTATTTAAGTAACAGACAACAATTTGTACAAATTGGTGAGCACAAATCACCCTTCATGGACATCACTTGTGGCGTGCCCCAGGGGTCAGTTTTGGGACCCAAACTCTTTATTTTGTATATAAATGACATATGCCAAGTTTCAAAAATTCTGAAATTTATTTTGTTTGCGGATGACACAAATATCCTTTGCACTGGTGAGAATTTGCAGCAGGTTTTAGAGGTGGTCACAACTGAAATGAAAAGGTTAATGCAGTGGTTCAACAAAAATAAATTATCTCTAAATCTGAAAAAAACAAAGATTATGTTGTTTGGAAATTATAAAGTAAATCATGAAATAATGGTAACGATAGATGATACCAGAATAGAAACAGTACAGGAAAATAAGTTTCTGGGGGTGATGCTAGACAATAAAATCTGCTGGAAGCCTCACATCAGTCACATCTGGTCCAAGTTGGCAAAATGTATAGGGATACTGGGGAAGACAAGACACATCTTGGACTATAAATCATTGTTCTTACTGTACAATTCACTGTTTCTACCTTATCTTAACTACTGTGTAGAAGTCTGGGGAAACACCTTAAGACCAACCTACAGTCAATATGCACATTACAAAAAAGAGCTATAAGGATAATAAATAATGTAGGATATAGAGACCATACCAATTCGTTGTTTTTAAAGTCAGATGTCATAAAGTTCATCGATTTAGTTAAATTTAAGACAGCACGTCATGTACAGAGCAATTAATAATCAACTCCCAAGTAATATACAAAAAATATTTAAAAAAGAGACAATGATTATAATTTGAGAGGAGACTTAAACTTTACAAAACCCAAGATATGAACAACCAAGAAAAGTATGTGCATATCTGTCTGTGGGGTGGATTTGTGGAACAGTCTGGAGCCGGAACTGAAACTATGTACAAACAGAAATCAATTCAAAAAGAGGTATAAACATTATTTGCTGAAAGGATATATGTTAGAAGGGTAGTATTTATATGTACGATTCACTATGCTCACTCTGGGACACTATGGAATGGTGGGTGGGACAGTACTGTGTATATCTGTGTTGTTTGAGGCTGGTTTTGATGTATGGACATCAATATATGTCAGGATGGATGGGTGTTAATGTTGATATGTACAAAATACAGTTGATTGTTTACTTGGGGTCTTAAATGTGGTAATTTGTATATAATTCACATGGGTGTATTTATGGAAAAGAGGAGTTGGAATTAATAAGTGTTCACTTCTTCCTTCTCCCTTTCGAACACTGTATACAGTTACTTTATTGCATTTGTCATTTGCTTTGTTTTGTTTTACTTTTTTGTTCGAAATAAAGTATGTATCTATCTATCTAATATGGGTGGGCAATATAAGCTGCGGCTTCAGCTATCACCCATTTCGGATAACTTATGTTGAACTGTATAATCAGAGGAGTTATTGTCTAATTTGACCTTGTTGGATTTTCTTTCCCCCTTTGTTATATTATTCTGTTTCTTTTTAATCTCTACTTTTAATCTATCCGAAATAAAGATTCATTCATTCATTCAAAGAAATACCTGGATGAAGGATGAGGCAGGATGATGGTTGGCGAACACAACTTTATTTAGGAACTATGTACATCAGTGGCACAGTATGCACCTGGCATAGGCATCCAGCCAAAGAGGCCAGAATATGGATGCCCTCTTCCTTAAATAGGGCAGTGACATGACGTGACGGGAAGTGCATGTCACCACACTGCACTTCACAATAATGTGCCATATTCATATACAACACCACCTGCATTCAGCGGCACATCCAGCTCCAGAAAGACAGAAATCAGGATCATATCAACACGTTAGTGGATGGGGAAGCAGATTCATGATAAACAGAGAACAGTAGCACTCAGGTAAACTATTTTCTTTATGGCAACTTAATTACAATTAACATAGACCTGTTAAAAATTATGAAAATTTAAATTCATGCAATATAACGCCACAGAGCAATGCTTCTCTCCTACCCATAATAAGAACAGAGCGAACTTCCCCAACACTGAAAAATAAAGCAGGTATTAAACAGTCACCATACCAGTGATTAAAATAAATTACAAACCCCCACAAAAATTGTAATTACTGCCATGAATCACCGCAGTCATCATATCATTGCTCCTAAAATTGGCACTTTATCGGGAAAACCGTGAGCCTCCATTATTACACAGTTACTGAAAAGTTTTGTTTCCCATAGTCTGTATGAGTGAGTAAGAGGCACCTGCTGAGTAAACTGTGAACTTATGGTACACAATTTGAGATTTACTGAAAACACAGTGAAGGAAAAAAGAGTGTTTAGAGATGTGTGCTAATTACACATCTGTCAGTGGTGATGAGAAAAGACAAAAATATGGAATCTTAAAAAAACGAAAAAATGAAGAAACAATCAGTGATCAGATTGGGATGCTTGAATCAACCTTGCATCAAATGTGAATAGAAAACTGGGGTCATGTTTTCCCATGACAATACTCTAATACCAGCAACAAGATGCCAGATATAATTATCCCACTGGGGAAAATCAGGCTGCAGTCAGGTGCTAAAAACAACACATTAATTCCATCATAATTACAACATAAATGTCAATACACTCAGCTGATATGTGATGTTTTATTTTGTGTTTGTCAGGATCACCTCTGGCAGACAGGGAAGGATGACTCCATAAGGCTAGGCAGGACTTTTAGTGCAAGAAGGTTTCTTGAAAAAACAAGAAAACAAAAGGCAGCACTGGGGCCGAACAATGTATTTTTAACAACTGTTTTTATGTTTTTTAATGCTTTTATGCCTTTGTTATTGTATTTGTGATGTTGTGTTTTATTTTATTGTGCAGCACTTTGTGATCCTTTCTGTGAAAAGCGCTATATAAATAAATTTTACTTACTTATTTACTTACGTATACAGTATAAGCAGCTAGGATAGGAAGGATAACCGGGGACTGTACGTGAAGGGTGCCAGAGGGTAAATACTGCAATGTCAACACACCAATGAGTGGGTAACGTCAACATAAATAAGAAACCAAACAATTAATTAACACAGGACAGCTTGGGACTAATTAGAAATTAATGATAACGCCAGGGAGAGAAACTAAAGACAGGAAATGAAACGATAACCAGATCGAAAAAAACAAAGGAACCTTTCAAAATAAGATACTGCCTAGGAGCTAAGGATCAACAAAGAATACTAATGACAACAGAAGTGACAAAAATAGTGTAGATTAGGGGTGTTGTAAAAAATGAATTCACATAAGAATCTAGATTCTCATTTTACATGATTCAGAACCGATTCACAAAAATTAAGAATCGAATTTTATTGGGGGGGCGGTGGTGCCGGGGTCCCGTCACGTGACACGTATTGCCGCTTCGTGATATGCAATTACACATTGACACTGCCGACACAGGAGAACCACACAGAGTTGCTTACTAAGCTAGCAGCCAGAAGAAATGGTTGGAATAAAGTAAATAGATCTTCTGGTTCATGATCTATTAATCGATCATCAGATGGATCTACTATCCCTCACAGAGACCTAGCTTGGGCAAGATGATTGTGTTGGTCTGAATGAATCATCTCCCTCTGGGTATTTAAACTGTCATAACCCCAGAGGTTCTGGTCGTGGTAGTGGAGTGGTGGCAATTTTCTGTTCTAAATTACTAGTTAATGTTAAGCAAAAAATATGTTTTAATTCCTATGAAGGTTTGGTCCTCACTGTGGGGCTTGTTGGCAATCTTGGCTTGAACCCAATTCTCTTTGCCATAGTTTATCATCCTCCCTCAGCCTATTCAGAGTTTGTATCTGAATTTGCTGAATTCTTAGCTGATTTAGTGCTGAAATCTGATAGAATAACTATTGTAGGGGACTTTAATATACAGTACATGTTGGTGTAGAGAGTGTCTGCCTTAATAAGGCATTCAATTCAATTTTAGACTCAATGAGGTTTTCCCAGAAAGTAAAATATTCTACCATCATTTCCACCATACATTGGACTTTGTTTTGACTTATGGTATAGATATCAAAAATCTGGTAGTGTCTCCTTATAATCCTGTACTGTCTGACCATTGTCTGTTAATTTTTGATTTCATTATCTCTGATCACTTGTTTCCTAAAGAAAAATACTACTACAGCAGATGTCTTTCTGATGACGTTGTTGCCAAGTTTTTGCAGATTGTCTCCTCTATGCCATGGGTCATCACAACAGAAACAACAGAAATAAAAGATGGAGAGTCTGCTCCATTCGCGCTTGATAGCATGGTTGATAGTATTACAGCTTCTCTGCATCGGACTCTAGATTTAGTAGCCCCTCTAAAAAAGAAAAAGTCTAACCAGAGATTTCTAACCCCTTGGTTTAACTCAGAAACTCGTGGCTTAAAACAGAAAACTCGTCAATTGGAAAGGAAATGGCATTCAACTAATTCAGATGAATTCTACTTAGCGTGGAGAAATCATTTCTTAATCTATAAAAAATCTCTTAGAAAAGCTAGATCAAGCTATTATTCTGCATTAATGGAAGCGAACAAGAAAAACTCCAGGTTTCTCTTCAACACTATAGCCAGGCTTGCAAAGAGCCAGGACTCGGTCAATCCTCGCATCCCCCTTGAGCTTTCTAGTCAGGACTTTCTGAACTTTTTCAATCTTAAAATTTTATCTATTAGAGATGAAATCAGTCAGATTCTTCCTACCGTAAACTCAAGTGCATTAACTACTACAACTCCCTCAATTGATATCTGCTTAGATAAGTTTACTCCAATCGACCTCTTAGAGATGGATAAATTAATTTCCTCATCTAAGTCTTCATCTTGCCTTTTGGACCCTATTCCTTCCAGGTTATTTAAAATTATCTTCCCAATTATTGGTAGCCGTATTCTTCTTAAAATTAATTCTTCTTTAACTCTGGGTTATGTATCACTGGCTTTTAAAACTGCTGTAATTAAACCCTTACTCAAAAAACCGACGTTCGATCCAGGAGTTTTGGCCAATTATCGACCAATCTCTAATTTGCCTTTCATTTCAAAAATCTTGGAAAGAGTTGTTGCTGCACAATTATTTGACCATTTGCAGGGAGTTGGTTTGTTTGAGGTGTTTCAATCTGGGTTCAGAGCTCATCACAGCACTGAAACTGCCTTAGTGAAGGTCACTAATGGCCTCCTGATCGCATCTGATAATGGACTTGTCTCTGTTCTTGTTCTTTTAGATCTCAGTGCAGCCTTTGACACGATCCATCATGCCATTCTACTTGATAGATTAGAACACTTTGTTGGACTAAATGGAACTCCGTTGCAGTGGTTTAGATCTTATTTGTCCGATAGATTTCAGTTTGTTCACATCAATGATGAATTTTCTTCCAACTCTAAGCTCAGTCACGGAGTTCCACAGGGATCTGTGTTAGGCCTTACTCTTTTTAGTTTATATATGCTCCCGTTAGGCAATATCATCAGAAAGCACTGTATACATTTTCACTGTTACGCAGACGACACACAACTATACCTGTCAATGAAGCCTGATGATTGTAATCAATTAGCCAAGTTAGATGCCTGTCTTAAGGACATCAAAGCTTGGATGACTTGTAATTTTCTACTATTAAAAACTCAGATAAGACTGAAGTCATTCTTGTTGGCCCAAAACATCTTAGAAATTCCTTTTCAAATTATGCTCTTAATTTGGATGCTGCCACTCTTACTCCGAATAGTTCTGTGAGGAACCTTGGAGTTATTTTTGATCAAGATTTGTCCTTTAATTCACATATTAAATTTGTTTGTAAGGCTGCTTTCTATTATCTGCGCAATATTGCCAAGATCAGGAGCATCTTGTCTCTGAATGATGCTGAGAAACTGATTCACGCCTTTGTCAGCTCTCAATTAGATTATTGTAATTCGTCATTATCTGGTTGTCCTAAAGTATCCTTAAAAAAATCTTCAGTTGATTCAAAATGCTGCTGCTAGAGTTTTATCCTGTTCTAGAAAAAGAGATCATATCTTCCCAGTTCTGTCCTCCCTTCATTGGCTTCCCATAGAATTTAGAATCAAGTTTAAAATCCTTCTTCTTACTTTCAAAGCTCTTAATAATCAGGCCTCCCTACATATAAAAGATCTGATATTACCTTACCATCCTAATAGAGCATTACGTTCCCAAAATGCTGGATTACTTGTGGTGCCCAGAATCTCCAAAAGTACAGTGGGAGGCAGAGCCTTCTGCTACCAAGCTCCTTCTCTCTGGAACCAGTTACCACTCTGGGTCCGGGAGTCAGACTCGGTCTCTGTTTTTAAGAACATGGTAAAATCCTTCCTTTTAATATAGCTTACGTTTAAGGAGGGATTTTGTGTCTCTTAACCCCACTTTTGTTCTGCTGTTACTTGATCCATACTGCTGGTTGACCTCCAATAATGTACTTGGCATCTTACTGTTATGTTCTTTATGTCTGTCCTCTCTATCCTCTATCCTCTCTATCCCCTCACCCCCAGCCAGTCGCAGCAGATGACTGCCCCTCCCTGAGCCTGGTTCTGCTAGAGGTTTCTTCCTGTCAAATGGGAGTTTTTCCTCTCCACTGTCGCTAAGTCCTTGCTCACAGGGGATCGTCTGATTGCTGGGTTTTTCTGAGACTGTGGGTTTTTTTCTGCACTGTGGTGCCACGAGACGGCTTTTGTTGTGATGTGGTGCATTATAAATAATTAAAGCTGAATTCTTTATAAATTCTTTCATTAGTAAATAATTAAAGCTGAAACTCCGTCAACACCCCTTCAACTAGTTACGTTCCCTCAGTAAGTTAGGCCCCAACGTTATGTCACTCCACAAAATGGCTGGCTGTAGCTGACCGTCCAAATATGGCTGAGCTAGCACTGGGCTGATCATTCACAACTTCAGGTGTTGTAGTCCTGTAGACAGGCCGACGGTGTCCACACATATCGAAGGACGAATGTAAAAGAATCTAAAAATGAGAAAGTTTAGTCCATAGATGGTAAAAAAAAAGTTAATGGTCTAGTGTTTGGATGACGTTTGTTTGCGTGACCACATGTTACCCCGTTGACTAGCAACCCTGACAGCTGCAGTTCAGGGTTTTTTTCTAACATTTTTTGACAGGGATGGAAGTAGTGTTCTTTTCATTGAATAAAACCCAAATTTGTTATTGACTAAAAGTAGACAAAAACTACTGATAACACAGGGTTACAAAAATAATTTTTTTGTAAGTTGTCTGTGTTTTTTCAACTGATTTAAGACAATTTTGCACTGCTGAATCTGAAAATGACATCTGTTTCTCTCGATCAGGTCAGGTTTTTATGCTAAGTTGATTTTTTAAAAATCTGATCTTCTGACGAAATTGATTATATTTTTGTGACATTATCGGTTGATTTTTGTTAATATTTCTCATCCGAAACAGATTTTTAAGAGAAAAAATCATTTTCTAACACAATTTATTAATTAAATGTTACAAACTTTGATTACTGTAAATTGAATAGTAGACATTGGTAAAGGTAAGTACATGTAAATTGAATGTTACATCATCATTGTTCAAAATTCAGAGCTTCAACTTCCGTTTATTCAAACCTCTAGAATGCTTAGCAGCAGGGATGTCTCTCTTCAGAGTCCAACAGTAATCAGCCATCATGACAATTTATGACATCATGTCATAAATTGGCACATGCAAACTCTTCAGAGTTCGAAAAATTTCAAGAAATAAAAAAGAATTTTGCATCATGTGGAGCTTCGTCCATACGAACATTAGTCATCAACATCACTTGTGGTAACATATCGTCACCTCCTGTATCGCTGTCTGTCCGTGTGGTTTGCTGTCCTCACTCTCCTGAGGATTTTGCTTTTAATTGTATTTTGACCACTTTTTTCCATCTACCGTTAGTTCTCATTTCTATTTATCAAGCCTCTTGCACCTGTGTACGCACTCGGTGTCACCTAATCACCCTCTTCAGCCTTCTGTTCACCTTTCATCTGTGTTTTTGTTAGCTTCGGGTTAGCCACTAGCTATGGCTACTAGTGCTCCTTCCTCTCCTCTGGTGTGCTCTCTCTGTCAGATGTTTAGCTACACCTCTGCCTCTTTTAGTGATAACGGTAAATGTAATAAATGTTGTCTTTTTGAGGCGAGGTTGTCTGATTTGGAATCCCAGCTCCGCTGCATTGAAACACCGTCTGCGCCAGTTAATCTTGACGGACATCCCCTAGCTGCAGCGGAGCTCCCTAGCATAGGGCGACCCATTAGCGGTCCTCCGGTCCTCCTCAGCAGCGAGGAGACTGGGTGGGTGACGGTGAGAAGGAAGCCTAGCCGCAAAGCCCCGGTTAACCACCAACCTGTTCACGTTTCTAATCATTTTTCCCCGCTCAGCGACACACCCGCTGAGGAAAAAACTCTGATCATTGGCAACTCTGTAGTCACAAACGTGAACCTAGAGACTCCAGCGGCCATAGTCAAATGCGTTCCTGGGGCCAGAGCAGGCGACATTGAGTCAAATTTGAAAATGTTGGCTAAAAGGAACTGTAAATACTCCACAATTGTTATTCACGCTGGCATTAATGACATCCGTCTCCGGCAGTCGGAAGTCACGAAACTTAATGTAGAATTGGTGTGTGACTTTGCCAAAACAATGTCTGCCTCTGTAGTATTCTCTGGGCCCCTCCCCAATCTGACCAGTGATGACATGTTTAGCCGCTTGTCATCCTTCGACTGCTGGCTGTCTGTGTGGTGTCCTGCAAACAACGTGGGCTACATTGACAATTGGAACTCATTTTGGGGAAAACCTGGTCTTATGAGACGAGACAGCGTCCATCCCACCTTGGATGGTGCGTCTCATTTATCTAACAATCTGGCATCATTTTTGTCCAAATTTCCAAAACATTGACAACTCAGAGTTGGGACCAGGAAGCAGAGTCACAGTCTTACATGCCTCTCTGCAGCTCCTCTTCATCCGCCACCACTCAACTTAGCCCCTGTCTTCCCCATCAGAGAATCATTGTCTGCTCCCTCCAAAGCAAATAAAAATATAATGTATAAGCATCCCAAAGTGATTAAACAAAACGTTGGTAAAACTCAAATTAAACATGAAGCCTCTATATTGAATGATTTGGCCTCTGTTCCTCCTCATAATTTAAAAATTAAATGCGGTTTATTAAATATTAGGTCTCTAACTCCCAAGTCTCTGTTAGTCTATGATCTGTTAATTGATCAGATTGATTTAATATCCCTTACAGAGACTTGGTTAGGGCAAGAGGATTATGTTGGTTTAAATGAATCAACTCCCTCTGGTTATTTAAACTGTCAAAATCCCAGAAGTTCTGGTCGTGGAGGAGGAGTAGCAACAATTTACCATTCCAAATTACTAGTTAATATAAAGCAAAAAACATGTTATAATTCCTTTGAAGGCCTGGTCCTCAGTATTGGGCACTTTAGCAATTTTAGGCTAAACCCAATTTTATTTGCCATAGTTTATCATCCTCCATCAACCTACTCAGAATTTTTATCTGAATTTGCTGAATTCTTAGCTGATTTAGTGCTGAAATCAGATAGAACTAGAAAAGCACTCGGAGAGCGCAGACCTCCGCCAAGCGCCACAGTTCCCCCCATACAGTGTTTGTGTGTACGTTTTCAGATTCCTTGACCATGAAAACATATGACTAGCAATTGGATTGACAATGATAGGATTAGTGGTTCAGGGGTTATTCACGAAAATGGCATTTTCCGTAATGGCAGCCACAGTTCCCCCCATACAGTGTTTGTGTGTACGTTTTCAGATTCCTTGACCATGCAAACATATGACTAGCAATTGGATTGACAATGATAGGATTAGTTTTTCAGTAGTTATTCACGAAAATGGCATTTTTCGTAATGGCGGCCACAGTTCCCCCCATACAGTGTTTGTGTGTACGTTTTCAGATTCCTTGACCATGAAAACATATGACTAGCAATTGGATTGACAATGATAGGATTAGTGGTTCAGTAGTTATTCACGAAAATGACATTTTCCGTAATGGCGGCCACAGTTCCGCCCATACAGTGTTTGTGTGTACGTTTTCAGATTCCTTGACCACGAAAACATATGACTAGCAATTGGATTGACAATGATAGGATTAGTGGTTCAGTAGTTATTCACGAAAATGACATTTTCCGTAATGGCGGCCACAGTTCCCCCCATACAGTGTTTGTGTGTATGTTTTCAGATTCCTTGACCATGCAAGTCTGTGCCCACAGGACTTTTATGCTTACGGCCTTGACGAGGACGAATGTTGGGCAGCCCAGTTAATTGAGGATTTTGTCTCCGATGCCCGGGCTTCACATATTGCGGAGGCAGCTCTCAAGTTTCTGGCCAGTGAGGCTGAGGTGATCAAGGTATACCCCAGCCTGCGCAGCTACCCTGGCCTGGTAGGTCTGCTCATCTTCGTCCCCAACCTGCAAAGGTCGTTCTCCAGACTGGTGAGAGACTCTTCCTCCGTTCTGGAGCCTGTGCCAATGGTGAAATATCCCCTGGCTCCTATGTCTTCCGTCCCTCACCGCTCACCAGTTCCGACATCACCCCATTCATGGGAGCCTTTGCTGATGGCAAAACATCCCCTGGCTCTGGCGTCCACCTCACCTTGCCATCCTCCAGTTCCGGTTCCACCTCTCCACCACTTTTTGGCCCCGGAAACCACCTCACGTCTTGTCCCAGGTGTACGCCCAGTTCCAGCACCTCGCTGCTTCGCAACTGCTCCCCAGAAGGCAATCTCCTCAGCCACCCAGACTGACTCACCTGGGTCTTCAGCAGCAGTAGAGTGGGAGGCCAGACAAGGACATTCTCCTCATTTTTTAACATTGAGGAGTGAGTTGTCTTGTCTGGTTCTAGGTGGGGGTCTTCAATGGCAGTCATCTGCTGTTGCTGAGTCCTCGCCATCTGTCTCTGCTGCTATCACTGTCACCTACCTCTGCCCTTTCCTTTCACCTGAGCTCCACTCCTCCAGCAGCTGCGTTTCCACCACTCCAGCGGTCTTCTTCGACTGAGACCCATGCTCTTCTGTTGCCTGAACTCCACGCTCTTCAGTCTTCTTCACCTGAGCCTCAAACTGTCCTGCTGCCTGAGCTCAATGCTCTGGTATCGCCTGAGCTCTACGCTCTTCAATCTTGGTCGCCAGAACTCCACGCTCTTTAGTCTTTGTTGCCAGAGCTCCATGCTCTCCAGCCGCTGTTGCCTGAGCTCCGTGCTCGCCAGCTGCTGTTGCTTGAGCACCATGCTTGCCAGCCGCCATCGTCGGAGACCCACGCTCTCCAGCTCTCTTTTGTATCACCTCTTCATGGGTCTCCTTGGGGGTCCTCCGCGGCAGCCCAGCTGGATTCTGACTCTGGTCAACCTCCTGGGAGATTCTGCTCCCTGGTTGGGTGGGCCATGAACTCTGGATGGCCCGGTGACTAATGGTGTGCTCCAGCTCAGTGGCCCATGGACATTGGTCGACCACCCGACAAACAGTTTTTCTTTTTGTTTTATTTGAATGGTTTCTTTCTCTCCTATCCTGTGTCCCCCTTCACCCACCCGGTTTGGTGTGTCCCTCTTTTGGTTCTTAGGGCATCTGGAATCTGCCCTGGAGGGGCTGTCATGCTCTGGACATGGTCAACACTTTCGGTTGATTTTTGGGAATGTTTACACCAAGGCTGTGAATCTTAGTCACAGGATTCGATTCAATTCCAATTTTTGGGGTCATGATTTGATTCAGAATCAATTTTTGCTTCAGAATCGATTTTCAATTCACATTTGGCTCTCAGTTCAGTACAAAAACCTACTAATCTCAGGAAAAAAAAAGTCCACTGTACTGCAAAAATTACTGAGGTAAGCTTGAAAGCAGAGGACAATGTGTTGATGTTTTGGGGGGGTTATATTTTTAAAAAATGACATCAACTGATTTGCCATAAAATACTGTTAAATGTAAAAAGTAGGCTTAGGTTAGTAACTGCTTTTTTATTTCTTGAAAACTTGTGAGTTTCAAAAATGAAACTGTACACAAGTGAAATAAATTAGAAAATTTTCCTTTTCAGCATATCACAATTCCTAATAGCTTTAACACAGTATGTAGGTTTGGTCACCCTCCAGCATTCTAGAAATATAGGCTATTCATTTAAAACCAAAAGTAAATTCTATCACAAATACTTTGAACATCCTTTTAAATAGTAGTGCTAACTGACTGTACAGTGCATCCAGAAAGTATTTGCAGTGCTTCACTTTTTCCACATTTTGTTATGTTACAGCCTTATTCCAAAAGGGATTAAAATCATTTTTTCCCTCAAAATTCTACACACAGTACCCCATAATGACAATGTGAAAACAGGTTTTTTTTTTATTTTTAATAAATTTGTAAAAATCTCCAAAAAAAAACTGTTTTCACATTGTCATTTTTTTTTAATAAATTTGTAAAAATCTCCAAAAAAAAACTAAGAAATCACATGTATATAAGTACTCACAGCCTTTGCCATGAAGCTCAAAATGTAGCTCAGGCGCATCCTATTTCCACTGATCAAACCTTGAGATGTTTCTACAGCTTAACTGGAGTCCACCTGTGGTAAATTTAGTTGATTGGACATGATTTGGAAAGGCACACACTTGTCTATATAAGAGGTCCCACAGTTGACAGTGCATATCAGAGCACAAACCAAGCATTAAGTCAAAGGAATTGTCTGTAACTAACTAACTAACTAACTAACCTGCACTTATATAGCGCTTTTCTAGTCACAAAGACCACTCAAAGCGCTTTCACTAGTACTAACCCTCTATTCTAAGGGCCTATAGGAAACAGATATCTAGGGACAATTAAGAACAACCAATTAACCTAACATGCATGTCTTTGGATTGTGGGAGGAAACCGGAGCCCCCGGAGTAAACCCACGCAGCACAGGGAGAACATGCAAACTCCATACAGAAAGGTTCCAACCCCTGCCAGCCTGGGGATTCGAACCAGGAACCTTCTAGCTGTAAAGCAACAGTGCTAACCACTGCACCACTGTGCTGCCCCTGTAGACCTCTGAGACAGGATTGTCTCGAGACACAAATCTGGGGAGGGGTACAAAAAAACTTCTGCTGCTTTGAAGGTCCCAGTGAGCACAGTGGCCTCCATCATCCGTAAATGGAATAAGTTCAGAACCACCAAGACTCTTCCTAGAGCTGGCCAGCCGTCTAAACTGAGTGATTGGGGCAGAAGGGCCTTAGTTAGGGAGGTGACCAAGAACCCAATGGTTACTCTGTCAGAGCTCCAGTGTTCCTCTGCAGAGAGAGGAGAACCTTCCAGAACAACAACCATCTCTGCAGCAATCCACCAATCAGGTCTGTATGGGAGAGTGGTCAGACGGAAGCCACTCCTTAGTAAAAGGCACATGGTAGCCTACCTGGAGTTTGCCAAAAGGCACCTGAAGGACACTCAGACCATGAGAAACAAAATTCTCTGGTCTGATGAGACAAAGATTGAACTCTTTGGCGTGAATGCCAGGCATCATGTTTGGAGGAAACCAGGCACCGCTCATCACCAGGCCAATACCATCCCTACAGTGAAGCATGGTGGTGGCAGCATCATGTGTGGGGATGTTTTTCAGTGGCAGAAACTGGGAGACTAGTCAGGATAGAGGGAAAGATGAATGCAGCAATATACAGAGACATCCTGGATGAAAACCTGCTCCAGAGCGCTCTTGACCTCAAACTGGGGCGACAGTTCATCTTTCAGCAGGACAATGACCTGAAGCACAAAGGCAAGATATCAAAGGAGTGGCTTCAGGACAACTCTGTGAATGTCCTTGAGTGGCCCAGCCAGAGCCCAGACTTGAATCCAATTGAACATCTCTGGAGAGATCTGAAAATGGCTGTGCACCGACACCTTCAATCCAACCTGATGGAGCTTGAGAGGTGCTGCAAAGAGGAATGGGTGAAACTGCCCAAAGATAGGTGTGCCAAGCTTGTGGCATCATATTCAAAAAGACCTCAGGCTGTAATTGCTGCCAAAGGTGCATCAACAAAGTATTGAGCAAAGGCTGTGAATACTTATGTACATGTAATTTCTTAGTTTTTATTTTTTAATAAATTTGCAAAAATCTAAAAAAAAAAAAAAAAAGAAAAATTTTATTTTTTTCACATTGTCATTATGGGGTGTTGTGTGTAGAACTTTGAGGAAAAAATGAATTTAATCCCTTTTGGAATAAGGCTGTAACAAATGTGGAAAAAGTGAAGTGCTGTGAATACTTTCTGGGTGCACTGTATGCGGTCAGTGTACAGTTACCTTTACAGTAACTTAATGCAATGAACAAATTCAGTAAGAACTGAATGCAATTGATGCATACGATAAGTAGCATTAATTTTTGCACAAATATAAACTTAAGTATCTAAATTCTTAGAAAATCAGAGACTTAAATTAAAGTTATAAAACAAAATAAAATGCTGTTACAAGTTTTCAGGATTTTTTTTTCTTTTTCTTTTTTGCCCTTTCAGAGTTTGCTGGGAGTTTGTTAAAGTAGTGCAGTGTGCGTTGTTCAACAAGAGGACTTACAACTTTTTCCACTTCCTTCAACTCTGGGTGATTATCTGGTCATGGTCCTTTGCCTGGTGAAGCTTCTCCAGTAGAAGGTAAAGTAAATGCAATAATTTAAACAAACAAACAAAAATAAACTTCCATCCAGTGTTAATTTCGTCAACTAACCTCTGTTTTTTTCATCCATTAAAGCTAGAAATTAAACTAAAATGAATATTTATGCATTTTATTTTTGATACCTAATTTGAGTCCAGATTTATTGTGATTTTATTTTTATAGTTTTATTTTAGTCTGTTCATTACACTGGTCAACACCAAATTTATTGTCTGTTTTTTTAGCTGCTTTAGGACAGTTTTGTGCTGAACCCAAAAATCACATTGGTTTTGCTCAATCAGGTCAACTTTTTGAACTATGGCCACATGTTGTTTTTTGCGTTTTTGTTTACATGTACGGGTATTTTTGCTTTATATGATTCAATTCAATTCAATTCAACTTTATTTATATAGCGCCATTTCACAACAACAGTCATCTCATAGCACTTTCAACTGTAGGGGGAACCCCCACAGTTGTAGAAAGACCCCAGCAATCAGGCGATCCCCTGTGAGCAAGCGCTTGGCGACGGTGGAGAGGAAAAACTCCCTTTTAACAGGAAGAAGCCTCCAGCAGAACCAGACTCAGGGAGGGGCAGTCATCTGCTGCGACTGGCTGGGGGGTGAGGGGATAGAGAAGATGAAAAGAACAGACATGTAGAGAGCAAACAGCACGATGGGGACTCAATCTATGGGAGAGAACAAACAGATGTTAATGACCAGCAAAAAAAAAAATATTTCATTGAGAGTGAAGAAAGGAGTGAGGCCCAGTGCATTATTGGAGGTCCCCCGGTTGACTAAACCTATTAGCAGCATAACTAAGGGAGGGTTCAGAAACACATGATCCCTCCCTAATTGTAGGCTATATCAAAAAGGTAGGTTTTAACCTTATTCTTAAAAACAGAGATCGAGTCTGACTCCCGAATCCAGATTGGCAGCTGGTTCCACAGGAGAGGAGCTTGATAACTGAAAGCTCTGCTTCCCATTGTACTTTTGGAGATTCTAGGTATTACAAGTAATCCTGCATTTTGGGAGCCTAGTGCTCTGTTAGGATAATATGGTAGTATCAGATCTTTTAAATAAAAAGGGGCTTGATTGTTTAGAGCTTTGTAAGTAAGAAGAAGGATTTTAAACTTAATTCTAAACTCTATGGGAAGCCAATGAAGGGAGGCCAGAGCCGGAGAGATATGATCTCTCTTTCTAGTACCTGTTAAAACTCTTGCTGTAGCATTTTGGATCAGCTGAAGACTTTTTAAAGATGTCTTAGGACAACCTGATAATAAAGAATTACAATAATCTAATCTAGAGCTAACAAAAGCGTGGATCAGTTTCTCACCATCACTCTGAGACAAGATACTCCTAATCTTGGCAATATTACGCAAATGATAGAAGGCAGTCTTAGAAACAAATTTAATATGTGAATTGAAGGACAGATTGTGATCAAAAATAATTCCAAGGTTCCTCACAGAGCTATTAAGAGAAAGAGTAACCGCATCCAAACTGAAAGTTTGATTTGGAAAGGTATTTCTAAGGTTTTTTTGGACCAACAAGAATGACTTCAGTCTTATCTGAATTTAATAGCAAGAAATTACAAGTCATCCAAGCTTTGATTTCCTTAAGACAGGCTTCCAACTTGGCTAATTGATTACTATCATCTGGCTTCATTGACAGGTATAATTGTGTGTCATCTGCATAACAATGAAAATGTATACAGTGCTTTCTAATAATGTTGCCTAAAGGAAGCATATATAAAATAAAAAGAGTAGGGCCTAGCACAGATCCCTGTGGAACTCCATGACTGAGCTTTGAGTTGAAAGAAAACTCATTATTGACATGAACAAACTGCAACCTATCAGATAAATAAGATCTAAACCACTGCAACGAAGTTCCATTAAGACCAATATAGTGTTCTAATCTATCAAGTAGAATATTATGATCAATAGTATCAAAAGCTGCACTAAGGTCTAAAAGGACAAGTACAGAAACAAGTCCATTATCAGATGCGATGAGGAGGTCGTTAGTGACCTTTGCTAAGGCTTGTTTCAGTACTATGATGGATTTTAAACCCAGATTGAAGCTCTTCAAGTAAACCATTTCCCTGCAAGTGGTCAAATAATTGCGTAGCAACAACTCTGTCTAAGATTTTTGAAATGAAAGGGAGATTAGAGATTGGTCTGTAGTTAGCTAAAGCTCCTGGATCCAGCGCTGGCTTTTTGAGTAAGGGTTTAATTACAGCAGTTTTAAAAGGCTGCGGTACATAGCCTAAAGTTAATGAAGAATTGATTATATGAAGAACAAAGCTACCAATAAGTGGGAAGACTTCTTTAAATAACCTGGTAGGAATAGGGTCTAAAAGACAAGTTGAAGGCTTGGATGAGGAAACTATTTTGTCTAACTCTAAAAGGTCAATTGGAGTAAACTCATCAAGACAGATATCAGTTGAAGGAGTTGTAGTAGTTACTGTATTTAAGTTAACGGTGGGAAGAATCTGATTGATTTTATCTCTGATGGATGAAATTTTATTATTGAAAAAGTTAATAAAATCCTGACTAGTAAGCTCTAAGGGAATGCTAGGATTGACAGAGTCCTGACTCTTTGTCAACCTGGCTACAGTACTGAAAAGAAACCTGGGATTATTCTTGTTCTCCTCTATTAATGCAGAATAATAACTCGTTCTAGCTTTTCTAAGAGATTTTTTATAAATTAAAAGATGACTTCTCTAAGCTAAATATATTTCATCTAAATTAGTGGAGCGCCATTTTCTTTCTAATTGACAAGTCTTCTGTTTTAAGCTACGAGTTTCTGTGTTGAACCAAGGAGTTAGAAATCTCTGATTAGACTTTTTCTTTTTTAAGGGGGCCACCAAGTCTAGAGTCTGATGCAGAGAAGCTGTAACACTATCTACCATGCTATCAATTACAGAAGGAGTAAGCTCTCCATAGTTTATTTCCATTGTGTTGACACATGGCACAGAGGAAACAATCTGCATAAATTTGGTAACAACATCATCTGAGAGGCATCTACTGTAGTAATATTTTTCTTTACGAGCCATATACTCAGAAATAGTAAAATCAAAGGTTAACAGACAATGGTCTGACAGTACAGGGTTATGAGGAGACACGACCAGATTTTCTATTTCTATGCCATAAGTCAGAACAAGGTCCAACGTATGGTGGAGATAATGAGTAGAATTTCCTACCTTCTGAGAAAACCCCATCGAGTCTAATATTGAATTAAATGCCACATTAAGGTAATCATTATCTACATCTACGTGTATATTAAAGTCCCCTACTATAATTATTACCTCTGCCAGGAGGTAATGTTTTTGCCGGGGTTTGTTTGTCTGTCTGTTGGTTAGCAAGATAACTCAAAAGGTTTTGGACGGATTTCGATGAAACTTTCAGGCGTTGTTGGAAATGGTACAAGGAAGAACTGATTAAATTTGGGGGATGATCCAGATCACCGTCCAGAAGAAAACTGCCATTACAGAAAATGCCATTTTCGTGATTAACTACTGAACCATTAATCCTATCATTGTCAATCCAATTGCTAGTCATATGTTTGCATGGTCAAGGAATCTGAAAACATACACACAGTATGTTGCTTGGCGCCAACATACTGTCAAGGTCACCTCCGGCAGACAGGGAAAGACGACTCCTTAAGGCAGTCCTTCTCAAATAGTGGGGCGCGCGATGCGATGCCGGGGGGGGCGCGTGTGACCCCGGGGAACAGGCTTTGCTTTTGCCGTGTAAAGTGTAATTGCACATCCACGGCAGCAGGTGGTGCAGTGGCGCTCTCATTGTCAAAGTCTGTGCGGGAGTTTTAAACTTTTTAAATTGCTGTCAACAAACCCCTCGAGAGACACCATGGAGAAATATTTAACAGTAATGAAAAGAAAGGCGGAGAGAGACAGAGGTAAAGAGACAAATGAAAGTCTCCCAAAAGCTAAGACGAGGAAATATGACGAAGCTTATCTAGCGCTTGGCTTCACTCTGACTACGGTGGGAGACGAGGAAAGACCGGTGTGTTCACTGTGTCTGAAAGTGTTGGCAGCGGACAGCATGAAGCCAAATAAATTAAGACGTCACCTACAGACATTACATCCTCAACACGTTGATAAGCCGCTTGATTTTTTTCAGTGAAAACGTGCGGAGTACGGCCAACAATCATCCCGCTTTGTGAACGCTACATCAGTAAACCAGCGAGCACTTTCAGCATCATTTAAAGTGGCGCACCAAATTGCGCAGTGCAAAAAACCCCACACAATTGCAGAGGAGTTGATACTGCCTTTTTCTACCTTTTTCTTCAGACTAAAATGTTAAATATATTGGTACTCCTGTGTTAATGTTCCAGATCAATTTACATTTAATATTATTTATTGATTGGATAATTTTTCTCAGCATCAAATGGTTCAGTTGGTCAAAAATGTTTCTAGTTTAAATAAGGATTGACATATTTTTTATTTCAGGCACTTTGATGCACTTTTTTTTCACAAGTTTTTTTTTTCTGTTTTAGACTATAACAGGGTTTCTGTGTGGCAAAATTAAGTTAATATTTGTTGAAAGTTGATTTATATTGCTTTTTTCTTTTGTTAATGTTAAAAAGGATACAATTTTAGGTATACTTATACAATTTTTATAGATAATGATCTTATTTATAGTCACTGCGGCGAGTTGGGGGGGCGCGAAATATTTTCTCTTTCCTAGGGGGGGCTTTGCAAAAAATAATTGAGAAGCACTGCCTTAAGGCAAGGCAGCACTTTTAGTGCAAGGAGGTTTATTAAATAAACAAGAAAACAAAAGGCAGCACAGGGGCTGAACAATGTACATAAGCAGCTAGGCTAGGAAGGCTAACCGGAGACTGTACGTGAAGGGTGCCAGAGGCTAATAAATACTGCGATGCTGGCACACTGATGAGTGGGTAACACCAACACAAATAAGAAGCCAAACACTTAACTAACAAAGGACAGTTGGGGACTAATTAGAAACTAAATGATAACACCAGGGAGAGACACCAAAGGCAGGAAATGAAACTATAACCAGACCAAACAAAACAAAGGGACCTTTCATAATAAGAGAGTACTTAGGAGCTAATGATAAACAAAGAATACTAATGACAACAGAAATGACAATAATAGTGCAAATAGTCCCAATAAACAACCAAAAGCATGGAAATGGTCAACCACCATGTCCACATCATGACAATGTTGTGTTTATTGTTGTAAGCAGTCATAACAGAGTAGAATCCTGATTCATCCTGAAGATGCTAATTCACCCTAAAAAAACAAAACAAAACAAAACAACAAAATCACAAATTTATAAAACAAACGTTGAAAATTTATGGAAAAAAGTAAGAGAAAAAAATTGCAAATTTGTGAGGGGAAAAGTTGTCAATTGCAAGAAAAATGTCACAAATTTATGAGAAAAAAGGTTGCAAATTTATGAGGACATTGTAAATTTATGAGAAAAAGAATGAAATTTGTGGAAAAAAATACATCTGAAAATTTTGAGGAAAAAAGTTTCAAAGTTATTATAAAAAAGTCACATATTCATAAGACAAAGTTTAGAAATTTATGCAAATAATTTGCAAATTTACAAAAAAAAATCACAAAATTTCTGACAAATAAGTTGCAACTTTATGAGAAAAAAGTTTGAGAAAATAGCTGCAAATTTATGTGAAAAATGTCACAAATTTAAAAGACAAAATGAACATTTACAAGAAAAAAGATTGCAAATTTATGAGAGAAGTTGTAAATTTATGAGAAAAAGAATCAAATTTATGCGAAAAAATGTCTCAAAATTATGAAAAAAGCTTCAGTTACAAGAAAAAAAGTCACAAATTTATAAGACAAAGGTTTAAAATTTATGTGAAAAATTTGCAAATTTACAAGAAAAACATCACAAAATTTCTGAGAAAAAGACTGCAACGTTATGAGAAAAAGTTCAAACTTATGAGAAAATAGCTGCAAATTTATGTGAAAAAGGTTACAAATTTATAAGACAAAACTTGAAATTTTACAAGAAAAAAGGTTGCAAATTTATGAGAAAGAAGTTGTAAATTCATGAGAAAAAGACTCAAATTTGTGACAAAAAAAGAAAAAAGTTTCAAAGTTACGAGGAAAAACTCACAAAATTATAAAACAGAGGTTTAAAATTTACACAAAAAATTGTAAATTTACATGAAAAACATCATAAAATTTCTGAAAAAAAGTTGCAACATTATGAGAAAAAAAGGTTAAATTTATTAGAAAATACCTGTAAATTTATGTGAAAAAAGTCACAAGTTTATAAGACGAAACTTGAAAATGTTCAAGAAAAAGGTTGCAGATTTATTAGAAAGAAGATGTAAATTTATGAGAAAAGAATCAAATTTGTGAGAAAAAATGTCTCAAAATTTTGAGGAAAAGAGTTTCAAAGTTACAAGAAAAAAGTCACAAATTCATAAGACAATGTTAAAATTTACACGAAAAAATTTGCAAATTTACAAGAAAACATCACAAAATTTCTGAGAAAAAAGTTGCAACATTATGAGAAAAAGTTTAAATTTATGAGAAAATAGCTGTAAATTTATGTAAAAAAAAAGTCACAAATTTATGACAAAACTTAAAAATATTCAAGAAAAAAGGTTGCAGATTTATGACAAAGAAGTTGTAAATTTATGAGAAAAAGAATTAAATTTGTGAGAAAAAAGGTCTCAAAATTTTGAGAACAAAGTTTCACTTACAAGAAAAAAGTCACAAATTCATAATACAAAGTTAAAATTTACGTGAAAAAATTAACAAATTTACAAGAAAAACGTCAAAATTTCTGAGAAAAAAGTTGCAACGTTATGAGAAAATAGTTTAAATTTATGAGGAAAATAGTTGTAAATTTATGTGAAAAAGGTCACAAATTTATAAGATGAAACTTGAAAATTTACTAGAAAAATCTGCACATTTAAAACAAGAAAACTTGCAAGTTTAAGAGAAAATGGTGGTAAAATTATAACTTTTTCCTGGTAAATTTACATATTTTCAAATAAATTTAGAACTTTTTGTTTTTAAATTTACCACTTTCGTGATCAATTTGTTACCCTTTTTAATATTTTTCTTGTACATTTGCAACTAAATTCTCAATAGTACGTTCTATTTTATCCATGCAATCTTTACGGGGATGGGGGTATGGCATCTTAACAAGGGGGATGGTTTGGGATCATTTTGCTGTGTCCAGTGTGACCACAGTTATCAAACTCGGATGTGGGCCAGAACAACCGGAACAAGATCCCCAAAATAAAGTAGTCTTGATTCAAGATATCTGGTCAACTCTGGTGTGGTCCTCTTGGTGAGAATGTATACTGAACCAAAACGGGATCAAAAGCTATGAATCACTTTATTGAGGGCAGTAGATAGTGGGTAGATTGATTTTTTTTTTTTTTTAATTTGCACACCAAAAACTTGCTTGAGGATGAATCATGTTTGCAGCCGAATAACCATGACACATAAAAACACTGAAATGTATGCACAGTTGAGAAAACAGCTAAAAATAGTTTCAGATGTCTGTGGCATCAATGATTTTTTTTTTTTTTTTAAATGCGAAATGGAGAGTTCTGATCAGAAGTAAGACAGCTCTTTCCTTCCTGTGTTTACTTGACTTGTTGCCTTGGTAGACATTTATGGCGTCAGTGTGGAACAGTGGTTAGCACTGAACCCAGATAGAAGGTTCCTGGCTTGAATTCCCTGATTGTCAGGGGTACGGGCTAGAAACAGAATACAAAAGCATAAAAACAATGTGTGAAAAATCAATCAGTGGGAGACCTGAACTTTTTTCCCTACAATTAGACGACCCCATGTGCTGTGTCATCATCGGGTCTTTTCCCCTTTACAAAACAACACTTAAGACAAGTGTTTTTTATTCATTTTTGCTAACTAGCTTGTGGGTTTGAGATTCAGGCAACGCTGCTCATTCCTCATTAACCTTTAAAAAACACATCAAAAAATCTCAAACATAAACAAATTCAATCTAAGAAATTGTAAACAAATTAGACCATCGCTGACAGTGTGGCCAGAATGTTCCTGCATGCAATGGTCTTCTCACACATCGATTACTGTTTTACCAACTGGTCACCAGTGTTGGGCACGTTACTAAAAAATAGTAACTAGTTCAGGAGTGGGCAGCGAGGGCCATTCCACTGCAGGTTTTCTGTTCCAGCCAGTGTCTTCAGCAGGTGTATGCTCTGATCAGCTTTAAGGATTGCTCATCAGTGAAAACACCTGCTGAAGAGATTGGGTGGAACAGAAAACCTGCAGTGGAATGGCCCTCCATGGCACATGATTGCCCACTCCTGAACTAGTTACTGTTACTAGTTACTTCTCTTCAAAAGTAACTGAGTTACTTTTGAGTTACTGCATGATTAAAGTAACTAGTTACTTGGAAAAGTAACTTTCATGTTACTTTTAAATGCATACTTAAATCATCTTGCACACATAGCAAGATCAAGGGCCCCTTGTTCTCATCAGAAAAAAGAAGAAAAAGAAAACTGATGAGAAAAAAGTCTCATCTTACAGAGAAAAATGTCTCAATTTACATAAACTATTGTAATCAGTAGAAAGTCAGAAAATTTACTAGAAATAAAGCTGTGAATTCACAGAAAAAATTTTGGACCCCCTAGTGGGCCGTTTTTGGCCCACGAGCTATATGTTTGACACCCCTGGATCCGTTAAAAATGCATATTTAGAGGATTTACTTCCATGAAATAGCTGCATATCACAACAGCATGTAAATGAATAAGGTAAAATAAAATAGAAAGCACAGATAAATGAAAGTTCACCACTTAGAAGAAGCTGTTCTTTACTGCAACAAATCACAGTCACTTTTTCTCTGTGCATAAGAAAACTTTAAATGCATTTAATGCAGACATTAAATGCGAGCTCGATATGAGAAGTCAGAGCTCAGGGCTCGATATGAGAAGTCACCACCGCCACGGCATTTCTTCCTACCGGGCTGCAGCATGAACTGGGGCAGGACAGGAAACCAACCCACGGAGGAGACTGACAGCTGCGCCAGCTATGGTAGGGTCATTTCATTTGCGCTAAAAATATCTATCCATGTTAATAAAACAAGAAACACGAGTAATGCATCTGATCAAATTTCAGTAACTGTAACGCATTACTGAATTTTTAAACAGTAATTTCGTTACACAGCAAAAGTAGTGGCGTTACAGTAACGTGTTACTCCCAACGCTGCTGGTCACTCACTGGTGTAACCATAATCAAACCCACTGAATCTTTATACAAAAAAGACATCAAAATCTTTGATAAGAAAGATCCCACATATCATTGCTGGTGTGGGGAACCCAATCAGTAGTTTTCCCTCAGACTGAAGTGGCAGATCAAAGGTGGGGAGCGTGGGGAGTGATATATTAATGCAGCACCCCAGGTAGCAGAGAAGTGTTAGTGCTGTGAGAAAAAGAGAGTGCCTGCAACCTGGTAGTTAGTTTTTTCTGATTCTGGTGAATGTGAGAGAGAGTGGAATAAAGTTTCATCCGCTCGGAAAAGTTTGGCCTGGTTATTCTCTCCACACTGTCACATTTACAAGAAATACAATTTTCTGTCTTTTGAAAATTATAAAACTCTCAAAATTTCCCTGTCCAATGCATAGAATATTAAATGGCTATGCACCCCCCCGGGGACAATATGTTAAACTGAGGACTGTCACCGGCACAACCACCACAGCAATCACTAGAGGAGACTGTGAGGTCCCACACAGACGCACCACATTTGCTCAATCTGTGCTATCAGTGAGCGGCACCAAGATCTGGAATAATATATCAACAACACTCAGAGAATGTACCACACTAAACACTTTTAAGATGCATTGTAAAAATTGGCTTTTAAACAACCAAAACTGTACCCATAACTAATGGTTGCTCTGCTGCATACGCATATATATATGTGCCCGTGCGTCACACACATATGCCCCGCTTCTTGTTTGTTGCTGTTTGTTGTTGCTGTGAGGTGCTTGGGTGCATGTGTGTGTATGCATACAAAGTACTTCACTCGTGTGACATTTGAATGTTTTGTTTTGTAACACATTAACTCTTGCACTTTAGCATATCCACTTTGTACAGTTTCATTGCAGCTATTCTTGTCATGAGGCTGAGAGCGGTGTTCCACTGGGCTCATGCTCTCACTTTATTCCTGGTTATTTCTTGTATTTTCTCAGTCTTGTGTGATTATTTTACTGTGTATTGTTTCTGGATGGATTATGCATTTTTTGTTGCCCTATTTATAGTCTGGCTTTGCCGTCACTCCATGTCAGAGCCTCTTCTAGCATGTACTCATCCTCACCAGAACCCTCACCCTGTTCTGGTGCGTTGTCCTGTCTTTTCATCTCACCGTCTACATGCTCACCTTGCTGTAAGTTTATTTTTTGTGCACTTTTGTACTTTGTGTTTTCCTTGAATAAACATCACAAACTGCAGTTCAGCGCCTGGGGCTTTCCTCTCTGGCCCAAGGGGCAAATCATGATAGTAGGCTCTGACCAGTTTAAGATCCAGCTGCTGTAGTTTGAGTGTGTGTGTGGAGGGGGTTCTCTCTCACCTGTTTTTCCGGATCACCCGACATGTCCCCAGAACACTGGCCTTCAACCATCAAAGGAAGATCGGTGGCTGGGATCCAGAGCCTGGAGGAGGAATGGGCTGTGGAATTCATCCAGAGCTTCGTGGATGAAGCTCTCACCTCCCGAAGCCCTAAGAAGACCTGGGAAAGCATTAAGGAGTGGTGGTGATTGTGGAGGCTCATCCCGGATTAAGGAGGCATCCCCAGTTTGCGGAGCTGTTGTCCACCACCTCCGCTCTGCAGCTGTCATTTCCTGGGCTGAAGATGGGTTCGGCGGGACCGATGCCAATGAGGAAGCATTCCCCGCAAGAAGCGTCATCCTCTTCCTGCTGTTCACCTGCTCCTGCTCCAACTGAGATGCCGCTCTGCCAGGTCTGCCTCCACTCATCCTCGAGTCGCGACGGGACCTGATTTCCTGGAAGAGAGCTTCCTGGGCCAGTCACCTCCCGCTTCCCGCCGCTGGCCAGCGAGACACCAAGGAACGCCCCTACCTCTCAGCCAGCAGTTTCCCCTGTGCCGAGTCAGACTATTCCCGCAGCAGTTTGCTCTTCTGGTTCCTCTTTGCCAACTGTCCCATCAGCCTTCTCTCCCTCCATTGCTGCTGTGACTCCCATCTCCTCAGTGTCTCCTCCTGCTGCTGAGGGTCCGGTCGCCTCCTTCCCGGCTCCGCCAGTCACCACATCTACAGGGGCAGCTCCTCTACATTCTTCTGAGGGGCCCACAACAGCTGCAGCCACAGAGAGGGCAGGTTCTACACCAGCTGCAGCAGAAAACATCACACCCTGGGAACACAGGCAAGTGCTTTTTCATTCTCTATCGGTGACACATGAATTACCTTGCCTGATTCCTGGTGGTGAGGCTCAGCCAATGCAGTTCCCTGAGTCCTCACCGCCTGCTGCAGCCATAAACTTTTCACTTGCTCTCTCCGTGTCTCCTCCTTTGCCCCCTGAGTGTCCCCCTGCCCCAGGATTGAGCCGCCGGACATTAGAGGAGCCTGCGGCCCTGGGGGACCTGGTTCCAGCCCCGTAGCCATGGTCTGGACAGAGGGAGAGCGCTACCAGCGAGCTGGAGCCTGCGCCGATGATTGAGCGTCCCCTGGCTTCAGCAGTGCAGGATCCAGTGCCAGCAGGGAGCCAGCCTCCTGTCACCACCTGGGTGAGCCACCTGCATTGGTCACTTCACTGGGGGGTCCTGGGACTGCATTAACCACCATGCCTGCTGCAGGGTCCATCACAGCAGAGCCAAAGCTGGACCTCCAGAGGGCTGGGCCTGAGATGTTGCCGCATGGATCGACGGAGTCCTGGACAGCAGTGGAGCTTGAGCTCAGGTAAGTGCTCTCCTTTGTTTTCATTGCTTCCGTTTTGGAGAGCTCTTGCCTGGCTCTTGGTGGGGAGACCCAAGAGCAGCTGTCTGCTGCACCTGAGCTCACCTCACCGGGCTCCACTGCCACCAGTGACCCTGACCCTATTTCTCTACCTCTCCTGTCTGAGTCTCTCCCCAGGATCACCGAGGTTCATCCAACTTCACCTGAGGTGTCAGGAATCTCTGAAGAATATGCTCATATATTAGTTCGTTACCTCAATAAAGATTCGAGACACAAGAATATCCTTTTAAAAGCTTTACTTGTATAAATTGTATACAAGGAGTACGAACCCCAGGTTGGAGGAGGTCAGTACTGAAGGCTGCCTTCAGTGAGCAAGCTTATATACAAGGAGCAGTTGCAACATACAAACAGAAACAGGACAAAGCGGTTTCAGCTGAATACCTCACGGACAAAAGAGTGTAACAGGTTTGGCACATCATTAACAGCTTGAAAGGACGAAGCAACCTGTTCCTTCTCTCGCTATGCAGGGGGTATGTCAGTATCAGTACATTTCCGCCAGAACTGGCCCCCTGCATGCAATCTCAGTATTCTCGCAGTATTCTTCCAGTAGAACTCGCTCCCCGAGTGTTACTTCAGTGTTTTTCCAGTAGAGCTCACTTCTACGCTTGCATAAGGCATAGACATATAAAATGATAACATTGTACATTTTCATAGACATATAAAATGATAACATTGTACATTTTTCTGACAATTCCCTCCTGTTTATCATTTTTATCATTGTTGTATTCACATGCAAACATCAGTACAATGTATCTTCTCATCATCATTGAGCATCACTTCCAAATCTAAACAGTGGTTCTGTCATCACAATCACCATCACTTCGTTGTCTCAAGGCAGTATATTATACAGGAATTTCCCTTTGGAGCATAACAGATTGTAGCATGAAAGTGTGTTGAGTAAGAGCTCTACTTATCATGGAATGACACACATGAATAGTACTCAAGATAGAATCAATGCAACTGTTACTGGGGTTAACTACTTCAACAGAACTTGCCACCACTGACCAGAAAGGAACCAAGAGGACAGGTCCCAATTTTGTGGCACATCCTCCATCCTCCCGGGTATGGGAGGAGTTCAGTGAGGCCATGGAGCAAGACTTTCGGTCGGCCTCAAAGAGATTCTGGCAAACTGTCCGGCGGCTCAGGAGGGGAAAGCAGCTCCCCGTCCACACTGTGTATGGTGCGGATGGGACACTGTTGACTTCGACTGGGGATATCGTCGGGCGGTGGAAGGAATACTTCGAGGATCTCCTCAAACCCACTGATACGCCTTCCACAGAGGAAGCAGGGTTTGGGGACGAGGGGGATGACTCACCTATCACAGGGGCTGAGGTCGCCAAGGTGGTTAAAAATCTCCTTGGTGGCCGGGCCCCGGGGGTGGACGAGATTCGCCCTGAGTACCTCAAGGCCCTGGATGTTGTTGGGTTGTCATGGTTGACACGCCTCTGCAACATTGCGTGGAGGTCGGGGGCAGTGCCTTTGGCATGGCAAACCGTGGTGGTGGTTCCTCTCTTCAAAAAAGGGGACCGGAGGGTGTGCTCCAACTTTAGAGGGTTCACACTCCTCAGCATCCCTGGGAAGGTCTATGCCAAGGTACTGGAGAGGAGAGTCCGGCCGTTGGTCGAACCTCAGATTCAGGAGAAGCAATGTGGTTTTCGTCCTGGCCGTGGCACATCGGACCAGCTCTTTACCCTCTTGGGAATTCTTGAGGGTTCGTGGGAGTTTGCCCAACCAGTTTACATGTGTTTTGTGGACTTGGAGAAGGCATTTGACCGCATCCCTCGTGGATTTTTGTGAGGGGTGCTTTGGGAGTATGGGGTATCGGGCTTGTTGTTACGAGCTATTCGGTCTCTGTACGACCATTGTGAGAGTTTGGTTCGTATTGCCAACACTCGGTCGGAGTCATTCCCAGTGAGAGTTGGACTCCGCCAGGGCTGCCCTTTGTCACCGATCCTGTTCATAATTTTTATGGACAGGATTTCTAGGCGCAGCCAGGGAATGGAGGATGTCATGCTTGGTGACCACAGGATCTCATCTCTGTTGTTTGCAGATGATGTTGTCCTGTTGGCTTCATCCAGCAATGACCTACAGCTCTTGCTGGGATGGTTTTCCGCTGAGTGTGAAGCGGCTGGGATGAGAATCAGCACCTCCAAGTCCGAGTCCATGGTCCTCAGCAGGAAAAAAGGTGGTTTGCCCTCTCCGGGTTGGGGACAGGCTCCTGCCCCAAGTGGAGGAGTTTAAGTATCTTGGGGTCTTGTTCACGAGTGAGGGGAAAATGGAGCGAGAGATCGACAGACGGATTGGAGCAGCATCTGCAGTGATGTGGACGTTGTACCGGTCTCTTGTGGTGAAGAGGGAGCTTAGTTCTAAGGCAAAGCTGTCGATTCACCAGTCAATCTACGTTCCTACTCTCACCTATGGTCACAAGCTTTGGGTAATGACTGAAAGAACGAGATCGCGGATACAAGCGGCTGAAATGAGCTTTCTCCGTAGGATTGCTGGACTCACCCTCAGAGATAGGGTGAGGAGCTCAGTCATCCGGGAGATGCTCAGAGTAGAACCACTGCTCCTCCACATTGAAAGGAGTCAGTTGAGGTGGTATGGGCATCTGATTAGGATGCCTCCTGGACGCCTCCCACTTGAGGTGTTTCAGGCACGTCCCACTGGGAGGAGACCCCGGGACAGACCCAGGACTCAGTGGAGAGACTATGTCTACCAGCTGGTCTGGGAACGCCTTGGTATCCCCTCTGAAGAGCTGGAGCAGGTGGCTGGGGAGAGGGAAGTCTGGGCTTCTCTGCTTGAACTGCTGCCTCCGCGACCCGGACCTCCGGAAAAGCGGTAGAAGATGGATGGATGGATGGATGGATCCTTCAAGCCATTCAAGTGTTGTTGCAGTCCTCTCAGCCAATCGATTACGCCTCCTTTCTCTCAGTGGGGTCCTCCAAAGCCCAAAATACATCATTCATTCTGTGACTCAAATAGGCCACTCCAAATGAGGGGGATGCTATCTTAGGCTGTCGTTTCCCTCTTGGTTACCAAGTTGGCATCGGGGGAAGTGATCCATATTATTCCTGCAAATACACCTGTCACACCAGAGGCAAGTAGCAGTGCCTTCATTTTTACTTCCACCTGAGAGACTACCCCTCCGGGCCTCTGTCTTCACCAGGTTTGAGACGGGCGTGTCCTTAAAAGGACACGCCCCCCTTTGTAACTGGACTTACTCAGGGAAACAGGTTAGTTCACTCGCAGGCACTTTTAAGTCTCTTCACGTGTGAAAGGTGGAGCCAGGATGGTCGTTCAACGACCCTTACTGAGTCCCAATGCTGCTGGTGATGATTTTTCATGAAGATAAAGTCACCAGGCTGCAGTGGGTTGATCACTTCCTCCTGTGGAGTGGAGAGAGCTTCCAACAGAATCAATGTATTTGTGTGGTATTAGTAATGACAGACCCGGCGGTCCATAAGGGCAGTGAAAAGCACAGTCCCATTTTCTTATCTGGGATGGTATTAATTGTTTAGTTTCACTATCTTAAGAGCTTCAGGCCACGTAATGGCCTTACCATGTGTGCTTTTTGCCAGCATTTGTCTGATTGTCTGCATAAATGATCTCTGGTATTCCAAAGTTGGGAATATACTATTTTGCAAAAACCTTACAGAAAAACTTTTGCATCTGCCTTAGCAGTAGGATGTACTTCTGTCCATTTTGTAAATGTGTCAATGAGAACAAGGTTTAGAATTCCTGGACAGAAGAAATGTTTTTCAGCTATGTTTTTCAGCTATCTTAATCATCCCTCCTGTTGGCACATGGCGGAGCCAGTGCCATCCAGCGGTACAGTGAGGGAGGGAGAACAATTTTGTCATTGGCAGTGCAGTAAAGTTTGTTGGCATTTAAGTATGTGTGGGGTGGCATAGTCATGTTTTTCAGCTCATACTAGCATGCAAATTTCCTTGTGGGCCCTGAAGTAGTGCGTACAGTGGAGCCGTGTTGTGAGAGGTTTGGCAACCACTGGCGGCAGTAGTTCAGGGTACCTAATAGTGCCTTTTTTGTTGTAACGTTGCTACTTTTTCGCATGAATTTGCTACTTATTTTCATAAATCTGCAACTTTTTCCTCATAAATTTTATTTTGTCTTGTAAACATGTAACTTTTCTCCTCATAAATTCGCACATTTTTTCATCATAAATCTACAACTTTTTTGTTGTAAATTTATGACTTTTTTCTTTTAAATTTGCTGATTAAGTTTGCTTTTTTGTCTGTGGCAAAGGTAAGTTTTGAATGGTCTTTATTCTATCTGGTTCCAATGTTTTCCCGTCGGCAATAAGCATATGGCCAAGAAATTTAACCTCAGGTTGACAAAACTGCAGTTTTTTCTTGCCACATTTTAGTCCATGTTCACACAGGAAGTGCAGCAGGGCCAAAGAGTCCTGTCGACATTGTTCCTCAGTGGGGGAGGCAACCAAAATGTCATCCACATATAACATAATTTTTGAACCGGCTGGTGGCTAAATTTAGCCATTAGAGCAGTCATTTCCTGTGAGAAAATGGTCGGACTTTCACAATAACCTTGAGGTAATCTGGTGTATGCGTATCTTTTTCCCTTAAACGTAAATGCAAACTAAAACTGGCTTTCTTCATGCTCAGGGAAAGTAAAAAATGCATTACTCAAATCTTACCACAGAGAAAATGGATGAATCGTGACCCAAAGGGTCATGACCACTTATAAGGGTGTCATAAATAGTCCTGTGGATTGTGAGTATTGCACATTTTGCTTAGGAGTTTTCACCCAATCGGTTACATGATTTGCCTTCTCAACCATTTGTCCACAAGCAGCCCAAAAGTAATTGTCTGGTCCCCATAGGGAGTGTTAACATCATGCAAGGAGGTAACCTCTTCGGGCAATTTCACCGACAGTGCAGCTGCTCCTTGCTCATTGAAAATCAAATTGTCCATCTGCACTGTGATGACATCTATGTCATACAATTTGTCAGCCAAGGCACAATCAAAAAGTTCAAAACATCTGATATATTTCATAGTAACGTGCAGTGGCTGTGGACTTCCTGGTCCTTCAAGGATATGACCTGGCAGTACAGCAGCCATGAGGGCGGTGCTTTTTGTACACGATGTCGTGACTGCTGCACTGTCTTAGCCAAACAATGTGCCTCACCCTTGATCATTGGGTTCGTCATTGTCTGCCAGAAATGTCTGTTCTGTTCTTAAAACAGTATAATCATCTTTTAATTTATATAGAAAATCTTTTAGAAAGGATAAAACAAGTCATTATCAGTTATTGATAATTTTTATGTATTACCTATTTTTCTGAGTATTGCTAACTATTTGCTAATTAATTCCCCTGATACCCCCTGTTTTGATACATGGAGACACAGCAAAGTTACAGGGTATTTGCTTGATTCTTCTGCTGAAAGGAAGTGTGCTACCATTTTTAATTTTAGATAAAATTTGCGGGTAGCCCAGTTCCCTCAAAAATAAGATTTCAATAGTCACAGCTTCTTTTGTGACAAATTTCATTTAAGAAAAACAAAATAACCATCTGTGCATTTTTGATATGCTTCAGCATTGATAAATAAGATCAGTTTGTTCAGTTGAACACAGACGGGTTGAATTTGAATAAATGAATAAAAATTGTGTCACACTCTTTCAGTCAACGGAAAGGTGGACATTTTGCCTAATTAGAATTTGATTCAAATTTTTCCCTTGGTAAATTGTGGAGTGAATGTAGTTTACCCTGGCCCAGCTTGGCCACCGCCGAATCAGGAAAAACACATTCCTCATTACTGTCATATTCCTGAAATATGACGTATCATATATCACATACATCACATATCACACCATTATGTGGTGAGTAACATCAAATACATACCCTCTGTTGGGGAGGAACATAATAACCAAGTATATAGTAAGGCTATAATCTTCGCTGTGAGTGTTTGCTCATTACTAAATAAATGTTAATATTCACAATTAAGGAAATGCACTGAAAGAATGGACACCTAATGCCTCATTGCTGCTTTAAGTATTTGGAAACATTTAAGACGGCTGCCTGCATTTGTGCCTTCTTCCTGGCACTCTTAGCCAAAAATTTAATTTATTTATTGTTGGTTTTCTGTTTGTTTGGTTTTTAAAGCTACAGCTTCAAATCTTACGTGGATCTTTATTTTTCTTTGGTTACACATGCTCTGCTTTCATTTCTTTTTCCATTTCCATCTCAACATCAGAAATATTTTCTACATTTGCTAAACCCACCGTTCTTCTTCTCTTCCCCTACGTACGTTTTCCATCAGAAACACTCACTCAGTTTGTTTCCATCCACTATCCATCTGTGTACAAGGCTTCACCTTTCCCTGGACTAGCTGATGAAACATCTCACATCTATAATTTCTTTCAGTATTACAACTTCCTTCATCCATCTGGTCTCCGTTCTCTTCAGCCTTCATCAACATTCTGTTACCACCTGCTTGTCTTATTCATGATTCACTGTCCCGTCGTTCATACTACTGACTACTGTCCACAGCTAATGCTCCATGCAAGATCCTGAACATAAAAGTGATCGGTTTCATTCTGGAAAGTCAGCTTTATACCAAACCAACATGGCTCAATTCAAAATTCTGTTTTGTGACAAAACTCATCCCTTGATTTCTACCCTGGCATTGGGTGACTTTTTGAATTTGTTTTGGAATTAAATAATGCCTCTGGGTCTGAACATCTGCCTTTCAAGGAATGTATTAAAATAAGACATCTGCTGGTTGCTCTGAAAATTAAAGTTAACAGAGTCATCTGTATCTTGGTGTGGTGGAGTCTTGTCTTTTCCTCCTGAACAGATAACTCCATGTGAGCTAACACCATGCCTACAAAACTATAACCTGGTGAGAAGAGTACAGTAGCACTTTCTAGGAATTCCTTAATTTTCTCACTACCTTCAGGCTCCCCCTGGTTGGGGGGGGGGGGCTGTTTTCACACCCTGCAAACATTCCTCTGTCCTGCATTTGTTTGACCCATCTGGCAAATCTCTCCCTTCCTTTCCTTTGATCTATGACTGGGACCTTTGTCTGATAATCCATAGCCTCTGGCAGATCATATGCACAGACACATTAATTATCAATCTCTTTTGAATCTCTGTGCTCTAAATCTCACGTTGTCACACATCAGTCCTTCCTATAAAGTGCACTGTCATGTTTCGGTCAAAGAAAAAGGTCAGTTACAGCACTTCAAAACCTGCTCCTTCAGCCTCTGAGGCAAAAAAGGGGACACAGAGAGAGAGACAGAGAGAGCGAGAGAGAGAGATTTTTTTGATTTTTAAAAGATCTTTAATAAACACATTTGTCCATCAGTCAATACAATTTCTATGTCATGCTATATTACACAGAAAATTAATCCCCCAAAAAACGCCCAAAAAAAAGCTGTCCATCATGAACTGAACAGAGGACATTCTCCAGGGACCAGAGGGTCCTGAAACCTTCCACATCCCCATTCCCCATAAAAAACTGAAAGTCCAGCCTGATTCTGGCTTTAAGTAGCCTCACAAATAAAATTTTGACATCAACATCACTCTCAACATTCTCAAGTTTTCTTCTCCGGCTTACATAGATAGCCAACTTTGCCTGCCCTAAAACAAAGTTCAGTAGTTGACACTTCTGCTTAAAACGACGATTGTACATAAAACCACAAATGAAAACCTGCTTAGAGAAAACTTCTTTAAAAATATGAAAAAGTTCTGTGAGAAGTTCAAAGAGGCCACTCAGGCGCTGACATTCAATAAAACAATGAAAAACTGTCTCCCTAGAGGAACAAAAAAGACACTGATCACTGACACTGCTGTTAATCACAGAAACAAAAGCATTGACTGCTATAATACCATGCAGGACCCTCCACTGTAAGTCTCCATGCCTCTTAGGGAGAGGGGCTTTATAAAGAGCCCTCCAGGCAGGCCGATGCCCTTTTCCTAGTTTAAAATAGGCTCTCCAAGGAGTGTCCACACAGGTGTTCAATCTGTCCTTGTTGAGTGCCATCACCACCAGTCTGTAGAGTGCCTTACCACTGGCTCCTCCAAAGTCCACACCAGTGGGAGCACAGAATGCCAGTAAGGAGCAAGGAGCGACGTCAAAGTCCATATAGAGCGTGAGAGAGGGAAAGGGGTCCGTGCTTTCCGGCTGCAGCGTGCCATTGCTAAAGTCCAAGAGTAGGGAGTGCTCAAGTCCATGAAGCTCCTGTTTCCAGTGTGCAAGAAGACCATCGATGAAACGATTCGACCTGACACCAAGATGAGCTGCTAAAGCTGAGGCGTTGTTGAGGCCAGGACCAGCCAGTTCCACCACTTGCTTCAGAGTGAGAACGTTCCTGGAACACAGCCTATCAAGGAAGGTCCTTCCAACTCCCGGCAGGACACCAAGGCGACCACCAAAAACCAGCGGCTCCCTCAACAACCAGTAGAGGGAATCGCATGGCCCTCTTTGTTTTTTAAAAAGAGTCCACACTGAAAAGAGACTGCGGTAAAAACTGGGTAAAGACAGTGCATTAGAGTTCTTAAAATCCATTAAAAACACAGGGAGGTCTAGCCCAAGCCCAAGGACTCTCTGTAAAATAACACAGGCCAAAGGCCTCCATACCAGGTCCTGGGGGCCCGTCAGCAGTCTCTGTATGAAAGTCAGTCTAAAAGCAGCACCTCTACTAGCTAAATGAATCACTCCTTGCCCCCCCCCCCTCCTCTTTGGGAAGAAATAACAGGGCTTGAGGAACCCAGTGGAGTCCACCCCCCCAAAAAAAGTCCACCAAAACAGACTGAATTTTAGACAACAAACCAGCAGGGGGGTCCATGCACATGAGGCGGTGCCACAGGGATGAGGAAACAAGATTATTTAAAATGAGCACTCTTCCTCTAAAAGATATTTTTGGCATTAGCCACTTCCACTTGTTTAGTCTCCCGTTAATTTTCTCTATGACCCCATCCCAATTTTTTTGCTCAAACTGCTGATTTCCATTAAAGACACCAAGATACTTAAAACCTCCTTTTTTCCAAATCAACCCACCAGGCAGCGTAAGCTGATTTTCTAGTTTCTCCCCCACCATCAGAGCCTCGCTTTTTCCCCAGTTTATTTTTGCAGAGGAAAATTGGCCAAAAAGATTGACACTCCTAACCAGAACGTCAATGTCACTCTGCTTATTTAGCAGAATGACTACATCATCTGCATAGGCCGACAGCTTGAACGTGGTGTCACAGCCAGGAAAAGTAACTCCTGATAGATCCCTTCTCAGGCAGTGAAGCAAAGGCTCTATGGCGAGGGAGTACAGCATCCCTGAGAGAGGGCAGCCCTGCCGAACCCCCCTCTGGACTTTTAAAGGGGCAGACAGGCCCCCATTTATCTTCAGCACACTCTCAATGTCACTGTACAAGACCCGTATCCTGGCTATGAAGCCTGGGCTGAACCCAAAAGCTGTTAAAACTGTCCATAAATATTGGTGTTCAACCCGATCAAACGCCTTTTCCTGGTCAATTGAAATCAAACCAGTTTCTACCGCCAATGAACCAGAGACCTCCAAAATATCCCGAATTAAAGTGACGTTGTCACTAATCAGCCTGCCAGGCACACAGTAAGTCTGGTCTACATGAATGAGCTCGCTCATCACCTTTCTCAGTCTTCGGGCCAGAGCTTTTGAGAGAATCTTATAGTCTGTGCAGAGCAGAGAGACTGGCCTCCAGTTCTTTAGGCTCTGGAGGTCCCCCTTTTTCGGCAACAGTGTGATGATGGCCCTCCTGCAGGTCGTGGGTAGGGTCCCCCTTTCCAAGCTATCTTGGAGAACCTCCAGCAGGTCTGGACCAAGCAGGGGCCAGAATTCCTTAAAAAAGTCCACAGAGAGACCATCTATGCCTGGTGATTTTCCATTCTGGAGGCTCATTAGCGCCGTATGCAGCTCAGACAGAGACAGTGGAGCATCCAAGCCGGCAACAAGGTCCTCTGAGAGCACTGGAAGACCATCAAGGAAAACCTGGCCCAGTGACGTGTCCTCCCTCCACTCTGCTCTAAACAATTCACTGTAAAAGCTAGCAGCGTGTTTCCTGATCTCTGCTGCTGTGGAGATTGTTCTCCCGTCATCGCCCAACAAGGAGTGAATGAGCTTTCTCTGTCCATTTTTCCCCTCCAGTCCAAAAAAGTACTGGGAGGGCGAGTCCATCAGAGCTACATCCATGTAGCGTGAGCGGACCAGAGCACCCTGTGCGGTGACCCCTAGCAAGCTAGCCAAGGCTGACCTTTTTGACTTAAGAGCCTCTAAGTGCTCCTGTTTTCCGGTAGAACTGAGTAACTCCTCTAGCTCTACCACCTCAGTCTCCAGAACTTTCAAGGATTGGGTCAAGCTACGAGTGACATTTTGAGTGTACTGTTGGCAGAATTGTTTTATCTGTGCCTTACCAAAATCCCACCACATTTGGAGAGAACTAAAAGAAGATTTTTGTTCCCTGTGTGACTTCCATACATCATGAAAAACTCCCTTAAAAAACACATCATTTAAAAGTGTATTATTAAAATGCCAAAAAGCACTCTTACACTTTACATTTTCAAAGAAAACAGAACAAATCAGCAGGCAGTGATCAGTGAAACCAACAGGACAGATACAACTATTTTTAAAAACACTCATTTGGTGTTTAAAACCATAGAAACGGTCTAACCTAGCCATAGATAAGAGGTTATCCTTAGCATGGCTCCAGGTGTACTGCCTCTGGTCCCCATGATGTGATCTCCACACATCGGCCATTTCATGTGCCTTCACTAGTTCCCTCAGCCTATTGGCAGAAGCAGGGTGAGGTTCCTGATGGTTCCTGTCCAGTCTGTGGTTTAATGTACAGTTAAAATCACCCCCCAGAAATAAAAAACTATTTGGATTACAGGATCTAACCGTATCTGATAGCATATTAAAGACCCTGATCCTTTCTGCTCTCTGGGTTGGCACATACACGTTTATAAGAACCAAGTTTACGTTTTCAAACTGTACCTTTAGCAAGAGTACATGTCCTTTCACCACCTCTTCTACCTCATAAGAGACAGGCACACAACCCCTAGAGAAAAGTACAGCCACCCCTCCACTATTATTGGATTTGTGGCTAAAAAAAATGCAGCCATCCCACTCTTTTCTCCACTGGCACTCAATGTCTACAGTGCTGTGAGTCTCCTGGACCATCAGCACGTCAAGTGCCTTTAAATTAAAAAGCTTGTATAAAGAGGCCCTTTTTACATCATCCCTGGCCCCGTTTATATTAAGAGTGCCAATTCTAAGGTGGGGCATTAAAAAGGATAAAAATAAGGTACAGTAAAAAAACACACACATAGCATAAAAGGGAAGAAACAAACTAAGAGTCAACATGACTGTGAGTAATTTGTGATTTCAGTTTGACAACCAGTTTCTTTAAACGAAAAATTTCCTGATCAGTAAAAGTCTCATTCCCATCATTCAGTTTCATCAGCTTGCGAGCTGATGCCACAAATAACTCCAGATCTGGAAAGTAATTTTCCACTTTCACAGCTCTGCTCCCCTTAGTCACCTGGAGAAATTGCCTAATTTTGGTAAAACAATAGGAGCTTTGCTCCTCCTGCGTCTGCATCATTTCAGACTCAGCTCCACTTTCGTCAGAGACGCTCTCATCTAGTAAATCTAACTTCCCAACCCTACTAGATTTAGCAGAGCTCTGCAAGTTTTCAGCACTTTTTCTTTTTTGTGCAGCTTTAAAAGGATCCTCTTCAACAAAACTACATTCCTGCATTTCTTCGTGAACTGCAACGTTCGTCATGCAGTGTTTGCTCTGTGTGTCCGCTACAGCCTCAAACCGCTCCTCCCCCGCCTGCAAAGTCTGCTCACCCACGTTCCTTCGTTTAACTGCACTCTTACTTACACCCTCCGCCTCTTTACTCCGGGCGACAGGCTCGTCACAATGATCACAGCTGCCGCCAGACAGAAATTTCCCACCATCAATGTTTGGGGGGGCAACTACCGCGCCCGCTGCGGCTACCTCAGCAGAGGCGGCCGCGACCGCCCCAGCAGAAGCGGGCGCCGCAGCGGCATCCGCCGCACCACATGTAGCGCTACCCTCCGGACCACCAGAAGCAGCGGCGTCACCTTTCTTACCGCCAGTGCTCTTTGTGTTCGCCTTTTCAGGACATGACCTAATAAGATGGCCTTCTGCGCCACACGCAAAACACTTCATGGTTTCAGATGTTGCAAACACCAAGTAGCTAAAGCTGTCAATCCTGAAATTAAAAGACGCGTTCAGTTCAGCAGAGCTGTCTTTCAACACCATGAAACACTGCCTCCTATGACATACAACATGCTTCAGCAGGGGTGATTTACTACCCAGAGAGACCATTCTGATAGGGGACACAACCTGGCCAAAACGGGACAACTCTCTAATCAGCTGATCATTTTTAACGAAAGGAGGAGCGTTTGAGATGGTGATCCTCCTAGACGGGTTCGCCAGCGGTAAAACGGGAGTAAAAGTGTCACCTATGACCACTCCCTGTGCCACCACCTGATCAGCTTTTTCAGTCGAATCCAGAAAGATCACAATTGCGCTGTTCATCCTCGATGCTGATTTTATTCTGCCATGCCCAACCACCTGTCCTACAGCGAGGCTGGCCTCCTCCACAGAACAGGGAACTGTCGGGAGGATTCTCACACCATGACGCCGGGTTAAGCGCTCAAACTCCACACCACCATCAATCACCGGCATGATGCCGGCCGGGAAAAACCGGCAGCAGAAGCTACCGTTCCCCAACACACTCACTCCAACACTCACACCCCAGCACACACACACTCAACCCACTATATGAAACACACACACCTCAAACACACAAGATAGAGAAAAAGTTAGAAAATACAAAGTTTAAAGTACTCACTCGACACCACTCCACACCCCTGCTCCCACAAACGCCCACGCATGCGCACGAGAGAGAGAGAGAGAGAGAGAGAGAGAGAGAGAGAGAGAGAGAGAGAGAGAGAGAGAGAGAGATGCTCCTTCAGCAGCCCCTCCTTTCACATTTACTGTTCATGCTTCTATTTTTTACAGAGCAAGCCTGTCGCTCGCCTCTCTGATCATTCTGAAATCTTCTTCTACCTCTACTTGGTATCCTGCCTCCAAATCCACCTCTTTGACCAAGCCTGCAATCACGGGCCCAGTGACCAGGTTTGCCACAGTTAAAACAAACATCCCAATTTCCATCATTCACTTGCATTGACCTGCCTGTCTTGGGTCTAACCCCACAGAGTTATTGAAAAAATAAAAACCCAAAACCTTGTAAAAGTACCCATATTTAGACCACTTTCTTCACAGATCAACCACACACACACAAACAGAGAACAGAGGAGTTTTGTTCTCTCTACACTGTCGCTGCCTCTATCTAAGGCTCACACACAAAGCATAGATAAAATAACTGTTTCTCATTGTCCATTTTAACGTTATCCGGTTTTGTTGCCATTTAATCCGTCCGTCTTTAAATATTATGGTCTAATTATTATGATTTTATTTGCTTCCTCCTTTTCCCAACCTCTTGGGCTTCTTTTAATAATTTGCTGTATGGACCCTCCTTAGGGCCGCGGCATTGATAAGTTGGGGGAGGATTATCTTTTTCATTTAATAATGGTTCGATGCTCGGTTGGTTTTGATATTTATCTCTTTTTGTTGTAAGTTTTTCCGTCGACGTTAGACTGTGCATTCTTCCACATCCAGTGTGGGTTTAAGGGAATAATCTTTTTCCCCATTTGTTTAAATATTTTTCAGGATCCTTTATCTGATCTTTTTCTTTTAACCGGTTATTGTAATTTTTTACCGTTCGGCGCGCAGTTTCCTCTTTTTTCTTTTGCTTATTTTTCGCTTTATTTGTTTTTCCTGTACAGTTACCCATTTTTTTTTTCTTCTTAGTCAGGGACGTTGCTCTTTTGAAGTGCGTTCACTTGTTGTTGGGACTAGATCTTACGTCTTCAGGATACGCTCACTTGTTGATGGGACTAGATCTTACGCAACCTATATTAAAAGGCACTATTACTCTTTTGAAGTGCGTTCACTTGTTGTTGGGACTAGATCTTACGCCTTCAGGATACGCTCACTTGTTGATGGGACTAGATCTTACGCAACCTATATTGGGACTCCTGTAATTTCTTACAGAATCACTACCTGGTATGATCAGATAGGAAAAATATATAGGACGCTGCCTTATATTACCATTACTAGCTAAAGCTTGACCTATCAGTCAATACACAGCACCTTTTACTTTTATTACTCTTTTGAAACCTGACTCTTCGGCTGGAAAACAACACAATCGGGACTTTAACCCGAACAAACCTTTTTTCCTCGTTGCAACTACTCGTCCGCGTGCTTCGTTCGCGCACTTCACTCTCTTATCGCGTTAGTCACTCGTGGTTGGGTTTAGGAGGATCTTGTAACATATTTAGGAGCACATCCTATTTACACTAGTAATATGTTGGAGCGGCCTATTTTACATTAGTAATATTTTTAGGAGCGCATCCCATTTTTACATTTGTAACATATTGGAGCGGCCTATCTTACATTACTCACTCAAGGCTGGACTTGGGAGGATCTTCTAACGCATGTAGTATATACTATATCCTTTTTCTTTAATAATAAAAAGACGTCACTTACTTTATGACCCTACTAGTGAGGATGACCGTCACTTAGACAGAGTCAGGAGCCAGTCTCCTCCCCGGCGTTCCCTGAAGGCGGGTTTCCAAAACTGACCGTTGGTCAGACCATGCATGGGTTTGAAGACCGGGGAAAGCTTGGTTGTCCTGGCTGGTCTAGGGTATTGGTCATCCGGGTCACGGCACCACGTATGTCAGGAATCTCTGAAAACACTCAGAATATGATCGTATATTAGTTCGTTACCTCAATAAAGATTCGAGACACAAGAATATCCTTTTAAAAGCTTTACTTGTATAAATTGTATACAAGGAGTACAAACCCCAGGTTGGAGGAGGTCAGTACTGAAGGCTGCATTCAGTGAGCAAGCTTATATACAAGGAGCAGTTGCAACATACAAACGGAAACAGGACAAAGCGGTTTCAGCTGAATACCTCACGGACAAAAGAGTGTAACAGGTTTGGCACATCATTAACAGCTTGAAAGGACGAAGCAACCTGTTCCTTCTCTCGCTATGCAGGGGGTATGTCAGTATCAGTACATTTCCACCAGAACTGGCCCCCTGCATGCAATCTCAGTATTCTCGCAGTATTCTTCCAGTAGAACTCGCTCCCCGAGTGTTGCTTCAGTGTTTTTCCAGTAGAGCTCACTTCTACGCTTGCATAAGGCATAGACATATAAAATGATAACATTGTACATTTTTCTGACTCCGTGGGTACAGTCTCGCCGCCTGAGGTCTTCGTGGGTCCAGCTCCTACTGCTGAGGTCATTGTGGGTGCTCCGTTCCAGCCCGGGACCTCAGCGGGTGCTGCTGTCCCTCCAGATGAGGTCTTTGCGAGTGCGCCATCCCAACCCGGGACCTCCGTGGGTGCAGCTCCTCCTCAGTCCAGTTCTCCATGGGTACTGTGTCCTAGTCTGGGACCGTCGTGGGTGCTGCGCCCCAGCCTGAGTCCAACATGGGTGCTGAGCTCCAGTGTGGGCCCGCTTTGGGCGTTATGCTCCAGCCCGAGGGCCACCGTGGGTGTAGCTCTGGCCCAGTCTGGGTCCACCATGGGTGCAGCTCTACTCCAGCCCGGAGCCACGGCGAGTGCTGCTTTGCTCCAGCCCGGAGCCACCATGGGTGTAATGTTGCTCCAGCCCAGAGCCACTGTGGGTGCAGCGTTGCTCCAGCCCGGAGCCACCGCGGATGCAGCATTGCCCAGCCCGGAGCCACCACAGGTGCTGCGATGTCCCAGTCCGGGACCACCGCGGGTGCTGGAATGTCCTAATCTGGGACCACCGAGGGTGCTGGAAGACAGTCTGAAAATGTCGTGGTTCCCTCTCCTCTGCCAGATGCCATCATGGTTCCCTCTCCTCTGCCAGACTCCATCGTGCTTCCCTCTCCTCTACCAGGCACCGTCATGGTTCCCTCTCCTCTGCTAGATGTTGTTGTGGTCCCCTCTCCTCTGCCAGACACCGTCATGGTTTCCTCTCTTCCACCTGACATGGTTCCCCCAACTCTTCTGTCCCCTCCTTCATTGGGCTTCCGCATGGGGGCAGCCACCTCCTGGGCCACCCCTTCTGTTTAGGTGGCTGAAGAACCCTGGCCAACCACCTGACAGACTGTGCCGTTGGGTTGGGTGGCTCATATTCTCTGGCAGGCCACTCAACTCTTACCACCTCGCCGTCTGCCAGGCCTGGGACTTTGGCCGGCCACCTGAACTGTCTAACTCTTTGGTCCAGGGGGCCTAGGCGCCTGGTTTTTGATTGGGTGTGGGCCCTGAGCAGGTTTTTTGTTTTCGTTCCCTCCTAGCCTGGCTCCCCCACCGCCCATCAAAAGGGACCCCCCCCCCCCCCGCGGGGTGTCTGGCATCCACCCCTTGAGGAGGGGGGTTCTGTCATGAGGCTCAGTTCCACTGGGCTCATGCTCTCACTTTATTCCTGGTTATTTCTTGTATTTTCTCAGTCTTGTGTGATTATTTTACTGTGTATTGTTTCTGGATGGATGATGCGTTTTTTTGTTGCCCTATTTATAGTCTGGCTTTGCCATCACTCCTTGTCAGAGCCTCTTCTAGCATGTACTTATCCCCACCAGAACCCTCACCCTGTTCTGGTGCATTCTTCTGTCTTTTCATCTCGCCATCTACATATTCACCTAGCTGTAAGTTTATTTTTGGCACTTTTGGACTTTGTGTTTTCCTTGAATTAACATCACACACTGCAGTTCAGCACCTGGGTCTTTCCTCTCTGGCCCGAGGGGCAAATCATGACAGTCCTGCTGTGTATGATTGTTTGTTTGTGTTTTTGTGACCCGCTGGGGGACTACAGACGCAAATTAGCAGTATTGCTAAATCTGGCATACTTACATTTGAATTAATGTTCATTAGTATATAATGTCCCTTTCAAATAAACATTAAACTTAAACTTAAACAGCTAATTTACTGAGACAGGTGTGTATCAAGAGGTACGTGAAAGACAGGAAGTCGAAAAGAGAGAATATCTGGTAATTTTTCAAAATAAACCCCAACAGCACAAATAAGCCAGACCAAAGTATACCTTATAGAGGTCATTTGCTCATTGGCAAGACATTGGCAAGATATTGGCTAGAAGTCGACATTGCCGACGTTGGCCCGATGTACTATGTGTGCTGTTATTGAAGCACCTGGCAGATTTCATCGAAAAAATAATGAGATGATTTTTTTTTTTTAATTTAAAAATTACTTTTTCTGTATGGCCCGGTACCAATTCCTCCACAGACTGGTACTGGTCCACAGCCCAGTGTTTGGGGATCACTGGTTTAGAGTGAAAGTAATTTTCAGAAAGGTTGGACTTAAGGAACAATCACTGGAAGTTACAGCTGCCAAAAAGAGGCAAAATGAGCCATAGTAGCCCTTTGAGAGAGAAAGGAGCCCATTTTTTAATTGAAATAAGGCCTGTTAGTGGCATAAATAATCTTTTTTTTAAATCACAAAAATACAAATAGTTATTTTTTTCAGAGATGTTATGAAAGATTGAACAAGCAATGCCATGAAGATCATCACGGTCGGTGAGAAGGACAAATGTTCTTTTTATTGATAATCTGGTTGGTATTTTAGCCTCAGTAAATTAGTTCACATCTTAATATGGTGGAGTCTTCCCCAGTTTCAGCTTAAAGTGTGGTTACTGCTATGCCCAGAGCTGCAGAAAACTCCTAAGTGACATAATTCTGGACCCAGGGGACAAAAGACAGACTCGAGGGAAATGCAATTATCCTTTTATTAGCTACCCGTGTCTTGTGAATGCGTGTGTGAATGTACAGTGTAGTACGTGGAGTGTAGGACTCGTGCAGGGGGAGAGCTGGACGCCGTTCGGCCTGGCAACCCTATTGTCACGCCGCGCCGTTCATCAGCGGCGCCACCTGCTCACACACCTGATCCTCATCAGCGGCGAGGGATAAAAGCCGCCTCGCCCGGAGGCTCGGCCTGAAGCCGTCAGACTTCGTTCCCTCACCGCCGTGAGCATACCTTTCTTCAGCATCGCTATTCTGGGTGAGAACCCTTACCTCTTTTTCCAGTCTGCTCCCCTGTGCACAGGTGGATTCCCCGGCGGCGGACATCTCCGTTCCATCGCCCATCCTTCGCTGCTGCACGGAGCTCTCCAGGTGGCTGTCTCCCGGGCTACGTTCCCCTTGCTGTGCCAGCTATCCTGACAACTCAAGTAAGATCTTCTCTTGCCATAATTCGTCCTGTGTTGGTGTATGCCCGTCACCCTCTCCCTGTGCTCTCTCCATAGGGTTGCTCGGCCGAACGGTCATCTGCCTCTGTGCCTGAAGCAGACGCCACCACCAACACATCTGCATCCCGCAGACACACACTCATTCACCCCTGCTGTTAATAAACTCTTTGAACTACTCTAAGCCTGTGTGTGCGTGTCTCCTGAGCCGTGCGTTATGTCAGTACGGCTTCAGCAGAGCGGCTCGGCGGACGGCGGGCTCGCACACCGGCTTACCACTCTCGAGGCTAGAGTGGATCAAATAGCTTATCAACAGCAGGTGATCCTAAATCAATTGATAACTATCACTGGCCGATTGGACCGCCTGGACCCCCAGCAGCCGTTCCCCCCGGCTCCTCAGGGTGGCGCAGCTCCTGCTGTTCCGGTGGCCATCCAGCCAGCTCCAGTGGCACCGGCCCGACTCACACCAATTCCGACCCCCGCCCGCTTTAGCGGAAAGCTCGGCGGAGCGCGGGGGTTTGTGATGCAGTGCGAGTCCGTGTTTGACCGTGTGCCCGGAGACTTTCCCTCAGATCACAGCCGGATCGGCTACATAGGGAACCTCCTGGAGGGGCGCGCTTTAACTTGGGCCTACGCTATTATGGCGAGACCCAGTTATGCCACCCTCACCTATGCCGAGTTCGTGAGGCGCTTCCTGGAGGTGTTTGATCACTCCCGTTCCGAGGCGGTCCAGGTCGATCGGCTTCTCGCTCTCCAGCAGGGAAGTCGGTCGGCCGCGGATTATGCCATCGAATACCGGGTAGCGGCGGAGGAACTGGGCTGGGAGGAGCGCTCCCTCTGCGGCCTGTTTCTCCGCAGCCTCAATAGTGATCTGAGGGATGAACTGGCTGGACGGGATATCCCCGGAACGTTAGCGGAGCTAACCTCATTAGCAATCAGCTTGGACAACAGGCTGCGCGAGCGCTCCTCAGGACGGAAGCCGTCTGCTTCTCGCCCTCGAGGAGTCCCGCTACGCCTGCCCCAAGCTCGCCCCCTGGCGACGCCGCCACCATCGTGCCCTGAGGAGTCGGAGCCGATGGTGACGGGCTGGGCAAAGCTCTCCTTGGCAGAGAGACAGCGCCGCCGTGAGTTGGGTCTCTGCATGTATTGCGGAGACAATCAACACACGGTAGAGCTTTGCCCACAAAAGCCAAACGGTGGGGTCCGCGAGTCACTGTAGGGGGCCTCGCGGACGTCAATCGGCAAAGTCCCCTCACTCAATTAAAGCTGCCCATCCGTTTTTGCCACAATCCCACTGGGCACCTCACCCACGCACTGGTGGATTCGGGCGCAGAGGGCAGCTTCATTTCACAAGGCCTGGCAACCCGATTGGGCATCCGCTGTCAGGCGCTCAAACACCCCATCTCCCTGGTCCATCTCTCCCGTGCCTCCCTTGGGAGAGTTACCCATCAAACCATTCCTGTCCCAGTCATCATCTCAGGGAACCACCGGGAGGAAATGGTTTTCTATGTCCTGCCCAACTCTGTGTCGCCCGTCATCCTGGGGTATCCCTGGCTACGCCTCCACAATCCTGTCCTGGACTGGAGGTCAGCTGGGGTGTCGGCGTGGAGTACCTTCTGCATGGGCACCTGCCTTCAGTCCGCTGCCTGCTCCCCGTCCGCGGCTCCTCCTGTGGCGGATACAGCACCCCCGGACCTGTCACTGGTGCCCCCAGATTTTCACGACCTGGGTATGGTATTCAGCAAGTCGAAAGCTATGTCTCTTCCCCCGCATCGACCATATGACTGTGCCATCAATCTCCGCCAGGGGGCCCCCCTGCCATCTGGTCGGCTCTACAGCCTGTCGGCGCCGGAGAAGGAGACTATGAATACGTACCTGAAGGAATCACTGAGCGCTGGGATTATCCGCCCATCGTCATCACCCGTGGGGGCGGGGTTTTTCTTTGTAGGGAAGAAGGACGGTTCCCTCCGTCCCTGTATTGACTACCGAGCTCTTAATGACATCACTGAGAGGGACCGTTACACCCTGCCCCTCATGGACACTGCCTTCCACTCCCTCCAGGGGGCGACCTGGTTTACCAAGCTGGATCTCCGCAGCGCTTACCACCTCGTCCGGATCCGGGAGGGAGATGAATGGAAAACAGCCTTCCGTACCCCGAACGGCCACTTTGAGTATCTCGTCATGCCGTTCGGGCTGACCAACGCTCCTGCCGTCTTTCAGCGCCTCATCAATGACGTCCTCCGGGATTTCATCGGCCTCTTCGTGTTCGTCTACCTGGACGACATTCTGATCTTCTCTCAGTCCAGAGACGAGCACCGGGTCCATGTGAGGCGGGTCCTTCAAAGACTGCTGGAGAATCGTTTGTACGTGAAGGCTGAGAAGTGCGAGTTTTACGCTAGGACCACATCCTTCCTGGGATTCATCATCGCCCAAGACCAGGTGCTCCCGGACCCAGAGAAGGTGAAGGCGGTGGTGGAGTGGCCTACTCCCGCATCTCGGAAGCAGGTGCAACAGTTTGTTGGCTTCGCCAATTTTTACCGCCGTTTTGTCCCGAATTTCAGCTGGATCGTCGGACCACTGACCCGCCTCACGTCCCCGAAGGTTCCGTTCCGGTGGACCGAAGAGGTCGATACTGCCTTTAAGGCGCTGAAGGCGGAGTTCTCCTCCCCCCGGGTCCTTCGCCAGGTCGACCCCGCGCTGCAGTGCATTGTGGAGGTGGACGCATCGGACACGGGAGTGGGAGCAGTGTTATCCCAGCAATCACCGGACGATGGCGCCAAGCGACCGTGCGCCTTCTTCTCCCGGCGCCTGTCCCCGGCGGAGAGGAACTATGATGTGGGGGACAGAGAGCTCCTGGCCATTAAACTCGCCCTACAGGAGTGGCGCCACTGGCTAGAGGGGGCGGACCTGCCGTTTGTGGTCTTGACGGACCATAAGAATTTAGAGTACCTACGATCTGCCAAGCGCCTGAATGCCCGCCAGGCGCGCTGGTCTCTGTTCTTCGCCAGGTTCCGGTTCTCTATCACCTTCAGGCCAGGCTCCAAGAACGGCCTGCCTGACGCCCTCTCTAGACAGTTCACCCCCGTGGGGGCTGAGGAGACGCCCCACACTATCCTGCCCAGGTCGTGCGTCGTGGGAGCTATCTCTTGGGACATTGTGGACAAGATCCGGAAGGCACAGGAGGTGGAACCTGATCCTGGCGGCGGACCGGAGGGAAGACTGTTCGTTCCGTCTACGGTCCGAGGAGAGGTCATCCACTGGCTCCACACCTCCCGGCTCACCTGTCATCCCGGCACCTCTCGGATGATCAGCCTCCTCCAACGGTCCTTTTGGTGGCCGGGCCTGCGGAGGGATGCAGCCCGCTACGCCCGGGCTTGTCCAATTTGTGCCACCAGCAAGTCGGGAAGCGCCCCTCCAGCGGGTCTGCTCCAGCCTCTGCCCGTCCCTGGCAGGCCATGGTCGCACATCGCACTGGATTTCGTCACCGGGCTCCCAGCTTCCAACTCATTCGACACCATCCTGACCATCGTGGACCGTTTCTCCAAGGCGGCACACTTCATTCCCCTGCGAGGTCTCCCTACCGCCCTGGAGACGGCGGGCTTCCTCGTCCAACACGTGGTCAGGCTGCATGGGATCCCGGTGGACGTGGTCTCGGACCGGGGCCCCCAATTTTCATCCGAGGTTTGGAAATCCTTTTGCAACGCCATCGGAGCCAAGGTGAGCCTCTCCTCCGGCCATCACCCCCAGTCTAACGGGCAGTGTGAGAGGACCAATCAGGAGCTGGAGGCTGCGCTCCGCTGTGTTGCAAGATCCAAGCCGACATCATGGAGCAACCATCTCGCCTGGGTGGAGTACGCCCACAACACCGCCCGCTCTTCTGCAACGGGGATGTCCCCCTTCAAGGCGTCCCTGGGTTACGACCCCCCGCTGCTTCCAGCGCAGGAGAGCGAGGTAACTGTTCCGTCAGTTAGGGCGCACGTGAGGCAGTTCCGCTCCACCTGGGCCGCCGCGCGTCATGCGCTTTTACACACAGCGGAGCGCAACAAGACCGTGGCGGACCGGCGTAGAAGACCTGCCCCGGCGTACAGAGTTGGGCAACTTGTCTACGTTTCCACCCAGGACGTCATCCTAAAAGGCGAGAGGAGGAAGCTGGCACAGCGCTTCATGGGTCCCTTCCCCATCACCCGGATCATCAACCCGGTGGCTGTGCGCGTGGCTATTCCCCCCTCCCTCCGCATCCATCCCACCTTCCACGTATCAAAGGTGAAGCTGGCAGTCACCGACCCCCTTTGCCCTCCTCCTGCAGCGCAACCCGCGCCCTGGATGATTGGTGGCCACCCGGCCTGGTCCGTCTCCTCCATCCTGGACTCCCGGCGCCGGGGTCGTGGGTTGCAATACTTGGTGGACTGGGAGGGCTATGGGCCCGAGCATCGACAATGGGTGCCCCCGTCGTTTGTGTTGGACCCATCGCTCATCGCGGACTTCCACCGAGCGCACCCGGATAAGCCATCGCCAGGAGGTGCTGCTAGAGGGGGGAGTACTGTCACGCCGCGCCGTTCATCAGCGGCGCCACCTGCTCACACACCTGATCCTCATCAGCGGCGAGGGATAAAAGCCGCCTCGCCCGGAGGCTCGGCCTGAAGCCGTCAGACTTCGTTCCCTCACCGCCGTGAGCATACCTTTCTTCAGCATCGCTATTCTGGGTGAGAACCCTTACCTCTTTTTCCAGTCTGCTCCCCTGTGCACAGGTGGATTCCCCGGCGGCGGACATCTCCGTTCCATCACCCATCCTTCGCTGCTGCACGGAGCTCTCCAGGTGGCTGTCTCCCGGGCTACGTTCCCCTTGCTGTGCCAGCTATCCTGACAACTCAAGTAAGATCTTCTCTTGCCATAATTCGTCCTGTGTTGGTGTATGCCCGTCACCCTCTCCCTGTGCTCTCTCCATAGGGTTGCTCAGCCGAACGGTCATCTGCCTCTGTGCCTGAAGCAGACGCCACCACCAACACATCTGCATCCCGCAGACACACACTCATTCACCCCTGCTGTTAATAAACTCTTTGAACTACTCTAAGCCTGTGTGTGCGTGTCTCCTGAGCCGTGCGTTATGTCACCTATGGAGACAAAGCAGAGGTATTAGCTCAGCACCAGCGCTAAGGGCGTAATAATGATGACCGCTTACTTTTGCAGATGGTGGTGGTGGGCTCAGGTTTGCCTTGAGGGTGACAGCCAGAGAGACAGCGTCTAGCTCTGTGCAGGGAGGAGTGTGAGGTACCCTGATGCAGGAGTGGAGCTGAACCGCCGCCGGGGAGAGAGGATCTGCCACCAGGGAGATCCACCTGTACACAGGGTAGATGAACTTGACAAGGTGAGTCAATATTAAGCTTACGTGTGGCGACGCGTTGGTCTCAGTTAGACGATGAGCCAGGACGTGGCTGCTGACGAGAGACGTGTCCTCGGGAGTTTGACAGACGGCTCTGTGCTGAGTCACAGGCAGGTCCAGCTCTTAAAGCCTGCTGATGATTGGTAGCAGGTGTGCATGCAGCTGAGATTGATGATGGTCCTGTGGGCGCCATGACACTAAGTTGAGTAGCATGTTTGATAATTACCACCTTCTGTACTAACTACACAAACATTGTCATGCCAACAGGATGTAGAGACATCACATAGGGCTGTTTGGCTCACTTGGATAAGAAGCGGACCTAACTGGACCAAATGTAGATTTTTTTTTTGTCTTTGTATAATGGTTTCTGTGTGTACTCTGCTTCCCTCTCTCCCTCTGATTAGGCTCACACCCTGCAGCCTTGTTACCACCTGCTGCAAATCAGAGAGGTCCTTTAAATAGGATGCTCTCCCTTCAATCTGCCTGGTGACATTAACCTGCACACAGCCTGTATCCTGTCTGAGCTCAGCATCATTGTTTATTCTGCCTTGCCATGCTTTTGAACTTTTGCTTGCCCTTGACACAGAGACTGCCTGCTGAATTGGAATTATCTGCCAGCCTTGATCAAACCGACAGTGCTCTGACCCCTGCCTGCCTCTGGATTCAAGAAATAGCCATACGGATTGGATGGATGCACCTCCTCCAGAGCTCCCCCAACCCCCCATCTGCTCCCGGATAAAGAACTTTCTCACCAATCACCCATAAACAGTCAGACTTGGCCCCCACCACTCCTCCACCCTGTCCCTCAGCACTGGCTCCCCCTAAGTCTGCGTGCTAAGCCCTCTACTGTACTCCCTGTACACCTTTGACTGTATTCCAACCCACTCAACCACTGTCATTGTGAAATATGCAGACAACACCACCTTGATTGGGCTCATCACCGACGACGATGAGAAGGGATACAGGGTGGAGGTAGAGAATCTGTTGCTGTGGTGCCAAGCAAACAACCTGGAACTGAATGTCAAAAAACCAAAGAACTCATTCTGGACTTCAGGAAGAACAGACAGGACCCCCTTTCCCCCTCATAAAAGGCGACTGTGTGGAAAACGTCCCCGCCTTCAGGTTCCTGGGCACCCACATCTCTGACCTCTCCTGGACTGTCAACACCAAGGCCCTGGTGAAGAAAACCCAGCAGTGACTGCACTTCCTCCGTGTTCTGAGGAAGAACAACCTGGACCAGAAGCTGCTGCTGGCCTTCTATTGCTGCTCAGTGGACAGCATGCTCACCTACTGTCTGGGTGTATGGTATGCCGGCTCCACGGTCCTCTGGACAACGGTTCAGATCAATCAGGTCCCACACCTCCAGACTGACAAACAGTTTCTTCCCCTGGGCCATCCGAACTGCAAACAGTCAGAGGCCCCACTCCCCTCCCTCTGAATGCTCACATGGACAGAACTGAGGACCGTTTAATTATCACTATAACTCACCTGTCAGTGCACTCCTCACTTTCATGTATATTGACCCATCCGTGAAATCACTACTGTACATATTTTCCATAATCTTTGGGCCATTTTACTCTGTGTTCTGCACTCCACACTCCCATGTACATAGTTCCACCTGTGAAGCCACTACCGTACCTGTGTATATACCTATGGGCTATATATTATTTTTACTTTTACCTTCACCTCAGTCGTATGGTTAATTGTGTGTTCTGTAACTGTTTTATTTCAAATTCTTCTCACTTACTTTATTGCGCAGCAGCCTGGTGGAGCACCCACAATTTCGTTGTGCTGTACAACTGTACAATGCCAATAAAGCCTATTCTTTTCTATTCTATTCTATTCTATTCTATTCTCAGACTGTGCACACCCTCACCCCAGAAGTAAACTGATTTACCACCGTTTATCTCCACTGCTCTTCACTCTCACCCCCCAGCAATCAGGCCTGGCGAGCCTGCCTACAACAATCCCCTGGAAACTCCCCTGCAGCACCTCAACACCCTTCTCCCTGGCAACCTGCTTCCCCAGCATGGACGTCCTTCACCTGACCCCGGCCACTCTCTCCTATAGAAGTGGTTGTCAGATCCTCGAGATTATCATTGTTACACATTTCTTGCACAATTATTGTCATAAAGATTATTGTTCACTTCAGTTATCATTTCTTCCCGTGTCTGCTTTTGAGTCATATGCCACACACCTTAACATTTCTGGATGCTCCCTTTTGAGGTAGCCACAATGTGATTATGGTGTAGGGATACCAGGTTTACAGGGAGTGGTGCGGCACCTTACGCGTGACGTCATCACATCTCATATATATTAGGCAGCCCACCAATTCATGGATCAGTTACACTGAGAGACAGAGTAGTGCTTGTATGTGAGACACCAGTGGTAGACAATTAGCCCTGAACACGTGCCTGTATTCTCCTCACTTTATTTGTGAAGAGGACTGATTGAGTCCTAGGTGAATGCTGTCAAGCAGGCAGTTAGCTACTTCGCCACTCCTGACAATGTGATTGCATGACGAATCCGGTTTTGCCAGAGACACCAAAGGGTCGGTGAGTCGGTACAACAGTATGTTGCTGACTTGAGGCATTTAGCTAGCACATGTCATTTTGGACTACTCGAAGATGAAATGGTGCAGGGCCAGTTAGCTGAAAACACCAGTTTTCAGTTTTTAGCAAAGAGCTAAAATGCTAACGGCGCCAAACAACATGACACTAGCTAACACTATCAAGCTAGCAGCTAGCGTTCCAGCTAGAGGCGGCAGAAAGATTAGCCTCGGAGCTAAATGGGCGCCAAGCACAGAAGCTACCCCAGATGACGTTAGCTAACACGGTGAGCCCGGAGGGAGAAGAGGACTCGGTAGAAGAGTTTGAGACAAATGCCATTAGACAAAGGTCCCTTCCAAGAGGCTCTGTCTGTGGGAGCTGTGGGTCCCTGACGCACCAGGACAGAGGCCCGGCTAGAGGACAACGATGCAACAAGTGTGGGTGCCTGAACCATTTCACCAGAGTGTGCCGGTCAACAGCACCATTGGGCCCACCAAGCAAGCCAGACTGCCCGCCAACAGTGACCATGCATGCAGTAAGCCCCAACATCAATGGTTATTCATATAGCATAGTTGAACTAAACGGGGTAGCCATACCGCTCCTGCTCAACATTGGCAGCGGTGCACTCAATGCTAAACTGGGCCACGGTGAAGAAGTTTTTCCCCAACTACAAAATTCAGAAGAACCCAACGCCAGTGTATGTTATGGGGTCACAGACTGTGCAGTGTTGGAACGGTTGAACTGACTGTTTATTCAAGTCTGAAATCGTGTATGACTTCTTGTTCCAAGTGGCAGCGCACAGTGTCATCATCATGGGTTGCGACCTCCTCTACAGACTCGGCTTCACCATTAGGAATATCGTGGGGTTCAAATGGTCCAGATGCAGCAGCTGGAGCACAGCGGACCTCAAGGACAATGACGTGGTGTGGGATGAAGCAATCACAAGCGGCACCAATACCAAAACGTCCATCATGCGCTCTCAGGAGGAGAGCCACCTGGAGGGGGGGCAGCCGCTCAGCCAGAACCAGAACTGGAGCCGGAGGTAAGGCAGCCCTAGCATGCAGCGCGCCCTGAAACACAGCAACAACAACCGGGCACGAACGACGCTCCCAACACGACACAGCAAAGCTCTTCAGACGGAGAGGAGGAACCGGATGTCTTCAGTACCCTCGCTCAACAAACCACAACCGAGCCTACGGGTAAAGAGTCTGCCTCAACAACTGACACCGGAGAGGCTCCAGACACCTTCTGCACCCACTATGAGCCTCACTTTACGACGGAGACAATGGGCGAAGGGTCCACAGCGAACACAGTAACCACCAAACTGCCACAGTACGCACAACCACTGGGAGTGCAGCAACGCATCAAACCAAGTAAAGTGCCGCTCCAGGTTATGGCCTGGGTTCGGGTCCACACCAGTGAGAGATGATGACAGGCCAACAAAACAGCCAACAAAACATCAGGTGCCGCTGAGGATCATGGCAAAGCTGGGAACAGAGTGTTTCAGGCTGTCAGACGGTTTGGTTCGGCATGCTAACCAACTACTGAGTGTCCAGGTGGCTGCTCCAGATGGCGAGGCTTCACAGAAGCTGGCTACTGCAGTGTGGGATCCAGGGCCCAGCATCATGAACATTGGCCCTGGCCCTGAGAGTTCAGCAGTTCCAGGGATGAGGCCACCATGGGCCCACCACAAAGCCCCTCAGGCAGAATTGCTTGCCCCGTGGAAGACTGTCAGGAACAAGACTGTTCAGACAGGAGTGCAGCTGACATGGTGGCAGAATAACCTATCTAGCCGCATTGGGTCTTGCAGTGGTATACCCGCAGATCCTAGTCATTAGGCTTGGTTGTGTTCATGTTCATGTTCATGTTCTGAAAAAAAAAACAACGGGAATGTTCTTTAAATAAAATAAAAGTGTGTGTTTTGATAATGTGTTTAGATAAGCTTAACTAATATGTTTTCATAGCAAGTACTTGAACAGAAGTTTGTCTAATGCAATTTTCAGTTGAAACTGAACTGAAGTCTAATTATTTTGTGTGAATCTCCGGTTCCGGTTCCGCCGGACCGGTGGCGCCACACGAGTCGGCTGCCCGTTGCAACAGCCTTTTTTTTATCTTCCTTCTTCTTTCTACACCTTTCACTCTGTATATATACTTGCCTCCATTAAAAACGCACGGGTCAGATTTCTGGGTATAACCAGGGATACATTTATTTGTTTTATTCCAGGAAATACGTTATCGAAGAAGGACTAATTAACCCCACGTGAATTAATTTTGAACAAATTTGGATCAATTTAAGACGTTTATTTAGTGCATTGCATACAACCACTCGAAATTCAGAAGTGTCATGAGTCAATACTGGGTGTGTCCACCTCTGGAATTCACACAAGCAGTACATCGACGATGCATGGAGCTGACGAGCCTCATGATCCTGTCCTGAGGGATCCTCTCCCACTCCTCCTGTACGGCCTGGACGAGTTCACGCTGCGTACGTGGAGCTGGTTGACGTTGGGCAATAGCTGTCTTAAGCTGGTCCCAAAGATGCTCAATGGGCGACAAATCAGGGGAGTAAGCAGGCCAATTCATAACAGTGATGTCATTTTGGCGCCATCTCCTGTGTTGTGTAGCCCAACGTAGGCGGTTTTGACGGGCAGCACGTGTCAAAATAGGCCCTCGATAAGGGATGTGTGCATGCATCTCTCTCGCATGCAGACGGCGCTGGATGGTATTGGCACTCACTCGCACCCTTCTCCTACCCCTTGTCTCACATGCTTTCTGTGAAGCTGTACGAAATCTGTCCCTTGTGTGCTGTAACCAGATGTAGCGATCTTGTGCTTCCGTCGTAACTCTGGGCTGTCCTGGGCGTGGTCGGTCGGCAACACTGCCTGTCTCGTTCTCTCTGACACCCAGACGACTGATTGTTGTGCGATGACAGCGCATTTGTCGGGCAACTGCACTATGACTGAGACCCGCCCTTAACATGCCAATGGCACGTTCTCTCTGCTGCGTCGTGAGTCTCGGCATTTCGAGCTGGATGAAACCTTTTGGCGTTTTTTATACTGGCCTTATATAGGCTATTCACCACAACTCAAAATTTCAGTCAAGCATGACTCTGAGTATGGGATTCTGCTCAACTCTCAAATTTTAAGGTGTGGCCTGTACACAGAATTCTGTACTTAGAAAGAAAAACAAAACACCCTAGCAATCAGACCTCCCATTTCTAAATCAAAATATACAAAATAAAAATTGGGAATACCATTAATGCACATTGTACCATATGTGTATGGGGGGTGCGTTTCTAATGGAGGCAAGCACGGACGCACGGATCGCCCCGGGGGTCTCCCGGGTCGGCGGACGGAGCCACTGTTTGCAGCGGGAGACGTTACAGCGGGGAGGAGCTGATGCTAGCTAGCACTTGGCCGCCACCCGGTGCTAATGGGAAACTCGACATACCGGGAGCTGTAGCGAAAACGACGCGGGTGCCAGGCTGGAGTTTAGGCGGCGTGCAAGAAATATAAGACAGAATAATAAAGAGCGATGGCAAGAACCAAGCAGACCGCCCGTAAAATCTACTGGAGGAAGAAGCCCCCCAGGAGACAGCTAGCCACCAGGGCTGCTCGGAGAGGCGCTCCGGCCACCGGCAGAGTGAAGAGGCCTCGCCGTCACAGGCCCGTGGCTCTGAGAGAGATCCGTCGCTACCAGAAATCCACGGAGCTGCTCATCCGTAAGCTGCCCGTTCAGCGCCTGGTGAGGGAGATCGCTCAGGACTTCAAGACCGTCCTGCGCTTCCTGAGCTTCGCCGTCATGGCTCTGCAGGAGGCCAGCGAGGCCCACCTGGTGGGTCTCTTCTTCGCCAAGAGGGTCACCATCATGCCCAAAGACTTCCAGCTGGCCCGCCGCATCAGCGGAGAGAGAGCTTAGACTTTCTGCTGCACATTCACCAACCAACCATAATGCTCCGCACTGTGTGTCTATATATATACATTTATAGTAATATGTACATATGTTTACTAGATGTTCTTGTTTTTTCTTACCTTCTGATTGTTGCTCTGAGTGTTGCTATCCCTGCGCTGTTGCAATCCTGGAATTTCCCCATTGTGGGACTAATAAAGGCTTATCTTATCTTATCTTATCTTATCTTATGTTTGACTATCCTTATTTTAAAATATTTTGTGTGAATCATAGTGATAAGCTGTTTAATACGCAATTGATTTGTGGGATCTGTTTATAATTTGGGACGGAACGTTTGCTAATTAATCACAGTTCTCTCCAATTTTGCAAGGGGGGAGGAGAATGTGGTGTAGGGATACCAGGTTTACAGGGAGTGGTGCAGCACCTTACGTGTGACATCACCACATCTCATATATATTGGGCGACCCACCATTTCATGGGTCAGTTATACTGAGAGACAGAGTGGTGCTTGTATGCGAGACACCAGTGGTAGGCAGTTAACCCTGAACACATGCCTGTATTCTCTTCACTTTTTTGTAATAAAGTTCACCAAACGGCAGCATCTTTGTTTGTCATCATTGCCAGGTTTGTGGACATAACAGTGATCACTTTACATTGTGATGATCCACATGTTGATTTGGCAAAGATTTTTATGTCAAATGCCTTCCAGACACAACTGTCCCCATTTGTCAGGGAGTACACTGGCTTGTGCTCCCCCTGTGGTTGAGTAACCAACTTTCCTTTTTTAACTGGCTGGGAAGATGTGAAAGCACCCCTTAATAAGCTATTGAAAGCATTTAAAGCTTTACCTAAATTTCTGTTCTAAAAAGTAACGCTAATGCAGAAGTCTTCTTCTTCATTCAGCTGCTCCCTTGAGGGGTCGCCACAGTGGATCATCTGCCTCCATCTCACCCTATCCCTTGCATCTTGCTCTGTAACACTAACCCTCTTCATGTCCCCCTTCTCTACATCCATGAATCTTCTCTGCGGTCTTCCTCTTCTCCTCCTGCCTGGCAGCTCCATCTTCAACATCCTTTGTCCAATATATCCACTATCTCTCCACTGCACATGTCCAAACCATCTCAGCCTTGTCTCTCTTACTTTGTCTCCAAACCGCTCAACCTGAGCTGTCCCTCTGATATACTCCTTTCTAATCTTGTCTCTCCAGTCACTCCCAATGAAAATCATAGGACACGCCTCTACAACATTGCGTGGAGGCTGGGAACAGTGCCTTTGGCATGGCAAACCAGGGTGGTGGTTCCTCTCTTCAAGAAAGGGAACCGGGGGAGGTGTGCTCCAACTTTAGAGGGATCACACTCCTTAGCCTCCCTGGGAAGGTCTATGCCAAGGTACTGGAGAGGAGAGTCCGGCCGTTGGTCGAACCTCGGAATCAGGAGTAGCAATGTGGTTTTCATCCTGGCCGTGGCACATCAGACCAACTCTTTATCCTCTCAAGAATCCTCGAGGGTTCAAGGGAGTTTGCCCAACCAGTTTACATGTGTTTTGTGGACTTGGAGAAGGCATTTGACCGCGTCCCTCGAGTTTTTTTTGTGGGGGGTGCTTCGGGAGTATGGGGTATCGGGCTTGTTGTTATGAGCTATTTGGTCTCTATACGACCATTGTGAGAGTTTGGTTCGTCTTGCCAACACTCGGTCGGACTCATTCCCAGTGAGTTGGACTCCACCAGGGCTGCCCTTTGTCACTGATCATGTTCATAATTTTTATGGACAGGATTTCTAGGCACAGCCAGGGAATGGAGGGTGTCACGCTTGGTGACCACAAGATCTCATCTCTGTTGTTTGCAGATGATGTTGTCCTGTTGGCTTCACCCAACAATGACCTACAGGTTTAACTGGGACGGTTTGTCCCTGAGCATGAAACGGCTGGGATGACAGTCAGTACCTCCAAGTCCGAGTCCATGGTCCTCAGCCAGAAAAAGGTGGATTGTCCTCTCCGGGTTGGAGACAAGCTCCTGCCCCAAGTGAAGGAGTTTAAATATCTCGGGGTCTTATTCACAAGTGAGGGGAGAATGGAGTGAGAGCTTGACAGACGGATCGGAGCAGCATCTGCAGTGATGTGGACGTTGTGCCAGTCCATTGTTGTGAAGAGGGAGCTAAGCTCTAAGGCAAAGCTGTCGATTTACCAGTCAATCTATGTTCCTACCCTCACCTATTGTCACGAGCTTTGGGTAATGACCGAAAGAATGAGATTGCGGATACAAGCGGCTGAAATGAGCTTTCTTCGTAGGATTGCTGGACTCACCCTTAGAGACAGGGTGAGGAGCTCAGTCATCCGGGAGAGGCTCAGAGTAGAACTGCTGCTCTTCCACATTGAAAGGAGCCAGTTGAGGTGGTTTGGGCATCTGATCAGAATGCCTCCTTTACGCCTCCCACTTGAAGTGTTTTGGGCAGGTCCCACTGGGAGGAGACTCTGATGTAGTCCCAGGACTCGCTAGAGAGATTACATCTCCCAGTTGGTCTAGAAATGCCTTGGTATCCCCTCTGAAGAGCTGGAGCAGGTGGCTGGGGAGAGGGAAGTCTGGGCTTCTCTGCTTGCACTGCTACCTCCGTGACCTGGACCTCTGGAAAAGCAGTAGAAGATGGATGGATGGATGGATGGATGGATGGATGGATCCACTATCCCTCCTCTGCTCATGTCCAAACCATCTCAGCCTTGCCTCTCTTTCTTTGTCTCCAAACTGCTCATCCTAAGCTGTCCCTCTGATATACTCATTTCTAATCCGGTCTCTCCAGGTCACTCCCAGTAAGAATCTTATCATCTTCAACTCTGCCACCTCCAGCTCCACCTCCAGCTCCACCTCCTGTCTTTTTGTCAGTGTGACTGTCTCCAAACCATACATCATAGCAGGTCTCATTACCGTTTTGTATCTTCCCTTTCACTCTAGCTGCTATCCTTCTGTCACAAATCACCCCGATACTCATCTCCATCCACTCCACTCTGCTTTCACTCTCTTCTTCATCTCTCTTGTGCACTTTCCATTGCACTGGATGGTTGACCCCAGGCATTTAAACCCATCTACTTTCACTACCTCTACTCCTTACATTTTCACTCTTACACCTGCCTCCCTCTCATTCACACACGTTTTTCTGTCTTGCTTCTAATGATTTTCATTCCCCTTCTTTAGCAGTGAACACCAATGCAGAAATGCTTTGAAAAATGCATTCTTTGAGTATGTCTGTAATGGGGGCAGTTCAGAGTTTGCAGACTGTGGAGTATCACCCAAAAATACCACCATATTAACAGTGAAAGCCCTCCACCACATCTTCTCACAGCTCTATTCAGCCCTGCTGCAGAGGGGATTCCTGCCCCTGCATGTGCTACAGAGAGAGTGGTGCAGTACTTATTTATGTGTCCATTGCGGCATCTAGCTTCAACAAAGTGCTGCAGTCACTTTTTAGCCCACCCTCCCAAACACACACATCCACACTGGTCCCTTGTTGCAGCACATGTTTACGCAATCAGTGTTGCATGCTGCTCCATGTGTTGGGGCTCAGCTCCTCTAATCCACATTGATTCATGAAGTAGAGGGGGAAGCTGCTCCCAGGGAAGAAGCACTGTAGGCTGCACTAACAATCGGCGGCTCTGTGTGTCCGGGTTCAGCTCGAGTGTTGTTCTGACAGACTGTCTCCAAAGCTGAGTGTTCAGTATGACTACATCAAAAGAGAGCCAGTCATTTGGGAGCTCTCCAAATCAATTAGGGAGTGCATCGTTAAAAGAGCATCAGGTCAGGAGGAGTTTAGCTTCTGTCTGGAGTTCAGCCAAAAATATGTGCAAACTGAATTTATAATGATGTTATATTTAGCTAAATATTACCATTTCAAATGAGGAACCATCACCACTGGTGTGTCTTTGTAGGCAATTACAACCCCAGCACATAAGGAAATAACATCAAAATACAGAGGGGGGAAAAAATTGTGATTTAATTTTATGCGGTACTTGGTCAGATTTTTATATGGTGCATTCATGGACAGATGGGTTGGGAATGTAATGGAAAAAGCCTATTGGACTGCAAATGTTAGTGGCATAAACGCTGCTGAATTTTCTTCATGTTAAAACTGATCACCATAGGCGTAAATGGGGGTGGGGGGTGGGGGGGACATGTCCCCTTACAACCTGGAAAAAACAGACTTGTGTTGTGCCCCCCCGCCCCTCCACTAATATCATCATAAACCTTCAATATCAGGTTGTGAAAAAAAAAATTGAAGTCTCTGACTCCTCCTTGTGCGGGCCCAGTCCAGCAAGGATCTGGGGAAGGTGATCGGCCCAATTCCAGCGTAGCGGCTGTGAAAAAAACTGAAGCTGTGTCAGAGAATGCGGCAATCTTGCTTTAGGTGCAGGAGCACCCCTTAAGGCATCGGGGAAAGCAATCGGCTAAATTCCCATTGCGCGCAGCAGCTGAGAAACAAACACATGTCCTGTGTGCGAGGCTGCACGTCTGCTTTAGGTGCAAGGGCACCCCTAAAGGTTCTAAGGATGGCGATTGGCCATGTTCCCTGGGCATGCGCAATGGCGGAGGACAATGTATAAGTCTGTGGAGCCAGTTTGTCCCTGGTGCGTGGCGCGCGCCCTGGCGCAGTGACCACATAGCTGGAAGTTGCGCTGTCCTTGTAATCCTGCTGTGTGCGCACGGGGCTTCTGTGCGCTGAAACTCTGCTGTCTGGAGGTGAAGTCAGGGTTGGGGCTTGGTAGGAATCAACACAGACGGTGCCGATCTTCCCCTTTCAGGCTGTTTCTGTGCAGAGGTCGTCTCTGAAACTGCATCAGTCCTTAAAAGCAGTTTGTCTTTTAATGTCAGCAACAATTTGCTCAGGATTTTTTATTGTGCCTTTATTGAGAGTGTTTTAACCTTTGGACTTATTTGCTGGTTTGGCAACGGTATGGAGGCATAGAAAAAGACTCTCCAAAAGACAATCTCCATTGCCAGTGGAATAATTGGTAGTCCTCTTCTCGTGCACCATGTACAGCAGCTCAACCAGACTCATGTCAATCATCACTGTTTTCTTCCTGCATTACCGACTGCACTATATAGTTCTCCACAGTATCTGCTGCTGGCTAATATATATTTTAACTGTTGACCAGTATCACTTAATCTTATCCTACACTTTATTACATGTATAGTTTATTTCTCTTATCTTATCATGTTTAATGTTGCAGCATTGTACCGAGACAAATTCCTAGTTTGTGTACTACATGAACAATGGCAATAAACCTGATTCTGATTCTGATTCTGATTCTGATTCTGATTCCCAGCCTGGAGATCCTGTATAGGGAAAGAACTATGAAAAAGGCCCGTAGCATTGTGGGGGACTGGATACACCCACTGGCTTCATCTTTTGAATTGTTGCCCTCTGGACATCAGTACTGGCCACATCCTTTCACAAAAAAACATTCTCTCTTTTCCTTTGTACCTCAGGCTTATTAAGTTTTTAAACACCAAATGTCTGCTGTGATGTGCATTGTACTGTACTGTGTGTGTTTGTGTGTATGTTGCTTTTGTGATACTGCAGCAATAAAACTTCCCCAAGGGGACAATAAACAAATAAATGAATGGTAAAACCCATCTTAATTTGGGTCAAGTTTTCAAAGTAGTTTGTTAAAAAAAAAAAAAAAAAAAACTAACTAGCCTGGAGGATAACTTCAGGTATGTCACATGAAGCTGGCACACTACCTGTGCCAGCTTCATGCATAGTTTCATCACCAAAAACACGCTCTCAACTCGCCTTTTCTCATGGGGTGGGGCTTAAGTGAAACTTTACAGCAAAAAAACAGAGACATGAGACATTTGAGTGATTTCACTCTTGATATGTGTTGTAAGTCATAAAAACATGTTATAGACATTTTAACAAGAAAAAAATAGATTTTTGGTGAAGTGTCACTTGAAATCTGCACCTTTTTTCTCATAAATTTTAACTTTATTTCCCGTAAAACTACAACTTTTTTCTTTTAAACCTGCAACATTTTTCTCATAAATTTGCATTTTTTCTTTTAAATCTGTAACTTTTTTCATAAATATATATAGTATATAGTTCTTTAATAAAGCTGTGTTCGCCAACCATCATCTGGCCTCATTCATCACCAAGTATTTCCTTACATAATATTTGGCAATCGAGGATTAACTCATGGAGGCGTGCATTACACCACTTCGTCCCTTCCTTGAGCTCCCAGGCGAACGCCCAGTTTTGTGGCTGCATTGGTTGGAGACCTATCAGACGTATATTATGGCACTGGACTTCGGGAAGCTCAATAAGGTGAGGGCACGGGCACTTCTCATTCACAACCTGGGTATTGAGGGCCGGAGGGTCCTACGGACGCTCAGCACAGTGGATTCATACAAGGAAGTTGTGGAGCTGCTAGCTGAATGTTTCTCCACCCCAGACAGCGTGACTGGTGGGAGAATTTGTTTTCACCGGAGACACCAGCGTGTAGGTGAGCCTATCCATCAGTATGTCATTGACTTTGAAGCAGCTAGCAGCGAGTGTCGTTTTGGACCGCTTGCAGACAAGATGGTACACGATTGACTAGCAGAGCACACGTGCAATGCTGAGCTGCATGCTAGGCTATTAATGGCGCCTAATGACTTAATGATAGCTAAAGCAATGGAGCTAGCTCTCCAGTTGGAAGCCATTGATAAGCTAGCTGTGGAGCTAAATTGGCACCAGCCACATAAGTCGCGGGAGCCGCCTGCCTCAGCTAATATTGTGGACCCTGATAGTGAGGATAGCTCGGACAAAGATTATTGGTAAATCAATGCTGCAAGCCAAGGTTTTGCCCCTGAAAACTCCCGTTGCAGGGGCTGTGGGTCCGTGACGCACCGCCATAAAGCGAAGAATTGCCCGGCAAGAGGAAAATGTTGTAGTAGATGTGGACGCTTGAATCACTTCGCCAGGGTGTGCCGTTTGTCTTATCCGGGGAACTCAAGGGAGAAATCACCCCACTCTCCCCCGACAGACACTGAGAGCGAACAGTACAAAGAGCTGATGAACACCCTCGCTTTCAAATCGACCAGTTTTCACCCAGGGTCGGTACCCATGCTGATGAGCGACACCATGCTAGCCCCAGATGCCTCTGGTACTTGGCCACAGTTGGGTGGGGGGTCTGCAGCTACAACGGTGTACACTGCAACGTTTATAGAAGAGGATGGGGACAGACCAACGAGCATGGAGTTGCCGCATGCTCAGCAGCAGCACATCGGGCCAAGTGAAATTCCACTTCAGGCTATGGACTTGGTTCAGGTTCAGGGTGATAAATGTCCACAGTGAAGATGGGCCAAACGACAGCCACCAAACCATCAAGCCTGTCTGTGGATAGTGGCGAAGTTGGGAGCGGCATGCTTCCAGTTGTCCGACGGCTCGATGAGGCATGCCAACCAGCTGCGGTGTATCCAGGAGGATGCTCCAGGTGGTGGGGCTGGACGGAAGTCAGTGATGGCGGTGTGGGATCCCGGCTCCGTCGTCCAGAAGCTCAGCCATCGCTCCGGGGCCCTGCTGCCTCCAGGGCCGTGCCTGCTGAGGGGCTTCCCTGGGCCCCCCATGCCGGTTCCATCTTTCCTACCCAGCTGACTGTACGGTAGCACTTTATTTATAGTTCTGTGTGTTTTATGTGCATGTTATGTTATGGGGTTATATGTATATATACTGTATGTGCTTTTGTGTTTTAGTTTAGGAGCACAGCAGATATTTTTTAGTTGGAAATAAAGGACTTTTAGTTTAATTTGGTGGCAGAATAATCCACCATGCCGTGCAGGTTGTGTGGCAGTCCACCCACCAACTCTATTTTAGGTTGTTTTGAGTGAGTGTGCTAGGCCAATTTAGTACATCAGTTTACGTTAATTTAGAGTGCGATTTGGAGTCCAAATTGGGGTGGGTTTGAATTGTGTGAGTGGTTTTGGACTTTTTTAAAGGGGGAGAGAATGTTGTGATGGCACTTTATTGTGAAGTGCAGTGTGGTGACGTGTACTTCCCGTCACGTCACCGCACTGGAGATGGGCACCATCTTACGGCCTCTTTGCCAGATGCCCACTCTGGCGCCCGCCGTGTACCAGCATGTATATAGTTCTTTAATAAAGCTGTGTTCGCCAACCATCATCTGGCCTCATTCATCACCAGGTATTTCCATACAAAACAGACACTCTGCCAAAAAACACATTGTTTCTGTTGTCAACATGTCTGTACCATGTTTTTGTGACTTACAAGACAAATGAAAAGATATTCATCAGAGGAGAGGGGAGGGCTGGCCTTGCAGCATACACTACTGGTGGGCAGGAGCATGGGTGGAGCTAATTAGAATATTCATAGATCCGTGCATACTTAAGTATGTGGAAGCTGTAGAAACTCTTTCCAAGCAATTCTAAAGCAATGAAAGTTTTTTTTGTCGGTAAAAAGCCACAATATGCTATTTTAGGCAATACACACTTGTTTTTGAGGTGGTTTTAGAACCGCCAGAGTGTGTCTTTAACTTCAGACCAAAGGCCAACGGGTGAATTTTGCATGTGTTGTGAACACATTTTAACTCAATGTAAAGATGCGAATAGACATGAATTCACAGTCTGAATGAGTTGCACATAGGCGAAGTTGCCTTTATACAAACGTGGACAAACTTGTTGGTACCCCTCTGTTAATGAAAGAAAAACCCACAATGGTCACAGAAATAACTTGAATCTGACAAAAGTGGTAGTAAATAAAAATTCTATGAAAATTAACTAATGAAAATCAGACATTGCTTTTGATTTGTGGTTCAACAGAATTATTTTAAAAAATAAACTCATGAAACAGGCCTGGACAAAAATGATGGTACCCTTAACTTAATATTTTGTTGCACAACCTTTTGAGGCAATCACTGCAATCAAACGATTTCTGTAACTGTCAATGAGACTTCTGTACCTCTCAGCAGGTATTTTGGCCCACTCCTCATGATCAGACTGCTCCAGTTGTCTCAGGTTTGAAGGATGCCTTCTCCAGACAGCATGTATCAGCTCCTTCCACAGATGTTCAATAGGATTTAGATCAGGGCTCATTAAAGGCCACTTTAGAATAGTCCAATGTTTCGCTCTTAGCCATTCTTGGGTGTTTTTAGCTGTGTGTTTTGGGTCATTATCCTGTTGCAAGACCCATGACCTGCGACTGAGACCAAGCTGTCTGACACTGGGCAGCACATTTCTCTCTAGAATACCTTGATAGTCTTGAGATTTCATTGTACCCTGCACACATTCAAGACACCCTGTGCCAGATGCAGCAAAGCAGCCCCAAAACATAACAGAACCTCCTCCATGTTTCACAGTAGGGACAGTGTTCTTTTCTTAGTATGCTTCATTTTTGCGTCTGTGAACATAGAGCTGATGTGCCTTGCCAAAAAGTTCCAGTTTTGTCTTGTCTGTCCATAGGACATTTTCCCAGAAGCTTTGTGGCTTGTCAACATGCAGTTTGGCAGATTCCAGTATGGCTTTTTTATGATTTATTTTCAACAGTGGTGTTCTCCTTGGTTGTCTCCCATGAAGTCCACTTTGGCTCAAACAACGGATGGTGCGATCTGACACTGATGTACCTTGACCTTGGAGTTCACCATGAATATGTTTAAAGGTTGTTCTGGGCTCTTTTGTTACCATTCGTATTATCCGTCTCCTCCTGCAGCCACGTCCAGGGAGGCTGACTACAGTCCCGTGGATCTTAAATTTCTGAATAATATGTGGGATCCTGGGTTCGATCCCAGCCCCCGACCAACAGTGAGCTGTGTGGAGTTTGCATGTTCTCCCCGTGTCTGCGTGGGTTTACTCCGGGATTTCTCTGGTTTCCTCCCACATGCCAAAAACATGCAAGTTAGGTTAACTGGCATCAAAAAACTGGGGCTTCTAAATTGTCCTTAGGTATGACTGTGAGAGTGAATGGTTGTCTGTCTCTCTGTGTTGGCCCTGCGATGGACTGGTGATCTGTCCAGGGTGGATCCTGCCCCTCGCCCAAAGAAGCTGGGATAGGCTCCAGCCCCCCCCCCCCCCCGCGACCCGAAAAGGATTAAGCGGAAGAAGATGGATGGATGGATGTGCAACTGCAGTCACAGGAACATCAAGCTGCTTGGAGATGGTCTTATAGCCTTTACCTTTAACATGCTTGTCAATAATTTTCTTTCTTATCTCCTGAGACAACTCTCTCCTTTGTTTCCTCTGGTCCATGTTTAGTGTGGTACACACCATGTCAACAAACAGCACAGTGACTACTTGTCCCCCTTTAAATAGGCTGACTGACTGATTACAGGTTTGTAGACACCTGTGATGTTAATTAGAGGACACATCTTGGTTGAACATGTCCCTATGGTCACATTATTTTCAATCTTTTCTAGGGGTACCATCATTTTAGTCCAGGCCTGTTTCATGAGTTTGTTTTTTAAAATAATTCTGTTGAACCACAATTCAAAAGTACTGTCTGATTTTCATTGGTTAATTTTCATAGAATTTTTATTTATTACCACTTTTGTCAGATTCAAGTTATTTCTGTGACCATTGTGGGTTTTTTCTTTCATTAACAGAGGGGTACCAACAATTTTGTCCACATCTGTAGCTTCTGCAGCTGTGTTCAACCTGTTGTAGAAATTCCCAAAATACCGTCATGCTAAGATTTACATTATCCAATGTGGTCTCACCTGGAAAAATTGTCCCTGCCTCCAAAATTTCACCTGGATGATGGGTTGCTGCTAGCCTACTAGTCTTCTTAGCACATCCATGGCAGGAGTCCGTGGGTAAAAAACTCAGACGGTCCAATTCAGATGCAGAGCTCCCGGTCCTTCTGTCTCCAGGTGAGTGTCAGTCTCATTTTCAAACTAGTTTACTCTCCAGTGTTGATACTTTTACTCCGGTGATGGCAGAATCTCAAGGCTAGTGCTATCCCTTGGATGTGAAGGCGTGAATGTGTGAGATTTGCATGTGCTTGACTTTGTATGTATTCACGCCGCTGTTTTGTCTGAATGCACTTTTAGGGGCCCCTAAACACAATCTTGCATCACCCCAACTACTCCAAGAAGGGGGACGCGGGGATTTTTTTTTTGGGGGGGGGAGGGCGGGGGGCTGAAAAGTTCATAGGCTGAAGTCAAATTTGACCAAATGTGGTTTATTTTTCAACCCCAGGGATCCAAGTGCTGCAACACAGATGGAAGTATGTGGACCAAAAGGGAGCCTGTATTGAAAAATAAACCACATTTAGTCAAATTTGTCCACTATGAACTTTTCAACCTATGAATTTTTCAGCCCCCTCGTATAGTGTCCCCCTCCATCTTTACTCTGGAGAAAATGTTTATTGCCCCCCCCCCCCAACAGAGATATGAAATATCTGCCAATGCTGATCACTGAAACAAAGCAGTCAGAATCCAGCTGCATTATTTGGATTTTTGTGGAAAATCCATTGTATCCTTCACATGAAATTCAGTTTACTGGCTGTAACAGGAACCCAAGACAGTCAGGGAAAGCCTCGTTATTTACTGTACGTGTGGATCCATTCCGTCTTGGGGGTATTGAGTCCTTGAGCCAATAGTGAAACATAGATCTTGATTTTCTTTTATGTTGGTCGGTATTGAGCATCAGTTGTTTTGTTTTTCTGTGAAACTCAAAGCCTGCTGTAAATATTCAAACTGCCCCTGACAGCCTTTAGTACCGAGACAAACAACAAATGGGGATAAGGCAGTAAATCCAGCATTTATGGTCTCTCAGCAGACCACTAAAACTGTGAGCTGTGATATCAGTCAGCGGGTCAGTGTGGAGAGATGTAGAGAGAAAACCAGTCATTAAAAAGAGAGTGAGAGTGAGAGATAGATGGTGATGAAAGAGGGAAGGGTTGTAAATGAAGGGATGAATAAGTCAGGAAGGTTTATGATTATATTTCTGTCTAGTCTCCAAGACCAATTTTCCTCTCTAGATCTAGAGGAAGATCACAATGAAATCTGACCTACCATCAGACTGAAAGGATTCAAAAATATAAATGTGACTGAATGTTCATTCCTCTCTTGGAAACCATCAGTTCATCACAAGACTGCCTTCTAGGCAGATGAGGGTGAAATTGAAGGACAGATCCAGATGCAGGCAGGTAAGTGGCGCAAATAATAATTTATTAACTAAAACTCAGGCATAAACAAAAAACACAGCACCGGGCTGGATTAAACTCTGGAGGCACAAATGGAGAATTTGCTTAATACACATGGGAAACACGACAACAGGAATGACAATGACCCAACACAGAGCACAATCACAGACTAACATACAGTATATAGGGAGATGAATGATTACAGACGCAGGACAGCTGGGAGACCAATCAAGGGCTAAACGTTAACATACATGAGGGAAAGTGTCTACAGGTATGGAAAACATGAGGAGCTGGGAACAATAGGTAAACAGAAACAGGGGATGCACATGAGACAAGGACACAAGACTAAGGGGGACACAAAAGACAATAACGGACAAACATGGGACGACACAACCGATTAGGGACCTGGGAAAAACACAAAAGGCAATACGAGCAATAATAAATAAGGAGAGACCAGGGAAAACACAGAGGATGATCACAGAGAAACCAGGGGGGCACAGAAGACAAAAATGATGATAATAGTGTTAGAAAAATACCCGATTCTTTGATTGAAAGATCCAAGAACAAGCCAGAGATTTCTTCAATTTAAAGATGGAACATTTAATTTAGAAGTCACAAGTAAAGCAAGCAGCGCTGGGTGCAGCATGACGCAGCTCCCTCTGGAGCATCGCCACACTGACCCCAGCTTCCGGGTGCACGTTACAGTTATCTTCTTGGGTTGGCGGGTCGGACCAACCCCCGTACAATAGGATGGGCTTGTACGCGACCGTCTGATTGGCCAGTTTAACTCTGACATGAACAGGCCATCCGCTATTCACGTTACCAATCTCCTAAAATGTACGATCAAAAGTGTGTGTGAGAATGTTGGCTTTGGGTGTGCATGTAATGTGATAGACCTCACTATAAGAGAGAGAGAGAGAGAGAGAGAGAGAGAGAGAGAGAGAGAGAGAGAGAGAGAGAGAGAGAGAGAGAGAGAGAGAGAGAGAGAGAGAGATTTTTTTGATTTTTCAACACACCTTTATTGTCACAAATTCAACAGAAAAACACAACTAAAACAACTAAAAGAAGCAATGGAAAAGAAAAATGTCTCACTGACAAGAAATCAAAGACACAAGTAACCAAACAAGGAAAACTAAAACAAAAAAACTTGCTTCTTACATCAGGATTATACCATAGGTAATTTTCCCCTCCTTAACACAACACAGGATGTGCTTAAAGCACCACATAGCCTCAAAGGTTTCAACATTCTGCATCAGATGATAGTAATTGTAATCAATCACTATTCGAGCCTTAATCATGCCAACCAGTATGTCTTTTACATTACAATCCAGCAGTTGTTCAATTTTTCTTTTGCCTGACCCAGGATGAAATTTAAGCGTTCACTCTTTTTCTTAGTCCTCAGTCTATATGGAAAGCCCAAGATAAAAATCTGCTGGGAAAAGACTTCTCCAAACAGATAAAACAGTTTCCCCAAAAAAACAAACAACGATTGCAGTCTGTTACAGTCCAGAAAACAATGGAACACAGTTTCTTTCTGAGGACAAAATGGACAAACCTCAACAACATTTGGGTTTAAAAGAGAGATAAAAGCATTTACAGCCACAGCACCATGTAAAACTCGCCATTGTAGGTCTCCAACCTTCTTAGTTAATGGTGGTTTATAGAGTGCTCTCCAGGCAGGCCTCACCTCTGGACCCAGACCCAAGTGTTTCCTCCATGGTGTATCAGCTCGACCTTTTAACTTATTCACATTTAGAATTTTCACCAAAAGTCCATACATTTTTTTACCAGGAGAGTCACAAATGTTAATGTGCTCAGAGTTTAAAAACACACCAGTGCCATCTTTAAAATCAGGAGATAAAATACTAAAAGGAAAAGGTTCATCAGCAGTTTGTACAGAGTTTTCGCAGTGTAAAACAATAGCAGAGTGTTCTTCTGCAGACAGGCAGTCTCTCCAATCTTTCAACAAGTTCATTATAACTCTGACTGAAGAGACGCCAAGAGCCGAGCACAGGGCAACAGCATTGTCCAAGTTAGGACCGCATAAATTTACCAAGTGTCCCAGCGTTGTGACCTTTGCAAAAATAAACTTTTTTAAAACAGAAGGTCCTAAAACATTGCCCACATCAAAACGGGTCCCGAACACAAGTGGTTCCTTTAAAAGCCAGAAAGGCGGCAAGGAAGCCTGGGGAGAGTTCTTTTTAAAAAGTCCCCAGATTTTAAAAGCACTTTGGTAAAACTGGGGAAGTTCTGGGAGTTTTTGGCCCCTTAAATCCATTAAAAGCAGCGACTCCTCTAGTCCAAGCCCTCCACAGCGAGCCAGGACAGCCCTGGCAATAGGTCTCCACACAAGGTCAAGGGGGCCACTCAGCAGTCGCTGAATGAACTGCAGGCGAAAGACAGCCCCCCTGCTGGCCAGATGGATGAGCCCTTGACCACCTTCTTCCCTCGGTAAAAACAGGATACTCTGTGGAACCCAGTGAAGACGGTCCCAGAAAAAGTCCACGACTATAGATTGCACTCTGGCCAGCAAATTGGGTGGAGGGTCCAGACAAGACAGTCGATGCCACAGCATTGAAGCAATCAAGTTGTTGATAATTAAAACACGACCTCTGAAGGACAAGTTTGGCAGAATCCATTTCCATTTTTTTAGTCTTCCTTCAGTTTTTTCTAAAAAACACTCCCAATTTTTCTCAGTAAAAGTCTGATTTCCTAAAAACACACCAAGATATTTAAAACCACCTTGTGTCCACGAGAGGCCACCAGGTAGGGCAATTTTTTGTGGTCTCCCCCCCACCACAACAGCTTCACTCTTACCCCAATTCACTCTCGCTGAGGAGCACTCACCAAAAAGATTGACAGTTCTTAAAAGGTAGTCTACATCATTTTGATTTCTTGTAAAAACAACAACGTCATCAGCATATGCAGACACTTTAAAAACAGAGTCAGAGTTGGGGACTTTAAAACCAGTGAGGCCTTGCCTTAGTTTACAAAGGAGGGGCTCAATGGCAAGAGAGTACAGCATACCTGAGAGGGGGCAGCCCTGTCGGACACCCCTCTCAACTTTGAAAGGAGCACTCAAACCACCATTAATCTTAAGAATACTCTCAATGTCTCTATACAAAGCCTGGATCATGGCGATGAACCCTGAGCTGAAACCAAAGGCCTCTAATGTCTGCCAAAGGTATGGATGTTCAACTCGGTCAAACGCCTTTTCTTGGTCTATTGAAATAAGACCAAGTTCTTTGACCAATGAGCTGGAGAGGTCCAAAACATCACGAATTAAAAAAATGTTGTCTGTAACCAACCTACCAGGTACACAGTAGGTCTGGTCTACATGTATGACCTGCTCCATCGCCTTCCTCAGTCTGGTAGCCAACACTTTGGAGATAATTTTGTAGTCAGTACAGAGGAGGGCCACCGGACGCCAGTTCTTAATGTCTTTCAAGTCGCCTTTTTTTGGAAGGAGGGTGAGGACTGCTCTCCTACAACTTAGGGGCAGGTGACCCTTCCGCAGACTGTCAGACAGTACTTCCAGCAAGTCCTCACAGATCTCAGACCAGAACGCCTTGTAGAACTCCGCTGGTAGGCCATCTATCCCTGGGGCTTTTTCCACACTGAAGAGACTGGACAGCCACTGCCAGTTCTTGCAGAGTGATCCCGCTCTCCAGCTCCGCATTCACGCTAGCCATCACCTTTGGCAAGTCCGTCAAAAAATGACTCAGTGCATGTGGATTCTCAACAAATTCTTTCTTAAAGAGATCCTTGTAGAAAGCAACTGCAAAGCGACGGATCTCTGCAGACTCATGGATCGGCCGCCCGTCCTCGGAGCTGAGAGAGTGGATCATCCTCCTCTGACCATTCTTCCTCTCCAGACCAAAGAAAAAATGAGATGGAGCGTCCATTAGTGCGATGTTCTGGAACCTACTGCGTACCACAGCGCCCCTGGCAGCCACTCCCAGTAGGTCAGTTAAAACAGACTTTTTGCCATTGAGGGCCTCAAAATGTCCTCTTTCTCCTGTGGAGCCTGCCAAAGACTGCAGCTCCACTACTTCTCTCTCCAGGTCCCTGACAGACCTGGCCAAGTCTCCAGAGACATTGCGAGTATACTGTAGGCACAGATTCTTTATTTGGCTCTTCCCTACATCCCACCACTGCTGCAAATAACTAAAATTTGATTTTGTTAATTTAAAATTACTCCAAAAAAACATAAAAGCAGTTTTAAAACTGTTATCCGATAAAAGTGACGTGTTAAAATGCCAGTATGCACTACTGCACTTTATATTCTTGATAAAAACACAACACTGAACCAGGGAATGATCTGTGAAGCCAACAGGGACTATAAAAGCACTTTTAAAAATGCTAAAATGGTGCTTAAAACTGTAAACCCTATCCAGTCTAGCTAAGGACAAAATATTGTCCTTTCTATGGCTCCACGTGTACTGTCTAGCCTTGCCATGAAAATTCCTCCACACATCACACAGATCATGAGCTTCTATGAGACCTTTTAAAACTCTGTTGGATGCAGCATGTGGCTCTGGGTGATTCCTATCCATAAGAGGATTTTCTGTACAATTAAAATCACCTCCCACAAATAAAAAGTCATCATTACTGCAATTTTTGATCGTGTCATCTAAAATATTTAAAAAGGCCAATCTTTCTGTGCCTACGGTTGGAGAATACACATTTATAAAAACAACTTTCACATTCTCAAAAACAGCTCGAACTTTTAAAATGTGGCCTGCAATTATCTCATCAATGTCATAAGAAAGTGGAATAAAATCTCGAGAAAATAAAATACCCACTCCACCACATTTGCTGCTTCTATGACTAAGAATAATTTCACCCCGAAATTCCCTCCTCCAGTCAGCAGCATTGTCCTCAGAACTATGAGTCTCCTGAACAAACAAAACATTAATTTTCTTGCATTCTGCAAGAGTAAAAACACTCGCTCGCTTGGACATTTCTCTTGCCCCATTGATGTTGAGTGTGCCAAAATTAAAACTACACATGTATATAAGAGGGCAAAGCCAATATAAAAACAGAAAAGAAAGAATGAGCGATAAAAGACTAATCATCCTGGGCAATTTGGTTCTTAACTTTTAGCACAAGCTTTTTTAGTCTGTAGATCTCCTGATCAGTGAAACCTTCCTGCTCAAGCTCTCCCCTATTTTTCATGTAGACCCGAGCAGAGTCAACAAAACGTTTTAGATCAGGGAAGAAGCTTTCAACTTTAACCATTCTGACCCCCTTAGTGTCCTGCAAAAACTTCTGTATTTTTGTGAAGGGGTAACCGCCTCCACTGGCCACATCATCACTGCTTTCACCATCACTCTCTATCTCAGACCCAGCATAAGAATCTGGCTGAGATAGAGAAACCTCAGAACTGTCTTTAGCAACCCTTTTTACTTTGCTCCTCTGCTGTTTGGTTTCCAAATTCTTCCGCTTGATGGAGGTTTTACATAACTCTTCATCTAATTCAATGTCATCCTCATCCTCCAACACTGACTCAGCCACCCTGGTAGCTGTTTCTTCCTGTCTTTCGCTCACCCTGTGCTGTGCTTTTATATTCATCTTTCTGGTCCCACCATCTACCTGGGCCTCATTCGGCTCCTCTGTCTGACCCTCAGCGTGATCCCTCTCGGTAATATCACCCTTGTCTGCAATGTTGGTCTGTGCAGCAGCCCCGCGATGTGCTTTAACTGTTGTTGCTGTTTCAGTTATGATCGACAGGCCGGCTGCGGAGGGCGGCAAAGCCGCCCCGCCGCCAGACAGCCTCGCGGCCTTGGCCGAAGCGCCGCCGCCAGACGGCCCTGCGGCTCCGGCCGAAACGCCCGACGGCGCGGTAGCGCCGTCAGCCTCGGAGGGCGGCGAAGCCGCTCCGCCACCAGACGGCCCCGAGGCCGCACTAGCGGCCCCCCCCAAGTGATCACCCCCCACTCCCTGAGGGCATGATCGAATCAAGTGTCCCTCCATTCCGCAGCCGAAACACTTCATATTATCGGAGGTGACGTGGATGGTATAATCAAAGCCGTCAATCCGGTATTTAAACACGAGGTTGAGGCTTTCCTCGCTATTCTTTAAAATCATGAGCACCTGTCGCCTAAAAGACATGACATGCTTTAAACGCGGGGACTTACAACCGAGAGGGATGTGCTTAATCGGGGACAAAAGCTGCCCGTGTCTCGACAGCTCCTTCTCCAACAGCTCGTTCTTTAAAAATGGTGGGACATCTGAGATGGTAATTCTCTTCGCGGGATTTACCAGAGACAGAACAGGAACCAGTGTGTCTTTAATCACAACCCCGCTCTCCACTACCCGGTTAACTTTTTCCACACTATCGAGGAAAATCACCACGGCACTATTCATTCTCGAAGCTGATCTAACACTTTCATAACCGACCAGCTCCCCCACAGCCAGACTACATTCCTCCACCGAGCAGCTGACAGCCGGTGTCAGTTTGACAGCATGGCGGCGTGTCAGCTGCTCAAAACCGGAGCCTCGCTCCAAAACCATGCTGACCAGCAGAGCTGGCAGCAGAAACCCCCCTCCCAAAACGCCTACCCCACCCCAGCTACAGAAGACAACAAAAATTAAGATTATTTAACAAAAAAAACACCTTAAACACCAAAAGATAGAGAAAAGTTTGAAATAATTCACTCACGCTGTCACACGCTCTCAGCTCGCACTCACGACCACACCCACTCAGAGAGAGAGAGAGAGAGAGAGAGATTGATTTTTAAAAGATCTTTAATAAACACACTTGTCCATCAGTCAATACAATTTCTATATCATGCTATGTTACACAGAAAATTAATCCCCCAAAAAACGCCCAAAAAAAAGCTGTCCATCATGAACTGAACAGAGGACATTCTCCAGGGACCAGAGGGTCCTGAAACCTTCCACATCCCCATTCCCCATAAAAAACTGAAAGTCCAGCCTGATTCTGGCTTTAAGTAGCCTCACAAATAAAATTTTGACATCAACATCATTCTCAACATTTTCAAGTTTTCTTCTCCGGCTTACATAGATGGCCAACTTTGCCTGCCCTAAAACAAAGTTCAGTAGTTGACACTTCTGCTTAAAACGACGATTGTACATAAAACCACAAATGAAAACCTGCTTAGAGAAAACTTCCTTAAAAATATGAAAAAGTTTTGTGAGAAGTTCAAAGAGGCCACTCAGGCGCTGACATTCAATAAAACAATGAAAAACAGTCTCCCTAGAGGAACAAAAAACACACTGATCACTGACACTGCTGTTAATCACAGAAACAAAAGCATTGACAGCTATAATACCATGCAGGACCCTCCACTGTAAGTCTCCATGCCTCTTAGGGAGAGGGGCTTTGTAAAGAGCCCTCCAGGCAGGCCGATGCCCTTTTCCTAGTTTAAAATAGGCTCTCCAAGGAGTGTCCACACAGGTGTTCAATCGGTCCTTGTTGAGTGCCATCACCACCAGTCTGTAGAGTGCCTTACCACTGGCTCCTCCAAAGTCCACACCAGTGGGAGCACAGAATGCCAGTAAGGAGCAAGGAGCGACGTCAAAGTCCATATAGAGCGTGAGAGAGGGAAAGGGGTCAGTGCTTTCTGGCTGCAGCGTGCCATTGCTAAAGTCCAAGAGTAGGGAGTGCTCAAGTCCATGAAGCTCCTGTTTCCAGTGTGCAAGAAGACCATCGATGAAACGATTCGACCTGACACCAAGATGAGCTGCTAAAGCTGAGGCGTTGTTGAGGCCAGGACCAGCCAGTTCCACCACTTGCTTCAGAGTGAGAATGTTCCTGGAACACAGCCTATCAAGGAAGGTCCTTCCAACTCCCGGCAGGACACCAAGGCGACCATCAAAAACCAGCGGCTCCCTCAACAACCAGTAGAGGGAATCGCATGGCCCTCTTTGTTTTTTAAAAAGAGTCCACACTGAAAAGAGACTGCGGTAAAAACTGGGTAAAGACAGTGCATTAGAGTTCTTAAAATCCATTAAAAACACAGGGAGGTCTAGCCCAAGCCCAAGGACTCTCTGTAAAATAACACAGGCCAAAGGCCTCCATACCAGGTCCTGGGGGCCCGTCAGCAGTCTCTGTATGAAAGTCAGTCTAAAAGCAGCACCTCTACTAGCTAAATGAATCACTCCTTGCCCCCCCTCCTCTTTGGGAAGAAATAACAGGGCTTGAGGAACCCAGTGGAGTCCACCCCCCCAAAAAAAGTCCACCAAAACAGACTGAATTTTGGACAACAAACCAGCAGGGGGGTCCATGCACATGAGGCGGTGCCACAGGGATGAGGAAACAAGATTATTTAAAATGAGCACTCTTCCTCTAAAAGATATTCTTGGCATTAGCCACTTCCACTTGTTTAGTCTCCCATTAATCTTCTCTATGACCCCATCCCAATTTTTTTGCTCAAACTGCTGATTTCCAATAAAGACACCAAGATACTTAAAACCTCCTTTTTTCCAAATCAACCCACCCAGCAGCGTAAGCTGATTTTCTAGTTTCTCCCCCACCATCAGAGCCTCGCTTTTTCCCCAGTTTATCTTTGCAGAGGAAAGTTGGCCAAAAAGATTGACACTCCTAACCAGAACGTCAATGTCACTCTGCTTGTTTAGCAGAATGACTACATCATCTGCATAGGCCGACAGCTTGAACGTGGTGTCACAGCCAGGAAAAGTAACTCCTGATAGATCCCTTCTCAGGCAGTGAAGCAAAGGCTCTATGGCGAGGGAGTACAGCATCCCTGAGAGAGGGCAGCCCTGCCGAACCCCCCTCTGGACTTTTAAAGGGGCAGACAGGCCCCCATTTATCTTCAGCACACTCTCAATGTCACTGTACAAGACCCGTATCCTGGCTATGAAGCCTGGGCTGAACCCAAAAGCTGTTAAAACTGTCCATAAATATTGGTGTTCAACCCGATCAAACGCCTTTTCCTGGTCAATTGAAATCAAGCCAGTTTCTACCGCCAATGAACCAGAGACCTCCAAAATATCCCGAATTAAAGTGACGTTGTCACTAATCAGCCTGCCAGGCACACAGTAAGTCTGGTCTACATGAATGAGCTCGCTCATCACCTTTCTCAGTCTTCGGGCCAGAGCTTTTGAGAGAATCTTGTAGTCTGTGCAGAGCAGAGAGACTGGCCTCCAGTTCTTTAGGCTCTGGAGGTCCCCCTTTTTCGGCAACAGTGTGATGATGGCCCTCCTGCAGGTCGTGGGTAGGGTCCCCCTTTCCAAGCTATCTTGGAGAACCTCCAGCAGGTCTGGACCAAGCAGGGGCCAGAATTCCTTAAAAAAGTCCACAGAGAGACCATCTATGCCTGGTGATTTTCCATTCTGGAGGCTCATTAGCGCCGTATGCAGCTCAGACAGAGACAGTGGAGCATCCAAGCCGGCAACAAGGTCCTCTGAGAGCACTGGAAGACCATCAAGGAAAACCTGGCCCAGTGACGTGTCCTCCCTCCACTCTGCTCTAAACAATTCACTGTAAAAGCTAGCAGCGTGTTTCCTGATCTCTGCTGCTGTGGAGATTGTTCTCCCGTCATCACCCAACAAGGAGTGAATGAGCTTTCTCTGTCCATTTTTCCCCTCCAGTCCAAAAAAGTACTGGGAGGGCGAGTCCATCAGAGCTACATCCATGTAGCGTGAGCGGACCAGAGCACCCTGTGCGGTGACCCCTAGCAAGCTAGCCAAGGCTGACCTTTTTGACTTGAGAGCCTCTAAGTGCTCCTGTTTTCCTGTAGAACTGAGTAACTCCTCTAGCTCTACCACCTCAGTCTCCAGAACTTTCAAGGATTGGGTCAAGCTACGAGTGACATTTTGAGTGTACTGTTGGCAGAATTGTTTTATCTGTGCCTTACCAAAATCCCACCACATTTGGAGAGAACTAAAAGAAGATTTTTGTTCCCTGTGTGACTTCCATACATCATGAAAAACTCCCTTAAAAAACACATCATTTAAAAGTGTATTATTAAAATGCCAAAAAGCACTCTTACACTTTACATTTTCAATGAAAACAGAACAAATCAGCAGGCAGTGATCAGTGAAACCAACAGGACAGATACAACTATTTTTAAAAACACTCATTTGGTGTTTAAAACCATAGAAACGGTCTAACCTAGCCATAGATAAGAGGTTATCTTTAGCATGGCTCCAGGTGTACTGCCTCTGGTCCCCATGATGTGATCTCCACACATCGGCCATTTCATGTGCCTTCACTAGTTCCCTCAGCCTATTGGCAGAAGCAGGGTGAGGTTCCTGATGGTTCCTGTCCAGTCTGTGGTTTAATGTACAGTTAAAATCACCCCCCAGAAATAAAAAACTATTTGGATTACAGAATCTAACCGTATCTGATAGCATATTAAAGACCCTGATCCTTTCTGCTCTCTGGGTTGGCACATACACGTTTATAAGAACCAAGTTTACGTTTTCAAACTGTACCTTTAGCAAGAGTACATGTCCTTTCACCACCTCTTCTACCTCATAAGAGACAGGCACACAACCCCTAGAGAAAAGTACAGCCACCCCTCCACTATTATTGGATTTGTGGCTAAAAAAAAAAGCAGCCATCCCACTCTTTTCTCCACTGGCACTCAATGTCTACAGTGCTGTGAGTCTCCTGGACCATCAGCACGTCAAGTGCCTTTAAATTAAAAAGCTTGTATAAAGAGGCCCTTTTTACATCATCCCTGGCCCCGTTTATATTAAGAGTGCCAATTCTAAGGTGGGGCATTAAAAAGGATAAAAATAAGGTACAGTAAAAAAAACACACACATAGCATAAAAGGGAAGAAACAAACTAAGAGTCAACATGACTGTTAGTAATTTGTGATTTCAGTTTGACAACCAGTTTCTTTAAACGAAAAATTTCCTGATCAGTAAAAGTCTCATTCCCATCATTCAGTTTCATCCGCTTGCGAGCTGATGCCACAAATAACTCCAGATCTGGAAAGTAATTTTCCACTTTCACAGCTCTGCTCCCCTTGGTCACCTGGAGAAATTGCCTAATTTTGGTAAAACAATAGGAGCTTTGCTCCTCCTGCGTCTGCATCATTTCAGACTCAGCTCCACTTTCGTCAGAGACGCTCTCATCTAGTAAATCTAACTTCCCAACCCTACTAGATTTAGCAGAGCTCTGCAAGTTTTCAGCACTTTTTCTTTTTTGTGCAGCTTTAAAAGGATCCTCTTCAGCAAAACTACATTCCTGCATTTCTTCATGAACTGCAACGTTTGTCATGCAGTGTTTGCTCTGTGTGTCCCCTACAGCCTCAAACCGCTCCTCCCCCGCCTGCAAAGTCTGTTCATTCACGTTCCTTCGTTTAACTGCACTTTTACTTACACCCTCCACCTGTTTACCCCGGGCGACAGGCTCGTCACAATGATCAGAGCTGCCGCCAGACAGAAATTCCCCACCATCACTGTTTGGGGGGGCAACTACCACGCCCGCCGCGGCCACCCCAGCAGAGGCGGCCGCGGCCGCCCCAGCACAAGCGGACGCGGACGCGGAAGCGGACGCGGACGCCCCCGCAGAAGTAGAAGCGGACGCGGCCGCGGTCGCGGTCGCGGCCGCGACCGCCCCAGCAGAGGCGGGCGCCGCAGCGGCATCCACCGCACCACATATAGCACTACCCTCCGGACCACCAGAAACAGCGGCGTCACCTTTCTTACCGCCAGTGCTCTTTGTGTTCGCCTTTTCAGGACATGACCTAATAAGATGGCCTTCTGCGCCACACGCAAAACACTTCATGGTTTCAGATGTTGCAAACACCAAGTAGCTAAAGCCGTCAATCCTGAAATTAAAAGACGCGTTCAGTTCAGCAGAGCTGTCTTTCAACACCATGAAACACTGCCTCCTGTGACATACAACATGCTTCAGCAGGGGTGATTTACTACCCAGAGAGACCATTCTGATAGGGGACACAACCTGGCCAAAACGGGACAACTCTCTAATCAGCTGATCATTTTTAACGAAAGGAGGAGCGTTTGAGATGGTGATCCTCCTAGACGGGTTCGCCAGCGGTAAAACGGGAGTAAAAGTGTCACCTATGACCACTCCCTGTGCCACCACCTGATCAGCTTTTTCAGTCGAATCCAGAAAGATCACAATTGCGCTGTTCATCCTCGATGCTGATTTTATGCTGCCATGCCCAACCACCTGTCCTACAGCGAGGCTGGCCTCCTCCACAGAACAGGGAACTGTCGGGAGGATTCTCACACCATGACGCCGGGTTAAGCGCTCAAACTCCACACCACCATCAATCACCGGCATGATGCCGGCCGGGAAAAACCGGCAGCAGAAGCTACCGTTCCCCAACACACTCACTCCAACACTCACACCCCAACACACCCACACTCAACCCACTATATTAAACACACACACCTCAAACACACAAGATAGAGAAAAAGTTAGAAAATACAAAGTTTAAAGTACTCACTCGACACCACTCCACACCCCTGCTCCCACAAACGCCCACGCATGCGCACGAGAGAGAGAAAGAGAGAGAGAGAGAGAGAGAGAGAGAGAGAGAGAGAGCTCTGTAACTCTGCCCTGGCGCAGTGGTTAGCACTGCGGCAGCACAGTTTACCCTTGGCCGGGGGATTGTGGGGATCGTGGGATCGTGGGTTCGATCCCAGCCCCCGACCAACAGTGATCTGTGTGGAGTTTGCATGTTCTCCCCGTGTTGCGTGGGTTTACTCCGGGATTTCTCCGGTTTCCTCCCACATGCCAAAGACATGCATGTTAGGTTAATTGGCTGTTCTAAATTGTCCCTAGATATCTGTTTCCTATAGGCCCTTAGAATAGAGGGTTAGTATTAATGAAAGCGCTTTGAGTGGTCTTTGTGACTAGAAAAGCGCTATATAAGTGCAGGTTAGTTAGTTAGTTAGTTAGTAGTAATTCCAGTTTACCAGAGTTTAGCACCACATATTTGTTCATAAGCATGCAAACAGAATATGTATGGAATCTGTGTAAAGTATAATGGGAGATTACCTATAGAATAATTATTACCTATAGAATTATTATTTTGGCACTAACTTTCATTAACCCTTTCACTCCCCCCTTTGACATGATTTTATCATGTCAACCATGCATGGTGTGAGAGACACTAGCGATAAACAGATGGTGAATAAGGCAGGTCCCTGCATTGTGTGTCAACCCAAGAGGCTTGCACCATTGGTTCTGCTACCCTTGCCTCCCCCCTTGTGGACACCTTAGCGTGGTGCAGCGATGTCTAAGATGAACTGTCACCAAGTCCTGTACCCCCACCAAGGTCTCCTCCTGATCATAGTTCTTTGTCTGGTGAAGTGGACCATGTGGGGGTCATAAGGTCGAACAGGGTGAATTCATGAAGCCCACGAAGTCTTTGTCCACCGGTTGACCGTTGCCAGGGCTCGCATCATTCGGCTGCATTCATCACACGGTTGCGACAGAGGTTTGACCTTCCTCTGTGTCTACTTCCTGTATCTGCAGCTGTGGAGTACAGTCCCACCTTGTTGACACACACCGGTACCATTAGAAGCCAAACAACTGTGTGCCCACGCTCTGAGAGGTACGTCTCGTCCCATGAGGTCTATAGACAGTCTGGTGGGTGCAGCAGAGGGTATGTAACATCCAGTCCAGCCAGTGAACAGTTCAGTGATGCTGTCCCAGGGATGCTTCCCCCCTGTCACTGGACAGAGGTGGAGATGCTGGTGTTGGTAAGGCTCGAGCTCCTGACTCCACCCCAGATGCTGGAGGTGCGGTGGATGCGCTCGGGTACCAGTCCATTCTTCTTCTAGGGACTGAAGCCATACAGTTACTCGCCCTACAACTTTTTCTACGTCGCAGGCACACGTCTTGATGGTCTGGTGCCCTCTAGCATGTATCTTCCCTGTACCCTACACCTTTAATCGAGTGTCGATACAAAGGGCTCGGCCGAGGCAGGACCAATAATGGCTTGAGGAGTTGCCATCACAATGTATGGAGCCTGAGCCTGTACCGTTTTTTCCTTATTCACTACATCTGTAGTTATCTACTGTATGTGCTGTTGTAAGTTATCTCCCATCAGCCTTGAGTGTGTGATTGTTGACCATATGAAATCTGAAAGCAGTGGTTGTGTTGTGATGAGTGTGTTGGGTGATGGAACCTATATGTTCAGCAGTGGGTAAGCAGTAGACAACATTGTTCAAAGTTAGGAGACATCCTTATCCATGCATTGTTGTATTCAGGCATTCAGAGCTTCTAACCTTCACCCTTATCCAGACTACCTAAACGTAATTAGCGTGATGGAAATAAATACGCAAGAGTACTATAAGTCTCACACCCGTACCTATGTGTGGTGAGCTATGTATGATTTATGTATTATCAGTAGCACACTGTGTTTACAAATAGTCTGTGATGGCAGAATGGTCTTCCTCGTCATCATCCTCCGTCTTGGGGTCCTCAGCTCTTCCTCTCAACCCAGCAATTGGTCTAAGACTTGCTGATGACTCCCACTGTGGAAAATTGCATTTGTTAACGCCCTTCTGGGCTTCTGAATATATGGCCTATAGTGTCGTACTCTGCTCTTTTTATTAGATCTACATCTAGTTATCCTTGTACCATAACCAATTTGGAATTTGCTTCAAATTTTCCTCATTCCCTCGTTTGTTAATGTTAAGATTGGTCATATAGGAGATTTCTGGGCGTCAATGTGTACCACCTTTTGTGCTGTGGTCACTCAGTTAAGAGACAATGCTTATGGTTTTATTTTGGGAGAATATCTATGTTAAGGTCAGGTACTGGTTTTCCATGGATGGCTCTATTCCAAAGTAGAGGTGTCAAAAGTCCAACATTTTCCAATCCATGTGTTTGGGTCTAACCAGTGGGGTGTGTGGAACCCCCCCATAGGTTGAAACGTCTCTTATCCTCTTCAATTAAGACAATGGATGCTTCCACACATTTCTTTATCAGTCCAATTTTATGACCAATCTGGAGGATGGATTTGCAAATAATGGTTGTCCATAATTTGGATCAGATCTGTTCAATTGTCTATAGTACATGGGGTACAATGCTACTTTTACAGATGTTGATAGGTGTTCTACTGGTAGCTTGCCATTTGCAGAATTTGATCGTTACTTTTCTGACCTTAAAAAGTCCTGTATGTCATTACCTGGAGTTCCTACTTTACATGCAATAATTTAATTTTTGCTAATTTTCTGTATATGTGTAGAAGTGAGTCCACTTTTCTGTTCTAGTCTTTAAGTATGCAGTCCAGTTTTTCCGTGGTGGATGTGGGTGCCTCCCTCCCGCCAGCAGTGGCCATTGTGGGGCGTGCTCCCTCCTCCTCCTCCTCTGCTGTCCTCCTCCTCCTCCTTTTGGCCTCTTTTTATAAGAGAAACAGATTTATGGGGAGCCTCAGGCTCCCCTTGTGTCAGCCATTCCATAAATAAGTGCGTGTTTTTCCTTCAAATTTTATTTTCCCCTTCTTATTTAGATTTCCAACCTTGAGTCAAGAAAGGAACTGCTTCAAAGACTTTATTTGATTTTTACTAATTAATACAAGATGGAATAATAAGATTTACTCTCCACCAAGAGTTCTGTTCGGTGACATCCTATGCATACCCTCCATTGGGGAGGAACATAACTGGGGTGTTAGACTGACTTTAAATGATTGCGTATATAGTAAGGCTATAATCGTTGCTGTGAATGTTTGCTCATTACTGAATGTTAATATTCAAAACTAAAAGAAATGCATTGTAAGAATGGACACCTAATGCCTCATTGCTGCTTTAAGTACTTGGAAACATTTAAGATGGCTGCCTGAGTTTGTACCTTCTTCCTGACACTCTTCAGGATTGAGCAAAGTTTAATTTATTTATTATTATTATTATTATTATTATTATTATTATTATTATTATTATTATTATTTTTTTTTTTAAAGCTACATTTGCAAATCTTATACAGATCTTTATTTTTCTTTGGTTACACATACTCTGCTTTCATTTCTTTTTCCATCTCAACATCAGAAATATTTTCTACACTTAATAAATCCACCGTTCTTCTTCCCCTACGCACTTTTCCCATCAGAAACACTCAATTTTTACCATCCATTATCCACCTGTGTACAAGACTTCACCTTTCCCTGGACGAGCTGATGAAGCTGCACATCTCACATCTATAATCTCTTTCAGTATTAAAACTTCCTTTCATTCATCTGGTCTCGGTTCTCTTCATTCTTCATCAACATTCTGTTACCACCTGCTTGTCTTTTCCATGCTTCACTGTCCTGTCATTCATATTACTGACCCTTCGATTTGCTTTGGTATTAAATAATGCCTCTGGGTTTGAACATCTGCCTTTCGAGGAATGTATAAAAATAACACGTCTGCTGATTGCTCTGAAAACTAAAGTATAACAGAGTCATCTGTATCTCGGTGTGGTGGAGTGTTCTGTCTTTTTCTTCTGAACAGATAGCCTCCAGACGAGCTAACACCATGCCTACAAAACTATACCCTTTGGATAAGGCCGGTGCACACACAGCTATATGTATGTATATGCTTCATTCTTGAGTCTACTCAGCCGAGTGTTTGCTGCTTTTACCTCAAATTATCTTCTTGTTTCTCTAATCTACTCTAGTCATGTTTGTTTTAATTCATCTTCTTCTACAACGATTTTTACTCATCTCTGGATGATCAAAAACCCTCACCCTTGTTACGCTGCCATCCCCCATCCCCATACAAAGTGTAAGGAAATGTGTAAAGGATGTGACTTTCATGTAAACTTACAGCTTTTTTCTAAATTGTCATTTTTCTCCTAACAAATTTTGGATTTTTCTTAGTAAATTTGCAAGTTGTTTTTTTTTTCAGAAATTTGTGACTCTTTCCAAAATATTTTTGTAAATTTGAAACTTTTCCTCAGATGTGCAATTTTCTCTGAAACTTGCACAGTTTTACCTTTATACCTTTTTGCATAAATTTTCAACCTTTGTCTTAAGTTGTGATTGTAAATCAGCATTTTTATCATATTTTGCACCTCCATCTTACAAACTTGTACCCAATCTACCCTCACACGTTCATACCCCATGTCGAGTTAAAAAATGCCTACTGCAAATCTCTTACTTTAACAATGTGATTAGATTTCAACAAATTTGTAAAACATAAGCAATACTTTGCACTAGCTTCTAGTACACGGTCACTGTGAACTCATATATCCACTTTTGTGAGGAGAGCATTCTTCCATCGTGCACAAGGGTGAGGTACTCAAATGACAAGCCCTGGTTCACTGCGAAGCTCAGACAGATCAGGAAGGAGAAGGAAGCAGCGTTGAAAAGTGGAGACAAGGACTGCTACAGGGAGGTCAAATATCGGTTCAGCAGAGAGCTGAGGAGAGCTAAATCTTTGTATTCTGAGAGACTCCAGCAGCAGTTCATTGCTAACGACTCTGCTTCTGTGTGGAGAGGACTGAGGCAAATCACCAACTATCGGCCTCAGGCTTCTAAAGGTCAGGATGACAAAGCCCTTTGTCAAAGACTGTCCCAACATTATGCCCGTTTTGACACCTCGTCAGCTGTGTCCATCTCCCTCCCTCCTCCCAGCGCCACTTCATCAAAGGCGGCCCCCCTCCTCCCCCCCTGCCCTTGTCATCAGTGAGCAGGACGTGCACAGTCAGTTCTCCAGACTGAACCCGCACAAGGCCCCCGGTCCGGATGGCGTGTCTCCCTCCACCCTGAGACACTGTGCGAAAGAGCTGACTCCTGTCTTCACAGACATTTTTAACACCTCCCTGAAGTTATGCCACGTGCCAACCTGCCTCAAAACCTCCACCATCATCCCTGCCCCCAAGAAGCCACGGATCACTGGACTTAACGACTACAGACCTGTAGCGCTCACCTCTGTAGTCATGAAGTCCTTTGAGCGCCTGGTCCTGCCCCACCTCAAGTCCATCACCACTCCCCTCCTGGACCCGCTGCAGTTTGCCTACCGAGCCAACAGGTCTGTGGACGACGCAGTCAACCTGGCCCTCCACTCCATCCTGCAGCACCTGGACTCCCCGGGAGCCTACGCCAGGATCCTGTTTGTGGACTTCAGCTCTGCATTCAACACCATCCGCCCCGCTCTGCTCCGGGACAAGCTGTCCCTGCTCAACGTGCCTGACTCCCTCTGCAGGTGGCTCACCGACTTCCTGACGGACCGGAGGCAGCATGTGCGGCTGGGAAAGACTGTCTCAGACTCTGTTAGCATCAGCACCGGATCGCCCCAGGGCTGTGTACTTTCCCCCCTACTCTTTTCCCTTTATACCAACTCCTGCACCTCCAGCCACCAGTCTGTCAAGCTGATCAAGTTTGCGGACGACACCACCCTCATCGGGCTCATCTCCAACGGCGATGAGTCCGTCTACAGGAGAGAGGTGGCCCAGCTGGCGTCCTGGTGCAGCCACAACAACCTGCAGCTGAACGCTCTGAAGACAGTGGAGATGATCGTGGACTTCAGGAAAGTCACAACCCCTCTGCCCCCCCTCACCCTCACAGGCTCTCCCATCACCACTGCAGATTCCTTCCACTTCCTGGGCACCACCATCACCCGGGACCTCAAGTGGGAGCCGACCATCAGCTCCCTCATCAAAAAGGCCCAGCAGAGGATGTTCTTCCTGCGGCAGCTGAGGAAGCTCAAGCTACCCACCAAGATGTTGGTGCAGTTCTACACGGCCATCATCGAGTCCATCCTCACCACCTCCATAACTGTGTGGTACGCAGGAGTCACTGCCAGGGACAGACTAAGGCTGCAGCGCGTTGTGCGAGCTGCTGAGAAGGTGATCGGCTGCAAGCTCCCATCCCTCCAGGACCTGTACATCTCCAGGACCCGGAGGCGTGCAGGCTGGATCATAGCCGATCCTTCACACCCTGGTAATGTTCTGTTTGCCCCCCTCCCCTCAGGTAGAAGACTTCAGTCCATTCAGACTAAAACCTCCCGTCATATGAACAGCTTCTTCCCCTCTGCCATCAGACTGCTGAACACTAAGTGACTTATTGACTCTCGTGCACTATGTACAGCAGCTCAACCAGACTCATGTCAATCATCACTGTTTTCTTTTTGCATTACCGACTGCACTATGTGGTACTCCACAATATCTGCTGCTCGCTAATATATTTAAAAATTGCTTTGACTAATATTACCCATTCATATTCTACATTTTATAGCATGTATAGTTTTTTATTTCTATCTTTTATTTTTATCATGTTTAATGTTGCAGCATTGCACCGAGACAAATTCCTAGTTTGTGTACTACATGAACAATGGCAATAAATCTGATTCTGATTCTGATTCTGATTCTCTTGAACTCTTGGCTGCACTGTTTGCAACTGTTTGGTTAACTGGTTGTTCCAAATTGTCCACAGACTTCTTTCTCCTATAGGCCCTTAGAATAGAGGGTTAGTACTAGTGGTGGTCTTTGAGACTAGAAAATGTGCTAATAAGTTTTGTTCATATCCATAAAGTTTTGGGAAATGTGCAAAAAATACAGATAGGAGGGTCTGGGAATCTCCAAATATGTATTGACCCTTGAGTATAAAGGAGCCCTAAACCTGCATCCTTCCTCTTGGCCAGCAGGTGGCTAGTTTTCTTTTAGTAAAAGGTCAGACTGCGTGATATTCTGTGGAAAATGCCCTTTCAAGCCTCAAGAATTTTCCAGATTTTGGTCTTAATTGCTAGCCTTCGTTTTATTAGATGTTTCTTAGATGGAACATGGGTGGGCAATATAAGCTGCGGCTTCAGCCATCACCCATTTCGGATAACTTATGTTGAATTGTGCAATCAGAGGAGTTATTGTTTAATTTGATCTTGTTGGATTTTTCCTTGATATATTGTTCTGTTCCTTTCTTTTAATCTTATCTGTCCAAAAAATAAAGATTCATTCATATTTAAGCTAAGATAAGATAAGATAAGCCTTTATTAGTCCCACAATGGGGAAATTCCAGGATTGCAACAGCACAGGGATAGCAACACTCAGAGCAACAATCAGAAGACAAGAGAAAACAAGAGCAGCGAATATACATATGTACATATAAATATATAAATATATAAACACACTGCAGAGCATTGTAGCTAGATGGAATAAATATATAAATATATAAACACACACAGTGCGGAGCATTGTAGCTAGATGGAATAAATATATAAATATATAAACACACACAGTGCGGAGCATTGTAGCTAGATGGAATGAACAGCATAACCGTCTACCTAGTTATCCTACATGGTATGATTATGTACACATACATATTGTCACTCTCCGTAACGACCGGTATTTCCCTAGTTGTATACCGGAGGAGACCATTGTGTAAGTCTATTGCGTCTTTTGCATTCAATACTATTAGGTTGTCACGTTTTTTTGCTATCTCTGCAAGCAGCCCTGCTTAGGTTATACAGTCTGACAGCCGTAGGTAGGAAGGACCTGCGAAACCTCTCAGTTGCGCACCTAGGATGATGTAGTCTGCTGCTAAATGAGCTCCTCAGTGCATTCAGTATGTCCTGCATAGGGTGGGACTCGGACTCCAGCAGAGATGACAGTTTAGCCACCATCCTTCTCTCTCCCATCTCCTCCACTGGGTCAAGGCGTTTCCCCAGGACAGAGCTAGCTTTCTTGATCAGTCTCTTCCTATCGGCTGCTGTAACGCCACTGCCCCAGCAGACAACTCAAAAAGTGATGGCTGATGCCACCACCGTGTCGTAGAATGTCTTCAGCAGTGCCCCTTGTACACCAAAAGACCTGAGTCTCCTCAGTAGGAACAGCCTGCGCTGTCCCTTCTTGTAGAGTGCATCAGTATTGTGTGACCAGTCTAGTTTATTGTTCAGATGAACACCCAGGTACTTGTAGGATGTCACCATCTCGATGTCTGTTCCCTGTATGTTTACTGGTGCTGTGAGGGGTTGTCCTTGCCTGTGGCAGTCCACCACCAGCTCCTTAGTTTTCCTTGCATTGATCTGGAGGCAGTTCCACGCAGTCCTGGATAAGTCCTCTGTACTCAGCTTCATCTTCGTTGGAGATGAGGCCGACGATTGCAGAGTCATCAGAGAACTTCTGTAGATGGCAGTGTGTTGTGTTGTGTGAGAAGTCCGCAGTATAAAGGGTGAACAGAAAGGGAGCCAAAACCGTTCCCTGGGGGGCCCCCATGCTACCGATGATCGTGTCGGACACACAGTCCCGGATTCTCACAAACTGTGGCCGGTTAGTGAGGTAGTCCAGGATCCATGATGACAGGTGCTGGTCCACCCCTGCGCACAGCAGCTTGTCCTTCAGGATCATCGGTTGGATGGTGCTGAAAGCACTGGAGAGGTCAAAGAACATGATCCTCACCGCATTCCCGGGCTTCTCCAGGTGGAACAGAGAACGGTGAAGGAGAAAGATCAAGGAGCAGTCTCTCCAGGGTCTTCATCATGTGGGATGTCAGGGCCACTGGTCTGTAGCTGTTCAGATCTTTGGGGAGGGAAGTCTTTGGTACAGGTACCACACAAGATGTTTTCCACAACTGTGGTGCCCTCCCCAGCTTCAGGCTCAGGTTGAAGATGTGCTCCACAATCCCACACAGCTGGTCTGCACAGGACTTGAGGAGCTTTGCACTGATGCCGTCCACTCCCGACGCCTTCCTCGCCTTGATCTTCCTCAGCTCCATCCTCACCTGGGTCTTAGTGAGGGTCATGTTGGGGGGCTGTGTGTTGGGAGTGGGGGGGGTGATGGTGGAGTGGGGTATGGACAGCAGGACTCAATGTCTTCAGAGGCAGCAGTGGTTGTTGTGCAGTCGGGGGGGAGGGCGGTTGGTCAAACCTATTAAAACACAGGTTCAGATTGTTCGCCCACTCCCTGCCCCCCGTGGCCTGGGGGGAGGTATTCTGGAGCCCAGAGATGGTTTTAAGGTTTCTCCAGACCCCACCGATGTCGCTCTGTTGCAGCTTCATGACTTCAGCTGCATAACTTCACTGTGCGCATGACCGGAGGTTGTCTGTGCACTAGGGGTTTGTACACCGGCCGGAGATGAACCAAGTTGTGATCCGATCTCCCGAGTGGGGGGAGTGGAGATGAGGTGTATGCCTCCTTGTATGCCTCCTTAGTGTTTGCGTAGAATAAATCCAGTGTTTTATTGTCTCTAGCGTGGCATGTGACATACTGGGTGAACATGGGTAGAATGGGAGACAGTGAAACATGGTTGAAGTCGCCTGAGATGAGGAGAAGAGCATCTGGGTGTTCTGTCTGCAGCCTGCCAGCTACTGAGTGGATGATGTCACGCGCTGTCCCAGCGTTCGCCGTCGGATTTGCATAAATAACAATGCAGATCACGTGTGAGTATTCCCTCGGGAGATATGTAGGCCGCATGCTAACAGCTAGCAACTCAATGTCTTTGTTGCAGTGTTGTTGGTTAACCGTGATATGTCCCTGTCTGCACCAGTTGTTACTGACATACATTATCACTCCACCGCCCCTTGCCTTCCCACTGTCTGGCGTTCGGTCTGCCCGTATTGTGTGGAAACCCTCCAGTTCAATGTTAGCATCTGCTGCTAGTTCAGTTAGCCACATCTCCATGAATAGCATAAGGCAGCACTCCCGGTATATGCTCTCGTAGCGGGAGATAGCCACTAGCTCATCTGTTTTTCCAAGTATCGATCGTACATTCCCCATAACAACAGATGGGAGGGTGGGTCTGTACCTTATATTCCTTGCCCGCCGTCTTGCCCCAGCTCGACAACCACGCTGTTTCTGTCTTATCTCTCCCGGTATGTCGAGTTCGTTAGCATCATGGGCCGGTTAAGTGCTAACAGCTGGTCTCTATTATACTGCCTCCTGCACGAAACAGTGGCTCCGTCCACTGGCTCAGAAGACATTTGGGTGATCTACGTGTTTGGATGGAATAAAGGTGACGCTGGATCAGAAAGATTGGCAAGAGAGCCAGATAGTAAATAGAATAGGCAGAAATTGATCCGTTGTTGCAAAAGGCAGCCTACTCGTGTGGCGCCGGAAGTCGAAAAAAATGCCCTTTATATGCCCTTTCTGTAGCTACTCAATAGTTTGCATGCATGGTAGCATTTTAGATGAGAAAGCACACCGACCTCTCAGCTATAAGGTTGAGAACATTGTGATCAGTTATCTTAGTTTTACTGTTAAGATTCACTCCCTGATTGTTAAAGAGGATACCAACTTGCAAAATGCCTAACTTTAGACTTCAAGACAGTAAACCTTAATGACTTAGTAACTTTTCTATCTGTTCCTGTCTCACTCTCCCCCTTTGAAACAGAATGGCTTAATATCAAAGCCGTTCTTTTTCAACATCCTGTAGGGGAGGATACCCATTGTGTTGCTAATTGGAGGACCCCCCTCTTGTGGGTGTTTGAGCCCAGTGGCCAAATTGGGGGCCTCTGACTCTAAACATTAAACTCTGACCTCCTGCGGTCCAGCAGCTGATACTGATAGGACAAATTAGGTGGGGCATGTGTATGGCTTTTTTGAAGATTGGTCATGTATTGTGTCTGCTCAGTATGTGGTCTTGGCACGTCTCTGCTATGGAAAGCAACAATACTGTACTTACATGTGCTCAATTGTTCCTCTTTAACCATTCTTTTGATGTCCCTTTGTACTGTTGCTGCGGAGGGAGGAGGGGGTCACTGATGGCATGAGGGAGGAGGGTGCACAATTCCAGGTGGCCTCACCAGCTGCTGGGGGAGGGGTTCCACAGCCACCATCTTCTCAGACCACAATCATCTCAGATTTAATGGAGAGAAACAGGCTATTAAACAGCGTGTTTTTGTCCTTTTCTGTTCTATCGTGTTTATTGATTATTTTGCGTTTGTTCTCACCATTGCAGCATAAGTCTCTCATTCTTACGTTTTTTTTCTTTCCTTCCTCCAATCGTTTCTTCATATTTTGTCTTGTGTCCTGCACAAAACTTTAACATTTCATCAGTTTTCAATTTTCTCAAAAAACAAATTTCCCTTTCCATTTTCTGCCCACTCTCACTTCCACAAGGTTCATCTCCACACCTATTTATTTATTTTATTCATTCATTTTAGTTTATTTTATTTATTCATTTAAATTACCTCACCTGTATATATTGTCCACCTAGGATTTCCTACAAGTTTTATTGAGGAATAAATCTCCTTATTCTCCAGTTTTATTGTATAAGTAGAAATAGTTATTATTCTTATACTGTACCTCCCTCTGCCTAATTTAAAGTTTAGCCTTCTCTCTCTCGCAGAATGGGCATGCTTTTTTGCCTCACTACAATCAAACCCACATAGGTGGGCGAGGGAGGACTTTATGTTTGTTTGCTGTGCACGAACTTAAAGCTTTCCTTTCAGCCAGAGAGATAAAGCTCCAAATTTATTATTAAGATTCAAGGCTCTGATTGGCAGTAATTTTGTGAAAGAGTGCACTTCCTATATTCGGCCACACGATGGAGGCACTGTGGTGCAGCTTGAAGGCGGTTCAAGATGGCGCGCTCATGCATATGCGCACTGAATGCAAGATGGCTGCCTCTGAGCGCACAAAGTGGCCTCGGAGCCCATTGTATACAAACCAACCACTTTTTTTTTTTTTTTTTAAGAAAATGGATTATGGATAATTGCCTCCTTAACTTCAGCTGTAAACATGACAGAATAGCCTTACAACTTTAATTTAGTGCTTCATTTTAATACTGTTACCTCAAATAATCTCCTCTCAGTAGTCTGTTTTACCAATCTAATTACCTCCCTCCTTTGTGGAAAAACACCACACTCACCTTTGTTCTGGCCACACGGTCCGGAGCGCGCCATTAGTTAAATCATACTATGTGAAATGGTTTAATAGATATTTCCAACTCCCGGTATTTCTCAGATCACACTTTTATCCCCTAAAAACACTGAATTAAATCATATTATGGGACAGGTTTAGTAGATATTTCCAATCCCTGGTATTTCTCAAATCACATTTTTATCCCCTAAAGGCACAAAATTTAACAGAGATCAGCTTGCACAATGTGGAGAATTTGCCACAGATTTGCATGTACTCATTACTTATAGCTTAACTTATATGTAGAGGATACTTTCATCGAGACCTTGTCAGGTCATCGATACAAGAGGTATCTTATCATAAAGATCAGTCTTATACCGATTTTAACAAGCTATTTTTATTGTTTTATACTTATAAGCGACACTCACTAATGATGGAAAAAAGTTTCTTGTGGCTCCTTGTTACATTACTCACGATGAAGTATGAGATTCTTGTAACGTATTAAGGGTACAGACACTCACTAATGTTGGAAAAAAAGCTTCTTGTGGCTCCTTGTTACATTACTCACTCATGATGAAGTATGAGATTCTTATAACGTATTAAGAGTATATACTTATGAACAGACACTCACTAATGTTGGTAAAAAAAAAAAAGATTCTTGTGGCTGCTTGTTACATGGACACAAGACTAAGGGGGACACAAGACAATAACGGACAAACATGGGATGACACAACCGATTAGGGACCGGGGAAAAACACAAAAGGCAATACTAGCAATAATAACAAATAAGGAGAGACCAGGGGAAACACAGAGGATGATCACAGAGAAACCAGGAGGGCACAGAAGACAAAAATGATGATAATAGAGAACATAAAAGGCAAATAATAAGAATACTCATAACAAGGAAAATACAAAAACAATGGAACAAACTTAAAGCATGGGCATGGTCCCCAAACCCTATCTAGATCATCACACAGTTACATATAAGAGCTTACACTTCTGAAGGTTAGAAGGATGTTATCGTGACCTGCATGTCTAGACTGTGGAAGAAAGTCACAGTATTCAGGAAAAAAAAATGCACAGGCAAAACACCATCCTAACTCAATCAGGTAAAGATCCTCAGACAGCCCAGACTCAACAAAGGTTAGCTTTGACCATTAGTTTTCACAGAAAGGATGCAAAAATGTTCAATTTAGGAAGCAAAAAAATTGAGAAATCTACAGTGACTGAAGAAAACAGGAATTAGAGTCAGAAGCAACACACAATACAGTGAAGGAGTAGAAGTAGTGAAGGCAGAGGACTTTAAATGCCTGGGGTTAACTATCCAAAGCAATGGAAAATGCACAAGAGAGGTGAAGGAGAAAGTGCAGGAAGATAAGATAAGATAAGATAAGCCTTTATTAGTCCCACAACGGGGAAATTCCAGGATTGCAACAGCACAGGGATAGCAACACTCAGAGCAACAATCAGAAGGCAAGAAAAAAAAGCAAGAGCAGCTAATATACATACAGTGGGGCAAAAAAGTATTTAGTCAGCCACCAACTGTGCAAGTTCTCCCACTTAAAAGATGAGAGAGGTCTCCAATTTTCATCATAGGTATACCTCAACTATGAGAGACAAAATGAGAAAAAAATATCCAGAAAATCACATTGAAGGATTTTTAATGAATTAATTGGTAAATTCCTCAGTAAAATAAGTATTTGGTCACCTACAAACAAGCAAGATTTCTGGCTCTCACAGACTTGCAACTTCTTCTTTAAGACGCTCCTCTGTCCTCCACTCGTTACCTGTATTAATGGCACCTGTTTGAACTCGTTATCAGTATAAAAGACACCTGTCCACAACCTCAAACAGTCAGACTCCAAACTCCACTATGGCCAAGACCAAAGGGCTGTCAAAGGACACCAGAAACAAAATTGTAGATCTGCACCAGGCTGGGAAGACTGAATCTGCAATAGGTAAGCAGCTTGGTGTGAAGAAATCAACTGTGGGAGCAATTTTTAGAAAATGGAAGACATACAAGACCACTGATAATCTCCCTCGATCTGGGGCTCCACGCAAGATCTCACCCCGTGGGGTCAAAATTGTCACGAGAACGGTGAGCAAAAATCCCAGATCCACACAGGGGGACCTAGTGAATGACCTGCAGAGAGCTGGGACCAAAGTAACAAAGGCTACATCAGTAACACACTACGCCGCCAGGGACTCAAATCCTGCAGTGCCAGATGTGTCCCCCTGCTTAAGCCAGTACATGTCCAGGCCTGTCTGAAGTTTGCTAGAGAGCATTTGGATGATCCAGAAGAGGATTGGGAGAATGTCATATGGTCAGATGAAACCAAAATAGAACTTTTTGGTAAAACTCAACTTGTTGCGTTTGGAGGAGAAAGAACACCATACCTACTGTGAAGCATGGGGGTGAAAACATCATACTTTGGGGCTGTTTTTCTGCAAAGGGACCAGGACCACTGATCCGTGTAAAGGAAAGAATGAATGGGGCCATGTATCGTGAAATTTTGAGTGAAAACCTCCTTCCATCAGCAAGGGCATTGAAGATGAAACGTGGCTGGGTCTTTCAGCATGACAATGATCCCAAACACACCGCCCGGGCAACGAAGGAGTGGCTTCGTAAGAAGCATTTCAAGGTCCTGGAGTGGCCTAGCCAGTCTCCAGATCTCAACCGCATAGAAAATCTTTGGAGGGAGTTGAAAGTCTGTGTTGCCCAGCGACAGCCCCAAAACATCACTGCTCTGGAGGAGATCTGCATGGAGGAATGGGCCAAAATACCAGCAACAGTGTGTGAAAACCTTGTGAAAACTTACAGAAAACGTTTGACCTCTGTCATTGCCAGCAAAGGGTATATAACAAAGTACTGAGATGAACTTTTGTTATTGACCAAATACTTATTTTATCGAGGAATTTACCAATTCATTAAAAATCCTTCAATGTGATTTTCTGGATTTTTTTTTTCTTATTTTGTCTCTCATAGTTGAGGTATACCTATGATGAAAATTGGAGATCTCTCTCATCTTTAAAGTGGGAGAACTTGCACAATTGGTGGCTGACTAAATACTTTTTTACCCCACTGTATGTACATATTACTATAAATATATATATATACACACAGTGCAGAGCATTGTAGCTGGATGGAATAAATATATGAGTATATAAACACACAGTGCGGAGCATTGTAGCTAGATGGAATAAATATGTAGACATATAAACACCCACAGTACGGAGCATTGCAGCTAGGTGGAATAAATATAAAAATATATAAACACCCACAGTACGGAGCATTGCAGCTAGGTGGAATAAATATGAAAATATATAAACACACAGTGCGGAGCAATGTAGCTAGATGGAATAATATGTAGATATATAAACACACACAGTGCGGAGCAATGTAGCTAGATGGAATAATATGTAGATATATAAACACACACAGTGCGGCGCATTGTAGCTAGATGGGATAAATATATAGATATATAAATATAAACACACCCAGTGCGGAGCATTGTAGCTAGATGGAATAAATATGTAAATATATAAACACACACAGTGCAGAGCATTGTTGCTAGATGGGATGAAACAGCACAACCGTCTACTTAGTTATCCTACATGGTATGATTATGTGCCCATATTAGTATGGGCACATAATCACACTAGAAGGTCAACAATAAACACCCTAGAAGGTCAACTAACGTAAATTTTTCTCAAAGAATGAATAAAATAAAGCATCACTGGTGGAAGGAGTGTCTGGTTCCAGTGGTCAATAGGACATGACTGGTCCATGGAGTAAAATAAAGCACAGAAACATTTGTGAATGAGTGATCAAACTGCTAGCTTTAGGTAACCGCCATAGGTCTCACTGCTAAGCTAAAATAACTTCTAAGAATGACATATTAGGTCAAGTGTTGTAGATGAACAAGGATTCCAGTGGGGGTGAACAGAATTTATAGAAAATAGTGATCAAAACCAGCCGGATCAACAGTTAAGCTAACACCAGGCAGCCTGTCCATGAGCCTCTCCCCGCTGAGGCGAGTGCTAAAGGTGCATTCATACCAAACGCAAAAACACAACATGAAGTAAATATAAATATGTGGAAAACATGAAAATTTGGGTATTTGTGCATCTGAGAGATTTGGTAGTGCTAGCTAGTAATCAGCATTGAGATTCTACCATCACCAGAGTTAAAGTATCAAAACTGAAGAGTAAACTAGTTGGAAAATGAGACTGCCACTCACCTACAGACAGATGGACCAGGAGCTCTGCAGCTGAATCGGAGTGTTGAAGTTATCCACCCACAGACTCCTGCCATAGATGTAGTAACAAGGGCTAGCAGGCTAGCAGTGTAAACAACTATCATCCAGGTGAAGTTTTGGAAGCAGAGACAATTTTTCCAGGTGAGAGCCACGTCAGATAATGTAAACCTAAACCTGACAGTGTTTTGAGGATTTCCACAGCAAGTAGAACACAGCTGCAGAAGTTATAATTAATGTTGCCGCACTCTTCAGTGCAGAGATGACGCTGGCGTTGTTTGCCACCAACTTTTCATCAGCTGATGAGACAGTGGACTTTTACAGCAGCCACCTGAGCAGTCTATTGGACCTCCATGCCCCTGTAAAAACCAAAACGGTCACCTTCACTTGCTCATCCCCCTGCTTCACAGCTGAGTTACGAAAGATAAAAGCAGCAGGTCGGGACCTGGAACGGCGATGCAAAGTCTCTGGACTCACTGTCCACAGACAAGTCTATCGGGAACATCAAAAGGCTTGCACAAATTCTTTCAAAGAAGCACGGGCATAGTTTTTTTCAGATGCTATCAGAAACAGTCCAGGAAATTCCAAGCAGCTATTCTCCACTGTCAACCATCTTCTCAAACCACAATCTTCTCTACCTACAAACATCTCAGAAAAACAATGTAATGACTTCATGGTTTTCTTTCAAACAAAAATTGCCTCTGTTTGCTCTACCCTCACTGGTCCTGCAACCTCAACTGCTTCTCCAACATCTGTTCTGTCCTCCGTCTCCCATCCCCTTAGCTACTTTCCTGAAGTTACTCAGGCAGAGGTTGAGGATATCATCAGCAGAATGAGATCTTCCACCTGTGCTCTAGACCCCTTTCCAACCATCCTGGTAAAAAAAATACATCTCTAATTTACGGTGAGTCCACGGATCACCGCTGTCACTCCCTCCAATCTGGTCATGTCCCTCCTGCTCTTAAAAATGCATTGATTCGACCATTGCTCAAAAAACCCATCCTTGACCCAGACATCCTATTAAACTACAGGCCCCTCTCCAATCTCCCATTCATTTCTAAAGTACTGAAGAAAGCAGAGGCTACCTATTTACAGGATCTTCTCAAACAGAATAACCTCTTTAAAAAATTCCAGTCTGGTTTCCGATCTGCACACAGTACAGAGACAGCTCTTGTGAGAGTCACAAATGACCTCCTAATGGTGGCTGATGCTGGCTTTCCTTCTCTTCTCATCCTTCTCGACCTACAGTATCTGCTGTATTTGATACAGTTGACCATATCATATGAGATTGAGATTGAGATTGAGATTCAACTTTATTGTCATTACACATGTATGAATACAAGGTAACGAAACGTGACTTGGCATTTGGGCACGCTCTGCAGAGCGCATCCAAGGCCGGGGCAGCCGCTAGGCGCCAGTCATAAAGAAGAAAGGAAAAAAAGAAAAGAAAATGGATATGACACAGTAGGCGAGAGAAAAAAACACGTTTTATCAGAATGACGCTCGGCAAGTGAGCGAAATTTTGATTGCAGGCAAAAAAAAAAACCTCAATGCACATTTAGCAGACATTTAGCAGGAGATCACACACAAAATATTCCTCAATTGGGTCCACCATCTCATTGGATTCACCGACACTGCCTTCAATTGGTTCCACTCATATCTCACAAACCAGATGGAATACGTCTCCTTGGACAGGCTCTATCAAACCCACATACAGTCACCAGGGGGATCCCCCAGGGTTCAGTCCTTGGCCCCATCCTCTTCATCACCTATCTGCTCCCCCTTGGCCAAGTCATCAGCCACCATGGAATTTCATTCCATTGTTATGCCGATGACACACAAGCTGTATGTCAAAACCACTGCTGCAGCTCCATCTTTATCATTGTCATTGTTGTCATTATCATCATAACCATCATCTCCACCACCTCTCACCATCTGTCTGGAGGAGATAAAGGTTTGAATGGAGCACAATGGATGAAGCACAACTTTCTTCAAACTCAACAGCTCCAAAACTGAAGCCATCATGGTTGGCACACCTCACCAGATTCAGTCATCATCCATGACCTGCATCACTTTTTGTGGTCACAATATCCCCCTTTCCTCATCAGTCACCAATCACGGTGTAAAAATGGACTCAAACCTCACCTTCGAATCCCATGTAAATCACCTCTGTAAGATCTCTTTCTACCACCTCTGTAGCATTGCAAAACTCTGCCCCTCTCTCACCCTCCCAGATGCTGAAAAGCTGGTCCATGCCTCTGTCTCCTCCAGACTGGATTATAACAACACGCTCCTCATTGGGATCTCTGGCAAGAGTCTTCAAAGACTGCAGTACATCCAAAATTCTGTAGCTAGGGTCCTGATGAGGGTGCGAAAATATGAACATATCACACCCAAAATCACTTCACTGGCTTCCTGTTTCCATCAAGATTGAATATAAGGTCTCCCTCCTCACTCACCAGTGTATTCACAGAAATGCCCCCCCCCCACCTCAAAGAACTGCTATCTCTACTAACCTCAACACGTTCCCTCCGTTCCACTCACTCAAACCGCCTTCATACACCCAGGACAAAACTCAGCACTATGGAGGATAGAGCTTTTTTGTGTTGCTGCCCCACATCTGTGGAATGCCCTTGCTGACATCCTGAGGGTATCACAATCCACAGACGGTTTTAAACGAGGACTTAAAACCTTTCTTTTTAGCAGGACGTTTGATCATTGAGTTGCTGTTTTAACCTCTTCTCTTTTTTTACTTTTGGTTTTATCTTCTTATCCCTTTTTTTCTTTTATAAATTTGTTTTATGCTTTTTACATGTAGCACTTTGAGATTTTTTTAAAGGGGGTCATTGAATGAAAAATGGTGTGTTTGTAGGTTTTAACTGTCTGAAATGAGTTTACTGGTCACCTAATTATCCTAAAATTTTCAAAACATTCAATTCTCTTAAAAAAAAAACACACACACACCTTTATCTCATTTTTCTCTCCCAGAAATGTTTTTGCCTTTTTTGTGGAAATCGTTAATGTCACATTTAGTTAAAGCCAACCCACCGCCATCCTTGAGACCAGCCCACTGCTCTATTATTGTCCCACCTAGCTGTCTGTCATGTATATGGAAGTGGTGCTAGAAGTAGCCTATTAGCCCCTGAGTGATTATCCCCCAAGCTAACACTGATAGATAGATAGATAGATAGATAGATCGATAAATAGATAGATGTACTTTATTGATCTCAAACTGGGAAATTGCAGTGTAACAGCAGCATGACAGTAGACGACCAAAATGACAGAAACACACACAGCATAATAGACAAAGGGATTACCCATGAAAAGTAAAACTGCTAAAAACATATATACAGTACATCATAGATGAATAGGTGGTGACCCGTATAGGTACATGAATCATACCCACTGTACAATGCAGGACTATCAGGTGCAGGGTGAAATGTGAGGCACCAATTAGACTGTAAGGTACAATAGACTGACTGGTAACAGGAACCTCAAACCAAGCGCGGCTTATATTATTATTTTCTTCAGATCTTACCACCTGGTTCACTCCGGCCCATCTCTGAGTGGTTTCATCGTGATTCCATGGCGGATTGCCCACCACAGCACACCAGTCACTTTTATAGCCCGGGACCAGGGCTACTGGCCAGTGTTATGCTGAGAACTCCCCCGGATTGGCGGGGGAGTTATCAGCATAACACTGGTACATGCAATCTGCCGTGAAATCACAATGAAGTCTCCGACTCCCTCCAATCAAAATGTTCCAGGACCAGATGGTGCTGGCTGTTGTGGTACACCCAAATCGTGCACCACATTCGGAAATAATTCAGAGAGACTGTCATTTTATTTTTATTTTAAGAGCATTTAAATATATTTTGAGATTGTGGACGATCAGTAATACAGTGATCCCTCACTTATCGCGGTTAATGGGTTCCAGAACCGACCGCGAAAAGTGAAAAACCGCGAAGTAGCGTCACCCCTAATGACGTCATCCATAAATAATACGTACGTTCATTCTCTCACTCTCTCTCTCTCATATGATACGTGTGTGTGTGTGTGTGTACGTGTACATACATACGTAGATGTAAATAAAGTGTACATAAATATGTTTTTAGAACTCCTTTATTCTTATAACAAGATACGTAACTCAAGATGAAGATGATTTACTTAACAGGTTAATGAGAGCTTTACTGCTCCTCAGGTGACGCCTCATCGTCAGGTGCTAGAAGCGCAGGATCATCGAGGGCAGCTTCCGATAGAGCTGGAGAAGCTGCAGGAGGCGGCGTAGTGGCTCGACGGGAAGACTATTTCGCACAAAATGGCACAAGAGAACAGCAAAAAGTTCCACGCTGCGAGACTACGTAACACGAGCGATAAAGAGCAATGAATGCGGTCTTCCTTCCCTTCATGGGCGCTCGGCAGGGAGAGGAGGTGGGTGAAACGTCTCAGCCAATCAGCTTGCGGGGTGAAACGTCTCGGCCAATCAGCTTGCGAGATTTCCGAGCCGAGCCAACACAAGAATAGCGAACAGAGAGGTGGATTTTTTGAGTTGTGCGGCTGTCCGTGTTGATACCTGATGGTCTGATGTAGTCTCCCTGCCTTCTGCTAGCGCCCGCCCATTATTTCTCAATTTTGAATTTTTGATGAATATTTTTGAAAAATCCGCGATGCACTGAGGGCACGAAAGGTGAAGCGCGAAGTAGCGAGGGATCACTGTATTAAAATTTGATATGTAGCCCTGTATAAATATTTAAGAGTAAGCAGCGGAACCTTTGGCACTGCGGTCGTCCCGCCCCAGGTAAACAATGAGGGTGCGCTTCCAGCCCCCCTTTAGTACTATCTGGAGAAAGACACGAGTGGTCCTGTGTTCTGTCTTTCTAAGACTTTTTCTTTATTTTACAGGTCAGTATTTGGTTAAAAATGCCATAAATAAGAGCCTTAAGCTCCGTGTTACTTCTGTGTTTCGCGACGAGTAATACTGTGATGTTGGTGTTTCGTTTAGATACGTTTTTGTACAAGTTTAAGCGGCGGCCAGCGCCGGAGATCAAAGGCGAGCCGCATCGCGGTAGCGGTTTCGCGCCAGTCTAGTTTAACTTTGGGAAAGACTGTTAGCTCGCGTAAAATGTTTTACTTTATACAAGTACATTTTGCCCCGTGTGAATGTAAAAGTCTCCTGGTGTTAATTAATAGTCAGAGTTTGTCCTGTATATATATATATTTGCCTATTGCCAAGTTTGTAAAGTAATTTGTTATATTTGCCTATTGCCAAGTTTGTGAAGTAATTTGTTAAAGAAAATAAGAGTACTATCTGGAGAAAGACACGAGTGGTCCTGTGTTCTGTCTTTCTAAGACTCTTTCTTTATTTTACAGACCCAAGAGCAGACACGGAGGATAACGTTTTAAGACCTATTTCTTTTTGTTATTGTGGCCACCTCCCCGGGACCCGTAACACTGTCATGCCCAGCAACCCCACTGTCCTCCATGGATCCGCTCTGCTCCCGTGGGTAACATAGTGGCTCCAGCTTTCAGCTGGCTCTGACAGCAGAGCGAAGTCCCACAGAGCCACACTGCCCTTTGAGATCCCTTGGCTCGGTAGCTCGCCTCGGGTTGCAACGATCATCCAGCGCGCGGTGCTTGCGATTTGTTGTGGAAATAGGGCAAAATTTATTGGGAGACAGACTGGACTGACGCAAGATACACAATCGACTGTGGATCAGTGAACCAGAGTGTTGCTCAACTGAGCTTGGAGGCTAGAAGCTAGTCAGCTATAATGGCTAACTGATGTAAGAGATAGGGCAGAGTTGAAACACTGAAGGATGGTTCTTAAAGTGACAGGCCTTAAATCAGAGCGCTTAAAGAAAGCCAGGAAAAAAAAAATTAAAATTCACTTCAATAATTAAAAAGATTACAGAAAATGTGAACAAAATGTCACAAACATTTCATTCATTCATTCATTCATATGTGAGTATTAAAATGTTGACAAAGTGTAGTAATTGACCCCTTTAATGTAAAGTGTGTTACAAATAAAATTTTTTATTATTATTATTATTATTATTATAAAGGCAACTCCATCCGTCTGCAGCTCCCTCAGATGGCGATTTCATGTCTACTCGCATGTTTACATTCAGTTAACATGTAATCACGCCGCACAAAAAATTTGCGCTTTCACATTTGGTCTGAATGCACCTTAATGCTGTTAGACTCACCGACATCAACTGCCTAGCCAAGCTAATGCTAACAGACTGGTATGGCATCATGGTGAAAATATAACAAAACAAGCTAGGGTGATGCAAGATACAGTTCGATGTCGGCCTCCGTCGGTCTATGATGACCATGGAAGAGAATCCTAAACGTCTACTCTGCTGGAACAGCACCGCCTGTGGCTGAACAGGCCAATGCGCGAATGGCAGCCCCTGTCACACAGGTCGCACTTGTGGGTGGTCTCCATGCTGCTGGGTCTGTGGCGGTTCTTCCTGCGGGTCCTTTTTTCATCTGCTGCAGCAGTCAGTCTCTCTTCACCCGCCTTAAGCTGTCTGGTCAGGGTGCCTCTCCACTTGGAGCGGTCCGTTGCAAGGTCCTCCCAGCGCTCTGTGTTGATCTCCAGGGCCTTCATGTCTCTCTTGCAGACGTCTCTAAAGCGCAGCTGTGGGCGGCCAACGTCTCTCCTGCCAGTTGCCAGCTCTCCGTAGAGGACATCTTTGGGGATTCTGCCATCCTCCATACGGTGAACGTGGCCTAGCCAGCGGAGCCTGCGCTGCCTGAGTAGAGTGAACATGGAGGGAAGGCCGGCGCGGGACAGAACTTCTGTGTTGGGCACTTTGTCCTGCCAGGATATGTCCAGGATGTGGCAAATGCAGCGCAAGTGGAAGGAGTTCAGTCTCTTTTCCTGCCGGGCATATGTTGTCCAAGTCTCACTGCCATAGAGCAGTGTGCTGATGATGCAGGCGTTGTCCACTGCCATCTTCGTCTTGACAGAGAGTCTGGGATTCTCCCACACTCGTGTGGTGAGGCGAGCGAGTGTGAAGGCTGATTTTCCAATCCTCTTGTTGATCTCTGTATCAAGGGAGAGGTTGTTGCTGATCGTGGACCCCAGGTACGTGAACTGATTCACGACCTCCACCTCGTAGTCGTCGATGGTGATGGTTGGTGGTGCTTCCGTGCCTTGCGCCAAGACGTTAGTCTTCTTCAGGCTGATGGTAAGCCCGAAGTCCTTGCATGCCTGGGAGAAGCGGTCCATCAGGGTCTGAAGCTCCTGCTGTGTGTGGGTTGCGACTGCAGCGTCGTCTGCAAACAGCATGTCTCTGATTAGAGCCTCACGTACTTTGGTTCTGGCTTTCAGGCGGGCGAGGTTGAAAAGCCTGCTGTCAGATCTTGTGTGCAGGTAGATTCCCTCTGTTGCTGTGCTGAAGGCATGCCTCAGGAGCATAGCAAAGAAAATCCCAAAGAGGGTTGGTGCAAGTACACAGCCCTGTTTCACTCCGCTGCGTGTGTTGAATGGCTCTGAGACATTGCCATCATGCTGCACTATCCCCTGCATGTTGGTGTGAAACGATTCGATGAGGCTTTGCAACTTTGGTGGGCATCCTATCTTTGGCAGGATCTTGAAAAGGCCCTCTCTGCTGACCAGATCAAACGCTTTGGTGAGGTCAATGAAGACGACGTACAGGGGCATGTTCTGTTCTCTGCATTTCTCCTGGAGTTGGCAGATGGAGAATATCATGTCTACCGTCGATCGCTCAGCGCGGAAGCCACACTGAGACTCGGGGTAGACATGTTCGGCAAGCTTCTGTAGACGAACGAGAACAACTCGTGCGTAGACTTTGCCAACAATGCTGAGGAGGGAGATGCCCCTGTAGTTGTTGCAGTCGCTTCTCTCCCCTTTGTTTTTGTAGAGGGTGATGATCTTGGCGTCCCTCATGTCCTGTGGTACGGCACCTTCCTTCCAACACTGGCAGAGGACGTCATGCAATGGCAGCAGTAGGGCGGTCTTGCAGTGCTTGATCAGGTCAGGGGGTATGCCATCGTTGCCGGGTGCTTTGCCAGCGGCCAAGCTATCAATGGCCTTGCTGAGTTCGTCGATGGTTGGCTCGGCGTCAAGTTCGTCCATGGATGGCAGGCAGTCGATGGCATCAAGGGCTGACAGTGTCACGGTGTTCTGTCTGGAGTAGAGGTCGGAGTAGTGTTCCACCTATCTCTCCATCTGCTTGTTCTTTTCTGTGATCATCTCCCCAGTGGAGGATTTGAGGGGGGCCGTCTTGCTCTGAGCCAGACCAAGTGCTTTCTTGATGCCGTCGTACATACCATGGATGTTCCCTGTTATGGCAGCAGTTTGAATGTCTTGGCTGAGCTGAGTCCAGTACTCGTTGGCACAGCGCTGAGCAGTCTGCTGAACTTTGCTTCTCGCAGCCCTGAGAATCTTGAGATTCTTCTCGTTTGGGTACTTCTTGTACTCAGCAAGTGCTGAGCGCTTGGCTTCAATGACGGGGGTCATCTCGGTCAACTTGGCATCAAACCAGTCCTGTGACTTCGAGGTCTTCCTCCCAAAGGTAGCCAAGGCTGTGCGGTGGATGGTGTTTCGCAGCTCTTCCCACTTCTGCTTTGCAGATTCTCCTTCTTGTGGTACACCAAGTTCCTTCTCAAAGGTGGAGGCAAACTGCTCAACAAGTTCTGGTTGAGCCATCTTGCTGGTGTCAATCCGTGCCTTTCCAGGCTGTCTAGCACGATGGAATTTCTTCAGCTGCAGCTTGACCTTGCAACACACCAATGAATGGTCTGTGTCGCAATCTGAACTCTGGAACGAACGGGTGATTAGCACGTTCTTCAGTGAGGTGCGCCTGGTCAGGATCAAGTCCAGCTGGTGCCAGTGCTTTGAGCGCGGATGTTGCCAGGAAACCTTGTGTTGGGGCTTGGTCTTGAAGAACAAGTTTGTGATGCACAGATCGTGATATGTGCAGAACTCGAGCAGCCGCTGTCCGTTGTCGTTCATTCTGCCCACGCCAAAAGGTCCAAGACAGGAGGGCCAGGAGTCGTGGTCAGCACCCACTCTGGCATTGAAGTCTCCAAGGAGAATGAGTTGTTCAGAGTTGGGGATGATCCTGACAGTTGTTGCGAGATTCTCGTAGAACTCGTCTTTTGCCTCTGGTGTGGCTTTCTGTGTTGGGGCATACACACTGACAAGGGTGACTGGGCCTTGAGTGGTGTTCAGGCGGAGGGTGAGGAGTCATGCAGAGCCAGTGCTGCCCGGTTCCACCATCTTCAGCAAGGTGTTCTTCACTGCGAAGCCCGCTCCGTGTTCCCTGTGTTCGTCACTGCCCTTTCCCTGCCAGTAGAACGTGTAGTCCTTCTCTCTCAGTGTGCCTGCGTCAGCCAACCGTGTTTCCTGGAGAGTGGCGATATCCACTCCCAGTCTCTTTAGCTCATTATTGATGATGGCAGTCTTCCTGGTGTCGTTGATGTCCTTGAGGTTAGCAGCGAGTCCTGTCATCATAGTGCGGACGTTCCAAGTTCCCAGTTTTAGAGTTGGTCTCTTTTGTTTTATTGTCTTGCCTGGTGCGAAGGTTCTCAGCCTGCTGTTCAGACTTCTCCTCATCCCCATGCACCCAATGAGGAAAGCAAGCTGTGGCGGGACAACAACTTATTGGCTGGGGGCTGCCCAGCTTGAGGCGGGCGGTAGCTGTCCAGTGAGATCCGATGATCCCTCCCACCGTCGGGAACAACCCCTGGAGCCGCGCTCTACGCCAATTGAGCGGTGGCTTATAACCGGTAACTGTCATTCCCCATGTTTTGTCTACGCCAAAGGCGAAGCTGGAGTGTCCTCTCCAGTGATCCGGTGTTCTACCTTCCAGCGTTGGGCGTTGGTAGGATTCAAGCCTGGGCAGGAAGATATGGAGGACAAGATGTTGCCCATGCAGCATGTCCCCCCTCTCCACGTCACTGATGAATCCAAAGGAACAGCAGGGCTGCTACAGTTTGGCACCAGCGCCATTGCAGGAGCTGCTAGAACGATGTTGAGCACAACATAGTACTGCCTTAGGGGCTCCGACTCCGGATTTTTCCTCAGGGTTGACTCCCGAAGCCTTTCCCGTGACCGGGTATGCCGCAAGGCAGCGGAGGTTTGAAATCAGGGTTTACCTTCCCCTAGATGGGCTACCTTCCCAGGTTGACGAGCCACCATCTACCCGAAGCATCTGGTTTTAAGGCGCCAGAGATCCGCCCTCGCCCCTTCTCCTATTAGTAAAAGCAGTTCCGCCAGGCTTAGAGACTAAACCACACGGGCAGGCTAGGAGTTGGACTTAGTTGTCAGAGGCTTTTCGAGATGCACGCCATAAGGAGCATTTTATGAGCACTGGGAGCTTAACCCCAGTGCTGCTCCTGGCTATGACAACCTTGGAACCAAGATACAGTTAGGCCCAAAAATATTTGGACAGTGACACAAGTTTTGTTATTTTAGCTGTTTACGAAAACACATTCAGGATACAATTATATAATCAATATGGGCTTAAAGTGCAGACTCTCAGCTGTAATTTGAGAGTATTCACATCCAAATTGGAGCAAGGGTTTAGGAATTACAGCTCTTTAATACGTAGCCGCCTCTTTTTCAAGGGACCAAAAGTAATTGTACAATTGACTCAGAAGGCTGCAAAAAAAAAAAATAATAATAATAAGGCTGCATGGGCTCTTCTCTCATTAACCTGTCATCAGTTAAGCAGTTAAAAGGTCTGGAGTTGATTCCAGGTGTGGCGTTTGCATTTGGAAGCTGTTGCTGTGAACACACAACATGCAGTCAAAGGAGCTGTCAATGGAGGTGAAAGAGACCATCCTGAGGCTGAAAAAAAAGAAGAAATCCATCAGAGAGATAGCAGAAATGTTAGGAGTGGCCAAATCAACAGTTTGGTACATTCTGAGAAAAAAAGAGTGCACTGGTGAGCTTGGGAACTCAAAAAGGCCTGGACGTCCACGGAAGACAACAGTGGGGGATGATCACAGAATCCTTTCCATGGTGAAGAACAACCCCTTCACAACATCCACTCAAGTGAAGAACACTCTCCAGGAAGTAGGTGTATCAGTATCTAAGTCTACCATAAAGAGAACGCTTCATGAGAGTAAGTACAAAGGATTCACCACAAGGTGCAAACCATGAATCAGCCTCAAAAATAGAAAGGCCAGAATTGACTGCCAAAAAACACCTGAAGAAGCCAGCCCAGTTCTGGAACAGCATTCTTTGGACAGATGAGACTAAGATCAACCTGTACCAGAATGATGGAAAGAAGAAAGTGTGGAGAAGAACTGGAACAGCTCATGATCCAAAGCACTACATCTTCTGTAAAACATGGTGGAGGCAGTGTGATGGCATGGGCATGCATGGCTTCCAGTGGCACTGGGTCACTTGTGTTTGTTGATGATGTGACAAAAGACAGAAGCAGCCGGATAAATTCTGAAGTGTATAGGGATATACTTTCTGCTCAGATTCAGCCAAATGCAGCAAAATTGATTAGACGGCGCTTCACCAATGATCCAAAACATACTGCAAAAGTAACCCAGGAGCTTTTTAAAGCAACGAAGTGGAATATTCTGCAATGGCCAAGTCAATCACCAGATCTCAACCCAATCGAGCATGCATTTCACTTGCTCAAGACAAAACTTAAGGCAGAAAAACCCACAAACAAGCAACAACTGAAGACAGCTGCAGTAAAGGCCTGGCAAAGCATAACAAAGGAGGAAACACAGCATTTGGTGATGTCCATGGGTTCCAGACTTCAGGCAGTCATTGCCTGCAAAGGATTCTCAACAAAATATTGAAAAGTAACATTTTACTTAGGGTTATGTTTATTTGTTCAATTACTTTTGAGCCCCTGAAATGAGGAGCGTTTGTATGAAAATAGCTACAATTCCTACATGTTTAATCATATATTTTTGTTCAACCCCTTGAATTAAACCTTAAAGTCTGCACTTCAATTCCGTTGTAGTTGTTTCATTTCAAATCCAATGTGGTGGCATGCAGAGCCCAAATCATGAAGATTGTGTCACTGTCCAAATATTTCTGGGCCTAACTGTATATTATCCACTGTGACATGTTTCAGGACCCAGGAGACAGACACAGACACGGGCAGATACAAACAATTATTCTTTATTAATAGTGAGGGAGTGTAGTGCGTGTGTGAGTGCAGATATGGCAGACTGGTCACTGGAGCTGAGCAATTCAGATGTCGACCTGGCAACCCTGGAACACACAAGCAGAGACAGTTAAGGCTGTTCAGTGATAATGGACAATTGCAGGTGTGAATCTTACTTGAGGTAACCACAGGTTGTATCTTGCTGACTCCAAGTGTCCGTGTGATGTGGTGGTGCTTGTGCTCGTAGCTGTGGTGGAGGTTGCTCCTGTAGCTGTGGTGAAGAAGGTGATAATTGTACCTGCAGCTGTGACAGTGACTGCTCCCGTAGCCGTGGAGGTGATAGTATTCGTAGTTGTAGTGATGATGGCTCCTGTAGCTGTGAAGGTAACAGTACCTGCAGCTGTGGTGATGGTAGTACCCGTAGCTGTGGTGGTAAGGAGGAGCTCCGAGAAGGAGAGGGAGATTCCCCGTCGGTTGGGGAAGCTGGTCCGCCACCTGGGAGGTCCACCTGTGCACAGGGGTAAAGATTTGGCGTAGAATAGCAGAGAGTATTCTTACGTAGTTGGTCTTGTCGAGAAGTTCTTGACATAGCTGTGGAACGAAGCTCTGGCTCATACTCTGACGAGGAAGCCAGACGACTCCGTGCCGGGCTGTCAGCGATGCTGGCTTTTAACAGCCGCTGATTGGCACCTGCTGGTCTGTGCACAGCTGGAGCTGATGAGACAGATGACGGCCCAGCAGCCGTCATGACAGTACTCCCCCCTCTAGCAGTGCCTCCAGGCACCTGCCCAATTCTACCTGGATTCGCCCGATGGAAGTCGCGGATCAACTGCTTATCCAAGATCAACGCTGGGCGAATCCAAGAATGATCCTCCGGTCCAAAGCCCTCCCAGTCCACCAAATACTGAAGACCACGACCCCGCCTGCGAACGTCCAGAATGGCAGTCACCCCCCAAGCTGGATGGCCATCGATCATCTACGGGGGGGCAGGCACCGCAGGGGGCGGGCACAGAGGGTCCAAGATGTACGGTTTAACCTGGAAGACATGAAAGGTGGGGCAGATGCGCATGGAAGAGGGGAGAGACAAGCGCACAGACACAGGATTGACAATACGAGAAATGGTGTAGGGGCCAATGAAGCGCTTAGTGAGCTTGCGCTTCTCGGCCGGTACACCAATATTCCGGGTGGATAACCAAACCTTCTGACCCACCTTGTAGTCCGGGGCGGGTCTCCTGTGACGGTTGGCCACCTGGATGTTGCGTTCAGTGGTCTTCAAAAGGGCCCTGCGGGCGATGGACCAAACTCGCCGACAGCGCCTAATGTGGGCCTGGACAGACGGGACCGCTACCTCCTTCTCCTCCTCCGGGAACAATGGTGGATCAAACCCAAATGAAGCCTTGAAAGGAGAGACGCCCGTGGCAGTAGAGATCGTGGTATTATGGGCGTACTCTATCCAAGGAAGGTGCTTGCTCCAAGAGGACGAACAGGAGGAGATGACACAGCGCAGCATGGCCTCAAGCTCCTGGTTAGCCCGTTCGCACTGGCCATTACTCTGTGGGTGATATCCTGAAGAGAGGCTAGCTGTGGCTCCCAGCACCGAACAGAACGTCTTCCAGACCTGAGAGATGAACTGTGGTCCCCGATCTGACACTATGTCAGCGGGGATACCGTGGAGGCGGACCACATGCTGGACAAGGAGGTCTGCCGTTTCCTGGGCTGAAGGCAAACCCCGAAGGGGCACAAAATGGGCCGCCTTCGAAAAATGGTCCACAATAGTCAATACAGTGGTGAAATTATCTGAGGAAGGTAAACCAGTCACAAAATCCATGGCCACATGAGACCAAGGGCGGGAAGGGACGGGCAGGGGATGTAACAGACCTGCCGGGGGAGATGATGTCGTCTTCCCTGTGGCGCATTGAGCGCAAGCCCGGATATAACTCACCACGTCCTTCCGCAGCCCTGGCCACCAGAAGGTCCTCTGGAGCAGGTCCACAGTCCGGCCTACTCCCGGATGACAGGCCAGCTTGGAGGCGTGACCCCACTCAATCACCTGACCCCGAATAGAGCGTGGAACAAGCAAGCGCCCCCCCCCCCCCGGATCTGGCTCCGTCTTCAACGCTCTCCGGACTTTAGTACAGATGCCCCAGGACAGAGCGCCCACAACACAGGAGGGTGGTAAGATGGGCGCATCCTGATCCTCGGTAGATGGTGCATCGAACTGCCGTGAGAGGGCGTCCGGTTTTCCGTTCTTGCTTCCCGGCCGATAGGTGATGGAGAAGTTGAAACGGCCGAAGAAGAGGGACCAACGAGCCTGACGTGCGTTCAGCCACTTTGCCGTCCGGAGGTACTCCAGGTTGCGGTGGTCAGTCCATACAACGAACGGCTGAGCGGCCCCTCCAGCCAGTGTCTCCATTCCTCCAGGGCGAGCTTCACCGCTAACAGTTCTCTGTCTCCAATGCTGTAGTTCCTTTCTGCCAGCGACAGGCAACGGGAGAAGTAGGCACATGGTCGGATCTTGCCGTCCTCAGGAGAAGGCTGGGAGAGTACCGCTCCCGCCCCCGAATCTGAGGCGTCCACTTCCACCAGGCACTGGAGCTTTGGATCCACCTGAGTGAGAACATGGGCCGAAGCAAACTCTTCCTTTAATTTTTCAAATGCTCTGGCTGCCTCCTCACTCCAGCAAAACGGGGTCTTAGGAGAGGTGAGCGCAGTCAGAGGACGAGCTATATTCCCAAAATTGGGCACAAACCAACGATAAAAGTTGGCAAAGCCCAGGAACCCCTGGAGCTGCTTCCTGGAGGTCGGAGCGGGCCAATCCACTACCGCCTTAACCTTGGCCGGGTCGGGGAGCACCTGGTTCCGGGCGATGATGAACCCAAGGAAGGAGGTCTGGTTTGTGTGAAACTCGCATTTCTCTGCTTTGACGAATAGTTGATTCTCCAGGAGGCGCTGTAACACTCTGCAAACGTGTACCTGGTGCTCCTTCAATGTGCGGGAGAAGATCAATATATTGTCAAGATACACAAACACAAAAGAATTAAGGAAGTCCCGCAGCACATCATTTATTAGTCGCTGGAAGACGGCCGGAGCGTTGGTCAACCCAAACGGCATTACCAGATACTCGAAATGGCCGCTTGGGGTCCTGAAAGCCGTCTTCCACTCGTCACCCTCTCTGATGCGCACCAGGTGATAGGCGTTTCGGAGATCCAGCTTAGTAAACCAGGTCGCCCCCTGGAGGGAGTCAAAAGTAGTATTCATCAATGGCAGAGTGTATTTGTCTTTTATCGTGATTTCATTAAGCCCCCGGAAGTCGATGCAAGGGCGTAACGAACCGTCCTTCTTCCCAACAAAGAAAAAACTGGCCCCCACGGCCGAGGACGACGGGCAGATGATACCTGAGGCCAGGGATTCCTTTATGTAGGTGTCCATGGCCTCGCGCTCCAGGGCTGACAGGCTGTACAGGCGGCTTGCAGGAAGGGGGGCCCCAGCCTTCAGATTAATAGCACAGTCGTACGGCCGATGGGGGGGTAGAGACAACGCCCGTGACTTGCTAAACACTAACCCCAGGTCATGGTAAACCTCTGGTACCTTGGACAGCTCCTGAGGTGACGTAGAAGGAGGAGGCACCTTGACAGATGGGGCACATGCCGCAGATTGGAGACAGGCACTTAAACAGAAGGTGCTCCACGCTGTAATACTCCCTCCCTGCCTGTCGATGGTGGGATTATGAAGCCAAAGCCAGGGATAACCCAGAATGACAGGCGAAGAAGAGACAGGCAGGATCAAAAACCTAATTTCCTCCCTGTGATTACCTGAGACGATCACGGACACTGGGGCCATCTGATGGGCTACGGTGGTCAGTGACGCCTTAGACAAAGTGATGAGCTTGACAGGTGGATCTAGAGGCTGACAGCTGAGGCCCATCTGGGTTGCCAGGTCTCTGGAAACAAAGTTCTGCTCAGCTCCTGAGCAGAACTCAGGAGCTAGGGCTAGCGTGGAGTGTTCTGTGTGTTTGTGTTTGTGTTTGTGGATGAGTCTAATGGGTATACAGAAGCTTGTGAGGGGCTTTTCTAGGTCTGTGTCCGTGAATCCCCCTACTGCGAACCACGGACCTTCCCTTTTAACCGACTAGGGCATTCGAAAACCACATGTGACTCCTTCCCACAGTAAAAACAAAGGCCTAGATCCCTGCGGCGCTGTCTCTCAGCCACTGACACTTTAGATTGGCCTATTACCATTGTCTCTTGATCTGGAAGCTCCTCTGACGCCGGAAGAGCGAGCAGGGGAGAGCTAGTGGAACGAGGGCGGGGCTTAACAGGACGGGAAGTAGACCGCCGTTCAGCCGCTCGCTCCCTTAACCTACTGTCTAAGCTTATGGCAAGGGCAATTAGCTCTCCTAAATTGTCTGGTTTGTCTCGTGCTGCTAACTTGTCCTTTAATTCCGCGTTGAGACTGCGGAGGAAAATACCGCAAAGTGCTGGTTCCCCCCACCCAATCTCGGCGGCAAGGACCCGGAAATCAATAGTACAGTCAGCAGCTGATCTAATGCCCTGCTGCAGGCTCAGCAGCCGTTCAGTCAACACCGCACCCCTATCTGAGTGATCAAACACGGACATAAACTCCACCACGAATTGCTGGTAAGTCAACATAGGATAACCTGGTTTTGCCATCACTGTGTATGCCCAGTCTAAGGTTCTACCCCCCAACAGGTTGATGATATCTCCTATTTTGCTAGAATCTATGGCGAAGTCTCCCGGAACCCGGAGAAAAACTGACTCGCATTGTAAAATAAACCCGCGAGCTTCTCCGAGTTTACCACTAAAACGGGCAGGAGTTGGCACAGGGGTGAGGCAAGATGTAGATATGATGTTAGCTTGACTTGGCGCTAAACCTGCAGGGGTTGAAACGCTAGCGACCGGGGGAAACGCCTGGTGTCCCTCCAGGCGATCCAGCCGACCGTTAATTTGAGTGAGTTGATTCAGAATAACTGTCTGCTGATGTGAAAGCATATCTACCCGGGCGCTAAGAGTGTTAAATCTGCGCGACAGTGTGCTGTCCGCTGGGTCAACGTGACAGAGTCGTACTGACATGTTTCAGGACCCAGGAGACAGACACAGACACGGGCAGATACAAACAATTATTCTTTATTAATAGTGAGGGAGTGTAGTGCGTGTGTGAGTGCAGATATGGCAGACCGGTCACTGGAGCTGAGCAATTCAGATGTCGATCTGGCAACCCTGGAACACACAAGCAGAGACAGTTAAAGCTGTTCAGCGATAATGGACAATTGCAGGTGTGAATCTTACTTGAGGTAACCACAGGTTGTATCTTGCTGACTCCAAGTGTCCGTGTGATGTGGTGGTGCTTGTGCTCGTAGCTGTGGTGGAGGTTGCTCCTGTAGCTGTGGTGAAGAAGGTGATAATTGTACCTGCAGCTGTGACAGTGACTGCTCCCGTAGCCGTGGAGGTGATAGTATTCGTGGCTGTGGTGATGATGGCTCCTGTGGCTGTGAAGGTAACAGTACCTGCAGCTGTGGTGATGGTAGTACCCGTAGCTGTGGTGGTAAGGAGGAGCTCCGAGAAGAAGAGGGAGATTCCCTGTCGGTTGGGGAAGCTGGTCCGCCGCCTGGGAGGTCCACCTGTGCACAGGGGTAAAGATTTGGCGTAGAATAGCAGAGAGTATTCTTACGTGGTTGGTCTTGTCGAGAAGTTCTTGACGTAGCTGTGGAACGAAGCTCTGGCTCATACTCTGACGAGGAAGACAGACGACTCCGTGCCAGGCTGTCAGCGACGCTGGCTTTTAACAGCCGCTGATTGGCACCTGCTGGTCTGTGCGCAGCTGGAGCTGATGAGACAGATGACGGCCCAGCGGCCGTCATGACACACTGTGGGTTATTGAACCAGGTGGAAACAGAAATGTCTATTAGGTGACTGAAATCTAAAGAAAATAACAACAGAAACCATACTGTATGCTAACGCCCTAGTAGCATTGATAGCTCTGAAGCTAACACCATTGGAGCATCGCTCATCCACATGACAGCCAGCTAGGCTGACCCATAAAAGACCAGCAGGTGGACATCAAAGCTGGGCTTTCCATTTTGTGATGTACAGGAAAAAACCTGGAAGAGTTATGTTGGCTGCTAAAAGACAGAATTGATACAAAGGCTGCGCGTTTTTTCAAGACAAGTGAGTGTCTTGATGTGGAGGAGCAGTGGTTCTACTCTGAGCCTCTCCTGGACGACTGAACTCCTCACCCTATCTCTAAGGGTGAGTCCAGCAATCCTACGGAGAAAGCTCATTTCAGCCGCTTGTATCCGTGATCTCATTCTTTCGATTACCCAAAGCTCATGACCATAGATGAGGGTAGGAATGTAGATTGACCAGTAAATTGACAGCTTTGCTTTAGAGCTCAGCTCCCTCTTCACCACAGCAGAGCGGTACAATGTTCGCGTCACTGCAGATGCTGCTCCGATCCATCTCTATATCTCTCACTCCATTCTCCTCTCACTTGTGAATGAGATCCCAAGATACTTAAGCTCCTCCACTTGGGGCAGGAGCTTGTCCCCAACCTGGAGAGGACAATTCACATTTTTCCGGCCAAGCACTGTAGACTTGGACTTGGAGGTGCTTATTCTCATCCCAGCCGCTTCACACTTAGTAGCAAACCGTCCCAGCAAGACCTGTAGGTCATTTCTCGATGAAGTCAACAGGACTACATCATCTACAAACAGCAGAGATGAGATCCTGTGGTCAGTAAGCATGACAATCTCCGATCCTTGGCTGTGCCTAGATATCCAATCCATAAAAATTATGAACAGGATCGATGACAAAGGGCAGTCCTGGCGGAATCCAATTCTCACTGGAAACAAGTTTGACTGGGTGTTGGCAATATGAACCAAACTCTTGCAACAGTCGTATAAGGACAGGATAGCTCGTAACAACGAGCCCGATACCTCATACTCCTGCAGCACTCTCCACAAGAAACCATGAGGGCACTGTCGAATGCTTTCTCCAAGTTCACAAAACACATGTGGACTGGTTGGGCAAACTCCCACAAAACGGAAAAACTCCACATTGAAAGGAGCCAGGTGAGGTGGTTTGGGTATCTGATCAGGATGCCTCCTGGACGCCTCCCACTTGAGATGTTTCTGGCTCGTCCCACTTGGAGGAGATGCCGGGGCAGACCCAGGACACGCTGGAGAGACTATGTCTCCCAGCTGGCCTGGGAACGTCTTGATATCCTGTCTGAAGAGCTGGAGCAGGTGGCTGGGAAAAGGGAAGTCTGGGCTTCTCTGTTTGTGCTGCTACCTCCACAGCCTGGACCTCTGGAAAAGCAGTAGAAAATGGATGAATGTCAAGAATTGCCCCTCAGGGCAGAGAGGAGAGACCCACGTGCAGGACTGCAGTTTGTGAATTTATTACAAAAAACAATCACAACAACAAACCCGTGCTCAAAACTATCCAACAAACAAAAACAAAAAATCCAACAGACAAAGAAAACTTACATTACACCAGAAGAAGGGCTGATTCTGGTGGAGATGAAGGTGAAGAACGTAAGACTCCGGCAAGGAGGAATCAACAAAACAGCCATTAAATACAGTTAAACACAATTGAAACAAATGATGACAGGTGCGAATCACAAGAGCGGGCCGGGCAGACAATGAAAATCAGCTGTGAGTCCTGGAGCTGACAGTTTGACAAGAGCACCGCCCACCACCAGGGAAAAACCCAGAAGTGCTCCTGACAACTGCAACTCCTAAGGGAGAAAGAAAAAATAAAGTGGAAGCAAATAAGAACAAAACTATGCTGAATGAAAACAGGAGGAAAAATCATATAAAGAAACAATATGGAAAATGTGAAAACAAACTAAAAAAACATAACAGGCATAGAATTCCAAAAGGCAACATTATACCAATAAGGAAAACCAAAAGGCAAAGAGCTCAGAATACATAATACAAATAAGAAAAGCCAAAGGAACAGAGCACTGTGAAATCCCCCCCGTGCACAAATCATGACAATGAATGGATGGATGGATGGAATTACCTACAAGTACCTGGGTGTTCATCTGAACAATAAACTAGACTGGTCACACAATACCGACGCACTCTACAAGAAGGGACAGCGCAGGCTGTTCCTGCTGAGGAAACTCAGGTCTTTTGGTGTACAAGGGGCGCTGCTGAAGACATTCTACGACACGGTGGTGGCATCAGCCATCACTTTTGGAGTCGTCTGCTGGGGCAGAGGCATTACAGCGTCCGATAGGAAGAGACTGAACAAACTGATCAAGAAAGCTAGCTCTGTCCTGGGGCAACGCCCTGACCCAGTGGAGGAGATAGGAGAGAGAAGGATGGTGGCTAAACTGTCATCTCTGCTGGAGTCCGAGTCCCACCCTATGCAGGACATACTGAACGCACTGAGGAGTTCATTTAGCAGCAGACTACATCATCCTAGGTGCGCAACCGAGAGGTTTTGCAGGTCCTTCCTACCTATAGCAGTCAGACTGTATAACCTAAACAGGGCTGCTTGCAGAGATAGCAAAAAAACGTGACAACCTAATAGTATTGAATGCAAAAGACGCAATAGACTTACACAATAGTCCCCTCCGGTATACAACTAGGAAAATACCGGTCGCTACGGAGGGTGACAATATGTATGGGTACATATTCATACTATGTAGGATAACTAAGTAGACGGTTATGCTGTTTATTCCATCTCACTACAATGCTCCGCACTTTGTATATATATTTATATATTGATGTGTATGTATGTATATCCACTGCTCTTATTTATATCTTCCTTATCTTCTTAATTATTGCTCTGAGTGTTGCTATCCCTGTGCTGTTGCAATCCTGGAATTTCCCCATTGTGGAACTAATAAAGGCTTATCTTATCTTATCTTATCTTATCTTATCTTATCTTATCTTAAGTGAGTGTCTTGATGTTTTGTGGGGGGGGTTGATAATCAATCCAATAGATGCATTTCAGAAGGTTAAAACTTATGAAAACACAATTTTTCAGTGAATGGGACCTTTAAAAAACAACTTTCATTCTTAGCTGATAGTCAGTGTTAACTGTTGTAAAGAATTAAAAACTTCAGGTGTAATGAGCCTTCCTGCTCGTGTTTAGGTGCTCAGTGAAGATGAGCTGCAGTATGAGAAGAAACAAGAACAGACAGTTTCAAAATCTCCTCGGCAGCTGTGAGAAACTGATGTCACTGTGAATAATGCAGAAATCATGTAAGGGTTTGCTCTTATTGCCATGCATATTTGACCAAACCTGGTGTTTCTGGAAGGCTGAGGAACGTGCAGCACTCGGCATGCAATATGTATATTTATATGCACACAACTGTCACAGCTGCTGTAACTGCTGTGACTGGCGCCTAGCAGCTGCCCCGGCCTTGGATGCGCTCTGCAGAGCGTGCCCAAATGCCAAGTCACGTTTCGTTACCTTGTATTCATACATGTGTAATGACAATAAAGTTGAATCTCATCATCTCATCTCATCTCAAAACCCCAATGCTTTCGAACTCAACTTTAATTCAAGTGTGAATATAGTCTACACACGTCTCTCCATCAACAAATACCAAGCAGCCAGAAAACCAATAAGACCAAAAATATTTGCAGCTCCAAATGTGTATTAATCCACTGCTGAAAATAAATCTCTCAGATTGTACTGTTTTCTTCTTTCCTCCCATCTGTTGTCGGACATTACTGAGCCTTCTGAATGAATGAAACTGTATTTGTTAAAGAGTTTTTAAAGATTTATGTGTTCAGCAGAAGCCACTGGCTGAGTACATGCTGATAGGAAAAGGAGGGGAAGTCATAAAGTTCTGCGTGACTGACTCACACTGTGTTGTCTTAGGTCTTTCCGCGTTTGCATAACAGCAAACAAAAATGGGTACTGACTCATGAAAACACTTCACAGCTTCTGAGTCTGACATTACCGGCCATTTCCGCATTCATTTGTTCCCTCGGTTCATAGCAGTGCATGCAGGGGCACCACGGAGAGTTAAAAACAGTCAAAAGCTACGATAGCATGGGCAAGACTTTAGGTATAATACAGTGCATGAATTACTGTGATATTGTCATGTATTTTTTTAATATTGTCTGTTCAATCTGTCACCTGTAATCACAAGTAAAATTACACTCAGTACTTTTCCCATGTGGCAGCGAGGATCCAATGCAGCCTTGAACACTGCAACAGAACATTTAGATGTAGCTCTGATGGACTGCTGACTCAGCATTCTCAAAACAATGCTTATCTGTTTGGTCTACTGTGTTATGATTCCCCGTGTGCTTTGACACAGTGCATGCAGGAAGGAATGAAAAACCCAACCACAGGAGTAGATTTGTGCAATTTATTAACAACCCCAGATAATGAGTCCAGCAAACAGTCATGCAAAAACACAGAGTGATGAAATGATTGACTTAAGGCCACCAGACTTACAGGGACGCCTCCTGGATGCTCTACTGCCCGGCTACGGGAATGCCTAGTTCCGCTGAGCTGCAGTCGGCACGGGGTGAAAGACAAACCTGGACTTACAGTGCAGAAGCGATCCCGGGCAGTCTGTGCAGTCCGGTGGATGAAGGTTAAGCAGGCTGACAGTGTAATGAAGGTAATAGCATACACGGAGGTACATGTTGCCGTGTATGAATCTCAATGCTCCGACGGTCTCTTCCAACTAACACAGCGTTTAAGTAATAATAATACTAACGAGGGAAGAGACCACCGGTGTGAGGAAGCGTGGGCTGAACATAATTAATCCTAGGTGTGCATGAGTGAGTATCTGAGCGTGTGAATGGGAATGAATGGAGTGTGTGTGTATGTGTGTGAAAACACCCAATAAGCTACAGCTGATGGCACTGACAGGAGGAGGGGGCGTGCCTGAGCTGTCAGGGAGTGAAGAACCCAAAGGGCTCCCTGACACACCCGATGGAAAACAAATAGGGAGACGGGCCAAACAGCCACGGGTCAGAACTGGGTTTGGGACCACCAAACCCTGATTCATGACACTACTGTATTAAAACTTTCACTCTGTTCTGAGACTTGGAATCTTCTCATGGAACTCGTTTGCACGCGGGACATGACATTTTCCCTTCTTGGCCAAGATGTAATAATAAATATCCAGAAAAGGCATCGTTGACTCTGCATTTTATTTATTCACCAGATCATAAAGGGACATTTATTAATATAAAGAAAATCCTATGCATGTTTAATTTAAATGGTGTAAAATGGTGAAAGTACCTTTAAAGCACCATTTGCTCATCATGTAGGTACCCTGTACTCAGCATGTCGGTAACCTGTAGTTACAATACAAGAACGATGTTGTTTCCATGCTTCATACAAGTTTATCACTTCAACTAATCTTGTGTGTAAGCAGCTCAAAATTCCCCACTACTTGCTAGGTTCTGATTTTGTAATTACCCGAAAATTAACCAGTATTTACTGTTTTCTAATTTTGTAAACCTCGAAATCACCCAGAATCTGAATCACCTTTATTGTCATTGCCTAGTAAACAGCACAATGAAATTATCTGTCATAAGCTCCCCGTGCGCTTTTCCACAGCGCACAGAGGAGGGGAAAAGGACAAATGGATTTACACGCAGGTTCACCAAACACACATTTATTGACACCCAAAGTGAAAATACAAAAAGACATAGACAGCTCGGGTACACTTAAGAGTCCTTCAGGACACCCAACACACACCGGTGGAACATACTGGCCAATCAGCCAAAGCGTAGTGACACAGCGGTGAACAGAAACACTAACAGTACTCACAGTGAGGGGCCAGTCCGAGTAGTCACAGCGTTTACCAACGAGCATACACAACAACAGTCCTTTAGAAGATATGACAGTTAGGCGGCGAAGGAAAACCATCTAACTCGTGCATAAAAGTCCAGCGGTGTTTGTCTAGTAAAGAGCTGCTTAAATGCAAACACCGCTGGCCTCACAAATTGGGAACACCTGGGCAAAGCGCGGGAAAGTTAATTACAGGGGCTGGGAATAGCTGATGGAAATAAGAGGGAGAGCGAGGGGCGTGGCTGGACCGACAGACTGTCAGCAGCATGGGAGAAAGTAGGTCACAGAGGCTAACTAACAGCTGCCGGTCAGGCAGTGGCTATGGATATGAAAAATAGTACAAAATACACATAATGCACATATACAGCCGAACCAAAACCCACAGAGAGATCAGGGCCAAGCCGGGGAAAGCCAAGCCAACTCGGCTCATAACATTATCTTGTGTAGCCTCTAAAAATAATGCTCACACACACCCCATACATGAATACATATGTAAATGCTTGACACATCAGAGGTAAAAACTTAAAATACTCTGGAGCATCAGAGGTTAAAGACACACTCCGGTGGATATAAATCCCCTATAAAAAAATGGTATCTTATGCCTATAAAACATTTTCTTTTCTATCAGAAATCAGTGAAAAAGGTTGTTTTTACCTTAACATGTTTCGACCACTTCTTGCAGCCTTTGTTAGAAGGGTCACGTGATGTTGTGACAAACCGCTGTTTTTATCACCTGTTTTATCCAGGTTTACCAGACAGCAGAGAACGACTACACCCCCTGCTGTCTGGTATCCTGTGGAGGACAGCATGCCGGGTGTGGGACAGGGTATAGGATCCCTCATTCCTGTTGATGGCTCTTGTGGTCCGTTTTTCTGATCTCGATGGCTTCCCTGATCCAAGGGTGGTATTTGTTACTTTCTGTGCAGATGAGGTTTCCAGTTACCCAACTGAAAACTGAGCATGGACAAAAACTTTTGGACACAAGAGACATGATAACTTAAATACAATAACCAAACTGAGCTGTGGCAGGGAAAATAAAAACACAAGAACAGAATCAAGACAATAATAATAATAAATACAGAGAACCCCAAAATATGACCTAAAGGTGAAGACGTGAGCTGAGACTCTCATGTCCTGACAACAAGAAAATATAAATTACAAAACAAGGTGAGGACATGAGCTCAACCCACACTCTGACACTACCCTCTCTTAAGGGGCAGCTTCTAGACAACCTCAAAAAGCAACATCAACAAAAAAAAAACCTCACACGGTGGGTGTGTGTGTGAGGGGGGGAACAAGGCCACACAAGGCACAAAACAAATCCTTACCCCCCACAGAGTTCAAACCCAAACAACAATCTAGTGGGGCCAACCCAAGTCCAAAGCTGCAAAACGGTTCAGGTGGTCTGTCCAAGTCCATGTGTCATGACCGCCACTTAGGCGCACCTGCGCACACACCTGTCTACCATCTGGCTCTGCCTATATATTCTGTGAGACCCAGGGATCAGCGCAGAGTCGTCTGCTTCCATCCTATGGAAACTGAACTCGCCAATCTCCACACTGAGCTTCCAGCCTCATCTTCCTCCAGCGCTTCTACTCACCAAGGGTCTCCAAACCATCTGGCAGTCAAGTAAGCCTGAACTTTTCCTCTCACCCAACCTTTACCCCTGTGCACAGGCGGTGTCCTCCTGGCGGTGGACTCCCCTGCCTCGTTCACCTGCCTGCTACATCTCCAATGGGCGACTGGCATTGTCCTCCTGGCCTGGGCCGTGGTGCCAACCTATGCACTTCTCCAACTTAGCAGAAAGTAAGGACAGTTCTATCTGGCATTCCCCCTGTCAAGATAACCTCTAACGTTCTCTCTGCTCTGTCCCTAGGGTTGCCAGGTTGCACGGTGCTCTGCTCGCCCCAAGCTGATTCTGCAGTGCACTACACTCACTACAGACTTCCACACACGCATCCACACACTCACACTGTTATTAATAAAAGGTTAACTGAGTTTCCTGAGTTGTGTCTGCTTTCTGGGTCTGTACCATGTCAGGACGACTCCACCAGAGTGACCCAGCAGACAGCGCGCTTGCGCGCAAGGTAAATAACTTAGAAACTCGGGTGGACCAGTTAGCCTACCAGCAGCAAATTATACTCACACAGCTAGCTCGAGTTACTGACCGGTTGGACCGCCTAGCTAACCCACAGGCCTTCCCTCCAGCTCCCGCTAGCTCCCCTGCACCTGTTACCCCTGTCAGTAGCCAGGTTTCATCAGGCTCCCTGCTCCGGCTTACTCCCATACCAGCTCCCACCCATTTTGGTGGTAAATTAGGTGAAGCTCGGGGTTTTTTGCTGCAGTGCGACATTGTATTTCAGCGGGTGCCGGGGGATTTTCCTTCTGACCATAGTTGTATAGGCTATGTGGTGAATTTGATGGAGGGGTGAGCTTTGGCTTGGGCCTACGCCGTTATGGCTAGGGCTGACTACATTTCTCTCTCTTAAACACAGTTTGTTAAGGAGTTCAAGGAGGTGTTTGACCATTCCGACCGTGATAGTGTGCTTACCTCCCGGTTGTTGAATTTAAAACAGGGGGCGAGGGCTGTTGCCGAATACGCCGTAGACTTCCGGGTCGTAGCCACAGAGGTGGGGTGGGAGGATGCCTCATTGTGTAGCATCTTCATTAGAAGCCTCTGTCCTAGCCTGTGGGATGAGTTAGCTCCTTTAGAAAACCCTCCAACTTGACCGAGCTAATTTCGCTTGCTATCAGCCTTGACAACAGACTGAGGGAGCGGGCAGCTGAGCGTAGGACATCCGGTTGCTCGAGTAGTCAGTCTTGCCGTTCCCTACAGCCCCCCCCCCCCCCCCCCATTGGCGTTACCTGCAGTAGATTCCCCAGATGAGCTAGAGCCTATGGTGACAGGTCGAACTAAGCTGTCTGCTGCTGAAAGACAGCGACGGCGGGAACTAGGCTTATGTGTTTACTGTGGGAGCGAGGAGCACGAGCTTGAGGTATGCCCCGTACGGCCAAAAGGGGGAGTCCGTGGGTCACAGTAGGGGGACTCACGGACGCGCCTCAGTTAAAACCTCTCTCTAGCTTTCTGATTCCCATTCGCTTCTGTATCAAACACAAGGAATTCACTACACAGGCACTCATTGACTCTGGGGCCGAGCAGAGCTTCCTCTCTGGGGAACTGGCAACCTGGTTGAGGCTCCCGGTTCAGTTATTGGAAACCCCCTTGAGACTGATCATCCTCTCTAAAGCCCCTTTTGCTACAGTTTCCCACCGGACCGCTCCAGTGTCTATTATTACATTGGGCAATCATCGGGAGGAGCTGAGGTTATATGTTCTGCCAACCTCTTCATCCCCAGTGATCCTCGGCTATCCCTGGCTTCGCCTGCACAACCCCTCCATAAACTGGCGGTCCGGGAGTGTCCTTGCCTGGAGTTCATTTTGTCTGAGCACCTGCCTTCAGTCCGCTGTATGCTCGCCTTCCGTGCCGCTGAGTGCCTCGATCCTTGCCCCTCCTGATTTGGATAAGGTCCCTCCCGAATACCACAACTTGGGGGCTGCCTTCAGCAAGTCGCAAGCCCCCCCCCCCACACCGCCCATATAATCGTGCCATTAATCTCCGCGCTGGAGCTCCTTTACCATCCAGTAGGCTTTACAACCTGTCTGCCCCGGAGTGAGAAGCGATGGAGACTTACAGTGGGGCAAAAAAGTATTTAGTCAGCCACCAATTGTGCAAGTTCTCCCACTTAAAAGATGAGAGAGGTCTCCAATTTTCATCATAGGTATACCTCAACTATGAGAGACAAAATGAGAAAAAAAAAATCCAGAAAATCATATTGAAGGATTTTTCATGAATTAATTGGTAAATTCCTCAGTAAAATAAGTATTTGGTCACCTACAAACAAGCAAGATTTCTGGCTCTCACAGACCTGTAACTTCTTCTTTAAGAGGCTCCTCTGTCCTCCACTCGTTACCTGTATTAATGGCACCTGTTTGAACTCGTTATCAGTATAAAAGACACCTGTCCACAACCTCAAACAGTCACACTCCAAACTCCACTATGGCCAAGACCAAAGAGCTGTCAAAGGACACCAGAAACAAAACTGTAGACCTGCACCAGGCTGGGAAGACTGAATCTGCAATAGGTAAGCAGCTTGGTGTGAAGAAATCAACTGTGGGAGCAATTATTAGAAAATGGAAGACATACAAGACCACTGATAATCTCCCTTGATCTGGGGCTCCACGCAAGATCTCACCCCGTGGGGTCAAAATTATCATGAGAACGGTGAGCAAAAATCCCAGAACCACATGGGGGGACCTAGTGAATGACCTGCAGAGAGCTGGGACCAAAGTAACAAAGGCTACATCGGAAACACACTACGCCGCCAGGGACTCAAATCCTGCAGTGCCAGACGTGTCCCCCTGCTTAAGCCAGTACATGTCCAGGCCCGTCTGAAGTTTGCTAGAGAGCATTTGGATGATCCAGAAGAGGATTGGGAGAATCTCATATGGTCAGATGAAACCAAAATAGAACTTTTTGGTAAAAACTCAACTTGTCGTGTTTGGAGGAGAAAGAACACCATACCTACTGTGAAGCATGGGAGTGGAAACATCATACTTTGGGGCTGTTTTTCTGCAAAGGGACCAGGACAACTGATCCGTGTAAAGGAAAGAATGAATGGGGCCATGTATCGTGAGATTTTGAGTGAAAACCTCCTTCCACCAGCAAGGGCATTGAAGATGAAACGTGGCTGGGTCTTTCAGCATGACAATGATCCCAAACACACCGCCCGGGCAACGAAGGAGTGGCTTCGTAAGAAGCATTTCAAGGTCCTGGAGTGGCCTAGCCAGTCTCCAGATCTCAACCCCATAGAAAATCTTTGGAGGGAGTTGAAAGTCTGTGTTGCCCAGCGACAGCCCCAAAACATCACTGCTCTAGAGGAGATCTGCATGGAGGAATGGGCCAAAATACCAGCAACAGTGTGTGAAAACCTTGTGAAAACTTACAGAAAACGTTTGACCTCTGTCATTGCCAACAAAGGGTATATAACAAAGTATTGAGATGAACTTTTGTTATTGACCAAATACTTATTTTACCGAGGAATTTACCAATTAATTCATTAAAAATCCTTCAATGTAATTTTCTGGATTTTTTTTTTTTCTTATTTTGTCTCTCATAGTTGAGGTATACCTATGATGAAAATTGGAGACCTCTCTCATCTTTTAAGTGGGAGAACTTGCACAATTGGCGGCTGACTAAATACTTTTTTACCCCACTGTACATCAAGGAGTCGTTGAGCTCAGGCATAATCCGGCCATCGTCGTCAGCGGTGGGGGCGGGCATTTTCTTCGTCGGCAAGAAGGATGGCTCACTGAGACCCTGTATAGACTTCAGGGAGTTAAACAACATAACTGTCAAAGATAAGTACACTTTACCTCTCATTAATTCAGCCTTTGATTCCCTCCAAGGCGCTTCCTGGTTTTCCAAATTGGACCTGCGTAATGCTTATCATCTGGTGCGGATCCCGGAGGGCGATGAATGGAAGACGGCGTTCTGGACTCCAAGTGGACACTTTGAGTATCTTGTGATGCCATTCGGGCTCACCAACGCCCCTGCCGTCTTCCAGAGGCTGATTAATGATGTATTGAGGGACTTCTTGGGCACGTTCGTGTTTGTTTATCTGGACGACATCCTGATCTTTTCGCAGTCCCTGGAGGAGCATCGTGTGCACATGAGGCAGGTACTGCAGCGGTTATTGGAGAACAAACTCTTTGTGAAGGCGGAGAAGTGTGAGTTTCATGTCAACCGGACTTCATTCCTGGGCTTCATTATCTCTCATAATGAAATCCTCCTCGACCCAGGTAAGATCAAAGCAGTGGTTGAGTGGCCTACCCCATCTTCCAGAAAGCAGTTCCAACAGTTTCTGGGCTTTGAAACTGGATTGCTCTCCCCCTGACCAGCCTGACCTCTCGTAAGGTTCCCTTCCGGTGGACCGAGGAGGCGGCGGCGGCCTTTGCTGAACTGAAGTCCAGGTTTTCTTCTACTCCCATCCTGATGCAGGTAGACCCCTCTCTCCAGTGCTTGGTGGAAGTGGATGCTTCGGACTCGGGGGCGTTAGCAGTCCTGTCCCAGAGGTCTCCGGCGGATGGCAAAATCCAACCCTGTGCATTCTTCTCCCAGCGCCTATCTCCAGCTGAACGCAATTATGACATCGGTGACAGGGAACTGTTGGCCGTCAAATTCTCCTTGGAGGAGTGGAGTCATTGGCTGGAGGGGGCCTCTCAGCCGTTCATCGTATGGACGGACCACAAGAACTTGGAGTACCTTTGGACGGCCAAGCATCTGAACTCCCGCCAGGCCCGCTGGTCCTTGTTTTTTGGGAGGTTTGATTTCACCATCACCTATCGTCCCGGGTCAAAGAACACGAAGCCGGATGCCTTGTCCCGCCAGTTTTCCTCGGAGACGACGGAGAAGCCTGAACACCTTATTCTACCTCCTTCGTGTGTCGTGGGTGCCATCTCCTGGGGTATTAAGGACAAGGTGTTGAAGGCTCTGAAGGACGACGCCGACCCGGGTGGGGGACCAGCGGGTAGACTGTTTGTCCCATCAGCCGTCCGAGGGGAGATTATTCATTGGGGTCATTCATCCAAATTCTCATGTCACCAAGGGCAGGGATGCACAGTGGAGCTGATCCAGAGGACATTTTGGTGGCCTTTGCTGCAGAGGGACATCAGGGAGTACATCCGGGCCTGTCCTGAGTGTGCCACCAGGAAGACGTGTTCTGCCCCTCCAGCTGGATTACTCCAGTCCCTCCCCATCCCCGGCAGGCCATGGTCCCACGTGGTTCTGGATTTCATCACTGGTCTCTCATCATCCAACCATAACATGGTAATTCTAACTCTGGTCGACAGATTCTCCAAGGCTGCTCATTTCGTCCCCCTGCAGGGACTGCCCACGGCCAAGGAGACGTAAGACCTCCTAGTCCAGCATGTGGTTCGTCTTCATGGCATCCCCTTGGACATCGTCTCAGACCGGGGTCCCCAGTTTGTGTCCCAAGTCTGGAGGGCGTTTTGCAGTGCCTTGGGGGCCACGGCAAGCCTATCTTCAGGCTATCATACTCAGACCAACGGGCAGTGTGAACGAGTAAACCAGGAGTTGGAGGCTGCGCTGTGGTGTGTCACCACCAGGAATCCCTCATCTTGGAGCTCCCACCTTCCCTGGATTGAGTATGCGCACAACACCACCATCTCTTCAGCCATAGGCATGTCTCCTTTCCAGGCCTCGTTGGGATGCAATCCCCCACTGTTCCCGGAGAAGGAGGGGGACATCGCAGTTCCTTCTGTTCGTGCCCACCTGCAGTGGTGTTGTCGGATCTGGAAGACTACCTGGGAGGCTCTGCAACGCACAGCTGAGCGCAACACGGCAGTGGCCAACTGTCACAAGGCTCCAGCTCCTGCCTACCAGGTAGGCCAACAGGTATGGCTATCTACTAAACACATTGACTTGAAGGGTGAGAGGAGGAAGTTGTCTCAGAGGTTCATTGGACCCTTTCCCATCACACAAATAATTAACCCAGTGTGTGTACGGCTAGCTCCCACCCCCCCCCCCCGCATCTGTCCTTCTTTTCATGTCTCCCAGGTCAAGCCTGTCTGCTCCAGCCCTTTGTGTCCTCCTACCAGGGACCCATCACCACCGATGATGATTGACGGTGACCCGGCTTGGAAGGTCAACGCCATTCTGAACGTCCGACGCCGGGGTCGCGGTCTACAGTACCTGGTGGATTGGGAGGGCTATGGGCCGGAGTGGAGATCCTGGGTGTGCCCTTCCTTCGTGCTGGACAAGCAACTCATCAGAGACTTCCACCGGGCGCACCCAGGTAGACTGGATCAACCGCCGAGAGGCGTGTCGTTGGGGGAGAGTACTGTCATGGCCGCCAATTAGGTGCACCTGCGCACACACCTGTCTACCATCTGGCTCTGCCTATATATTCTGTGAGACCCAGGGATCAGTGCGGAGTCGTCTGCTTCCATCCTACGGAAACTGAACTCGCCAATCTCTACACTGAGCTTCCAGCCTCATCTTCCTCCAGTGCTTCTACTCGCCAAGGGTCTCCAAACCATCCGGCAGTCAAGTAAGCCTGAACTTTTCCTCTCACCCAACCTTTACCCCTGTGCACAGGTGGTGTCCTCCTGGCGGCGGACTCCCCTGCCTCGTTCACCTGCCTGCTACATCTCCAACAGGCAACTGGCATTGTCCTCCTGGCCTGGGCCGTGGTGCCAACCTATGCACTTCTCCAACTTAGCAGAAAGTAAGGACAGTTCTATCTGGCATTCCCCCCATCAAAATAGCCTCTAACGTTCTCTCTGCTCTGTCCCTAGGGTTGCCAGGTGGCACGGTGCTCTGCTCGCCCCAGGCTGATTCTACAGCGCACTACACTCACTACAGACTTCCACACATGCATCCACACACTCACACTGTTATTAATAAAAGGTTAGCTGAGTTTCCTGAGTTGTGTCTGCTTTCTGGGTCTGTACCATGTCACCATGGCCCATCGGGCCGGAGTACAGGGTGGATCGGGTGGCCTGCCCAAGTCCAAGGACCACCAGACGGATGCACACAGTGCATTAGGTGGCCTACCAAAGCCCAAGGGCCACCAGACGGCTGAACACAGCACATCGGATGGCCTACTAAAGTCCAAGGGCCACCAGAGGGATGAACACAGCACCACAGGAGTGCTGAGCTCTGGAGCCTTTGACATGGGAGCTAACATAGGGGCCCTTTACTCTGGAGATAACATCATAAGAATTTTAAACTCTGGAAGTAACATAGGAACTCTTTGCCCAGGAGACAACATAGGAGCCTTAACCTCAGGGGATAATGACATGGAAATATTAAACACAGGAGATGACAACAGAAGAGCCTTAACCTCAGGGGGTAACACAGGAGGTTTTGGCTTTGGAGATAACACAGGAGCACCTGGCTCTGGAGACAACACAGACACTTTAGACCAGGGGTGTCCAATCATGTGCCATGGAGAGCCAAGATCCTGCAGGTTTTCTCTTCTACCCAGTCTCTTTAGCAGATGTTTTCACTTATCAGCAATCAGTGGGAAGAAATTCAGTGAAATCTGCTGTTGAAGACACTGATTGGAGGTAAAGCCTGTAGGGTCTTGGCCCTCCATGGCACATGATTGGACACCCCTGCTTTAGACTCAGGAGATAATGACATAGAGGATCTAAACTCAGGAGGAAACATGGGAGCCTTTTGCTCAGGAGACAACAACATAGGAGATTTTTGCTCTGGGGACAGTACCTGAAAGGCCTTCAGAACAGAGGCATTGCACTTGGCAAACAGTAACTGCATTGCCCTGACCTCAGGAACGGCAGGTGGAGGCCCCTCGGCCTCTGGGATGGTGGGTGGAGCAGACTGCTCGACCTGTGGGATGGCGGGTGGAGCGGATTCCTTGACCTCTTGGACGATGAGTGGAGTGGACTGCTCAACCTCTTGGATGACGGGTGACCTCTGAAACAACGGATGGAGGTCCCCCGGCCTCTGAAATGACAGGTGGAAACACACTGACATCTAGAGCCGATGGCTGGGGCTCACCGACCACAGGAGCAGATGTCAATGGCATGGAGGTGAGGTGGAGAGCAGCGACTGAAGAGGAGGCCCCTGTCTTCAATGATCCAGGAGTTGAAAGCTCTTCCATCTCTGGCATGAGGGAGAACTCACTGGAGAGAAGGAATTCATTGAGGAAGGCTGGAACGTTCTCCCTCAGATGTGGGTTAGATACCACCAGCTGGTGTGCCTTCACTCACGCCATGTCCTGCAAACCACCTCTCCAAAGGCAGAGCTTGTAGAACTCTCCCAGCTGCCAGATGAGGTCCCGCAGCTCCCTGCTGAAGGTCAGTTCCTCCGGTGAAGAGTTTGGGAAAGAGGCGAGAGGAGAGCCAGGTGAGAGCTGGGGAGAGGAAGTGGCAGCAGATGGTATAGCAGAGCCAGGTGGTAAGGACTCAGCAGCGGTGGGTGGCTGCTGCTGAGCCCCACCACTGGGAGCAAGACAAGACCTTTCATTCATAGATGTAAAAAAAAATGAAAAGGTACTTGCCTTGTGTCCCGCTCTGCAGCCACTGAAGAGCCAGTCGAGTCCCTCTGGATGTCTGTGGAGCTCGTCTGGCGGTGAGCTATGGGGGGGGGGGGGGGGTGCTGGAGCTGAGATGGTGTGCTGGGAGGAGTAGCACTGACACTCCCTTTGCCTATCCTCCCCAGTTCCAGGCGGCGAGGCGGGCCACTGACCACAGCAGATGGGTAGTTCCCATACCCAAGGAAACAATCCCAGATGCGGGGTGCCCTCCAGCTCCGGGGCTGCTGCTGTCCAGAGCTGGCACCCGCTCTCTGGATCACTGCAGCTGCGTGCCGTGGTTACAAGGTCCTTCAGTCAGTTCATGACTTTAAATTGCCCGTGGAACAGCAGTACACAACCCGCCATAGCTCCGAGCAAACAAAGTCCGCTGGATCTTCACTGTTGGCATTCTTCTGTCACAATGTAGCACTTCCCTGGAGTGGAGGATATAAGACCCAAACGCAAGGCTTTTTTGCAGATTTATTAACACTACTGCATTGCTCATAGAGCACAAGTATTCCTGTCTGAAACAAGTATCCCAATTAGGCTTTACAGGCCCAAATGTAGCCTGTGTTTAAAAGTGGAACACAAAGAGGTGTAGGCTATATGTCGGCAATCACATACAAGACTTTGACAAATATAAAAGGGAGTAGATGGCACTAAGATTTATTTCACTGTATGAATACTGATTACAGAATACTTAAATATTGAAAATGAATGGGACATCCAATAATAGCAGCTGTTTCAGATCCCTTGTTTATTTGTTTGTCAGATCCCTTATTTGTGTGATATTTTATCACTTATATTCATAATAACATATCTTGCACTTTGGGGAATGGGAGCTGTTCAGTCATCGTTATAATTATTTTAGTTTATATCACCATTCATCAGTGTTGGGAGTAACGCGGTACAAAGTAACACATTACTGTAACGCCACTATTTTTGCAATAACATGCTGTGTAACAAAATAACTGTTTAAAAATTCAGTAATGCGTTACAGTTACAGAAATTTGATCAGATGCATCACTCATGTTACTCGTTTTATTAATATGGGTAGATATTTTTAGCGCAAATACTGTAAATACAAGCTGACCCTACGTAGCTCATGCAGCCGTCAGTCAGCCTGTTGCAAAGAGTCTGTTCACTACTGAGCGGAGAAAAAGATGAAGCTACTTTGTTTTTGTGGAAATAGATTATTTTTCCTTTATTATGATAAAGAACAAAAGCATATTGGTGGGTTGAAAGCTAAATGCGATTGAGACCGACTGCAATCTTCAGAAGCACCTAAGAACAGCAACAAGGTCCTACAAAGCTAGTGCTATGCTATGGTAAGCTAACACCATGATAGTGGATTTACGCTATCTGAACACCCACAGCTGGATTTCGAGCACAGGTATGCATCTGGACAGTTTGTGACCCAGCAAGAATTAAACCAACTGATTGCCAAATACATTGTTACAGAATGAAGCTCTGATAACAGTCATTTTCCATCAGACAGCTGAGACTGTGATCCACTGAAGTTAAAACAAATTTACGTGCTACCTGGATAAAGATTATTGAAAAATTGACTTGATCTCCAAAAGGACTGGATCATGTCTCTGTCACAGCAGACATTTGGACTGTGGATAATGGACATTTTCATTGGATAACTGCACATAGGATTAAATCCATAATACTAGAAAAGCACTCGGAGAGCGCAGACCTCCGCCAAGCGCCACAGTTAACCCAATACAGTGTTTGTGTGTACGTTTTCAGATTCCTTGACCATGAAAACATATGACTAGCAATTGGATCCACAATGATAGGATTAGTGGTTCAGTAGTTATTCAAGAAAATCGCATTTTCCGTAATGGCGGTTTTCGCCACAGTTCCCCCCATACAGTGTTTGTGTGTACGTTTTCAGATTCCTTGACCATGAAAACATATGACTAGCAATTGGATTCACAATGATAGGATTAGTGGTTCAGTAGTTATTGACAAAAATCGCATTTTCCGTAATGGCGGTTTTTGCCACAGTTCCCCCATACAGTGTTTGTGTGTATGTTTTCAGATTCCTTGACCATGAAAACATATGACTAGCAATTGGATTCACGATGATAGGATTAGTGGTTCAGTAGTTATTCACGAAAATCGCATTTTCCGTAATGGCGGTTTTCTTCTGGACGGTGATCCGGATCACCACCAAAATCTAATCAACTGTAGGATACCCCATTTCTGACAATCTGTGAAAATTTCATGAAAATCCGTCCATAACTTTTTGAGTTATCTTGCTAACAAACAGACAGACAGACAAACCAACGCCGATGAAAACATAATCTCCTTGGCGGAAGTAATAACGGTAAGAAATGTTGACAGCTTTATGCAGTGTTGCCAACTCACTCTTTTGCCCTCTCTCTCACTCCACAAACCCTGTTTCTCATTCGAAAATGAGGAAATTACTGGAAATTTCATGTTGACTGAACGTGGTCTACAAGCTCTGTCTGAAACAGTCTGTTTTCAGCCTGACATTAATAAGCCTGTAATGTGATCCATTAATTAAATTATCTTGCTATGTATGCAAGATGATTTAAGTATGTATTTAAAAGTAGTGTGAAAGTTACTTTTCCAAGTAACTAGTTACTTTAATAATGCAGTAATTGGTAAGTAACTCAGTTACTTTTGAAAAGAAATAACTAGTAACTTTAACTAGTTACTACTTTTTCGTAACTTGCCCAACACTGCTGTTCAGTAGTGGAGTTAAGTGCAATATTGAATTTCTTCTGTGTATCGTGAATAAACTCATGCAGTACTTGTTATGTCTGGAAACCCAGAGTAATGCACAGAGAGTGGTGCTGTCATGAACTCGAACTTTATTTCATCCAAGAATAGGCAGGTATGTTGTGTAATGTTGAGCTAGCCAGGAAAGAGGCCCTAAAATGGTGGCTCTCCCCTTATATATATGTGGTTCAGCGTGATGACGTCACTAGCAGGCTGCGTCATCACACCGTTACCAGTGATTAACCCTTAAATCATACACACACACACACACACACACCACCCCCGGAAAAACACAGAACACTTTAATTACATTACCGTTCAAAAGTTTGGGGTCACTTAGAAATTTCCTTACTTTTGAAAGAAAAGCACTGTTTTTTTCATTGAAGATAACTTTAAACTAATCAGAAATACACTCTATACATTGTTAATGTGGTAAATGACTATTCTAGCTGCAAATGTCTGGTTTTTGGTGCAATATCTACATAGGTGTATAGAGGCCCATTTCCAGCAACTATCACTCCAGTGTTCTAATGGTACAATGTGTTTGCTCATTGCGTCAGAATTCTCCAGATTACCTCAACAAATTAACAGCTAGAATGCCAAAGGTCTGCAATGCTGTAATTGCTGCAAATGGAGGATTCTTTGACGAAAGCAAAGTTTGAAGGAAAAAATTATTATTTCAAATACAAATCATTATTTCTAACCTTGTCAATGTCTTGACTATATTTTCTATTCATTTTACAACTCATGGTGGTAAATAAAAGTGTGACTTTTCATTGGAAAACACAAAATTGTCTGGGTGACACCAAACTTTTGAACAGCAGTGTACAACCATCCCCAATTTGGCATAAACAACAATCTCAGTCAACAGCATTAACTAGGGTTAGCGGGTGGACCGCCGCTCAACCTGACGTGGCTGAGTGGATTATTCTGCCACTCATCTTGGCAGCCACGCTCCTGACTAAACAGTCACTTTTTTTCTGACAGTCTTCCATGGGGAAGCAGTTCTGCTGGAGGAGCTTTGCAGCGAGCTCATGGTGGATGCACCCCTGGCAGTGCCAATTTCAGCAGGTCTGGGTGCTATACACCTAGTACACAGGCAACCTCCGGTCATGCGCACAGTGAAGTTATGGTCTGAGGAGGCAATGGACGCTCTAAAGGACTGTTTTGAAACCACTGCCTGGGAGCAGCTGTGCGATCCACATGGTGAGGACATCGATGGCCTCACTCACACCATCACAGACTACATCAGCTTCTGTGTGGACAACACCGTACCCACCAAGACCATACGGTGCTGCTCGAACAACAAACCCTGGATCAACCCTGAGATAAAAACACTTCTGAGAGAGAAGAAGAGGATCTTCAGGTCGGGGAACAGGGAGATGCTGAAGTCCGTACAGAGGGAGCTGAGGAGGAAGATCAGAGAAGACAAGGACAGTTTCAGGAAGAAGATGGAGGACGAGCTGCAACACAGCGACATCAGCGGGGTCTGGAGAAACCGTAAAACCATCTCTGGGCTCCAGAATACCTCCTCCCAGGCCACGGGGGGCAGGGAGTGGGCGAACAATCTGAACCTGTTTTTAATAGGTTTGACCAACCGCCCTCCCCCCCGACTGCACAACAACCACTGCTGCCTCTAAAGACATCGAGTCCTGCTGCCCACACCCCACTCCACCAACACTCCCCCACTCCCAGCACACAGCCCACCAACATGACCCTCACTAAGACCCAGGTGAGGACGGAGCTGAGGAAGATCAAGGCAAGGAAGGCGTCGGGACCGGACGGCATCAGCGCAAAGCTCCTCAAGTCCTATGCAGACCAGCTGTGTGGGATTGTGGAGCACATCTTCAAGCTGAGCCTGAAGCTGGGGAGGGTACCACAGTTGTGGAAAACATCTTGTGTGGTACCTGTACCAAAGACTTCCCACCCCAAAGACCTGAACAGCTACAGACCAGTGGCCCTGATGTCTCACATGATGAAGACCCTGGAGAGACTGCTCCTTGCTCACCTCCGCCCCCTGGTGGGACCAGCGATGGATCCACTCCAGTTCGCCTACCAGCATGGCATTGGGGTGGAGGATGCAGTGATCTTCCTCTTTCACTGTTCTCTGTCCCACCTGGAGAAGCCTGGGAATGCGGTGAGGCTCATGTTCTTTGACTTCTCCAGCGCTTTCAACACCATCCAACCGATGATCCTGAAGGACAAGCTGCTGTGCGCAGGGGTGGACCAGCACCTGTCATCATGGATCCTGGAGTACCTCACTAACCGGCCACAGTTTGTGAGAACCCAGAACTGTGTGTCCGACACGATCATCGGTAGCACGGGGGGCCCCCAGGGAACGGTTTTGGCTCCCTTCCTGTTCACCCTTAATACTGCGGACTTCTCACACAACACAACACACTGCCATCTACAGAAGTTCTCTGACGACTCTGCGATCGTCGGCCTCATCTCCAACGGAGATGAAGCTGAGTACAGAGGACTTATCCAGGACTTCGTGGACTGGTGCCATCGGAACTGCCTCCAGATCAACGCGAGGAAAACTAAGGAGCTGGTGGTGGACTGCCGCAGGCAAGGACAACCCCTCACAGCACCAGTAAACATACAGGGAACAGACATTGAGATGGTGACATCCTACAAGTACCTGGGTGTTCATCTGAACAATAAACTAGACTGGTCACACAATACCGATGCACTCTACAAGAAGGGACAGCGCAAGCTGTCCCTACTGAGGAGACTCAGGTCTTTTGATGTACAAGGGGCACTGCTGAAGACATTCTATGACACGGTGGTGGCATCAGCCATCACTTTTGGAGTGGTCTGCTGGGGCAGTGGCGTTACAGCAGCCGATAGGAAGAGACTGAACAAACTGATCAAGAAAGCTAGCTCTGTCCTGCGGCAACGCCTTGACCCAGTGGAGGAGATAGGAGAGAGAAGGATGGTGGCTAAACTGTCATCTCTGCTGGAGTCCGAGTCCCACCCTATGCAGGACATACTGAATGCACTGAGGAGCTCATTTAGCAGCAGACTACATCATCCTAGGTGCGTAACCGAGAGGTTTCGCAGGTCCTTCCTACCTACGGCTGTCAGACTGTATAACCTAAGCAGGGCTGCTCGCAGAGATAGCAAAAAAACGTGACGACCTAATAGTATCGAAGGCAAAAGGCGCAATAGACTTACACTAATAGTCCCCTCCAGTATACAACTAGGACAATATCAGTCGCTATGGAGGGTGACAATATGTATGGGCACATATTCATACTATGTAGGATAACTAAGTAGACGGTTATGCTGTTTATTCCATCTAGCTACAATGCTCCGCACTGTGTGTATATATATTTATATATTTATGTGTACATATGTATATTCACTGCTCTTGGGTTTTTTTTTTCTTGTCTTCTCGATTGTTGCTCTGAGTGTTGCTGTCCCTGTGCTGTTGCAATCCTGGAATTTCCCCATTGTGGGACTAATAAAGGCTTATCTTATCTTATCTTATCTTATCTTATCTTATCCTGTAGTGTATGATATTGGGTATATTTGGGAGTGGTGCGCATCCTGCGGATGATGTCACCATGTCATATATATAATGGGTGGCCCGCAGTCTCGGGGCAGTTGTATGGTAGTTGTATGGGAGTCAATAGAAGTGGTTGGCAGCCGCCCCATTACACACGTACCTGTATCCTTATGTTTTTCCTGTAATAAAGTTCAGTAAACAGCACTATCCTTGTCGGCCGTCACTGCCAGGTTTGTGGACAAAACATTTGGCAAAGAGAGAGTAAACCATGGAGGTGTGCTAGAGACCGCTACGGCCCTTCCTCGAGTCCCCAGGTGAGCAAACAGTCCTGTGGCCAGGATGGCTGGACGCATTCGAGACCTACGTTGCAACGTTGGACCTGGGTAAACTTGATAAAGTATGGAAACGAGCACTTCTTGTCCACAACCTCAGCATAGAAGGCCAGAGAATTTTCCACATGTTAGGACTGACGGAGTCATATGTGGATTCTGTCGAGCTACTTGCTAGCTACTTTGCTACTCCTGATAACGTGATAGCATGACAAATTCATTTTCGCTAGAGACGACAGAGAGTCGATGAGTCAGTCCAACAATTCGTCACTGACGAGGCATTTCGCTAGTATGTGCCCTTTTGGACTATTAGAAGACGAAATGGTGTGGGACCAGTTAGCTGAACACACGTGCAATGCAAGGCTTAGCTAAGCTGCTAACGGCGCCAAACAACATGATGCTAGCTAACACCATAGAACTAGCTCTCCAGCTAAAGGCAGCAGAGAAGTTAGCCATGGAGCTAAATGGGCGCCAAACACAGAAGCTACCTGGACAGACGACGCTAGCTAACACGATGGGCACGAAGGAAGAAGAGGACATTGCAGAGGAGTATGAGACGAATGCAATTAGCCAAAGGTCCACTCCGAGAGGCCCCATTTGCGGGAGCTGTGGGTCCCCGACACACCAGGACAGAGCACGTTTTAGCCCAGCAAGAGGACAACAGTGTATCAATTGTGGGCGCCTGAACTATTTCACCAGAGTGTGCCGATCACAGGCACCGTGGGGCCCACCAAGTAAACCAGCCCGCCCACCAACAACCATTCATGTGGTAAGACCCGACATCAACAGTTATTCATAGGGCATGGTTGAATTAGACGGGGTAGCCATGCTGCTCTTGCTCGACACAGCGGAAGTGCAGCTGATGTTAAACTAGGCCATGGTGAAGAAGTTTTTCCCCAACCACAAAGTCAAGAAGAACCCAATGCTGCTGTGTGGATACGGTGGTCACAGACTGTGCAATATCGGAACAGTGAAACTGACTGTTTACTACAAGTCCAAAATAGTGTACAACTTCACATTCCAGGTGGCAGCGCACAGTGACAACATTATGGGATGTGACCATTTCTGCAGACTGGGTTTCACTATCAGAGACAGCGCTGGGTTCGAATGATCCGGATGCAGAAGTTGGAGCATGGCAGACTTCAACGACGATGATGTGGTGTGTGATGCAGTAATTAAGAACGGCACCAACACCAAAGCATCCACCCCGCGCTCTCAGGAGGAGCGCTGCCTGGGAAGGTGGCAGCTGGACTCGCCTACGTCCCTCGCTCAGCCAGAACCAGAGGCGGAGGGAAAGGAGCCCAAGCATGCAGAGAACCCCGAAATGCAGCGACAGCAACCAGGCACAAACACAACACACAACGTGGCACAGCAGAGCACTTCAGACAGAAGAGAGGAGGAACCAGACTGCTTCCGTGCCCTCAATTCAATTCAACTTTATTTATATAGCATCATTTCAAAACAACAGTAATCTCATAGCACTTTCAACTGTAGGGGGAACCCCCACAATTGTAGAAAGACCCCAGCAATCAGGTGATCCCCTGTGAGCAAGAATTTGGTGACAGTGGAGAGGAAAAATACCCTTTTTAGCAAGAAGAAACCTCCAGCAGACCCAGGCTCAGGGAGGGGCAGTCATCTGCTGCGACTGGCTGGGAGGTGAGGGGATAGAGAAGAAGTGAAAAGAACAGGCATGTAGAGAGCAAACAGCACGACAGGGACTCAATCCATGGGAAAGAACAAACACATGTTAATGACCAGCAAAAATATTTCATTGAGAATGAAGAAAGGAGTGAAGCCCAGTGCATTGTTGGAGGTCCCCCAGCTGTCTAAACCTATTAGCAGCATAACTAAGGCAAGGATCAGGGGTACATGATCCCACCCTAACTATAGGCTATACCAAAAAGGAAGGTTTTAACCTTATTCTTAAAAACAGAGATCGAGTCTGACCCCCGAATCCAGATTGGCAGCTGCTTCCAAAGGAGAGGAGCTTGATAACTGAAGGCTCTGCCTCCCATTGTACTTTTGGAGATTCTAGGTATTACAAGTAATCCTGCATTTTAGGAGCATAGTGTTCTGTTAGGATAATAGGGTACTATCATATCTTTTAAATAAAAAGGGGCCTGATTATTTAGAGCTTTGTAAGTGAGAAGAAGGATTTTAAACTTAATTCTAAACTCTATGGGAAGCCAATGAAGGGAGGCCAGAACCAGAGAGATGTGATCTCTCTTTCTAGTACCTGTTAAAACTCTAGCTGCAGCATTTTGGATCAGCTCAAGACTTTTTAAAGATGTTTTAGGACAGCCTGGCAATAAAGAGTTACAATAATCTAATTTAGAGCTAACAAAAGCATGGATTAGTTTCTCAGCATCACTCTGAGACATGATGCTCCTAATCTTGGCAATATTGCGCAAATGACAGAAGGAAGTCTTAGAAATAAGTTTAATATGTGCATTAAAGAACAGATCTAGATCAAAAATAACTCCAAAGTTCCTCACAGAACAATTAAGAGAAAGAGTAACCACATCCAAACTAAGTTTGATTTGGAAAGGTATTTCTAAGGTTTTTTTGGACCAACTAGAATGACTTCAGTCTTATCTAAATTTAGCAGCAAGAAATTACAAGTCATCCAAGCTTTGATTTCCTTAAGACAAGCCTCTAATTTGGCTAATTGATTACTGTCATCTGGCTTCACTGACAAGTATAATTGTGTGTCATCTGCATAACAATGAAAATGTATGCAGTGCTTTCTAATAATGTTGCCTAGCGGAAGCATATATAAACTAAAAAGAATAGGGCCTAGCACAGATCCCTGTGGAACTCCATGACTGAGCTTTAAGTTGGAAAAAAAAATCATTATTTACATGAGCAAACTGGAAACTATCAGATAAATAAGATTAAACCACTGCAGCAAAGTTCCATTAAGTCCAACAAGGTGTTATAGTCTATCAAGTAAAATATGATTGATAGTATCAAAAGATGCACTAAGGTCCAAAAGGCCAAGTACAGAAACAAGTCCATTATCAGATGCAATAAGGAGGTCATTAGTGACCTTCACTAAAGCTGTTTCAGTATTATGATGGATTCTATACCCAGATTGAAACTCTTGAAAATAAACCGTTTCCCTGCAAGTGGTCAAATAATTGCGTAGCAATAACTCTAAGATTTTTGAAATGAAAGGCAGATTAGAGATTGGTTTATAGTTAGCTAAAACTCCTGGATCCAGAGTTGGTTTTTTTAAGTAAGGGTTTGATTGCAGCAGTTTTAAAGGCCTGCGGTACATGGCCTAAAGTTAATGAAGAAGTGAATATTTGAAGAATAGAGCTACCAATAAATGAAAAGAGTTCTTTAAATAACCAGGTAGGAATAGGGTCTAAAAGACAAGTTGAAGGCTTGAATGAAGAAATTATCTAACTCTAAAAGGTCAATTGGAGTAAACTCATCCAAACAGGCATCATTTGAAGGAGTTGTAGTAGTTACTGTATTTAAGTTAACAGTGGGAAGAATCTGACTGATTTTATCTCTGATAGATGAAATTTTATTATTGAAGAAGTTCATAAAGTCCTGACTAGTAAGCTCTAAGGGAATGCTAGATTTGACAGAGTCCTGACTCTTTGTCAGCCTGGCTACAGTGCTGAAAAGAAACCTGGGATTATTCTTGTTCTCTTCTATTAATGTGGAATAATAACTTGTTCTATTTTTCCTAAGAGATTTTTTTTTCAATTAGAAGTTGATTTCTCCAAGCTAAATAGATTTCATCTAATTTAGTGGAGCGCCATTTTCTTTCAAATTGACAAGTCTTCTGTTTTAAGCTACGAGTTTCTGTGGTGAACCAAGGAGTCAGAAATCTCTGATTAGACTTTTTCTTTTTTAAAGGGGCCACCATGTCTAGAGTCTGATGCAGAGAAGCTGTAACACTGTCTACCATGCTATCAATTACAGAAGGAGCAGGCTCTCCATAGCTTATCATTGTTGTGTTGACACATGGCATTGAGGAAACATCTACTTAAATTTGGTAACAGCATCATCTGCGAGACATCTACTGTCGTAATATTTTTTCTTTAGGAGCCAAATAGTCAGAAATAGTAAGATCAAAAGTTAACAGATAATGGGTCTGACAGTATAGGGTTATGAGGAGACACTACCAGATTTTCTATTTCTATGCCATATGTCAGAACAAGGTCCAACATGTGGTGGAGATAATGGGTAGAATTTCCTACTTTCTGAGAAAACCCCATCGAGTCTAACATTGAATTAAATGCCATATTAAGGCAATCACTATCTACATCCACATGTACAGTGATGTGAACAAGTGTTTGCCCCCTTCCCGATTTCTCATTTTGTTGTATGTTTGTCACATTTAAATGTTTCAGATCATCAAACAAATTTAAAGATTACATAAAGATAACACAACACAAAATGCAGTTTTTAAATGAAGTTGTTTATTATTAAGGGGAAAAAAAATTCAAACCTACATGGCCCTGTGTGACAAAGTGATACCCCCCCCCCCCCGTTAAAACATAAATTAACCTAATAACTGGTTGGGCCACCCTAAGCAGCGTAACTGCAATCAAGCGTTTGCAATGCTGGCAATGAGTCTTTAACAGCGCTGTGGAGGAATTTTGACCCTCTCATCTTTGCAGAATTGTTGTAATTCAGCCACACTGAAGGGTTTCTGAGCATGAACTGCCTTTTTAAGGTCATGCCACAGCATCCCAATCAGATTCAGGTCAGGACTTTGACTAGGCAACTCCAAAGTTTTCATTTGGTTTTTCTTAAGCCATTCAGAGGTGGACTTGTTGGGGTGTTTAGGATCATTGTCCTGCTGCAGAACAAAACTGCGCTTCAGCTTGAAGTCACTCAAGCAGAATTGCCAGACATTCTCCTTCAGGATTTTTTGATAGACAGCAGTATTCATGGTTCCATTTACCACAGCAAGTCTTCCAGGTCCTGAAGCAGCAAAACAGCCCCAGACCATCACACTACCACTACCATATTTTACTGTCGGTATAATGTTCCTTTTCTGAAATGCTGTGTTATTTTTACACCGGATGTAATTGTCATGAACCAAGCCCGTGTTTCCTGTGGGCTCAGTTCTGATCGTTCCTGGTGGCTCAGGCAGTGGGTTTATTATGTGGTGTTATATTTAGTTTTCTCGTCATTTTCATGTCTGTGTACCACTTCTGTTCCTGTCTGTAGCTGCCGCTCTGGCCTGTCTGGCCACGCCCCCTCTTTCTCTGACAGTCAGCTGTTTGCTCCGGTAATCATCTTTCCCGCGCCTCGCCCAGGTGTTCCCAATTTGCCACGCCAGCAGCGTTTGTACTAAAGCAGCTCTTTGCTAGACAAATGCCGCTGGACCATTATGTGTGTTAGATGCTCGTTCTCTGAAGTCTACCGCCACGTCTACTAAAGGACTGTTTCTGTGTGTGCTCGCTAGGAGACTGGGATTTCTCGGACTGCCCCCCTCACTGTGAGTAAACTGTAGTGTGTCTTTTCGCTGCTGTGCTGCTACGCTTTCCACAGCGTTCCCTCTGTGCAGCACAGCTGCTACGCTTTGGCTGATTACCCAGTCAGTTCTTCGGTGTGTGTGTGTGCAGGAGATAGTCACTTCCTTGTGGTAACGTATCATCACTTCCTGTTTTGCTGTCTGCCTGTGTGGTTTGCTCTCCAGCTCTCCAGCCACTAGCTAGCCACTAGCTATGGCTACTACCTCTCTTTCCTCTCCTCCTCTGGTGTGCTCTCTCTGTCAGATGTTTAGCTACACCTCTGCCTCTTTTAGTGATAACGGTAAATGTAATAAATGTTGTCTTTTTGAGGCGCTCGAGGCGAGGTTGTCTGATTTGGAATCCCGGCTCCGCTGCATTGAAACACCGTCTGCGCCAGTTAATCTTGACGGACGCCCATTAGCTGCAGCGGAGCTAGCTAGCTTAGGTCCCACTGTCAGCGGTTCCCCGGCTCTCCTCAGCAGCGAGGAGACTGGGTGGGTGACGGTGAGAAGGAAGCCTAGTCGCAAAGCCCCGGTTCACCACCAACCTGTTCACATTTCTAATCGTTTTTCCCCGCTCAGCGACACACCCGCTGAGGAAAAAACTCTGATCATTGGCGACTCTGTAGTCAGAAACGTGAACCTAGAGACTCCAGCGGCCATAGTCCAATGTATTCCTGGGGCCAGAGCAGGCGACATCGAGTCAAATTTGAAAATGCTGGCTAAAAGTAACTGTAAATACTCCACAATTGTTATTCACGCCGGCATTAATGACATCCGTCTCCGGCAGTCGGAAGTCACGAAACTTAATATAGAATCGGTGTGTGAGTTTGCAAAAACGATGTCTGCCACTGTAGTATTCTCTGGGCCCCTCCCCAATCTGACCAGTGATGACATGTTTAGTCGCTCGTCATCCTTGAACCGCTGGCTGTCTGTGTGGTGTCCTAAAAATGACGTGGGCTACATTGACAATTGGAGCTCTTTTTGGGGAAAACCTGGTCTTATGAGACGAGACAGCATTCATCCCACTTTGGATGGTGCTTCTCATTTATCTAACAATCTGGCATCTTTTTTATCCAAATTTCCAAAACCGTGACTACTCAGAGTTGGGACCAGGAAGCAGAGTCGCAGTCTTACACGCCTCTCTGCAGCTCCTCTTTATCCGCCACCCCTCAGCTTAGCCCCTGTCTTCCCCATCAGAGAATTGTTGTCTGCTCCCTCCAAAGTAAATAAAAATATAATGTATAAGCGTCCCAAAGTGATAAAGCAAAATATTGGTAAAACTCAAATTAAACATAAAGCCTCTAAATTGAATGATTTGGCCTCTGTTCCTCCTCATAATTTAAAAATTAAATGTGGTTTATTAAATATTAGGTCTCTAACTCCCAAGTCTCTGTTAGTCCATGATCTGTTAATTGATCATCAGATCGATTTAATTTCCCTTACAGAGACTTGGTTAGGGCAAGAGGATTATGTTGGTTTAAATGAATCAACTCCCTCTGGTTATTTAAACTGTCAAAATCCCAGAAGTTCTGGTCGTGGAGGAGGAGTAGCAACAATTTACCATTCCAAATTACTAGTTAATGTAAAGCAAAAAACATGTTATAATTCCTTTGAGGGCCTGGTCCTCAGTGTTGGGCACTTTAGCAATTTCAGGTTAAACCCAATTTTATTTGCCATAGTTTATCGTCCCCCATCAACCTATTCAGAATTTTTATCCGAATTTGCTGATTTCTTAGCTGATTTAGTGCTGAAATCTGATAGAATAATTATAGTAGGGGACTTTAATATACATGTGGATGTAGATAGTGACTGCCTTAATGTGGCTTTTAATTCAATATTAGACTCGATTGGGTTTTCTCAGAAAGTAGGAAATTCTACTCATTACCTCCACCATACATTGGACCTTGTTCTGACATATGGCATAGAAATAGAAAATCTTGTAGTGTCTCCTCATAACCCTGTACTGTCAGACCATTGTCTGTTAACCTTTGATTTTACTATTTCTGACTATTTGGCTCCTAAAGAAAAATATTATCACAGTAGATGCCTCTCAGATGATGCTGTTTCCAAATTTATGCAGATTGTTTCCTCTATGCCATGTGTCAACACAACGGAAATAAGCTATAGACAGCTTGCTCCTTCTGTAATTGATAACATGGTGGATAGTGTTTCAGCTTCTCTGCATCAGGCTCTAGACTTGGTGGCCCCCTTAAAAAAGAAAAAGTCTAATCAGAGATTTTTAACTCCTTGGTTCAACACAGAAACTCGTAGCTTAAAACAGAAGACTTGTCAATTAGAAAGAAAATGGCGCTCTACTAATTTAGATGAAATCTATTTAGCTTGGAGAAATCATCTTTTAATTTATAAAAAATCTCTTAGAAAAGCTAGAACGAGTTATTACTCTGCATTAATAGAAGAGAACAAGAATAATCCCAGGTTTCTTTTCAGTACTGTAGCCAGGTTGACAAAGAGTCAGGACTCTGTCAATCCTAGCATCCCCTTAGAGCTTACTAGTCAGGACTTTATGAACTTTTTCAATAATAAAATTTCATCCTTCAGAGATAAAATCAATCAGATTCTTCCCACAGTTAACTTAAATACTGTAACTACTACAACTCCTTCTATTGATGTCTGTCTTGATGAGTTTACTCCAATCGACCTTTGTGAGTTAGACAAAATAGTTTCCTCATCCAAACCTTCAACTTGTCTTTTAGACCCTATTCCTACCAGGTTATTTAAAGAAGTCTTCCCACTTATTGGTAGCTTTATTCTTCATATAATCAATTCTTCATTAACTTTAGGCCATGTACCGCAGGCTTTTAAAACGGCTGTAATTAAACCCTTACTCAAAAAGCCAACGCTAGATCCAGGAGCTTTAGCTAACTATAGACCAATCTCTAATCTCCCTTTCATTTCAAAAATCTTAGAAAGAGTTGTTGCTACGCAATTATTTGACCACCTGCAGGGAAATGGTTTACTTGAAGAGTTTCAATCTGGGTTTAGAATCCATCATAGTACTGAAACAGCCTTAGCGAAGGTCACTAACGACCTCCTCATTGCATCTGATAATGGACTAGTTTCTGTACTTGTCCTTTTAGATCTTAGTGCAGCTTTTGATACTATTGATCATAATATTCTACCTGATAGATTAGAACACTATGTTGGACTTAATGGAACTTCGTTGCAGTGGTTTAGATCTTATTTATCTGATAGGTTCCAGTTTGTTCATGTAAATGATGAGTTTTCTTTCAGCTCAAAGCTTAGTCATGGAGTTCCACAGGGATCTGTGCTAGGCCCTACTCTTTTTAGTTTATATATGCTTCCTTTAGGCAACATTATTAGAAAGCACTGTATACATTTTCATTGTTATGCAGATGACACACAATTATACCTGTCAGTGAAGCCAGATGATACTAATCAATTAGCCAAGTTAGAAGCCTGTCTTAAGGAAATCAAAGCTTGGATGACTTGTAATTTCCTGCTATTAAATTCAGATAAGACTGAAGTCATTCTTGTTGGTCCAAAAAACCTTAGAAATTCCTTTCCAAATCAAACTTTCAGTTTGGATGCAGTTACTCTTTCTCTTAATAGCTCTGTGAGGAACCTTGGAGTTATTTTTGATCAGGATTTGTCCTTCAATTCACATATTAAATTTGTTTCTAAGACTGCCTTCTATCATTTGCGTAATATTGCCAAGATTAGGAGCATCTTGTCTCAGAGTGATGCTGAGAAGCTGATCCACGCTTTTGTTAGCTCGAGATTAGATTATTGTAATTCTTTATTATCAGGCTGTCCTAAAACATCTTTAAAAAGTCTTCAGCTGATCCAAAATGCTGCAGCAAGAGTTTTAACAGGTACTAGAAAGAGAGATCATATCTCTCCGGTTCTGGCCTCCCTTCATTGGCTTCCCATAGAGTTTAGAATTAAGTTTAAAATCCTTCTTCTTACTTACAAAGCTCTAAACAATCAGGCTCCTTTTTATTTAAAAGATCTGATACTACCGTATCATCCTAACAGAGCACTACGCTCCCAAAATGCAGGATTACTTGTAATACCTAGAATCTCCAAAAGTACAATGGGAGGCAGAGCCTTCAGTTATCAAGCTCCTCTCCTGTGGAATCAGCTGCCAATCTGGATTCGGGAGTCAGACTCGATCTCTGTTTTTAAGAATAGGGCTAAAACCTACCTTTTTGATATAGCCTACAATTAGGGAGGGATCATGTGTTTCTGAACCCTCCCTTAGTTATGCTGCTAATAGGTTTAGTCAGCCGGGGGACCTCCAGTAATGCACTGGGCCTCACTCCTTTCCTCACTCTCTATGAAATTTTTTATTTTTTTTTTGCTGGTCATTAACATTTGTTTGTTCTCTCCCATAGATTGAGTCCCCATCGTGCTGTTTGCTCTCTACATGTCTGTTCTTTTCTTCTTCTCTATCCCCTCACCCCCCAGCCAGTCGCAGCAGATGACTGCCCCTCCCTGAGCCTGGTTCTGCTGGAGGTTTCTTCCTGTTAAAAGGGAGTTTTTCCTCTCCACCGTCACCAAGTGCTTGCTCACAGGGGATCGCCTGATTGCTGGGGTCTTTCTGCAACTGTGGGGGTCCCCCCTACAGTTGCTAGTGCTATGAGATGACTGTTGTTGTGAAATGGCGCTATATAAATAAAGTTGAATTGAATTGAATTGAATTGAAATTGTTGGGGTCCTGAAGGACTCTTTAGCGTACCCAAGCTGTCTTGTCTTTTGTGTGTGCCTTTTTGCATTAATAAATATGTGTTTGGTGTAACCCTGCACTTAAGTCCATTTGTCCTTTTTCTCGTCCTTCGTGCGCTGTTGAGAAGCTCACGGATAGTTTATGACAGAATGGTCCCGCCGTTTAAAAGGATTTAGCGGGTTACACCCACACGAATCATTTGTTCACTTCTTGGACTGTCCCGTTTTTTCTCACTTGCTTTCCGGGCACGATGGCTGAGCTGCTGGAGAGGGAGCTGCGCTCGCTTTGCCTGCTGGAGGATATACTTTCACGGACATTGAATCCCTGTTTACCCCAGACAGCTCGATGGGCTCGGGACGTGGCAGTGAGAGTAATGAATCGGGATAGCCTGTGGGATCATCTCAAATGGATGGAGATTCTCTGGGACATCTTTGCCGCGCCATGCGAGGATTCGGAGGAGGATCTCCCGGTGCTCCAGCGCCTCATGGCCACACTGCTCAGTTCTCCAGGTAGCACAGAGATCATCTGCATGGGTGCTTCGCATCCTGGGCTATCTGGTTCCCGAGCCGCCCATGAGGAAGAAGAGGAGGAACCCCCACCGGAAGAAGCATCCAGCCTCGCCAACGACAGCCCTGCCTCCTCGTCCCGAGCCGTGGTCTACTCCGTCCCCAGAGGAGCTGGAGGAACAAAGACAGATTCTCCTGGCGGAGACAGAATTCCTCCTGGAGGTGAAACTGTGGCTTCTTCCGGAGTTGGCCGAGAGGTTGGAGGAATATTCCCCGAGGAGGTCAGCGCTCCAGCTGGACGACAAGCATGCCCCGACCACGGAGACAACAGCTGACGTCGTTGAACCACAGGAATTCAGGCAAGTGTTTATTCAGTCACTGTTAATGACACCTGAAGCTGCTTGCCTGATTCCCGATGAATTGTCAGCTGCTGATCTTGTTTGTCTCCCTGTTTCTCCCGTTCCCCCCATGCCCTTGTGTTTCCCAGGAAGAGAATTCCGGACAGCAGAGGGGCCTTCTCTGGAGGAACCGGAGAACACGTCGCCTGCTTCCTCTCGTCACAGCCGTTCCCGGAGGACTCACCATAAGAGTCTCGCCAATCCTCCATCTGCTATGCTCATCTCCACGTCATCGGAGCTGGCTCCTCAGCTACCGTGTGAAGGGGCCAAAACAGCCAGTGACATGGGGGGGTGACTGTCAACTGCCCGCAGCTGTCAACATAGAGCACCAGGAGAACAGGCAAGTGCTTTCTCATTTAATTCTATGTAATGATGATAAATGTTGCCTGTCTCCCGGAAGAGAGGCTCAGCTCCAGCAGTCCGCTGGGTTCTCTCCTCCAGCTGCGGAGGTAAACCCTTCTCTTGTCCTTTCCGTGTTTCCCCCTTTGATTTTCGAGTGTGAGGAGTCATCGGCATCGGATCATGCATCCCCATCACCGTTGGAAAGGACCGGTATGGCCATGGATATGGAGAGGGGTGACAGCCAATCAGCTACAGCTGCAAACATCACACACCGGGATAACAGGCAAGGGTCCTTTCATCTAATTGAACTTAATTATTTTAAACCTTGTCTGTCTCCCGAGGGAGAGGCTCAGTTTCAGCTGTCTGCTGGGTCCTCTCCTCCAGCTGCAGCTGTGGACTCATCCCCTACTCCCTCTGTGTCTCCTCCCCTCATCCCTGGGTGCCTGCCGGTCTTGGAACCGAGCCACCAGACAGTGGAGGAGCCGGTGGTTCCAGATGTTCCCTTCCCGGAGCCAGAACGGAGAGGACCCCTGCAGCCATGCTGGATGAATCCCCAGCATTGGAGCCACTGCAGGAGGACAATAGGACTTCAATCATCATCTCACCAGCTGCGGAGGCGTCTGCAGCGGACTGGGAGGCTGAGCTGGACCTCCTGGAGGCGGGACCCGAGTGTTCATCGCCAGGATCGACAAAGTCCTGGACAGCGGTGGAGTTTGAGCTCAGGCAAGTGTTCTCTCTTGTTTTTCTTATGGCAGCTTTAGAGAGATCTTGTCTGGCTCTAGGTGAGGAGAGTCGAGCGCAGTGCACAGCTGCGTCTGAACTTCCCTCACCAGGCTCCGCTACTGCCAGCGACCCTAACAACCCTGTTTCTTACCCCGCTCCTGAGCCATTTTCTAGGGTCGCCGGAGAAGAACAACCATCTCCAGGCATCCTCGTGGAGCCGGTCTCACCGCCCAATGACGTCGCAGGTCCAGCTCCCTGAGGTCTGAGGTCATCGTGTGGTCTCCTCCGCAGGCCGTGCCGCCGTGGGTCCAGCAGGCTGGCTTCGGACCATCGTGGGGGCTGCGCTCCAGGATAAGTCCGACGTGGGTGTTGCGCTCCTGCCCAGACCCATCATGGACACCTCACTCTGGGTCGGAGGTCACCACGGGTGCAGCTGAGCCTCAGCCGAAGGTCACCGCAGGTGCAGCGAGGCTCCCGCTGGAGTCCATCGTGGGTGCAGCGGAGCCGGCCTGGTCGGGGGCCTCAGCTGGTGGTCACCGTGGGTGCAGCTGGGCCTCAGCTGGAGATCACCGCGGGTGTAGCTGGGCCTCAGCTGGAGGTCACCACGGGTGCAGCTGAGCCTCAGCCAGAGGTCACCATGGGTGCAGCAAGGCTCCCGCTTGAGTCCATCGTGGGTGCAGCGGAGCTGGCCCGGTCGGGGGCTATCATGGGTGCAGCGGAGCTGGCCCAGTCGGGGTTCACCGTGGATGCAGCTGGGTCCCAAGCCGGGATCCCCGAGGGCACTGCGCACGGCCATAAGGATGTCATGGTCCCCTTCTCCTCTCGGTCCTACACCATGGGGGTTCCCTCCCTTCGGTCCGGTCACCCATGTAGTGAAATTAAAGGGTTTTATAGGTAATTTAATGTTGGTACACGTATTAGTGTAAATATGAATGTGAGTAGGAATGAAGATTTACTTTCATCACACTCAATTCCTCATTAGGGCACCATCCACGTTTTATAGAGGTGGAAACTCTTAAGCACAAAGACTTAAGCTTAAGAATTTAGCAATTGGTAAGTTAAGCCTTAGTTAATTATCCTATTGAAAATATTTGATCAGTCTCATAATAAACCCTTGTGTGAGTTATTGTCTCTGATGATCAAGAAGATGGACATGAAATCAAACAATAACTCCTATATAACAATAACTCCCTCGAAATCCTGGAATTTCCCCATTGTGGGACTAATAAAGGCTTATGTTATGTTATCTTATCTTATCTTATCTTATATGTCTTTCAATGATTTAGTAAAGAATGTCAGAATAGATTAACATATTTGCATAACTTTAAAACAGAGAATTTACATGTATCATGGGCATCACAGACTGTTACTGAGTTACTTATGAATCAAGCATTTGTGGAACCACATGAAGCATAGTTTAATTTGTCAGTATACTGGAAATTGGAAAACCATAAAATAGCATTGGTTGAGAAAAGTGAATGCGATTTTATGAAGAAAATGATAATTAACTTTATAAAAAAAATTAGAAAATTTGTTTTACTCTGAAAAAGAATGAAAGACAACATGCATTTTGAGATTCTGATGGGTGTTTGCATAAAATTAGGTTCAAAGAACTTATACCAGGAATATTCTGAAGACAAGTGTAAATTACATAACAGACCGTCAGCCGCAGAAACTTTGCATCCCCATGGGTAGTAGGCGGGTCCACCGGATTCTGTTTCACTGGACCAGCGTGGGTCTGTGGGGAGGCTGGCAAACAGGCTCACCTCTGTTATGGCCTCCTCCCGGGATCACAAAGCCTGTTCCAGTAAACTGGGCGAGGTCCTCTCTTATGCACTGAAGAAGGAAGTGGTTTGTTGTGCAAAGTCTCATCAGAAAGTCAAATTACATCACAAATTCGTTTCTTCCGATGTTGGTGGTTTAAATGAGTTGGTTTAAGCTTTTAAAAAAAATTAAACAAAATCTTCTTGCACAATGATTTTAAAGAAAAAGAAGAATAAAATAAGAAAAATGAATTTTAAAGAAAAGAAACAGGATTTACACAGAGCATGACAGGCCCTGGGCCCTTTTTTAAAAAGATAGGAGAAAAATTGGAGAAGCAGAGAAAGCTGCTCACAGCTTTGGCAAACACCCCAGAGCAGACTCTGAACAAAGAGCAATAAAACTTAAGTTTTCTCTAGTGTTGCAGGGTGGTCCCAAAACTTCATGAGACCTGAGGTGGCTCAATTGTATTTGAGCTTCTTCCAACAAGGATCATAAACTCAACCTAAAAAGGGAAATGCAATGAAGCTTTGAACTTTACTGGTCAATTAAAGTGCAGCTATGGACTCCTGCAGAACAGAGGAGTGAGGAGGGGGAGAGAGAGACATTTGATCTGAGAGTGAGATCCCCCTTTAAGACACATGTTGCTGAATAAAACATAAATTCCTTAAACTTTAGTGGCTAAGATATTCTACTCAATAAAGGAGCATGAAATGCATCTACATCTACTGTAATTAACTTGTGATAACAAGCATACAAACATTTATTTCTTCCTGAAAATGGCAGAACATATTACAATCATATCAAATCGAATCATATCAGTAAAAGCATCTGAAACCCATATTGTCCATCCCAGAGTTCAATCATATCTTCTGTAGCAGCTGCTGTCTTAAAAGAAGGAATATGGATTAGTTCATTTGTCCATAAGGCATAAATTCCACTGCAAAGGAAAAAGTTAAATATTCCTGATTCGTCCACCAGATGGCACAGTGAAACAGGTTGTTTACTGGAGAGTCTTGGCTTCCAAAGTCTTGACTATGTCAATCATAAAACTGTCAATTAGAACATTCCTTTGCCAAAAGAGTCTTGGAGAAAGAGATTAACTTCCACTTTATGGCCAATGGATAGGGTTACAGCTCTAGTTTTTGGGTGAGAGAAGCAGTCTCAAAAGCCAGACTTTAGAGTTGAAAAAAGAAATTCTTCAGCAAAGAATAATTTTATAAATTGGAACTCAAGGTCACGCTACACCCACCAGCGAGCTTCCCAGCAGGGGGTCGACTCAAGATGGCGACCGGGATGGTCACACTTTTTCAGTGCTGAGACAAAGTCACTGATTTTGCCATTAAAAGTGGCTGGCCTGCAGCGATCGGCGCTCGTGGCGAACACGCACGGGCTGAATTGCCACCTCCGTTGGATTGCCCTTTAATCGCCTTTCTCCAGCGACTTCCTGCGCCTTCCTGAAGCGATTGCTAAGCTAACACTAGTTAGCTTAATGCTACCTGAAGTGATTGCTAAGCTAACACTAGTTAGCTTAATGCTGGCGCCAGTCTCTAAATAACTAACCTACAGCGATCGGATATACCTCCGGTGGATTACCCCTTTGATCGCTTTTATCCGGCCACTGTGAGTAAACTGACCAGCGATTCCAGCGCTTCCTTGTGATTCACTGATGTGCCCTACCTGAAGCGATTGCTAAGCTAACGCTAGTTAGCTTAATGCTGGCGCCAGCCATTCCACCTAACACCAGCCTGAATCAAAGCCCAGCTGCGAGGCCCAGCGGAGATACTACCAGGCAGGCGGCTATTTGTTGACGGGGCTCAGCAGAGATTTCACCCAGGCAGACGGCGGTAGGCGGCGGTGCCCAGCGGAGGACTTACCGTGACTGCAGCGGCGGTGTGCGACGAGACTACCCGAAGCGATTGCTAAGCTAACGCTAGTTAGCTTAATGCTGGCGCCAGTCATTCCACCTTACACCAGCCTGAATCGAAGCCCAGCTGCGAGGCCCAGCGGAGATACTACCAGGCAAGCGGCTATTTGTTGACGGGGCTCAGCAGAGATTTCACCCAGGCAGATGACGGTAGGTGGCGGTGCCTAGCGGAGGACTTACCGTGACCTCAGCGGAGCTCGGTGGCAGCGGCGGTGTGTGACGAGACTCGGTTGGAGGAGCGGGATGGGAGACCAGTTACGGCGACTATGAGCAACGAGACCAGCAACGGAAGGGGCTAGTTGGCTAGCTGAGGCCCAGCTGGATTCGAGGACGATTGGATCAGATTCTGGCGATATAAGCAGAATTTATTTTACTATCCACAGATTTTCTTTTTCCTTCTTTCCAAGAAAGACCGAAGATGGCTGCCACCGGATTAAAAAGTGGGCTGATGGGCACCACTAATAAGCCTTCTCTACTTCTCTACTTCCTCTTCGTTTTGTCTTTGTGTGTCTGGACCTGCAACAAGAAGGATTTTCCGACAAACTCAACCAAAGGTGAAGTTAAAAAGTTTTATCTGTATGGATTTGGGCTTGGACATCTCACCCTACACTCTATGTGGTCTTTAAAAGGCCTGAGCAAAAACTTCCAAATTAAGGCAAACATGGCTGTTAAGCAAAAATCACAATATGGCAGAGGATATACAATTAAAGTTCTGTTAGTTCTGCTACTTCTGGCAGGAGATATTCACCTTAACCCTGGACCTGCCACTATTAAACAGCAGACCACTGGGTTAGCACAAAACCGAGCTGTACAAAAGCAAAAACAACATTTATTTTTCCAAACTGTTAATCATGCACGAGTTCTTTGGGACACCAAGGCTAAACCAAAGGGGATCCTCGGCGGTCATTTAAACATACGGAGCATAATCCCCAAAAGAGATGAGATTTCGGTGTTGCTGTTGGACTCAAATCTGGACTACCTTTGTCTCTCAGAAAGCTGGCTACACAGGAACATAGACACTAATATGATCGATATTGTGGGCTACCAGTGTTTTAGAAAAGACAGGCAGGTAGGGAGGGGAGGAGGTGTTTTAATTTACATCAAAGAGAAATATAAATGTCAACTGGTTGATTTGAATACTTCACTTGAATGTTTAGCTGTTAATGTATGTCTCTCTCCGGTAATGAATTTCAACATTGCAGTAGTGTACAACCCACCGTCACACAACTCTTCCTTTTATAATGAATTAAGTGATCTGGTTAAACAACTTGAGAAGAACAGAGAAACAATAATTCATGGTGACTTTAATATCAACTGGTCTGATAAAAAAGACAAACAAAAACTGAAAAGCCTCATGACTAAATTTAATTACCAGCAAATCATCAAAGGACCCACCAGGATAACCAAACAATCCAGAACACTTATTGACATGGTATTTACTAATAAACCAGAACGAATAACCAGAACCTATAATCTTGTAACTGGTCTCTCAGATCATAACATGGTTCTTGCTGTCAGGAAACTTACTAAAAAGCGACTACAGTATTTTGGGGGAGTCGATATTGACAAATCAAATTTTATTATCCCCAAATCAAAAAATGAGGAGTTTGAACATTACTTAGAGAATCAAAATAGGGAGCAGCTCATGTCAACATGTGAAGTAGATGATTGTTGTAATTTTATAACTGCAACAATCACAAAGTCTATAGAAAAATTTTCAAAGCAAATTAAAAGTAGACAACAGAAGATTAGCCTACCATGGTTAAATAATGAAATAAGAAAACTTATGAAGAGGCGAGACTATGCACTGAAAACATCACTAACCTCCAAACTACAAAATGATCACCTTGTGTACAAAAGTTTAAGAAATAAAGTGGTACATGAGCTGCGAAAATCAAAAATATCTTATTACAATAAACTGATAGATCATGCAAAGGGTAACAACAGTTCCCTATGGAGGCATTTAAATAACTTAACTAATAAAAAAAACGATCAGAAGGGGGTAAAGGAACTTAGAATCAATGGCAAGACCGTCAGTGACATGGCTACTTTGGCAAATGAATTTAATTCACACTTTGTGGGCTCTGTGGAAGACTTAACAAAAATTTTTGTGCTGCCAAATGTGCTCAACAACACAAATTCCATACTTCCAACAGATACTTTTCACATCGATGAGGTAAATGAGAAGTTAATTGCTGGCGTTGTTAAAACACTGTCAAACTCAAAAACTAATGATATCTACAATATGAGCACCTCCTTTCTCAAAATGCACAGCAAAATATTAATCAAACCACTGACTCATCTCATTAATCTCTCCATTAGGTCTAGTACATTTCCATCTGGCTGGAAAAAAGCTGTCGTCATACCAGTTCATAAATCAGGCAGTAAAGACGATATATGCAATTACCGCCCAATCTCTATCTTACCAGTCCTATCTAAGGTTCTTGAAAAAGTTGTAGCTACACAGCTGATAGACTACTTACAAGACAGTCAACTTCTTCATCCACATCAATTTGGTTTTAGACCAGGATACTCAACAGAAACAGCAAATTGTTGCCTTATTGAAAACGTCAAACAGTCCTTGGACAGGGGTAATGTGGTAGGAGCTGTTTTTCTAGATCTCAAAAAGGCTTTCGATACTGTAAACCACAGTTTGCTTTTATCCAAAATGGTATCTTTTAACTTCTCCCCAAATACATTAGAATGGTTTGCATCTTATCTCCAGAATAGAGAACAGTGTGTAAAAGTTCACCAGGATAAATCCTCATTTTTAAACAACCGCATGGGTATCCCACAAGGGTCCATTCTTGGTCCTTTACTTTTCAGCATTTTTATTAATGACTTGCCGTTACACTGCTCAGCTGCAACATGCCAACTTTATGCAGATGATGCAGTTATTTACACAGCTGCCAAGACTCCAGCACAGGCTGCAGATGTACTGTCTACAAGTATGGTTGATGTCCAAGAGTGGCTCCTCAAGAACCATCTATTGCTGAACCTTCAGAAAACAGTCTCAATGTGCTTTTCAATCAAAAAAATGTAACCTGCAACATTTTAAAGTTAATATACATGATCATGACATCAGTTTAGCTACAGAATTCAAATACCTTGGCATTGTACTAGATCCTCAACTCAAATTTAATCTTCATATAAAGAAAATTTCAAAAACAGTAAAAAAAAATCTGAACTGCTTTAAATTAATTAGATATTACATACCTTACGAAGCAGCTGCACTGTATATGCATTCTATGGTTTTTTCTCATATATCATACTGTTTGACAGTCTGGGCTCAAGCAGCCCCTTCCACAATAAGACATATAGGTTCATTATATAATCAAACCCTAAAAATCTTGGACAAAAAGCCCATTAGGTGGCATCACTGTAATGTTTTAAAAAAATACAACCTATTGAGTTTTGAGAGCTTCATTGACCTCTGTCTTCTGAAATTAACGTTCAAATGTTTCCATAAATCAGCACCCGAGCCACTTGCTGGTTTCGTCCAAAGACAGGACAGCAGCAGAGCCACCAGGAGTTCTGTTAACAATAACTGTAAAATATTCCACCGCAGAACCACATTTGGACAAACAGCTTTCTCTATAAAGGGCAGTCACATCTGGAACACAATGCCAAATGAAATTAAAATAATAACGGACTTTAAAACATTCACTAAAAATGTTAAAAACTGGCTGAAAAATAAACAAGAATGTACTCATGTATGAATTAATTGTCTGCAAAGTGAGAGTGAATGAAGGGAAGGAATAAATGTGTTTGTTTATAGTGAGTGACGGAGGGAGGAAGGCCTGAAATAGGCAAATGTGAGTTATGTTATATGTGTTAAATGTGAGTCAGGCTGTTATATTTGTGTATTTATAATATTTATAATATTTATGTTAAATGTGAGTCAGGCTGTTATATTTGTGTATTTATAATATAATATTTATAATTGTGTATTTATAATTTTTCTGCATTGATGTATGTGGTTATTGTGTATATTTTTTATCTTGATTCTTTTTTCTAAAGCCCATCCAGGGACAAGAGTTGCAAATTAGCTAATAGCTATACACTCTATGTGCAACACATCAGATTGATTGTCTTTGATTAATTGTCAATGTTTATTGCACTGTCCCTGTCAAATAAACTAATCTACTACTACTACTACAGGCAGGCCGCCTCCTGCCTCACCCCATCGGCTAGTTAATGTAAAGCAAAAAACATGTTATAATTCCTTTGAGGGCCTGGTCCTCAGTGTTGGGCACTTTAGCAATTCCAGGTTAAACCCAATTTTATTTGCCATAGTTTATCGTCCCCCATCAACCTATTCAGAATTTTTATCCGAATTTCCTGATTTCTTAGCTGATTTAGTGCTGAAATCTGATAGAATAATTATAGTAGGGGACTTTAATATACATGTGGATGTAGATAGTGACTGCCTTAATGTGGCTTTTAATTCAATATTAGACTCGATTGGGTTTTCTCAGAAAGTAGGAAATTCTACTCATTACCTCCACCATACATTGGACCTTGTTCTGACATATGGCATAGAAATAGAAAATCTTGTAGTGTCTCCTCATAACCCTGTACTGTCAGACCATTGTCTGTTAACCTTTGATTTTACTATTTCTGACTATTTGGCTCCTAAAGAAAAATATTATCACAGTAGATGCCTCTCAGATGATGCTGTTTCCAAATTTATGCAGATTGTTTCCTCTATGCCATGTGTCAACACAACGGAAATAAGCTATAGACAGCTTGCTCCTTCTGTAATTGATAACATGGTGGATAGTGTTTCAGCTTCTCTGCATCAGGCTCTAGACTTGGTGGCCCCCTTAAAAAAGAAAAAGTCTAATCAGAGATTTTTAACTCCTTGGTTCAACACAGAAACTCGTAGCTTAAAACAGAAGACTCGTCAATTAGAAAGAAAATGGCGCTCTACTAATTTAGATGAAATCTATTTAGCTTGGAGAAATCATCTTTTAATTTATAAAAAATCTCTTAGAAAAGCTAGAACGAGTTATTACTCTGCATTAATAGAAGAGAACAAGAATAATCCCAGGTTTCTTTTCAGTACTGTAGCCAGGTTGACAAAGAGTCAGGACTCTGTCAATCCTAGCATCCCCTTAGAGCTTACTAGTCAGGACTTTATGAACTTTTTCAATAATAAAATTTCATCCATCAGAGATAAAATCAATCAGATTCTTCCCACGGTTAACTTAAATACTGTAACTACTACAACTCCTTCTATTGATGTCTGTCTTGATGAGTTTACTCCAATCGACCTTTGTGAGTTAGACAAAATAGTTTCCTCATCCAAACCTTCAACTTGTCTTTTAGACCCTATTCCTACCAGGTTATTTAAAGAAGTCTTCCCACTTATTGGTAGCTTTATTCTTCATATAATCAATTCTTCATTAACTTTAGGCCATGTACCGCAGGCTTTTAAAACGGCTGTAATTAAACCCTTACTCAAAAAGCCAACGCTAGATCCAGGAGCTTTAGCTAACTATAGACCAATCTCTAATCTCCCTTTCATTTCAAAAATCTTAGAAAGAGTTGTTGCTACGCAATTATTTGACCACCTGCAGGGAAATGGTTTATTTGAGGAGTTTCAATCTGGGTTTAGAATCCATCATAGCACTGAAACAGCCTTAGCGAAGGTCACTAACGACCTCCTCATTGCATCTGATAATGGACTAGTTTCTGTACTTGTCCTTTTAGATCTTAGTGCAGCTTTTGATACTATTGATCATAATATTCTACTTGATAGATTAGAACACTATGTTGGACTTAATGGAACTTCGTTGCAGTGGTTTAGATCTTATTTATCTGATAGGTTCCAGTTTGTTCATGTAAATGATGAGTTTTCTCTCAGCTCAAAGCTTAGTCATGGAGTTCCACAGGGATCTGTGCTTGGCCCTACTCTTTTTAGTTTATATATGCTTCCGTTAGGCAACATTATTAGAAAGCACTGTATACATTTTCACTGTTATGCAGATGACACACAATTATACCTGTCAATGAAGCCAGATGATACTAATCAATTAGCCAAGTTAGAAGCCTGTCTTAAGGAAATCAAAGTTTGGATGACTTGTAATTTCCTGCTATTAAATTCAGATAAGACTGAAGTCATTCTTGTTGGTCCAAAAAACCTTAGAAATTCCTTTCCAAATCAAACTTTCAGTTTGGATGCAGTTACTCTTTCTCTTAATAGCTCTGTGAGGAACCTTGGAGTTATTTTTGATCAGGATTTGTCCTTCAATTCACATATTAAATTTGTTTCTAAGACTGCCTTCTATCATTTGCGTAATATTGCCAAGATTAGGAGCATCTTGTCTCAGAGTGATGCTGAGAAGCTGATCCACGCTTTTGTTAGCTCGAGATTAGATTATTGTAATTCTTTATTATCAGGCTGTCCTAAAACATCTTTAAAAAGTCTTCAGCTGATCCAAAATGCTGCAGCAAGAGTTTTAACAGGTACTAGAAAGAGAGATCATATCTCTCCGGTTCTGGCCTCCCTTCATTGGCTTCCCATAGAGTTTAGAATTAAGTTTAAAATCCTTCTTCTTACTTACAAAGCTCTAAACAATCAGGCTCCTTTTTATTTAAAAGATCTGATACTACCGTATCATCCTAACAGAGCACTACGCTCCCAAAATGCAGGTTTACTTGTAATACCTAGAATCTCCAAAAGTACAATGGGAGGCAGAGCCTTCAGTTATCAAGATCCTCTCCTGTGGAATCAGCTGCCAATCTGGATTCGGGAGTCAGACTCGATCTCTGTTTTTAAGAATAGGGCTAAAACCTACCTTTTTGATATAGCCTACAATTAGGGAGGGATCATGTGTTTTCTGAACCCTCCCTTAGTTATGCTGCTAATAGGTTTAGTCAGCCGGGGGACCTCCAGTAATGCACTGGGCCTCACTCCTTTCCTCACTCTCTATGAAATATTTTTTTTTTTTTGCTGGTCATTAACATTTGTTTGTTCTCTCCCATAGATTGAGTCCCCATCGTGCTGTTTGCTCTCTACATGTCTGTTCTTTTCTTCTTCTCTATCCCCTCACCCCCCAGCCAGTCGCAGCAGATGACTGCCCCTCCCTGAGCCTGGTTCTGCTGGAGGTTTCTTCCTGTTAAAAGGGAGTTTTTCCTCTCCACCGTCGCCAAGTGCTTGCTCACAGGGGATCGCCTGATTGCTGGGGTCTTTCTGCAACTGTGGGGGTCCTCCCTACAGTTGATAGTGCTAGGAGATGACTGTTGTTGTGAAATGGCGCTATATAAATAAAGTTGAATTGAATTGAATTGAATCGGCCCTGGTGGATTAAGAACGCTGGCCGACCACCTGAGGGACTGAGTCTCTGGGCCAGATGTTCTCAGCAGGTCACCAGACTGGGTTCGCCGAACTGCGTGCTGGGCCTGGGACTCAGGGTGGCCTCCCGAGCCTCCATGTCTTTGGACTTGGGGGGGTTAGTTGTGGACCATGGGTGGGGTATTGTGTTCCCTCCTTTCCTGTTCCCCCTACCTCCCACTACCTCCCAGTTCGTGTGTTTTTGTTGTGCCTGTTGGGGTTGGTGGGGTTCTTTCCTTACGATGTTACCGTGGGTGTCTGGTATCCACCACTAGAAGGAGGGGCTCTGTCATGAACCAAGCTCGTGTTTCCTGTGGGCTCAGTTCTGATCATTCCTGGTGGCTCAGGCAGTGGGTTTATTATGTGGTGTTATGTTTAGTTTTCTCATCGTTTTCATGTCTGTGTACCATTTCTGTTCCTGCCTGTAGCTGCCGCTCTGGCCTGTCTGGCCACACCCCCTCTTTCTCTGACAGCTGTTCGCCCCGGTAATCATCTTTTCCGTGCCTCGCCCAGATGTTCCCAATTTGCCATGCCAGCAGCGTTTGTACTAAAGCAGCTCTTTGCTAGACAAACGCTGCTGGACCATTATGTGTGTTAGATGCTCATTCTCTGCCGTCTAACCACCACGCCTACTAAAGGACTGTTTCTGTGTGTGCTCGCTGGGAGACTGGGATTTCTCAGACTGCCCCCTTCACTGTGAGTAAACTGTAGTGTGTCTTTTTGCCGCTGTCCTGCTACACTTTCTGCAGCGTTCCTCTGTGCAGCACAGCCGCTACGCTTTGGCTGATTGCCCAGTTAATTCTCCGGTGTGTGTGTGTGTTGGGTGTCCTGAAGGACTCTTTAGCGTACCCGAGCTGTCTTGTCTTTTGTGTGTGTCTTTTTGTATTAATAAATGTGTGTTTGGTGTAACCCTGCGCTTAAGTCCATTTGTCCTTTTTCTCCTCCTCCGTGCACTGTTGAGAAGCACACGGAGAGTTTATGACAGTAATGGGACACACACCTTCCAAAAAGTTCAAATTTTGTCTCGTCAGTCCACAGAGTATTTTCCCAAAAGTCTTGGGGATCATCAAAATGTTTTCTGGCAAAACTGAGATGAGCCTTTATGTTCTTTTTGCTCAGCTGTGGTTTTCATCTTGGAACTCTGACAGGCAGGCCATTTTTACCCAGTTTCTTTCTTATGATGGAGTCATGAACACTGACCTTAACTGAGGCAAGTGCGGCCTGCAGTTCTTTGGATGTTGTTGTGGGGTATTTTGTGACCTCTTGGATGAGTCGTTGCTGTGCTCTTGGGGTAATTTTGGTCAGCCAGCCACTCCTGGGAAGGTTCACCACTGTTCCATATTTTCGGCATTTGTGGATAATGGCTCTCACTGTGGTTTGCTGGGGTCCCAAAGCTTTAGAAATGGCTTTTTAGCCTTTTCCAGACTGATAGATCTCAGTTACTTTGTTACTCACTTGTCCCTGAATTCTTTGGGTGATGTCTGGCTTTTGAGGATCTTTTTGTCTACTTCCCTTTGCCAGGCAGGTCCTGTTTAAGTGATTTCTTGATTGGGAACAGGCGTGGCAGTAATCAGGCCTGGGTGTCGCTAGAAAAATTGAACTCAGCTTTCCAAAGATGTGATAAACCACAGTTAATATATGTTTTAACAGGGTGGGGGTGATTTTTTTCACACAGGGCCATGTAGGTTTGGATTATTTTTACCCTTAATAATAAACACCTTCATTTAAAAACTGTATTTTGTGCTCACTTGTGTTATCTTTGTCTAATATTTAAATTTGTATGATGATCTGAAACACTTAAGTGTGACAAACACACAAAAGAATGAGAAATCATGAAGGGGGCAAACACTTTTTCACGCCACTGTATATTAAAGTCCCCTACTATAATTATCCTATCCGATTTCAGCACTAAGTCCGCTAAGAACTCAGCAAATTCAGACAAAAACTCTGAGTAGGATAAGGGAGGACGATAAACTCTGGCAAATAAAATTGGGTTTAACCTAAAATTGCTAAAATGCCCAATACTGAGGACCATGCCCAAAAAGGAATTATAACATGTTTTTTGCTTTACATTAACGAGTAACTTGGAATGGTAAATTGTTGCTTCTCCTCATCTTCGACCAGAACTCCTGGGATTTTGGCAGTTTAAATAACCATAGGGAGTTGATTCATTTATACCAACATAATCCTCTTGCCCTAACCAAGTCTCTGTGAGGGATAGTAAATCAATCTAAGGATCAATTAACAGATCATGGACTAGCAGAGACTTGGGAGTTAGAGACCTAATATTTAACAAACCGCATTTAATTTTTAAATTATGAGAAGGAACAGAGGCCAAGTCAATAGATTTAGAGGCTTCATGTTTAATTGAGTTTTACCAACTTTTTGTTTAATCACTTTAGGATGCTTATACATTATATTTTTATTTACTTTAGAGGGAACAGACAATGATACTCTGATGGGTAAGACAGGGGCTAAGTTGAGGGGTGGCAGATGGAGAGAAGCTGCAAAGAGGCGTGTAAGACTGCGACTCTGCTTCCTGGTCTCAACTCTGAGTAGTCAAGGCTTTGGAACTTTGGATAAAAATGATGCCAGATTGTTAGGTAAATGAGACGCACCACCCAAAGTGTGATGGACACCATCTCACCTAATAAGACCAGGTTTTCCCCAAAATGAGTTCCAATTGTCTTTGTAGCTCACATTGTTTGCAGTACACCACACAGACAGACAGCAGATGAAGGATGACATGTGTCTAAACATGTCATCACTGACCAGGTTGGGGAGGGGCCCAGAGAATACTACAGAGGCAGACATCGTTTCGGTAAAGTTACACACCGATTCCACACTAAGTTTTGTAACTTCCGACTGCTGGAGTCGGATGTTGTTAATGCTGATGTGGATAACAATTGTGGAGTATTTACATTTACTTTTAGCCAGCATTTTCAAATTTGACTTGATGTTGCCTGCTCTGGCCCCGGGAATGCATTTGACTATGGCCGCTGGAGTCTCTTGGTTTACATTTCTGACTATAGAGTCACCTATGATCAGAGTTTTTTCCTCAGTGGGTGTGTTGCTGAGCGGGAAATATCGATTAGAAACATGAACAGGTTGGTGGTGAACCAGGGGCTTGTGACTATGCTTCCTTCTCGCCGCCACCTACCCGTTCTCTCCTGGCTGCTCAGGAAAGGTGGATGCCGGAGGACAGCTAGCAGGCCCTATGCTATGGCGCTCCACTGCAGCTAAGGGGAGTCCATCACTATTAACTGGTGCTGGCGGTGTTTCAATGCAGCAGAGCCAGGATTCCAAATCACACAACCTCGCCTCAAGCACATCAAAAAGACAACATTTATTACATTTACCATTATCACTAAAAGAGGCGTAGCTAAACATCTGACACAGAGAGCACACCAGAGGAGAAGGGGAAAGAGAGCTAGTAGCCATAGCTTGTGGCTAACCCGAAGCTAACACAAACACTGATGAAAGGTGAACCAAAGGATAAAGAGGGTGATTAGGTGACACTGAGTACGCACACAGGTGCAGAAGGCTTGTTAAACAGCAGTGAGAGATGACAGTAGATGGAAAAAAGCAATTAAAATGCAATTAAAGGCAATAATCCACAGGAGAGTGAGGAGAGCTAAGCACAAAGTAAATCACACCAGACAGCAACACAGGAAGTGATGATACACACAGGAAGTGATGATGCGCTCAGCAAGCTACAGAGGTTACGACCGAGCTGACGGGTGAAGAGTTCGCCTCAACAAGCGACACCAGAGAGGCACCGGACACCTTCTGTACCCACGATGAGCCTCAACCAACGACAGAGACAATGGGTGAAGGGTCCGCAATGAACATGGTGACAATGGAACCACTGCAGCATGATGGAGGTCCCAAGCTGAACGAGCACACAGAGCCACCGGAATCACAACAACAGCGCATAAAACCAAGTAAGGCACTGCTCCAAGTTATGGACTGGGTTTGGGTTCGCGCCGGTGAGAGACTGGGACGGCGACTGACCAGGCCACAGCCAATGAAACAATGAGCGCCATTGAGGATCATGGCAAAGCTAGGAACAGCGTGCTTTTGGCTGACAGACGGTTCGGTTAGACACACAAACCAACTACGGCGTGTCCAGGTGGCTGCTCCAGACGCCAAGGCTTTGCAGGAGTCAGCTACCACAGTGTGGGACCTGGGCCCCAGCGTCATGAACATTGGCCCCAGCCCTGGGGGCCCGACAGCCCCAGGAAGGCGGCCGCCACAGGCCAGCTACAAAGCCCCTCAGGCAGAACTGTTCTCCCCATGGAAGACTGTCCATAAAAAGAAAAAGACACAGCTGACACGGTAGCGGAATAACCCGCCCAGCCACATTGGGTCCCACGGCGGTCTACCCACAGACCCCAGCCGTTAGGTTGTTTTGGTTGTGTTCTAAAAAAAAAAACAAAAAACAAGCTAACTAGTGTTCTTCAATTAAACAAATGAGTGTGTGTTCTTTATAAACAAAAGTGTTCTTTATAATTGATATGCATATAAATAAGAGGTTCTTTGAAATATAATCATAAGGAATTATATAATACCTGAGCAGTAATGCTAATTGATAATATTGTATAGACATGTTTGGTGTGTTTGATATAAACAAATGTTCAAGAAATGTGTGTTTGAATAATAATGCTAAGTAAATGAATAGTGGGAATTTGGTTATGAAATTGGGGAGGGCACATCTGCTGAAGTTAATATATTTTCCATTTTTGCAAGGGGAGGGGGAAATGGAGTGTATGATATTGGGTATATTTGGGAGTGGTGCGCATCCTGCTGATGACGTCACCACGCCATCTCAGGGCAGTTGTATGGTAGTTGTATGGGAGTCAACAGAGGTGGCTGGCAGCTGGCCCCATCACACACGTGCCTGTACCCTTATGCTTTTCCTGTAAAAAAGTTCAGTAAATGGCAGCATCCTCGTTGGTCGTCATTGCCAGGTTTGTGGACAAAACATATCCCTCTGAAGCCATGGCACGCTCGCCAACACTGTCCCGCCCTGGATCCCACACCAGCTGGATCAGCTCCAACGCCGCATCCCAATCTGCAGCAGCTGCTCTCACCTCCCGTGGACAGCCGTCCCGCCGTCCCGATCCTATTTCTTGCTGTGCTGCTATCTTCATGTGTGTCGATGGTGGTGACGATGTAACAGCCAACTGTGAGCCCAGTTACTTGGTTCCGTGGGCCTGAACCCAGTTCATGAATGAATGAATGAATGAATTGCGGCGGCATGAAATAAAGCGGCGTTGTTGGAGGTTTTAAGCAGGTTTTATTAATCATACCATCGTCACAGGATCCCCTCTCCGGTGCATAGTGTGAGCAGCCCAGAGCGGGATCCCACGGCTCTCAGAGAAGGAGAGGCGGACACAGTGTGTCCCCCAGTTGCAGGATCAGAGTGAGAGAGAGAGAGATTGCGTTACAGAGTTGCGCCTTAAATACTTGACCATAACAATACATGAAAGAGACATACCCCACAGTTAGAATGATCAAAGGTATAACAGAACAGGCAGGAGGTATTTGCATTTGTAAGACATACATCACAATGGGCAGATTAGCTAGACCTCGCTCTAAGTGCAAGACAAAGAGGCTAACAAGCACATCTACATATTGATCTGAGTCTCTAGGTCACAGTAAGGACAGGACGCATGAATACAATGCATGAAAGGCAACGATTAACATCACATAGGTGAGACAGAAGAAACTCGTCTACCTGTAGACATTAATACACCAAAGCACATCTACATATGTAAGATGCTCAGAAAAAGCACAGTAAGGACAAGCCATATGCACACTATACAGAATGGCGCATTACATCACAATACATGCATGTTTGCATCACAAATACATGAATGGCACATTGCATCTCAGTAGTGTAGCAGGAAAACAGAGAAAAGAGGGCTGAGTGTCCTTAGTCTGTTGTGGGGTTAAAACGAACCGCCACACACGCTCCCCCCCAGAGGACGCGGCAGGGGGCCGCGACCTCGATAATCCATCTGTGTGAGCGAGCTGTGGGAGAAGCTCGCTGCAGGCGGAGGGGGGGAGGGAGGGGAGGGGTGGTAAGTGCCGGCAGGAGCTGTGAAATCGTCCTGAGCCGCGCAAAAATTGCTTGCTGCTCCGTGACGTCGAGGGGTTGTCCCGTTGCATGTGCGGGGATCACAAGAAGAAAAACTAGTCTCTGACTCCTCTCGTGGCCATGAAGAAAAGCAGGAGCGGCTGCAAGAGAGAAAAAAAAAAAGTAAACAAAGCAGAGGGACTGTTGGCTTCAGGTGCCGAAGCAACCCCAAAACCCCTGGGAGCAGCTGACGGCTGAAATCCCTTTGTGCCGTGGTTAAGACCATTAAAAAAATCCAGTGGCGAGCTGCGTGCTTGCTTCAGGTGAACGAGCAGCCCTGAAGGTTCTGTGAGCAGCGGCGGAGGACGATGGCGGTCTCTGGCGTGGCTGAGACTGTTAACAAATCCTTCCAGTATGCTGCATGCGTGCCTCAGGTGAGCGAGCAGCCCTGAAAGGCAGCGGCGAAGGAGGAAGGCAGTCTGTGGAGCAGTTACTTGTCCCGTGCGTGATGCGCCCTCCTTGTAACTCCCCGAGCATGCGCGGGGGTTCCGTGGCGTGGGTGGGCCGCTGGAGTGGCGAGTCAGGGTGCAGAAACTTGGTGGAAATCGGCGCAGACGGCGCCGATAAAATCCGGGTTGAGCTGTGGCTGTAGATTGGCCATGGTGCGTTGGAGCGGTGAGAGGAAATAGACGATCTTTAGTCTCTCAGGCTCGTGCAGAAGCGTTGGAGCGGCGGGAGGGAATAGACGATCTTTTGTTCCTCAGGCTCATGCAGCTGCGTTGGAGCGGTGTGAGGAAGTAGACGATCTCCGTCCCTCGGGCTCGTGGAGACGCGTTGGAGCGGTGCGAGGCAATAGACGATCTTTGTGCCCCGGGCTCGTGCAGCTGCGTTGGAGCGGTGAGAGGGAGGAGACGATCGTTGTCGCTCGTGCGGCCATGGTGCGTTCAGTTCCACGCGCTGCGCTCTCCGTCGGCCCTGGAGGTTGCCGTCGTGGAGAGAGGACGAGGTGCGTGCGCTCTCTGTGAGAGCGGCCGGTCCAGCGTGGATGTGCAGATCTCAGGCGTGCAGATCTCACCGTGAAGCGTGAAGCGGTCATCAGTGTCGCGGTCCAGACCAGAAGTTGCTTTGCACAAAGCGTGTGCTTTCAAGCGGGGTCACCAACGCAGCTGTGCGGCTGTCCAGCTCGGAAGGTTGCATTCGCACAAAACGTGTGCGTGTTCGAGGGGTCACCAGTGCGGCGGCATGAAATAAAGCGGCGTTGTTGGAGGTTTTAAGCAGGTTTTATTAATCATACCACCGTCACAGGATCCCCTCTCCGGTGCATAGTGTGAGCAGCCCAGAGCGGGATCCCACGGCTCTCAGAGAAGGAGAGGCGGACACAGTGTGTCCCCCAGTTGCAGGATCAGAGTGAGAGAGAGAGAGATTGCGTTACAGAGTTGCGCCTTAAATACTTGACCATAACAATACATGAAAGAGACATACCCCACAGTTAGAATGATCAAAGGTATAACAGAACAGGCAGGAGGTATTTGCATTTGTAAGACATACATCACAATGGGCAGATTAGCTAGACCTCGCTCTAAGTGCAAGACAAAGAGGCTAACAAGCACATCTACATATTGATCTGAGTCTCTAGGTCACAGTAAGGACAGGAAGCATGAATACAATGCATGAAAGGCAACGATTAACATCACATAGGTGAGACAGAAGAAACTCGTCTACCTGTAGACATTAATACACCAAAGCACATCTACATATGTAAGATGCTCAGAAAAAGCACAGTAAGGACAAGCCATATGCACACTATACAGAATGGCGCATTACATCACAATACATGCATGTTTGCATCACAAATACATGAATGGCACATTGCATCTCAGTAGTGTAGCAGGAAAACAGAGAAAAGAGGGCTGAGTGTCCTTAGTCTGTTGTGGGGTTAAAACGAACCGCCACAGAATCTTTATTTTGGATAGATTAAAAGTAAAGATTAAAAGAAACAGAATAATATAACAAAGGGGAAAAATCCAACAAGGTCAAATTAAACAATAACTCCTCTGATTATACAGTTCAACATAAGTTATCCGAAATGGGTGATGGCTGAAGCCGCAGCTTATATTGCCCACCCACATTCCATCCAAGAATTCAAAAGAAAAACAAAACAATAATCCAGTTCATTACTGTGAGAAGCGCTCTGTACGGCTGCATATTGCGTTATGGCTGTAATGGTGTGGTACTCAGTTGCTACAGGGCATCCAGCAGGCTGTGGTGGTTCTGTCAACTCCTGTTGGGTCACAGACTCTTCACCCATCGGCTCAGTCGTGGCTCCGGTAGACTGGTGCTGAGTGAGCATTCTAAAGCAGCCCACTTCTCTCTCACTTTCGTCTGTTGCTGGTTTAGGTCGGGGTGATGTGTCGCTGTTGCCACATTTAATATCCGTGTCAGGTCATTGTGTCTCGGGGTTCTGTGTGTGTGTGTGCTCCCTCTCCTGTAACTCCGCAGCGGTGAACTCCTGCTGGGTGAAGATCTGAGGTGAGTGCCGCCACTGCCCTTGCTCCAGGCAGCGTTCCTCTTGTGCCCACGGGATGGTTGATTTCTTGTCAGCGGCGTTCCCGATAAACGCGGGCTCCCTTTCCTGCAGCACCTGCTGGGCGAGGAACGGAGGCGAGTCTGGTCGCTGTTCTCTCTGCATGTTGTTTTCCATGTCGTGTTCACCCACAGTGCTGTGGCCACTCTGTACTGAATTCTCCCTCTTCAGTGTGTTCACTCTCTGTGTTGTGCTCTTCGGCTAGCTCTGTAGTATAACGTTGAGTTGACTCACCACATGCCGTTTGCGGCTGAAGAAAACGGCTCTTTGGGCTGTAATGTTGGTCGTACCTTTGTAATATGTCTCCATAAGACTCACACAGTCGCCGAATGAGTCCGCTTGGCCAAGGGTATGGAACACACGCTGTCCCTCTTCGCCTAGACTGTGAACCAGCATGCCCATCAGCATTTCATCATCAGCATCACCCAAGCGAATCGCATTGACAAAATATCCAAACATGTCGAACCAGCGGCACGCGGGACAAGCGGCTCACCTGGGGTCTCCAGAAATGGCTGTAGTGGCCTTGCGCACGCTTCCATGGTTTAACTCTCGTTGCCAAATGTTATGTCTGGAAAACCGGAGTAATGCACAGAGTGGTGCTGCTGTGAACACAAACTTTATTACATCCAAGAATATAACATACAGGCAGGTCTGTTGTCTAATGTTGAGCTAGCCGAGAAAGAGACCCTAAGATGGCGGCTCTCCCCTTATATATGGTTCGGTGTGATGACATCACCAGCAGGCTGCATCATCACGCCGCTACCTGTGATTAACCCCTACATCACAGTACTGTAACAGGATATGTTTACAAATATTTGAGACCCATTGTAGTGCATCATTTTATATTTTAGCAATATTTTGTTATTAAAAGTTTTTTTAAACTGTAATCAACCAAATTAACTACAAAACACCCAATATTGTTATACACAGCATTAGGACCTATTTGCCTGCAACCATTGCATCAGTGCTTCCCATTTGTCAGTAACTATTTAACTCAAAATGATTTATTTTGTTATTTGGGCATTTTTGTATCCTGTGTTTGGTCATTAAGTCATTCCGCTCCACAATCTTGGCAGTATTATTATTAAGTTTTTAATTTTTAGATACTCATGCAGGAGGGGGGACTCGCGGCCCTGCATAGTACAGCGGTACCACATGGGTGAAGCAGAAACAGGGACTCCCGTCTACTACTGACCGGGCAGGGTAGGTGTGTCTCCCCGTGAAGACCGTGGTCTGCCCGGTTGGGCCGCTGCTTCTCAGGAGGTCAACGACCCTAAGCACACAGGCAAGATATCAAACGAGTGGCTTCAGGACAACTCTGTGAAAGTCCTTGAGCGGCCCAGCCACAGCCCAGACTTGAATCCAAGTGAACATCTCTGGAGAGATCTGAAAATGGCTGTGCACCGACGCTTCCCACCCAACCTGATGGAGCTTGAGAGGTGTTGCAAAGAGGAATGGGTGGAAAATGCCCAAAGATAGGTGTACCAAGCTTGTGGCATCATATTCAAAAAGAATTGAGGCTGAAAATGCTGCCAAAGGTGCATCAACAAAGTACTGAGCAAAGGCTGTGAATACTTATGTACATGTGATTTCTGGTCATTAACATCTGTTTGTTCTCTCCCATAGATTGAGTCCAAGTCATGCTGTTTGCTCTCTATATGTCTGTTCTTTTCTTCTTCTTCTCTATCCCCACACCAGTCAGTCGCAGCAGATGACTGCCCCTCCCTGAGCCTGGTTCTGCTGGAGGTTTCTTCCTGCTAAAAATGAGTTTTTCCTCTCCCCCATTGCTAAGTGCTTGCTCACAGGGGGCACCTGATTGCTGGAGCCTTTCTGCAACTGTGGGGGATTTCCCTGCAGTTGAAAGTGCTATGAGATGACTGGTGTTGTGAAATGGCGCTATATAGATAAAGTTGAATTGAACTGAAAATTGAATTGAATTGAACTGAATTTCTTAGTTTTTTATTTTTAATAAATTTGCAAAAATCAAAAAAAAAAAACTTTTTGAATGTTGTCATTATGGTGCATTGCGTGTAAAATTTTAAGGAAAAAAATTATTTTATTCCATTTTGAAATAAGACTAACATAACAAAATGTGGAAAAGGTAAAGCACTGTGAATACTCTTCAGATGCACTGTATTTTGACTGAACAACTCCATACTTGGGGATGCACACCCTTGAAACCTCAGCAAAACACATAAAATCTTAGGTCAGTCTGACGAACGGTTCAAGAGATATGCATGTCATGAACGGCCCTTTCAGGGCCAGATTAAAGACGCCATTCGCCAGCTGTAGGTTTGCACATTTATTTACAGAAAAACACCAAATAACACACATACTTACAAAAGACTGTAGGGAAAATGAAGAGAGGGGCGTGCAGGAACACCAATGCAGACGGGCACTCCGTCTCGAAATAACAGCTAACAGTGTGGGACACACGCAGGATTTGGCCGAGGAAAGCCGGGGGGATACCCAGCTGGCATAGAGACAACAAATGACTAACTTTACGCCGGGAAGCGGCACAGCCAGCTCAAAATAGGGTCACAGGAAAATGAACAAATGCCTGCAGGTGTGGGTACATGAGTAACGAAGTCATGAAGTAAACAAATGGCAGGTGTGACAGTCCGCGAACAGAACTGACAGCCGGAAGTGCACAGACAGCTGTCAAAAAGAAAAAGTACACGAGGAAAGTGAACAGTAACTGACTGAATACAAAAATAAGAAAACAAACCAGGAAACTACTAAGAGAGAAAAATGACCCAAAAGACAAAGAAGAGATAAACACAAGAACTAGAATACTTAATATCAAAATACAAAGGAAAGCATAACCCATCAGAGGAGGACAAAATATACACAAGAATGAATACAAATAATATGAAATACATGAAAACAAAAATATAACAGGAGAGGTGAGGATACAAAGCTGAGGAAGATTAATGATAAGAACTCATAAACACTAAAGCTGAATCTAAGAACAGAAATACATCAAAACCCAAACTAAAATACAATAACAGGAAATAAGAACCAGAAATAGAAGGACAACTCAGATAATAAAAATACCATACATCAAACTCGAAACAAAGTAAACCCAGAAGAAGAAAGACAGAAAATAATAGAAACAGTCGCAAGTGTGCGCCTGGTACTCCCCCTATGCTCCATTTCCTGACAGAGCCCCTTCCTCAAGGGGTGTAATCCAGACACCCCAACGTAACATCAGAAAAAGAAAGAGTACCCCCCCTCAAAGACCTCCCCACAACAAGAACAGGAAAAAAATAACCCACCCCAGGAGGGAAGAGGGGAAACCCAGGCACGGAGGGACCAACACACAGGCAAAAAACAGAAAGGCTCACGACACACAGGAAAAACAACAAAAAATGGTGGTGACAGACTCTAAGACAGTGGCATGAAATGGTGACACAGTTCAGGTGGTCTCCCAGAGTCCAAAGACCACCAGAGCTTGTGGTGGAGTAAGTCAGGTGGCCTCCCCGAACTCCAGAGCCACCACAGCAGGAGATATAGTTCATCGGGTGGCCTCCCAGAGTTCATGAGCCACCCAACCCAACGGCGCAGTCCATCAGGTGGTCTCCTCAAATACCTGAGCCAGTGGACCGTGGGGCGCAACACGCCCCCACCTGGAGGCAGTAGCTGGAACCCGTGCCCCCAACAGACCACAGGGATTGCAGCGGGGATGAGGCAGAACAGGCGCTGCGGAAGGTTGACCTCTGATGATGATTGCTGGCCCACAACAGAGCCAGATGGCAACGGCGGCTGACCAGCAAGAAGCACAGATGAGGGAAGCAGCTGACCAGTGAAGGAACCAGGCGGTGAAAATGACTGATCAGCGGAGACCTCCAGTGACACTCGATGACCTTCAATGATCTTCGAAGAAGACAAGGGACCTATGACAGCTTCAGGCGTCGGCGGAGATGGAGGACTTTCAAAGAGTTTGGATGGAGATGGAGGACCCTTGGTGGCCTTGGGCAGCGGCAAAGCACCCATGGCGGCCTCGGGCAGAGACGAAGCACCCACGGTGGCCTCAGACTGAGGTGTAGCACCCACGGTGGTCTTGGACGGAGGCTTCGCACCTGCAGTGGCCTCGAACTGAGGTGCAGCACCTGTGGTTGCCTTGAACTGAGGCGTAGCACCCACAGTGGCCTTGGACAGAGGTGTAGCACCCACGGTGGCCTTAGACAGAGGTGTAGCACCTGCGGTGGCCTCGGACAGAGGCGTAGCACCCCCAGAGACCTCTGGCAAAAAGGAAGGACCCACAGAGACCTCTGGCAGAGAGGAAAGAGCCACGGAGACCTCAGGCGAAGGTGGAAGTCCCACGGCAACCTCGGGCAAAGGTCGAGGACCCACGGTGGCCTCAGGCGAAGATGGAGGACCCATGATGACCTCAGGTTCAAGTGGCGGACCCTTGGTGACCTTAGGTGATGGCTTGGGCAAAGGATCAAAGAGAGAAACAAACACTGGGTCAGAATCACCGGCAGCAGTGGAGCCCGGCGAGGAAAGCTCAGAAGCAGTTGGCGGCTGTGACAGGCTCTCCCAACCAAGAGCTAAACAAGCCCTCTCTAAAACCGATAATGTGAAAACAAAAAAGAGGACTTGCCTTAGCACAAGCTCCACCACCGTCCAGGACTCCAGCGACTCCAGGTGAGATGTCTCGGCCTGCACTGTCTAGGCATCCTCTCCTGACACCACCACCTCTGAAGAAGAAGAAGAGAAAAACACTGGAGAAGAATCACCGGCAGCAGTGGAGCCCGGTGAGGAGAGCTCAGGAGCAGAGGACATCTGTAACTGATTCTCCCCACCAGCAGCCAGACAAGAATTCTCTGAATTTGCAGGTGTTAAAATAGAACAGAGTACTTGCCTCAACTCGAGCCCCACCGCTGTCCAGGACGCTGGCGACTCTGCTGTGGGAGCCCCGGCAGCAGGCATGATGGTGGGTGCAGCCAATGGACCTCCAGGCTTGGCGACCAGAGCTGGCGGATCTCCCAACATGGTGGCTGACGCTGGATGTTGCCTCACCAACGGCACTGGCTCCAGTGCCGTTGAACCCAAGGGACACTCATCTGTCGGCTCAGGATTCAGAGCACAGTCGACGTTTTCCTGCCATCCTGACCATGGCTGCAGGGCTGGAGCAGGAATTTCCAGGGCTGCAGGCTCCTCCATCGTCCAGCAGCTCCTTCCCAGGACCGGCGAATATTCAGAAGTAACAGAGGGAAACACAGGAGATGGAGGTGAGGGTGAGACAGCAGCAGCAGATGATGAGGATTCAGCTAAATTTGGCTGCTGTCCCTAAGCCTCAACATTGGGAATAAGGCAAGGTATTTCATTTAAATAAACAGAGGAATGAAAACCCATTTGCCTTATTTCCTGGGGCATGATGGTTTCTGCTGCTGCAATTGGACCAGACAAAGCTCTTCTGGAGACCGCTGAAGTCGTCTGGGAAGGAGGCGGAGACCCAGGCTTCTGGCGAGAGAGGCAGGACGCCGGAGTTCTGGACCGCCTCCTCATTGTCTAGATGCCACCTCATTGTCCAGATGATGGAAGATCTCCTACCAGGTTGCGAGGATCCGTTTGGAGGATGGAGACGGTGTACAGCAGGCCCGTGTACCTAGGGTAGCACCATAACCCCGGTACACCTCCACAGTAGTTGCTGCCCCCTCCATGTTCCTGTGAACCTCCTTTAGTGAGCGGGAGACGAGCACTGTGTCCACGAAGTCCGCCACCCACAGTTCATCTATAGAGAGGCCACTGGCTACCGATTTACCTCAGTTGGCAGAGGCCCGGTGCGCTAGTGACATGCCGCACTCGCGGACAAAAAAGTGAAACGGGGAAAAAAAAAGGCAAACCTACAGCTGCTGGCATTCGGGTTGGCAGTGGTGTATTGTCATGAACAGCCCTTTCAGGGCCGGATTAAAAACGCCATTCGCCAGCTGTAGGTTTGCACATTTATTTACAGAAAAACACCAAATAACACAAACACTCTACTTACAAAAGACAATGAGGAGAGGGGCTTGTAGGAACGCCGATGCCGACAGGGACTCCATCTCAAAATAGCAGCCAACAGTGTGGGACACACGCAGGATTTGACCGAGGAAAGCCGAGGGATACCCAGCTGGCATAGAAAGAACAAATTACTTTAACTTTACGCCGTTGTGCCAGGAAGCAGCACAGCCGGCTCAAAATAGGGTCACAGGAAAATGAACAAATGCCTGTAGGTGTGGGTACATGAGTAACGAAGTCATTAGGTAAACAAATGGCAGGTGTGACAGTCCACGAACAGAACTGACAGCCGGGGTACACAGACAGCTGTCAAAAAGATAAGCACACGAGGAAAGCGAACAGTAACTGACTGAATACAAAAATAAGAAAACAAACCGGAAAACTACTAAGAGAGAAAAATGAACCTAAAAGACAGAGATAAACACAAGAACTAGAATACTTAATATCAAAATACATCCCATCAGGGGAGGACAAAATAAATACAGGGATACAAGTAATATGAAATACATGAAAATAAAAATATAACAAGAGAGGTTAGGATACAATGCTGAGGAAGAGTAATGATATGAACTCAAATACTAAAGCTGAATCTAAGGACAGAAATACATCAAAACTCAAACTAAAATACAATAACAGGAAATAAGGATCAGAAATAGAAGGACAACTCAGATAATAAAAATACCATACATCAAACTTAAAACAAAGTAAACCCAGAAGAAGAAAGACAGAACAGAATTGAAACAGTCAGAAGTGTGCGCCCGGTACTCCCCCCGTGCTCCACTGCGTGGAACACACACACATACACACACACACAGAGATTCAATGCATTATTTTATAGATAGATATATTAACGTGCAGCGCATGGGCTGGAAACAAACTCAGAACCAAGCTAGATAGAACAAAACTCACTGGCAGAGAACTCAGGCATAAATGATCTGACTAAATTACCATGGTAATACCAGGCAGAAGCATGAATTAACGCCAACAGGGGTAAGGATGCCACAGTTGACACAGACTGACACAGGCACTTCTAGACAGAGGGTAATCACAGCAACACAGGGCAGGTGGGGAGACCAATCATGACAGACAGCTGACAAATGAGGAAAACAGAGGTGACAGGTATGGAGAAACAGGACAGGCAGGGCTGCACGAACAATCACAGACAGAAACATGAACCAAGGACCAGGGGAGACAAGACCATTACAAAAATACTACTGATAATAATGGTAATAATAATAATAAAATACACAACTGAAAACTGAGCAGGAACAAATCCAGAGGGACACAAGAGGCATGATAACGAAAATAAACACAATTACCAAAATGAGCTGTGGCAGGGAAAATAAAAACACAAGAACAGAATCAAGACTATAATAACAAATAATAATAATAATAATAATAATAAATACAGAGAACCTCAAAATGTGAACTAAAGGTGAGGATGTGAGCTGAGATTCATGTCCTGATAACAAGAGAATATAAATTACAAAACAAGGAGAGGACATGAGCTCAACCCACATTCTAACTATGCAGGGAAGGCAAGAGTGACTGATGAATTGCTGAGGACTGACTTCACCAGCCACTACAATATTAACTAATTTATGTTCATTATTATGTACCTGGCAAGTTAAGATGACCAAAATTCATGAAGTCAGCGACTTTAATCCATCAGCAGCCTTCAGACAAACTAAACATGTCAACATTTGGATTTCAAAATAAGGGAGATTTTTCCTGCTGTCTGGTTGGTGAGGAGAGTTCTAAAAAAAATATATAAATATATAGAAATATTAGAACAGAAATGACTGCATCTTTGGTAATTTCAGTTAATTTATTTAATTAAATATAATTTTATTAATATTTTTTTCTTTGAAATCAGAGTTACATCTACAATGCATTGTGAGACCGCGCAGTGATCAGCACCCCCCTCAGGAAGGCCCCGAAGTACCAGGCCGGCGTGAGCATGCTGACCCCAAGACAGCGCATTGGAAGTGGCACAAGTGAGGTAAGAGAGGGGGGCTACATGCTAGGCTAAAAGCTCACACTGACCGCTCACCGCTACCTAGCCTCCTGCTAGTTAACGTACGGTCTTCGAAAAACAAGCTAGATGAACTAAGAGTAAGGATGAAGACCAGCAGGAGATAAGAGAGTGCTGCGCCCTAATATTCTGTGAGACCTGGCTCTTAGACAGAATCCCTGAGTGTGCCATTCAGCTGCAGACTTACTCAGCACATCAGGCCGACCGGATTGAAGCCTTGGGTAAGGCGAGGGAGGGGGGTGTTAATAAACAACTCATGATGCGGAGATGTACAGACTGTTTACAAGCACTGTTCGCCTGATGTGGAATTTTTACGGCTAAAATGCCGTCTCTATTATCTACCGAGGGAATTCACTACTGTGTTTTTGGCCACTGTCTACATTCTCCAGCGAAGAAACTACACAGCAGCGCTACGCAAACTCCATGACGTTATCAGTGCAGTAGAGACGACCCATCTCGATGCTGTTTTTATTGTTGCTGGTGTGGAGGTAATAGAACAGGAGAGATGCGACGAGCTGGAAGGGTGCAAGGTTTTATTTCCTCCAACATAATGAAACATGCTTTGTAGCTCGGTGAGCTACCGCGCTCTTGAGGCATGTATAACAAGCTCTTTTATACAGTTATACAGCCAGAGAGAATGCATGGCACATTGGCATAGTGATTGTCATCTCATACATATCAGTCAATACATATCATTAGCATGACCAGCTGGCGCCCGGATGTCCTCTCCGTCGTCCAGGGACATATACATAACAGTCCATTGTTCTGCCCCTCTTCCTGCTTCTGGGTGTAAGAAGAATGTCCACCCACTGTGTCTAGTGTCCCCCACACAGCCCCCCCCCCCGAACACCCAGAAAGGGCTGTGACCCCCCCTGTCGTTTAGGCTCAAGTTGACGCCAATGGAGGCTGCAGAGGGGGGTTGCTGCTCCAGTCGTACTGTCTGCTGGTGAGGAGTGTCGAAGGGCATGTAAGTCTGTGGGGGGGAAGGGGGACGGTGGAAAAGACAGTGTGCTCCGCTCCGAGTTCCAGCACGTTGAATGGCCATGGATCGTGGGCGCACGGGGCCAGTGCGCGCCATGCGTAATGGAACAAACCGGCGATTGGCTGACTTTAGGGAGTGAGGTGCAGGAAGAACAATGTGGAGGAGGAGGGGGAGGTGGATGGGAATCAGTGAGTGCCGGCCTAGGATGTCAAAAGTGTCTGGGTTGTGCAAAAATTGCGTGTGGATCCACCATGGTGAGGGACTTTCCCGGTAAACCTGGTGGTGATCCGCAGCAGCTGTGAAAAAAATTTAGTCTCTGACTCCTTGTGCGGGTGCAGTCCTGCGAGGATGAGGGGAAGGCAAATGGCCAAATTCTCCAAGGATGCGTAGTGGCTGTGAAAAAACTGAAGCTGTGTGAGGGACTTGGCGGTTTGACTTTAGGTGCGGTAGCAGCCCTAAGGTCATTGGAGAAAACAATCGGCTAAATTCCCATTGTGCACCGCTGCTGAGAAACCCATACAAAGTCCTGTGTGTGGGCTGCATATCTGCTTCAGGTGCATGAGCAGCCCTAAAGGTTCCGAGGATGGCAATCAACTGTGTTTCTAGGGCATGTGCAACGGCAGAGGACGATGTATAAGTCTGTGGAGCTGGTTTGTCCCTGGTGCGTGGCACGCGCCTGGCGCAGTGACCACATAGCTGGAAGTTGCACTGTCCTCGTAATCCTGCGGTGTGAGCGTGGGGCTTCTGTGAGCAGAAAGTCCGCTGTCGGGAGGTGAGTCAGGGTCGGGGAGCTTGGTGGAAATCAACGCAGACGGCACCGATGATCTTCCCCATTCAGGGTTTTCTTCCTTCGGTTTGCTCATGTCGCCATTCATGGTGCATGTCAGTCCCAGCGCTGCCCGCTCCAGAGAGCACGCTCCGGTATGGATGAAGAGGATGCAGGCATTCTCTGGTCCTCTGGAATCCACAGCGTGGTGAGAGGGAGTAGATGGTCATTCTCTCTCGTCAGGTCACCAGTGTGGAGAAAATGGCATAGTCAAGAGATGCACCATGCACGTCCAGGGTCACCAATGTGGAAGTAATAGAACAGGCGAGATGCGACGAGCTGGAAGGGTGCAAGGTTTTATTTCCTCCAACATAATGAAACATGCTTTGTAGCTCGGTGAGCTACCGCACTCTTGAGGCATGTATAACAAGCTGTTTTATACAGTTATACAGACAGAGAGAATGCATGGCACATTAGCATAGTGATTGTCATCTCATACATATCAGTCAATACACACCATTAGCATGACCAGCTGGCGCCCAAACGTCCTCTCCGTTGTCTGGGGACATATACATAACAGTCCATTGTTCTGCCCCTCTTCCTGCTTCTGGGTGTGAGAAGAATGTCCACCCGCTGTGTCTAGTGTCGCCCTCACTGGTGACTTTAACCAGTGCAAGTTATGGACTGTACTTCCCAAATATTACCAGCATGTGGACATTCCCACCCTTGATAAGAACACATTGGGTCATGTTTACACAAACATACACGGTGCATATACAGCAACACCCTGCCCCCACTTCAGACAGTCAGATCACATCTCCCTGTTTATGTACCCAGCCTACAGACAAAAGCTGAAATAAACAATGTCATTAAACAAATTAAACGCTGGACTCCAGGGGCTGAGAGCACCCTGCAAGACTGTTTTGCCTATACAGACTGGGATGTGTTTAAAGCTGCAGCCGCCTGGGAGGAAATTTGCAAGAAAAAAAGTCACAACTTTATGAGAATTTATGCAGATTGTTTCCTCTATGCCATGTGTCAACACAACGGAAATAAGCTATAGACAGCTTGCTCCTTCTGTAATTGATAACATGGTGGATAGTGTTTCAGCTTCTCTGCATCAGACTCTAGACTTGGTGGCCCCCTTAAAAAAGAAAAAGTCTAATCAGAGATTTCTAACTCCTTGGTTCAACACAGAAACTCATAGCTTAAAACAGAAGACTCGTCAATTAGAAAGAAAATGGCGCTCCACTAATTTAGATGAAATCTATTTACCTTGAAGAAATCATCTTTTAATTTATAAAAAATCTCTTAGAAAAGCTAGAACGAGTTATTACTCTGCATTAATAGAAGAGAACAAGAATAATCCCAGGTTTCTTTTCAGTACTGTAGCCAGGTTGACAAAGAGTCAGGACTCTGTCAATCCTAGCATCCCCTTAGAGCTTACTAGTCAGGACTTTATGAACTTTTTCAATAATAAAATTTCATCCATCAGAGATAAAATCAATCAGATTCTTCCCACAGTTAACTTAAATACTGTAACTACTACAACTCCTTCTATTGATGTCTGTCTTGATGAGTTTACTCCAATCAACCTTTGTGAGTTAGACAAAATACTTTCCTCACTCTCGGCGCCACACCAGTAGGCTGCCTTTTGCAACAGCGGCTCGATTCCGAGTTTTTTTTCCCTTCCTCTCTCTTTTGATCACTTTTTTTTCACCCCACTTATATCACGGACACACAGATCGTCCCAAATGTCTCCTGAGCCGGTGGACGGAGCCACTGTTTATAGCAGGATACGATACAACAGGGAAGAGCTGCTAGCATTTAACCGCCACCCGGTCCCACTGGAAAAACTCGACATACCGAGAGAATTGAGGCGAAAGCGTCGCGGCTGCCGGGCTGGAGTAAGGCGGAGGACAAAAAATATAAGGTACAGACCCTCCCTTCCATCTGTTGTCATGGGAAATGTACGGTCGATACTGGGAAAGTTAGATGAGCTAGCGGCTATCTCCCGTTATGATAGCACTTACCGGGAGTGCTCTCTCCTTTTGTTTACTGAGACGTGGCTAACTGAACTAGCAGCAGATGCTAACATTGAGCTGGAGGGTTTTCACATGATACGAGCTGACCGAACACCAGAGAGTGGCAAAACTAGGGGCGGTGGAGTGATAATGTATGTTAACAACAACTGGTGCAGACCGGGACATATCACTGTTAAACAACGACACTGCAGCAAAGACATTGAGTTGCTCGCTGTTAGCATGAGGCCTACATATCTCCCGAGAGAACACTCACACGTGATCTGCATTGTTGTTTATGCAAATCCGACGGCGAACGCTGGGACAGCGCGTAACGTCATCCATTCAGTAACCAGCAGGCTGCAGACAGAACACCCAGATGCTCTTCTCCTCATCTCAGGCGATTTCAACCACGTTTCACTGTCTCCCATTCTGCCCACTTTCACCCAGTATGTCACATGCCACACTAGAGACAATAAAACACTGGATTTGTTCTACGCAAACACTAAGGAGGCATACACCTCATCACAACTCCCCCCACTTGGGAGATCGGATCACAACTTGGTTCATCTCCGACCGGTGTACAAACCCCTAGTGCACAGACAACCTCCGGCCATGCACACTGTGGAGTTATGGTCTGAGGAGACAATGGACACTCTAAAGGACTGTTTTGAAGCCACTGCCTGGAAGCAGCTCTGCGATCCACATGGTGAGGACATCGATGGCCTCATTCACACCTTCACGGGCTACCTCAGCTTCTGTGTGGACAAATCCGTTCCCACCAAGACCATACGGCGTCACTCAAACAACAAACCCTGGATCAACCCTGAGATAAAAACACTTCTGAGAGAGAAGAAGAGGATCTTCAGGTCGGGGAACAGGGAGATGCTGAAGTCCGTACAGAGGGAGCTGAGGAGAAAGATCAGAGAAGGCAAGGACAGCTTCAGGAAGAAGATGGAGGACAAGCTGCAACAGAGCGACATCAGCGGGGTCTGGAGAAACCTCAAAACCATCTCGGGGCTCCAGAATACCTCCCCCCAGGCCACGGGGGGCAGGGAGTGGGCGAACAACCTGAATCTGTTTTTCAATAGATTTGACCAACCGCCCTCCCCCCTGTCTGCACAACAACCACTGCTGCCTCTAAGAAATCAAGTCCTGCTGCCCACTCCCCACTCCACCGACACCCCCCCACTCCCAACAAACAGCCCCCCATCCTGACCCTGACCAAGACCCAGGTGAGGACGGAGCTGAGGAAGATCAAGGCGAGGAAGGCGTCGGGACCGGACGGCATCAGCGCAAAGCTCCTCAAGTCCTGTGCAGACCAGCTGTGTGGGATTGTGACGTATATCTTCAACATGAGCCTGAAACTGGGGAGGGTACCACAGCTGTGGAAAACATCTTGTGTGGTACCTGTACCAAAAACTTCCCACCCCAAAGACCTGAACAGCTACAGACCGGTGGCCTTGACGTCCCACTTGATGAAGACCCTGGAGAGACTGCTCCTTGCTCATCTCCGCCCCCTGGTGGAACCAGCGATGGATCCACTCCAGTTCGCCTACCAGCATGGCATTGGGGTGGAGGATGCGGTGATCTTCCTCCTTCACCGTTCTCTGTCCCACCTGGAGAAGCCCGGGAATATGGTGAGGATCATGTTCTTTGACTTCTCCAGTGCTTTCAACACCATCCAACCGATGATCCTGAAGGACAAGCTGCTGCGCGCAGGGGTGGACCAGCACCTGTCATCATGGATCCTGGACTACCTCACGAACCGGCCTCAGTTTGTGAGAACCCGGGACTGTGTTTCCGACACGATCATCAGTAGCACGGGGCCCCCCAGGGAACGGTGCTGGCTCCCTTCCTGTTCACTCTTTATACTGCGGACTTCTCACACAACACAACACATTGCCATCTACAGAAGTTCTCTGATGACTCTGCGATCGTTGGTCTCATCTCCAACGGAGATGAAGCTGAGTACAGAGGGCTTATCCAGGACTTTGTGGACTGGTGCCATCGGAACTGCCTCCAGATCAACGCGAGGAAAACTAAGGAGCTGGTGGTGGACTGCCGCAGGCATGGGCAGCCCCTCACAGCACCAGTAAATATACAGGGAACAGACATCGAGATGGTGACATCCTATAAGTACCTGGGTATTCATCTGAACAATAAACTAGACTGGTCACACAATACTGACGCACTCTACAAGAACGGACAGCGCAGGCTGTTCCTGCTGAGGAGACTCAGGTCTTTTGGTGTACAAGGGACGCTGCTGAAGTCATTCTATGACACGGTGGTGGCATCAGCCATCACTTTTGGAGTGGTCTGCTGGGGCAGTGGCATTACTGCAGCCGATAGGAAGAGACTGAACAAACTGATTAAGAAAGCTAGCTCTGTCCTGGGGCAGCGCCTTGATCCGATGGAGGAGATAGGAGAGAGAAGGACGGTGGCTAAACTGTCATCTCTGCTGGAGTCCGAGTTCCACCCTATGCAGGACATACTGGATGCACTGAGGAGCTCATTTAGCAGCAGACTACATCATCCCAGGTGCACAACCGAGAGGTTTCGTAGGTCCTTCCTACCAACGGCTGTCAGACTGTACAACCTAAGCAGGGCTGCTCGCAGAGATAGCAAAAAGACGTAACAAACTAATAGTTTTTTTTGAATGCAAAAGATGCAATAGACTTACACAATGGTCCTCTCCGGCATACAACTAGGAACATACCGGTCGCTACGGAGGGTGAGAATATGTATGGGCACATAATCATACCATGTAGGATAACTAAATATACGATTATGCTGTTTCATCCCACCTAGCAACAATGCTCTGCACTGTGTGTGTTTATATATTTACATATTTATTCCATCTAGCTACAATGCTCAGCACTGGGTGTGTTTATATTTATATATCTATATATTTATTCCATCTAGCTACAATGCTCCGCACTGTGTTTTTATATATCTACATATTATTCCATCTAGCTACATTGCTCCGCACTGTGTGTGTTTATATACTTGCATATTTATTCCACCTAGCTGCAATGCTCCGTACTGTGGGTGTTTATATATTTACATATTTATTCCATCTAGCTACAATGCTCTGCACTGTGTGTTCATATATTCATATATTTATTCCATCCAGCTACAATGCTCTGCACTGTGTGTCTGTGTGTGTGTGTGTATATATATATATTTTATAGTAATATGTACATATGTATATTAGCTGCTCTTGCTTGCTTGTTTTTTTTCTTGCCTTCTGATTGTTGCTCTGAGTGTTGCTATCCCTGTGCTGTTGCAATCCTGGAATTTCCCCGTTGTGGGACTAATAAAGGCTTATCTTATCTTATCTTATCTTATCTCATCCAAACCTTCAACTTGTCTTTTAGGACCCTATTCCTACCAGGTTATTTAAAGAAGTCTTCCCACTTATTGGTAGCTTTATTCTTCATATAATCAATTCTTCATTAACTTTAGGCCATGTACCGCAGGCTTTTAAAACGGCTGTAATTAAACCCTTACTCAAAAAGCCAACGCTAGATCCAGGAGCTTTAGCTAACTATAGACCAATCTCTAATCTCCCTTTCATTTCAAAAATCTTAGAAAGAGTTGTTGCTACACAATTATTTGACCACCTGCACGGAAATGGTTTACTTGAAGAGTTTCAATCTGGGTTTAGAATCCATCATAGTACTGAAACAGCCTTAGCGAAGGTCACTAACGACCTCCTCATTGCATCTGATAATGGACTAGTTTCTGTACTTGTCCTTTTAGACCTTAGTGCAGCTTTTGATACTATCGATCATAATATTCTACTTGATAGATTAGAACACTATGTTGGACTTAATGGAACTTCGTTGCAGTGGTTTAGATCTTATTTATCTGATAGGTTCCAGTTTGTTCATGCAAATAATGAGTTTTCTTTCAACTCAAAGCTTAGTCATGGAGTTCCACAGGGATCTGTGCTAGGCCCTACTCTTTTTAGTTTATATATGCTTCCGTTAGGCAACATTATTAGAAAGCACTGTATACATTTTCATTGTTATGCAGATGACACACAATTATACCTGTCAATGAAGCCAGATGATAGTAATCAATTAGCCAAGTTAGAAGCCTGTCTTAAGGAAATCAAAGCTTGGATGACTTGTAATTTCCTGCTATTAAATTCAGATAAGACTGAAGTCATTCTTGTTGGTCCAAAAAACCTTAGAAATTCCTTTCCAAATCAAACTTTCAGTTTGGATGCAGTTACTCTTTCTCTTAATAGCTCTGTGAGGAACCTTGGAGTTATTTTTGATCAGGATTTGTCCTTCAATTCACATATTAAATTTGTTTCTAAGACTGCCTTCTATCATTTGCGTAATATTGCCAAGATTAGGAGCATCTTGTCTCAGAGTGATGCTGAGAAACTGATCCACGCTTTTGTTAGCTCAAGATTAGATTATTGTAATTCTTTATTATCAGGCTGTCCTAAAACATCTTTAAAAAGTCTTCAGCTGATCCAAAATGCTGCAGCAAGAGTTTTAACAGGTACTAGAAAGAGAGATCATATCTCTCCGGTTCTGGCCTCCCTTCATTGGCTTCCCATAGAGTTTAGAATTAAGTTTAAAATCCTTCTTCTTACTTACAAAGCTCTAAACAATCAGGCTCCTTTTTATTTAAAAGATCTGATACTACCGTATTATCCTAACAGAGCACTACGCTCCCAAAATGCAGGATTACTTGTAATACCTAGAATCTCCAAAAGTACAATGGGAGGCAGAGCCTTCAGTTATCAAGCTCCTCTCCTGTGGAATCAGCTGCCAATCCGGATTCGGGAGTCAGACTTGATCTCTGTTTTTAAGAATAGGGCTAAAACCTACCTTTTTGATATAGCCTGTGGCAAGACTTGAATAACGAAACCGAATTGCCTTTAATTCCAGTTTATTTCAAGTAACCATCCCACTGTCTGCTCTCATTTCTGAGCAGCGAACAAAGAGGGTGAACACACCAAAGTTCTCCCTTTTAAACATTCTCACATCAAACCATTTCCCTCACAGGGGAAATCACACATCTATATCAAAATCCCTTTATTCACATTCATTAACCTTTTATTTACATAACTCCCCCTTCTCTCCTCTCGAGCCTCAGCGGTCAGGAAGTCTTCTGTCCCCTGTCCTCCGCAGGGGGTTCAGGCTCTGCGTCTCCGCACCGCAGGGGGCTGCAGCTCTGTGGTTCTCCTTCATCGTGAGGTTCAATCACATATGCAGTGTCCAACATATACATGTCTAACAACACAGCCATATAACCCCCCCCCCCAAACGATGAAGAACAGACTAATTCCTAAAATTTAATAGCACCTTACTCACTACTGAATAATCAACACCAACATTCAGTCTGTGCGCCGCTTGGGCTTCAGCCGTCTGCCGAATCTGCTGTGAGTTGGCCCCGCCTTGCCTGCGGCGCCTTTCTGCTTCGGCTCTGTTGACTGAGGAAGAGAGTGATTATTTGCCCTTTGCGGGGGCCTGCCTCGTCGAGGCGCCACTGCGACCGGTACAGACACGTCCTTCATGACAAAAGCAGGTTTTAGTCTGTCAATACTGACTGTCTCTTTTCTGTCTCCAAAATCTAGCACAAATTGCTTATCACCTGCCTCCAGCACTCGAAATGGCCCTTCGTAAGGTGGTTTGAGCGTTGCTTTTAGGGCTTCACGCCTGACAAAAACGAAGTCGGCATTTTTCAAAGCCTTGGGGACGAAAACTCGTGGAAAAGCGTGATGAACCGGACCCGGGAGAGTGTCTGCTCCCGTGCCAACTAACGGTCCCAGAGCAGAGAGAGGTGGGGGCTCCGGGTGCTCTGGTAAAAACTCGCCCGGCAGCCTCAGAGTTTGTGCGAATACCAGCTCCGCTGGGGAGGCGTCTAAGTCCTCTTTAGGCGCAGAACGCAACCCTAATAAAACCCATGGCAGTTTATTTACCCAATCTGCATCCGTGAGCGACGCTCTGAGTGCTGCCTTCAAAGACCTATGAAAACGCTCGCATAAACCATTAGCCTGAGGGTGGTAAGCCGTAGTGCGGTGAATTTTGGCTCCTAAGCCGTTGGCCATCGCTGACCACAGCTCAGAGATGAATTGCGGTCCTCTATCGGACGTAATGTCCGAAGGAACCCCGAAGCGCGCCACCCAAGCCGTTAAAAAAACGCGAGCCACCTCCGCGGCCGTGGTCGTCGCAAGTGGGACCACTTCCGGCCAACGTGTGGTGCGGTCCACCATTGTCAAAAGATGCGTGAACCCCTGTGATGCCGGTAGGGGGCCCACCAAGTCGACGTGCACATGGTCGAACCTTCTGGCCGGAATGCGGAACGGTTCTAACGGGGCTCTTGTGTGCTTGTGAATTTTGGCCCGTTGACAGGAAATGCAGGTTTTTGCCCATTCCTTCACGTGCTTGCGCAGGCACGGCCAAGCAAACTTTTCCGCCACTAGTTTCACCGACGCGCGCACCCCCGGGTGCGCCAGTGAGTGGACCGAGTCAAAAACACGGCGGCGCCACGTGGCCGGAACCACCGGACGCGGGCGCCCCGTCGACATGTCGCAGATCAGGGGGGGCATACCGGTTTGTAAACACTTGCTCTCCAGCCTCAACCCTGTTGGTCCAGACTGGAGCGCGCGCACGTCTGCGTCCGCCCCCTGGTCCACTGCCATGGCTGCGTAATCTATACCCACGTGCACCGGGGCTGCGCGCGCCACCGTGCCGCTCTCCTGCGGCGCGGTCACGGTGGCCCGTTCTGCCCCTGCGCGTGTTGGAGTCGTGAACGCGCGCGAGAGACAATCTGCTACTACATTGAATTTGCCCGCAACGTGCCTAATGTCAGTGGTAAATTCCGAGATTGCGGCCAGCTGCCTCTGCTGCCTGCCGGACCACGGGTCTGAAATTTTGGCCATGGCGTATGTGAGCGGCTTGTGGTCCACATAAGCGGTGAAGCACCGTCCTTCCAGCCAGAACTGGAAATGACGAATAGCCAAATGCAGCGCCAACAGTTCTCTGTCGAACGCGCTGTATTTTCGTTCAGCCGCGCTTAAAGATTTGCTAAAGAAAGCCAAAGGCTGCCAAACTCCGGCTACCTGTTGCTCAATAACGGCCCCTATGGCTAAATCTGCAGCGTCTGTCGTCAGCGCGATACGTGCTGCAGGGTCTGGGTGGGCCAGGAGAGCAGTGTCAGCCAAGGCTTTTTTAACCTCTGTGAACGCGCGCTCCCGCTCCAGGGACCATTCGACCGCCTGGGTCGGTTTTTGTTTTTTGAGCGCGGCATATAACGGTTGCATGATTTGAGCTGCGTGGGGCAGAAATCGGTTATAAAAATTCACCATCCCCAAGAATTCCTGTAGTGATTTGACCGTTTGTGGACGGGGAAAATCCGCTACCGCGTGTACTTTATCTGGTAACGGAACCGCTCCCTCCGTGGAGACGCGGTGACCCAAAAAATCGATCCGCTCGACGCCGAACTGGCACTTGGCTGGGTTAACTATTAAGCCGTGCTCTCCCAGCCTCCTAAAAACTGCTGTGAGGTGCGTTTCGTGTTCGTCCTCTGAAGTACTCGCGACCAAAATGTCGTCGAGGTACACAAACACGAAAGGGAGATCACGTAACACGGCATCCATCATCCGCTGAAATGTTTGCGCCACCCCTTTAAGACCAAACGGCATGCGTAAAAATTCGAAAAGTCCGAACGGGGTTATTACCGCTGTTTTAGGAATGTCCTCCGGTTGGACTGGGACTTGGTGATAGCCGCGAACTAGATCAATCTTTGAAAAAATGCGCGCCCCCGCCAGGTGCACCAAAAAATCCTGAATGTGCGGGATGGGATAACGATCGTGCACCGTAGCGTTGTTTAGCCTGCGGTAATCCCCGCACGGTCTCCAGGAGCCATCGGCTTTCGATACCATGTGCAGCGGCGAAGCCCACGGGCTCTTCGACCTACGAACGATGCCTAGCCTCTCCAGGCTGGCGAACTCCTCGCGCGCAATGGCGAGCTTAACTGCATCCAAGCGCCGAGCTTTTGCAAACACGGGAGGACCAGACGTGGGGATAAAGTGTTTCACCCCGTGCTTCGCGACCGTCGCTGAAAAAGTGGGCACAGTGAGCGCTGGAAATTGGGTGAGGAGTGTGTGAAACTTACCACCTGCTGTAGCGACGTGGGTCTGTACTGGTGGCGGGGACACTCGAGCTGAACAGGGGAGAGAGTAAAAAGAGAGTGCATTTACCAGCCGTCTATTAGCAAGATCAACTAACAGATTGTGTGAACACAAAAAATCCGCGCCCAACATGTTGAAACTCACCGCCGCTATTACAAAAGTCCATTCATATGTGCGGCCATGTAAGCACAAAGGCAAGGTCCTTCTCCTGTAGGTGTTGATGTTCGAGCCATTTGCCGCCGTAGCTCCGCTACCGTGGGGTCCAGCCACCCGGTCCGCGTATGTTGGGGTGATGAAGCTCACTTGTGCTCCGGTGTCGATGAGGAACTCTCGTCCGGAGCGCGCATCCGTGATGTAGAGCAGCTTGCTACGTTCTCCGAGGGTCGAAGCTGCTAGTGACCCCCGGTCTTGCCGTTTCCCGAACTCCTGAAGTTGCAGGGCGGCACACACCTGCGTGCCTTCTCTGCGAACCTCCGATGGTAAAAGCAGAGATCTTCTCCTCCGCTGTGTCGTGTCCGCGCCTCTGCCGCCGGACCATTGGCTCCACCTCGTCGCGGCCGTGCTGCCGCCGTCGTCGGCCAGTCTGGGTCTGCCGCCTCTGGCTCCCCGCTGTCTCGGGTCGCCGCTGTGGCTGCTTGCCCGCCGCAGGCGTCCAGGATCCCATCTGCTTCCTGGGCCAGCTCCCGGAACTCCTCCAGGGTGTGACACTTTTTGCCGGCCAGCGTGCTTCTCGCATGCGCCGGGAGGTTGGAGAGGAAGATGAACTGAAAAATGAAATCATCGTTGTCCAACCCTCTCAGCTGTATCATCTCCTCCATCAGGGCGCTCGGTCTGTGTCCTCCTTGGTCTAGCAAAGACAGGATCCTCCTCGCCCTCACTTCGGCCGAGGGGGTGAAAAACTTGATGAGGGTGAATTTCAGCTTGCCGTACCTGTCGGTCGCGGGTGGCTGCTCCACCAAGCTCTGCACGCATCGAGCTGTGCTGTTGTCCAGTTTAGCGATGACATGGTGGAACTTAGTGTCATCCACCGTTACTCCTGCGAGCGCGAACTGCGACTCTGCTTGCAGAAACCACGACCGTGGGTTATCCTGCCAGAAATCAGGCAGCTTAACGGCCACTGCACTCGCCAGCTCTGAGCGCTGTGAGTCCGGGACCCTGAGACCTTCTTCGTTCATTCTCAACGTCGTCAGTCACCAGTGTGGGGAGACTTGAATAACGAAACCGAATTGCCTTTAATTCCAGTTTATTTCAAGTAACCATCCCACTGTCTGCTCTCATTTCTGAGCAGCGAACAAAGAGGGTGAACACACCAAAGTTCTCCCTTTTAAACATTCTCACATCAAACCATTTCCCTCGCAGGGGAAATCACACATCTATATCAAAATCCCTTTATTCACATTCATTAACCTTTTATTTACATAACTCCCCCTTCTCTCCTCTCGAGCCTCAGCGGTCAGGAAGTCTTCTGTCCCCTGTCCTCCGCAGGGGGTCCAGGCTCTGTGGCTCCGCACCGCAGGGGGCTGCAGCTCTGTGGTTCTCCTTCATCGTGAGGTTAAATCACATATGCAGTGTCCAACATATACATGTCTAACAACACAGCCATATAGCCTACAATTAGAGAGGGATCATGTGTTTCTGAACCCTCCCTTAGTTATGCTGCTAATAGGTTTAGTCAGCCGGGGGACCTCCAGTAATGCACTGGGCCTCACTCCTTTTCTCACTCTCAATGAAATATTTTTTTTTGCTGGTCATTAACATTTGTTTGTTCTCTCCCATAGATTGAGTCCCCATCGTGCTGTTTGCTCTCTACATGTCTGTTCTTTTCTTCTTCTCTATCCCCTCATCCCCCAGCCAGTCGCAGCAGATGACTGCCCCTCCCTGAGCCTGGTTCTGCTGGAGGTTTCTTCCTGTTAAAAGGGAGTTTTTCCTCTCCACCGTCGCCAAGTTCTTGCTCACAGGGGATCGCCTGATTGCTGGGGTCTTTCTGCAACTGTGGGGGTTCCCCCTACAGTTGATAGTGCTATGAGATGACTGTTGTTGTGAAATGACGCTATATAAATAAAGTTGAATTGAATTGAATTGAAAAAAATTAGAACAAGTTGAAAATTAACAAAAAAGTAGCAAATCAGGGTTTCCTCTGGTAACATTTTTGGGTGGCAACCCGCCACGCCTGAAAATTTTCCGCCACTCTATAAGGACATATAAATTTAAGAAAAATGTATGAAGCAATGACGGTCCACAAGCAGGCACACAAACAACGCATGTAACTGTCATCCACGCAGAGCTCAGAAGCGCCCCGCCCATGTGTTCCAGTCAGCAAGCTGAAGCTACGTTCCGATCCACAGTGTACTTCAACTGTATTCCCTACTCCCTGCTTCATTCTCAGGGAATATCAGTGAAGATAACTGCCCTTCACAAAATTGTGAAGTGTTGTAGCTTAGTTTTTTTTTTTTTTCTCTGTGACATTTTGTCTTAGATTTGTTTTTGAATAGTAACCGCTTAACTTAGCCTAGCTTAGTTTTCTTTTTTTTTCTCTCAGTCATATTTTGTCTTAGCTTCGTTTTAAATTGTAATCGCTCTTGTCTTGTTTTCTCTTTTTTCTCTTTTGAATTCTTGGATGGAATATGGGTGGGCAATATAAGCTGCGGCTTCAGCCATCACCCATTTCGGATAACTCACGTGGAATTGTATAGTAGAAGGAGTCTTTGTCTAATTTGACCTTGTTGTTATATTATACAGTTTCTTTTAACCTGTACTGTACTATCCGAAATAAAAAATTCATTCAAAAAAAAAGATAACTGCCCTTCACAAAATTTCTCCATTTGAAACACCCTGTAACCGTCGGCTCCCTCCTCCGTGTGTTACCACCCGTAACCATAGTTATGTACTGATACTATGGTGGATAATTTATATTTCTTAAATAAAATATTAATACAAATGTATTTTTATTACAATCAGTTGATATAAACAATAACCAACATCAGTTTAGCTTATTAATAACGTTAGCAACAATAGTTTGTTTTACTCGTATTTGAGGCGCAATGGCTTATGGGTAATCTTCCTGTCAACTTCCGGTGAAGTGATGTATTGTTGTTCACTTCTTCCCTGCTCAGTTTTTAGTTCTTTTTGAACTGAAGACATTCGCTGCCTTAGGTTTGGAATCTCAGTTAATATGGCGGATACCCTGTGCAGTCCACTTCGGAGTATACTATTGGGTGATTGGAACGCATCCATAGTGTGTTGCTATGAGTGTTGCCGTCTGAGAGAAGCACGAGCTTATTAAAGTACTTTAAATATGGAAAAAACTCAGAAGAGCAGTGAAGGTATTTATCATGATTTTAACCCATTGGTAACGGGAGCAGTAATGGAAGAGTGACTTAGCTAACACGTGAGGTTAGTTTTTTGTTTTTCTTATTTCAGACAAGAATAAAAAGGAGATGTTTTTACCTTTACCTTTATTAATACTAATTAACTAATTTATGTTCATTATTATGTACCTGGCAAGTTAAGATGACCGAAATTCATGAAGTCAGTGACTTTAATCCGTCAGCAGCCTTCAGACAAATTAAATGTGCCAACATTTGGATTTCAAAATTGGGGAGATTTTTCCTGCTGTCTGGGTGGTGAGGAAATTGGTCATTTAAGTTAATTTATTTCATTAAATACAATTTTATTCATATTTTTTTCTTTGAATTCAGAGTTAAATTATTGTTCTGGTCTGGCTCTACAAAATTATGGTCAAAAATGTAAATTGTTATAAGGAAAAGGTAAAAAAAAAAAAAAAAATTACCACAGTTTGTTTTAAATTTATCTAAAAAAAAAACTGTAATTTTATTTTGAAAAATAAACAAAAATTAGCCATAAAATAATCCACAAATTTATAATAAAGCCTCAAATGTACAAGAAAAGTCCATTTTACAAGAGAAAATTAAAAATTTGAGGAAAATGCTTTCAAATTTAGATAAATTTACAGAGAAAAGTAGAAAACTATAAGAAAATTGTTATAAATTTTGGTGAAAAACCTCAAACCTTCAAGACTGAAGTCATTACTCAAGTTTTTAAGTGGGTGCTCTTTGTACCCTTAACAAGAAATTTTTGGTTGTCTACTTTTAATTTGCATGACACTTTTTTTTCACTTTTTGATATTTTCTAACCTGTTTGTACACCACCATAGACAGAGAGAGAAGCTGAATTAGACAGAGCTCAGAGAGGGCAAGATGAGACAGAGGAGAGGAGCCAAGGAGAGGAAAGTGTTCAGGCAGAGGATCCAGGAGAGGTGAGAGCAGAGGAAGGAGAGAAGGATGACACCAGTAAAAAGTCCAAATACAGGACGTCTGGGTGGGACTCCAACTGGCCCAATATTCCAACATTCAAGCCTTGGTTGTACAATACTTCAAATGTTAAGTTCCATATGCAACTTTACTGTGCAATTTTTTTTTTAAAGAAATAAACAGTATAAAATTAATATATTCTGGTGACAATAGTGTCAGGTGTTTTCTGCCCCCAGCCCCGCCCCTGGAAAAATATGCTGCCACGCGCTAAGGTCTTTAAGCCAGAGGAAACACTGCAAATATACGAGTAAATAAATCGAAGATTTATCAGAAAAAAGTCCCAAATTTATGAGAAAAAGTTGTAAGTTTATAGTAAAAAAAAGTTGAAAATTTTTGATTAAGTTCCAAATTTAAGATAAGATAAGATAAGATAAGCCTTTATTAGTCCCACAACGGGGAAATTCCAGGATTGCAACAGCACAGGGATAGCAACACTCAGAGCAACAATCAGAAGGCAAGAAAAAAAAAAAAAAAAAAAGCAAGCAAGCAAGAGCAGCTAATATACTACATATGTGTGGTCTATATTAATCATATATCCCATAACCTACATATGTATAAGCATGTGAGAATGTTTGGTGACTACATATATAAAGCGACTTCACACCTCAGAACAGGACAAAGGGTCTCAACCACCAGTGAAGATCAAAGAGCATCCAAGGCACTGCGGTGGAGACCAGATAGGTCGCCCTGACCTCCCAGGGCCAGGTGGAGGAGTACGAAGACAAAGGAGGGGATTAAGTTAATGGGGGATGTCAGCTTTGATATGCATGTCTTTTGTTGTGTGTGAGTATAAGTACACAGAGCCGAATGTGTTCGCTCTCTTTCTTCTTCTGCTGCTGCACTAGATGAGACTTGTTAGAGGAGCGAAGCTGATAATAAACTTTGGTTTATAAGTCACACCGCCTCGTTATTCCAAGCTCTTCTACAATATGTACATATTACTATAAATATATATATATACACACAGACACACAGTGTAGAGCATTGTAGCTGGATGGGATAAATATATGAGTATATAAACACACAGTATGGAGCATTGCAGCTAGATGGAATAAATATGTAAATATATAAACACAGTGCGGAGCAATGTAGCTAGATGGAATAATATGTAGATATATAAACACACAGTGTGGAGCACTGTAGCTAGATGGAATGAATATATAGATATATTGTAGAAGCATGCTCAAATAATGAGGCTGAGTTTCAGTCATAAAACCAGCTTTATTTGACAGAACGCAGCTTCTAGCATTCTCAAAGCAGGAAAGAGAAAGAATCATACTTCAACCCCCTTTTATACATTTCCAGCATCAGAATTCAAGCCACATGGTGTCTTCAGTCAACATACAGTTACAAAGCATCCCTTTGAAGCTTCACCATTGTCTCTCATTTCTTGATGAACCGGAATACCCTCCGGGGCGTCTTCTGTGGGACAAAGAGACAAATCTCACACTTCCTTGTTACCTCCTGTAGATTCGAGTCCTTAGTCCTTGCAGACGTGACACCCCGCAATACACATTCAGTCCTGTCTCTGTGGCAGCGTGAGCCCACAATGTGTGTCGGCCACACTACCCCCCCCACACACGTCTAGTAAGGCAAAATCTAAATGGCATAACAAAAAGAAAAACACAAAGCACTCCATACATCGCTAATCAATCCACCAACTGCCTAGGTTTTAATCTTCTGCCGAATCTGCTGCAACCTGGCTTGGCTGCACCTGCAACATCTCTCTGCACCTGTGGATTAAAGCCGTTAGCACCTCTCTGTGAAGACTTTGGAGAATGTCCCCTCGGCGGCCTGCCCCGGCGGGGGGGCCTCGCGAGCTGCACCTCCTCGTCAGCCAGAACAAAAGCGGGTTTGAGTCTGTTAATGCAAATCAGCTCCCGTCTGCCCCCTAAATCTAGCAGAAAATGCTTCTGCCCGGTCTCCAGCACTCGAAACGGTCCGTCGTAAAACGGCCGCAAACTTGGACGCTGGGCGTCATGTTTAACAAAAACGAACTCTGCATTTTTTAAAGCTTTGGGCACAAAAACGTGTGGGAAACTGTGATGGATTGGGCCAGGAAGTGTGTTTGCTCCTGAGCCGCTCTGCCACGGCTGAGCGGGGGGGCCACTAGGTGCGGGATTATCAGGAAGAAATTCCCCGGGCAAACGAAGCGGTTGGGCGAAAACTAATTCAGCCGGGGAAGCGTGCAAATCTTCCTTAGGTGCAGAACGCAACCCTAATAACACCCATGGAAGTTTGTCTACCCAATTTGTATCCGTTAGCGACGCTCTGAGGGCTGCTTTCAATGACCTGTGAAAGCGTTCGCATAAACCATTAGCCTGGGGGTTATACGCGGTGGTGCGATGAATCTTCACCCCCAAGCTGCGGGCCGTCGATGACCACAGCTCGGAAATAAATTGGGGACCTCTGTCGGACGTTATGTCCGACGGTACACCAAAACGCGCAACCCATGCTGCTAAAAATGCTCGCGCAACTTCTTCCGCTGTGGTTGATGCCAGAGGAACCGCCTCTGGCCAGCGCGTGGTGCGGTCTACCATCGTCAAAAGGTGTGTGTGCCCGTGTGATAACAGAAACGGCCCGACCAGGTCAATATGCACGTGATCAAAACGCTTAGCGGGGATGTGGAAAGGTTCTAACGGGGCCTTAGTGTGTCTGTATTTTAGCTCGCTGACATGCTACGCAGGCTGCTGCCCATTCCTTGACCTGTTTGCGCAACCCGGGCCAAACAAATTTCTCCCCCACCAACTTAATCGATGCGCGCACCCCCGGGTGCGCGAGAGAATGGACCAAGTCAAAAACACGGCGACGCCACGCGGTTGGCACCACAGGGCGGGGCCGTCCCGTGGAGACATCGCAGATTAGCGGGGGCATACCGTTTTGTTGCACCCTGTGCTCCAGCCTTAACCCTGTTGGTCCAGACTGGAGCGCGCACGTCCGCGTCGTTAACCTGCTCCGCAGCCATAGCTGCATAATCTAACCCAACACAGACTGGGGCTGCGCGCGCTCCCGCGTCGCTGCCCGGGCCCGCGGCCATGGCTACAGAGTCTGCCCCTATGGGGCTTGGCGGTGCTACTGCACGCGAGAGGCAGTCTGCCACAACATTGTGTTTACCCGCGACATGCTGAATATCAGTAGTGAACTCCGATATTGCGGCTAGTTGCCTTTGTTGCCGGCCTGACCAGGGTTCTGAAATTTTGGCCATCGCAAACGTTAGCGGTTTATGATCCACAAAAGCGGTGAAACGTCGCCCCTCTAACCAGAACTGAAAATGACGGATGGCCAAGTGTAGGGCCAAAAGCTCCCTGTCAAACGCGCTGTATTTCCGTTCACTATCGCGCAAGGTCCTGCTGAAAAACGCGAGGGGTTGCCAGGTACCTGCCACAAACTGTTCAACTACCGCCCCCACCGCTACATCGGAAGCGTCAGTGGTGAGCGCCATGCGGGCCGTTGGAACTGGGTGCGCTAACAAAACTGCGTTTGCCAGGGCTGATTTGACCTGGGCAAAAGCGCGCTCCCGCTCCGGAGACCATTCAACTTTATTTGCGGGATTTTGTTTTTTTAACGCGGTGTACAATGGCTGCATGAGTCGTGCTGCGCTTGGGAGGAAACGGTTGTAAAAATTAACCATCCCTAGAAACTCCTGAAGCGCCTTGACCGTTTGAGGTTGCGGAAAATCCGTTATGGCACGCACTTTATTTGGAAGGGGAACTGCTCCCTCTGCCGAAACGCGATGTCCCAAAAAATCAATCTGCGCCACCCCAAACTGACACTTCGCTGGGTTAACTATTAACCCGTGCTCTGCCAACCTCTGGAAAACTGCTGTGAGGTGTTTTTCATGTTCGCCTTCGGACGCGCTGGCTACCAAAATATCGTCCAAATAAACGAACACGAAAGGCAGGTCGCGTAAAACTGCATCCATCATGCGTTGGAAAGTCTGCGCGGCCCCCTTGAGGCCAAAAGGCATGCGCAAGAACTCAAAAAGGCCGAAAGGCGTTATGACCGCTGTTTTGGGTACATCCTGCGCGCGCACTGGCACCTGGTGATAGCCGCGCACCAAGTCTATTTTAGAAAAAATGCGCGCCCCCGCCAAATGGACAGAAAAATCCTGAATGTGCGGAATCGGGTAGCGGTCATGAGCTGAAACGTTGTTCAACCTGCGGAAATCACCGCAAGGTCGCCACGAGCCGTCAGCTTTTGGGACCATGTGTAACGGCGAAGCCCAAGAGCTCTTGGAACGTCTAACAATGCCCAGTTTTTCCAGATTAGTGAACTCCTCGCGCGCGATGGCCAGTTTAGCTGGGTCCAAGCGCCGAGCCTTTGCAAACACGGGAGGGCCTGTGGTCGTTATGAAATGTTCTACCCCATGTTTGGCCACCGTTGCTGAAAACGTGGGGACTGTGAGTGCTGGAAACTGAGCAAGCAGAGTGTGAAACTTACCACCCGCAGCTGAGACGCTGGCATGTGCAGTTGGCGGGGCCACCCGAGCTGTGCAGGGAATAGAATGAAAGGACAGTGCATTAATCAGACGTCTATTAGCAAGGTCAACCAATAAACCATGTGAGCACAAAAAATCAGCCCCTAACATGTTGAAACTGACTGCTGCTACAATAAATGTCCACTCAAATGAACGGCCCTGTAAAGACAGAAGCATGGTCCTCTCACCAAACGTTTTAATCGTGGAGCCGTTCGCTGCTGACACTGACACCCAGGGGGCTTTAGAAGGCGACAGCCGTTCCGCGTAGGTGGGTGTGACGAAACTCAGCTGAGAGCCCGTGTCCACGAGGAACTGTTTCCCCGAGCGTGCATCCGTCAGGTAAAGCAGCCTGTTCTCGTTGCCGAGGGTCGCAGCTGCTACCGGCCCTCGGTCTTGGCGTTTCCCTGGCGCTTAAAATTGCACGGTGGGACGCACCTGTGCGCTCTCTCTGCAAAACGGCGGTGGTAGAAGCACGAGCCGTTCTCTGCTCCGCGTCGTCTGGCTCCTGTCGCCGCCGTCGTTGGTGCGTCTGGCGCCGCGGCCGCTGGACCCGCACTGTCTCCGGACGCCGTTCCTGGACTGGCCGCCGCGGCCGAGACCGCGTTCCGCTTGTGGGCGTCGACCAACCTCTGCGCCTCCTTGCTCAACCCATGGTAGTCTCGCTTGGCCAATCGGGGTGACTCTGCCAGGGCCACTCTCACTGCTGGTGGTAGGGTTCGAAGGAAAAGGTGGGCGAAAATGAATTCGCCATCCTCAGAGGCTTTGAGCTGCAGCATCTTCACCATCAGGTCCGCAGGTCTATCGTTTTCGGCCTCCGTCAGCGCCAGGAGCCCCTCTGCTCGTTGTTGGACTGAGGGGGTGAAATGGCTGATCAGCGCGTCCTTCAATGCGCTGTACTTGTCGCTGTCTGGTGGATGATTAACCAGATCTTCCACTCTCTGGACCGTGTTGCTGTCCAGCTTCGCTACCACGTGGTAGAATCTTGTGTCATCGTTGGAGATTCTCCGGAGGTTGAACTGCGCCTCGATTGCGCTAAACCATGAGCGCGGGCTGTGCTGCCAGAAATCGGGCAGCCGGATCGTGGAGGCGGCCATCAGGCTGGCTTCCACAGAGCCCCGCTCGGGAGAATTCTGTCTGCTCATTCTCCGTCGTAGGTCACCAGTGTAGAAGCATGCTCAAATAATGAGGCTGAGTTTCAGTCATAAAACCAGCTTTATTTGACAGAACGCAGCTTCTATCATTCTCAAAGCAGGAAAGAGAAAGAATCATACTTCAACCCCCTTTTATACATTTCCAGCATCAGAATTCAAGCCACATGGTGTCTTCAGTCAACATACAGTTACAAAGCATCCCTTTGAAGCTTCACCATTGTCTCTCATTTCTTGATGAACCGGAATACCCTCCGGGGCGTCTTCTGTGGGACAAAGAGACAAATCTCACACTTCCTTGTTACCTCCTGTAGATTCGAGTCCTTAGTCCTTGCAGACGTGACACCCCGCAATACACATTCAGTCCTGTCTCTGTGGCAGCGTGAGCCCACAATGTGTGTCGGCCACAATATAAATATAAACATAAAGAAAAATGTAAAAACATTTACAAGAAAAATGTCTAAAATTTATAGGAAAGTTCCAAAATTACAAGAAAAAGCAAATTTGCAAGAGAAAAAGTCACAATTTTACAAGAAAAAATAACAAATTTATGAGAAAAAAGTTGCAAATTTACAAGAAAAAAAATAATGAGAAGTTTACAGCAAAAAAAAGTGGCCAATTTATGAGAAAGTTTAAAATTTTCAAGAAAATGTAACAAATTAGAGAAACAAAAGTCACAAATGTACAAGAAAATAACAAATTTATGAGAAAATAAGTTGAAAATAGGTAAACAGGTAAAGTCTGTGTGGGCAAACATAGACAGAGAAAACATGCAAGCCATGGACCAACCCACCTGGGATCCACAAGACAACTGGGATTCATGGTGGGGCCCACATGGGCATGCTGGCTGTGCTGTAAAGCCTTTTTTAGAGTTCAGCATTTATTTCTATAATTTATGCTCTGTGGATCATGCTATAAATAAATTTCTTTTGCTGTACTGCATGAATGCTTTTTCATCAGTTACAGTGATAGAATCAGCCTGGTAAATGTGAAGTCTTTATTTAGAAAGTGCTTAATTAGACAAAAAAAAGAGTTGCTTCTCTCTAAAAGCTTGTTTAAAAACTTGCTACACATGAATAATGCTACTAAAAACTTTCCTAAGTTTTTTTGGACTTCTTGTGCAACAAAAAGAAACTTTATAAAGTGACTCAAACCCACACAAGGTAAAAATATACTGATGGCACTGCAGAACAGTAGGATAATCCTAACAAAACCCTGGCAGAAAGAGTAACTAGTAGGAATGAAAATCTAATCTTGGGAATCAGTGTGACAAGCAGAGATATCAGACAGAAAAACAGGTGAATTTATACAGGACAGAGAAACGATAAAAATATCAGAACTGATGAGACCCTCGCTTCAAGTTGGCCGCACACTAGGTGATTTAAAGACTGATTTACAGAACAGTTGTGATATTTTGTGTTGCATACATATACAGCTCACGAAGGTGGCCAGGATTTCACCTCAGTTATTTTTTGATTTCTGCTGTGAAAGAGCACACACTCCAGGACCACCAACGGCTGTCGATCATCCTCTATATTTGGTTCCTTTCTGGTTGTAGTCTGCCAAGATTTTAAAATCTGTTAAACTTTTTAAATAGTTTTATGTGGGCAGTCTTACACAGAGGTTTGGACCAAGAAACTGCTTGCAAAGGTCAACAAGTGGATTAGTGGCCAAACGTGTCACCTTAAAGGGGGAGATATATATATATATATATATATATATATATACTGTATATATATATATGATGAAAATTAACTTTTTCAGATCTTCCATGCGTCTGTTTGGGTATTTGCTGTGGCTGCTAATAGAAAAAGTCTGAAAAAGCACAACCTTGTCACTTTGTCAGGGTCAGCCTTGGTCTCAATAGTTCTCCATAAACAAGCAGTTTATATTTGGCTCCGGTTATGACAAGAACAGGAACTCACAGGAATGGTCCCAGCCTCCCTGCATCATCATCATCATCATCGTCATCGTCATCCATTTCACTGACGATGGTAGGACTCCTTTCACACACTAACAGTGCTACTATGCAGGCAGATTAGCAAACACAGAGTTTACTGTTATTTTCTTTAAATTCCAGTCACTCCACTGGACATCACTGTTTCCAAATCACTAATCCATTCTGACTTATTTTTGCCGTGATATTTGGAAGCTTAGGTTTTAGCAATACCCTATTCTTCCAAAGTGAACTACAGCCCCATTCACTCTGATCATTAATGTCCCAGCCTCAGCACTTAAGCAGCTGAATCTCACCTGCAATCTGAAAGGTTGTATCTCATGGAGTGGCAAATTCTGACTAGTGTTGCGATTTTTGGATTCACCAGCTTTTCTAATGAATGTTCAAGGTTTGCCTCTGTGATTAGTGACATTTAGTGACAATTAGCAACATTCATGCAGATGTTTGTGAAAGACGGCGGGTGAACATTAGACACTGCTAGAAAATGTTAGCGAGTGTTTGTGACATTTAGTGATTATTTGCCAGTCTTTTGCCACCATTTGAGAATGTTTTGGGCCTTTTAAGATAAGATAACTTTATTAATCCCACAAGGGAAATTCAATTGCCACCACCAGTCCAGAACAAACATTCACAACACATTCATAGCATTATGACACTTAAAAACAGCAGCAAATGCATACAATGGTATAACAATAAGATGCAATATCACCCAAAAAAAAGCCTACAAATGCTCATTATATAATCTAATTGCACCAGGAACAAAAGATGTCCTCAATCTTTCTGTGGAGCACCGAGGCATCAACAATCTCTCACTAAAAGAACTGTGACATTTATTAAAAACATCATGAAAAGGATGGTTTTCAAGTTGCAACACAGTCTTTAATTTGGACCTTATTCTTTTCTCCATTATGAACTCAAGAGAGTCCAGAGTAAGGCCAATTACAGAGCCAGCCTTCTTTATCAACTTGATGATCTGTATTTTTTATCATCCACCCCAATGCCCCCGCCCAACAGAGCACAACATAAAACAAGATACTAGCCATGATTCCCTGATAAAAACATTAAGAAACTTCTTACTAATATTAAACTCCAGGTAAAATACCAGATGAATGTCAGGTGAATCCTGTATTCAACCCTATGAAAGGGGTGAGTAAACCCTCCCCAGCAAGGTTCTTAAACAGCTGCTAGTGTTCACTACTTGGTGAACCAAAAGGAATTTTCGTGACATGGTTTAATTTTCAGGACTCAGTAGCAGATACAGCAACAAACCACAGAGACACAGATGCAAGGTTTTGCAATTTTATTAAAAGAGAAAGTGGAGACCCTGGTGTGATCAGACCTACAGGGGAGGAGAAAGGTGATTGCAAGTATGGAATTTAGGGAAACAAACTGATATGAGGAAATAGGAGCAGGGCTTACAAGGCAGAGTAATGTTGGCAGTTCCACTTCCAGGGAAGATCTGGAGAGAAAGAGGTGAGGTTATGGCAGATGTGAGTATGAATAGTCCACTTATAGGGAGGAGGTGAATGAATCTGATGAGAAGGAGATAGCTCCAGGGTAGGTTGCTTTACAAGTGGAATTGGTGAATGAAACAAGTTGGAGCAGCGAGCAGGGAGGCAAATATGGAGGTGTCCCAGACCTGGGGGCTTTTCCTGTGATGAGATGCTTAGGTATTGATCATGATTGTTTTTTACTTTGCTCAAGGTGGACGCAGGCACAGTGAATACGGAGGCAAGGAGGGAGACAGGCAGACACTGGGGAAAGGCACAGGAGAAGATCCAAGGCAGGTAATAATCATCTGTACTGAGGGTTATGGGAGATCCAGGGGAATATTCAAGGGAGATGAGCGCACACAGTGAGCAGAGGCACACGGGCAATCACGGAGCATGAGAACTCAGAGGAGCAATAGTGAGTTGAGATGAGTCAATCCCACACAGCACTGAGAGAGCAGGAGCTATTTATACCACAGATGTAATCAGCAACAGGTGGTAACGAGGTGCAGCTGTAGGTACGCACAGACAATTAGGGTAGATACTGCAAGTGTGTGTTTGCTCTCAGTGGTCATGACACTTTAGCAGCATGAGTTGCAACCAGGGCTTGACATTAACACCGACTAACCAGCCAATGGCTGGTGGATTTCAGCAGTGGTTGGTAAGACAGTTGCACCCACTAGCCACTTTGGCCGGTTATAGTTTTCTCAAACGGAATCTAAAATAATAAACCTATTGCAATGTGAGACTACAAAACTACAGCTCCAATAAATACTGTGTTTTTTCTAATCAGTTTTCTTTTTCTTCTTTTTCCTGGTGAAAACAGATAGTGTCCACTTAGGTTAAATCCATCAGCAGTTAGTAATTACGTCGTGCAGCCATGAAGGGGTGTCCCAATTCATAGGAGAAGGCAAAGGTGTAGGGGTACAAATGAGAATTGGGATGGACCCAAATCTACCTGCACTTCACTCTCATATTGCAAATATATTTCTCTGCTTTTTTACAGTATTTACTGCTCTTCATAAATAATTAAACAGTGTTTCGCTTGCTATTTTTTATGTATGCATAAGGGTAATTTAAATTGAAAGAGGTTGTAAATTTAGTTCAAGTAAGTTTTTGCATGCCATAGACCAATTTGAGTATGTTAAATATAATTTTCCAACCACAGAATTGTGGCTAGTGACAAGGCTGAGTGGTTTTGGACAATCACTAGCCACTGTGGCTGTTGTGCAAAAAAGTTAATGTCAAGTCCTTGGTTGCAACTGTTTTCAAATACTTGCAACTATTTTGCAAACATTTGCAACTGTTTGTGAAAAAATAAATTCTTTGTGACCATGAAAACTGTTTGCGAACATTTTTGCAACCTTTTATGAACCCTGATGAAACCCATAAATTGCAAAGTTTATCAACATCTGCTTCACGAGATACCAGCTTTAGAAATGAATGGTGTCACTGTGGCTGCAGTTCAAACAGTGGCTACAAGGTGTCACTAAAATCAGAGTTTCAAAAAGTTATATACAGTACTTTTAAATAAATTAGCAGTAACAACTTCACTTCTTTACAATGAAAAGCAGGAGTTGAGAAAAGATGAGAAAATTTAGTTGGTGCACAGTCCTTAGATTCATATAAACCTGGAGTTCATGTAGGTTATCCTGAGTTAACACAGAGACTTTTCCAGTAGAGATGTGTTGGCCCTCAGTCGGTTAAATGTAATTTCTCCATGCTGTGCACTAAGGTGCCAAACAAACATTCAGTGCAGTATCGATGATACTTGTATTCAGCCTGGCTGAAGTAGCACAGGGGTCCCCTTTTAAGGAGGTGGTTGTAATTATTGGATTATTGAAGAGTGGAGGAGTGAGTGGCCAGTCTGAGGCCTTCACACTCATGATCACAATCATAAATATCAATACCCTCCTCCCTCGGTTGCCATCCGTTCTGTAGGCCCCCTCCTCCCCTCCTCAGACAGCTGAGTGGAGGAAGCAGAGCTGCTGGGAATCCCACAGTCATACATTATATAACCAGCTCTGTGCTGCAGTCATGGTGCTCAAGCTGTGCCACTGATTAACTGGTGGCTGTTCTTCTAAATCTAGCAGCCCAGCCTCCACATGGAAAAATTAATCATTTTCCATCTCCTTCATGATGCACATTCTGGGTTTGTTAAAGCACTTAATAGGTCCTTTCAGTTCAGTACCGAGACATCAGTCAATACTTTTACCTCTCAGGTAATCTGCCAATCAGCATTGATTAGTGTGGCAGTAGTTGTGTACATGCTGTTGTTCTCACAAAATTATTGCATCTTTTTGTCTATACATCAACAAGGTTTTTGTGTCAAGTCTTATTGAACAAGTGATGCTTGACATAGCTTCTTTCTGTTCTATATGAATTATTCGTCGTATATTCGTCGAATAATATCGAGATGGTGACATCCTACAAGTACCTGGGTATTCATCTGAACAATAAACTAGACTGGTCACACAATACTGACGCACTCTACAAGAAGGGACAGCGCAGGCTGTTCCTGCTGAGGAGACTCAGGTCTTTTGGTGTACAAGGGGCGCTGCTGAAGTCATTCTATGACACGGTGGTGGCATCAGCCATCACTTTTGGAGTGGTCTGCTGGGGCAGTGGCATTACTGCAGCCGATAGGAAGAGACTGAACAAACTGATTAAGAAAGCTAGCTCTGTCCTGGGGCAACGCCTTGATCCGATGGAGGAGATAGGAGAGAGAAGGACAAGATAAGATAAGATAAGATAAGCCTTTATTAGTCCCACAACGGGGAAATTCCAGGATTGCAACAGCACAGGGATAGCAACACTCAGAGCAACAATCAGAAGGCAAGAAAAAACAAGCAAGCAAGAGCAGCTAATATACATATGTACATATTACTATAAAATATATATATACACACACACACACACAGACACACAGTGCAGAGCATTGTAGCTGGATGGAATAAATATATGACGGTGGCTAAACTGTCATCTCTGCTGGAGTCCGAGTTCCACCCTATGCAGGACATACTGGATGCACTGAGGAGCTCATTTAGCAGCAGACTACATCATCCCAGGTGCACAACCGAGAGGTTTCGTAGGTCCTTCCTACCAACGGCTGTCAGACTGTACAACCTAAGCAGGGCTGCTCGCAGAGATAGCAAAAAGACGTAACAAACTAATAGTTTTTTTTTGTTTTTTTTGTTTTTTTTGAATGCAAAAGATGCAATAGACTTACACAATGGTCCTCTCCGGCATACAACTAGGAACATACCGGTCGCTATGGAGGGTGAGAATATGTATGGGCACATAATCATACCATGTAGGATAACTAAATAGACGGTTATGCTGTTTCATCCCACCTAGCAACAATGCTCTGCACTGTGTGTGTTTATATATTTACATATTTATTCCATCTAGCTACAATGCTCAGCACTGTGTTTTTTATATATCTACATATTATTCCATCTAGCTACATTGCTCCGCACTGTGTGTGTTTATATACTTGCATATTTATTCCACCTAGCTGCAATGCTCTGCACTGTGTGTTCATATATTCATATATTTATTCCATCCAGCTACAATGCTCTGCACTGTGTGTCTGTGTGTGTGTGTGTGTGTATATATATTTTATAGTAATATGTACATATGTATATTAGCTGCTCTTGCTTGCTTGTTTTTTTTTTTTCTTGCCTTCTGATTGTTGCTCTGAGTGTTGCTATCCCTGTGCTGTTCAATTCAATTCAATTCAATTCAACTTTATTTATATAGCGCCATTTCACAACAACAGTCATCTCATAGCACTATCAACTGTAGGGAGGACCCCCACAGTTGCAGAAAGACCCCAGCAATCAGGCGATCCCCTGTGAGCAAGCACTTGGCGACGGTGGAGAGGAAAAACTCCCTTTTAACAGGAAGAAACCTCCAGCAGAACCAGGCTCAGGGAGGGGCAGTCATCTGCTGCGACTGGCTGGGGGGTGAGGGGATAGAGAAGAAGAAAAGAACAGACATGTAGAGAGCAAACAGCACGATGGGGACTCAATCTATGGGAGAGAACAAACAAATGTTAATGACCAGCAAAAAAAAAAAAATATTTCATAGAGAGTGAGGAAAGGAGTGAGGCCCAGTGCATTACTGGAGGTCCCCCGGCTGACTAAACCTATTAGCAGCATAACTAAGGGAGGGTTCAGAAAACACATGATCCCTCCCTAATTGTAGGCTATATCAAAAAGGTAGGTTTTAGCCCTATTCTTAAAAACAGAGATCGAGTCTGACTCCCGAATCCAGATTGGCAGCTGATTCCACAGGAGAGGAGCTTGATAACTGAAGGCTCTGCCTCCCATTGTACTTTTGGAGATTCTAGGTATTACAAGTAAACCTGCATTTTGGGAGCGTAGTGCTCTGTTAGGATGATACGGTAGTATCAGATCTTTTAAATAAAAAGGAGCCTGATTGTTTAGAGCTTTGTAAGTAAGAAGAAGGATTTTAAACTTAATTCTAAACTCTATGGGAAGCCAATGAAGGGAGGCCAGAACCGGAGAGATATGATCTCTCTTTCTAGTACCTGTTAAAACTCTTGCTGCAGCATTTTGGATCAGCTGAAGACTTTTTAAAGATGTTTTAGGACAACCTGATAATAAAGAATTACAATAATCTAATCTCGAGCTAACAAAAGCGTGGATCAGCTTCTCAGCATCACTCTGAGACAAGATGCTCCTAATCTTGGCAATATTACGCAAATGATAGAAGGCAGTCTTAGAAACAAATTTAATATGTGAATTGAAGGACAAATCCTGATCAAAAATAACTCCAAGGTTCCTCACAGAGCTATTAAGAGAAAGAGTAACTGCATCCAAACTGAAAGTTTGATTTGGAAAGGAATTTCTAAGGTTTTTTGGACCAACAAGAATGACTTCAGTCTTATCTGAATTTAATAGCAGGAAATTACAAGTCATCCAAACTTTGATTTCCTTAAGACAGGCTTCTAACTTGGCTAATTGATTAGTATCATCTGGCTTCATTGACAGGTATAATTGTGTGTCATCTGCATAACAGTGAAAATGTATACAGTGCTTTCTAATAATGTTGCCTGACGGAAGCATATATAAACTAACTAACTAACTGTTGCAATCCTGGAATTTCCCCGTTGTGGGACTAATAAAGGCTTATCTTATCTTATCTACTGTATGTGTTGATAAACCATTTATTTCATCTGAAGATGGCAAGAAGGACCAGTAAGGTGTGTGGAAACTGATAACCAAGCCAACGACAAAATGATGAGCTGAAGTTGAATTTACCCATCTAGATCAGCCACTAATACCACTGTGGTAGTCCCATAATCGTGACTCCCTCGGCGCAGCTAAGAAGCTAACTGTCAGTCGGCTAAACAACGTGAGTCATGAGATCCACAAAAGCAGCTCAAGAGGACCAGGGGTCTCATGTACAAAGGGTACTTATGCATAAAAACATGGTGTGATTCCTTTTCCACGCAAAATTTCCAGCGTGCCTAGAATGAAATCACCCTAGAAATGTGCGCAGCCCCACACCAACTCATAGCACATTTCTACAGTTAGTGGTCTGTTGGCAACATTTAGAGGTGATGCGGGAAACTGTTAATGATGTGAAAACAATTATTGTATATACCAGAGACACATGTTGAACAGCAAATACATCAACGTGGTATCACCCACCTCTCCTTTCCTGAGATATGTAAGGAAATATTTTTTTTAAATTAGATAGATAGATAGATAGATAGATAGATAGATAGATAGATAGATAGATAGATAGATAGATAGATAGATAGATAGATAGATAGATAGATAGATAGATAGATAGATAGATAGATAGATAGATAGATAGATAGATAGATAGATAGATAGATAGATAGATAGATAGATAGATAGATAGATAGATAGATAGATAGATAGATAGATAGATAGATAGATAGATAGATAGATAGATAGATAGATAGATAGATAGATAGATAGATAGATAGATAGATAGATAGATAGATAGATAGGGCTTGACATTAACACCAGCCAGCCAGCCAATGGCTGGTGGATTTCAGCAGTGGCCGGTAGGACAGCCACTCCCACTAGCCATATTGGCTGGTTGTAGGTTTCTCAAACAGCATGTAAAATAATAAACCTATTGCAATGTGAGACTACGAAACTACAACTCCCATAAGTACTGTGTTTTTTTTCTAACCAGTTCTCTTCTTCTTTCTCTTTGTTTTTCCGGTGAAAACAAGCAGTGTGCATTTAAGTTAAATCCATCAGCAACTACTAATCATGTCATGCAGCCATGAAGGAGCATCCCAATTCTTAGGGGTAGATGTACAAATAAGAACTGGGATGGAACCAACTCAACCTGCACTTCATGCTCATATTGCAAATATTTTTCTCTGTCATTTTACAGTATTTACTGCTCTTTATAAATACATATACAGACAGTGTTTCTCTTGCTATTTTTATGTATGTATAAGTGTAATCTACATTGAAAAAGGTTGTAAATTTAGTTCAAGTAAATTTTAGCATGCCATAGGCCAGTTTGATCATGTTAAATATAATTTTCCAACCACAAAATTGTGGCTAGTGAAAAGGCTGAGTGGCTACTAACTTTGGAAAATCCCTAGCCACAGTAGCTGGAAAGCAAAAAAGTTAATGTCAAACCCTGTGTGTGGGGTGGGGGGGGGGGAAACACTGTACATACAAGACATACAAAAGAACTGAAATGGTGTTTCTCTCTCTCTTCAGTGGTGTGCACAATATAAAAAAGAAAAGGGAATAAGGCTGGGAAAAAAAGAACAACAGCAGTCTATGTACAGTAATGCAACCCATAGTGTAAATGGTGACAAAAGATAGACCCAGACCTCCCATGGCCCATAATAGAGATAAATGATTAACGATTATGAAACCCAGCAATCCTATATACAGAAAACTAGAGGTGTAATACCTGCAGTAAGACTGCTAAACAAAGCTGTTTAGCAGTCTTGTGGAGCGGGTCCAGAGGCTTCGGTACCTTTTTCCCAAGGGCTGGAGGCTGAAGAGGGAGTGTGAGGGGTGGGAGGTGTAGCCTGCGATGTTGATGGCTCTGCAGGTGAGGCGGGTGAAGTAGATATCTGGGGGGGGGGGGGGGGCAGAGGGGCACCGATGACCTTGCTAGCTGCTTTCACTGTGCATTGTAGTGTCTTCCGGCAGGGGGTGGTGCAGCTTCCATCCCACACCGTGATGCAGCTGGTGAGGATGCTCTCAATGGTGCCCCGGTAGAAAAAGCACATGATGGGGGGTGGGACTCGTTCTCTCCTCAGTTTGCGGAGGAAATAGAGGTGAGTTTGAGCCTTCTTGGCCAGTGATGTGGTGTTGTTGGACCAGGAGGGTTCCTCGGAGATATGCACTCCCAGGAACTTGATGTTGCTCACCCTCTCCACAGCTGCACCATCGATGGTCAGAGGGGGGTGCTGTGTGTGAACCCTCCTGAAGTCAACCACAATCTCCTTGGTTTTTCCCACGTTCACAAAGAGGTTTTTGTCTTTACACCACTGAACCAGTTGGCTCACCTCATTTCTGTAGTTGGCCTCCTCGTTGTTGGTGATGAGGCTCACCACCATTGTGTCATCCGCAAACTTGATGATGTGGTTGGTGCTGTAGGCTGGTACACAGTCATGGGTCAGCAGGGTGAAGAGCAGCGGGCTGAGCACACACCCTTGTGGGGCCCCGTTCTCAGCGTGATGGTCTGGGAGGTGTTGCTGTCAACCCGCACATTCTGTGGCCTCCCTGTGAAAAAGTCCAGCACCCAGTTACAGAGAGAGGTTTTGAGTCCCAAGTGTCTGAGTTTTTGTATCAGGTGCTGGGGAATGACTGTGTTGAATGCTGAACTGAAGTCCAAGAACAACATTCGCACGTAGGAGCTCTTTGAGTCCAGGTGGGTGAGGGCTGGATGGAGAGCAGCAGCGATGGCATCTTCTGTGCATCTGTTTGACCTGTATGCAAACTGAGATGGGTCATGGGAGGGAGGCAGGATGGACTTGATGTTCTGCATGACCATCCACTTGAAGCATTTCATTTTAATGGGGGTCAGTGCTACAGGCCGGTAATCATTGTAGCTGGATGGGAAGGGCTTCTTTGGGACTGGTATAATGGTGGCAGTTTTGAAACATGTGGGGACAACAACTTGAGTCAGGGAGATGTTGAAGATGTTGGCCAGGACATTCTTGAGCTCCTCTGCATAGTCCTTCAGGACACGACCCGGTATGTTGTCTGGACCAGCTGCCTTGCATGGGTTAATCCTGCAGAGGGTCCTCTTTACGCTATCCGGATCTAGACTCATAGCCTGCTCATCTGGGGCAGCACGGTGGTGCAGTGGTTAGCACAGTGGCAGCACAGTAAGAAGGTCACGGGATTGATTCTACCCCTGACCATCGTGGGTTCGATCCCACCCCCTGACCATCAGTGACCCTTCTGTGTGGAGTTTGCATGTTTTCCCCGTGTCTGCGTGGGTTTACCCCTAGTATTCCGGTTTCCTCCCACAGGCCAAAAACATGCAAGTTAGGTTAATTGGAGACTCTAAAGTGTCCCTAGGTGTGAATTTGTGTGTGAATGGTGAAGGGATGGTGCCGTATTATGGATGCCCTGAAGTTCCATAAAGTACACAAAATTTAAAAAAAAAATAAAAATAAAAATCATCTGTCCATGTTGACAGCGAACTGTTTTTCCTAACTATCAATAAGAGTCATTGTTTTCTTCTGTTAGGTGCTAGTATACATTTAAAGTTTGCATTTGGACTTCCGGTCTGGACGCCATGGCGACTGCAGCTTAACACTGAAGTTCTCAGACCCAATCCAGGATAACACCTTGAAAATCAAACTTAACGGATTTTTGGAGGAGTGAAAATCAAAAGACAAAATCATCATGTCTAAAGGAAAACAGAAGAAACTGAAATTCTCCAGGCCAGGACACGTATCGGCCGGAGAATCCGAACTGGAAGATCTCCGTTCAGAAGACGAGGAACTGGTGATAGCTAACAAAAGGGTTAGCCTGAAATCACTATTTGAGGAGCTACGACGATTTCGCCGAGATGTTACGGCCGAATTTCGGGAATTCAGAGAAGAATTGAAAAGGACAAACAGCAGAGTGGACCAGGCCGAGAACCGAATCTTGGAAACAGAGGATCGAATAAAAGTGCTCGAAGATTCTGTGCTAGACCTACGCAAAAGACAAGCAGCTATAGAGGCTAAGCTAACCGACCAAGAAGGAAAACAAAGAAGAGACAACATAAGAATTCATGGTCTGATAGAAGGAACCGAAAATGGTTTTAACTCAATGGCAGAATGCGTGGAATCCTTACTAAGAGAGAAATTGGATATTCCACAAACCACCGACTTGAAGATAGAAAAGGCACATCGTTCATTAGCCGCTAGGCCGGCAGCGGAAGCGCCCCCACGTTCGGTGTTGGTAAGATTTTCCAATTTCAAAATAAAACAAGAGGTTGTAAGACTGGCCTGGCAGAAAAAAGGATTTATGCACCAGGAGAGAAAAGTCTACGTGGAACACGATTACGCCCCGGAGGTCCTTAAAAAGCGCAGGGAATACAATGACGCGAAAAAGGTGTTAAGAGAGAAGAAATTGCGCTTTCAGATACCATTTCCTGCGAAGTTAAGGGTCTTCTACGGCGATGAAACGTGTCTCTATAATTCGGCGGAAGAAGCAACAGCTGACATGGCGAAAAAAGGGCTCCCGGTAACGGTATTTAAACCCGCAGCAGACCCGAGTGAGAAGATCAAAGCGCAAACATGGACAACACAAAGACCTTCAAAATCCACGGACCAGCAGCGGGAAACCCAGCACCAGAGCGTCGCGGATAAACTATCCGTTTTCAGGTTGGAATAGCGACCTTTTTTTTTTTTTTTTTTTTTTCTTTTCTCTTGAATCAATCCGCACATCCAACCCCCCTCATACAAGGTAACAAACATTAAAGGAGATGCATATTCAGCATGTGGTAAAACATTTCATGGAACAATCATATTATTTGAAACAAATAAGTCTTTGTAATAAAAAAAAAAAAAAAAAAACTTGTTAAAATAGAAATGTGACAATAATCCACATGTTCTCCTCATACTAACAAATACTGTTTTTGCGTGAATGTTTGATGTGATGGGGGTGGGAGGGTGCACACAATTTCACAGGGTTTAGGCATAAAAGGAAAAAAAAAAATCATTACAAGTTTGGATTGGGTTCTGAAACTCACGTTAAAAGCATGGGACTACTTTCAGTGGTAAGAGAGGGCCCTCAACACGTAACAGAGTTTGAGGAATTTCCCTCAGAGCCTTCACTCCATCAAGGCTCTTACAGGGTCTTTAAAAAGACCTCAGCTCAGGAAGTTCTTATGACAGCTTTTTGTTTTAAAGTTTTTTACACTATGTTCTTAATGTTTTTCTTGTTTTTAATGTTCTTTCAGTTTCTGAGTAGCACAAAAGAGGGCCACCACACAGTTATACTAAACAAAACAACACAATGGAGAAACAGGGTGTAACCAATGTAGCATCATCGTCCTCCTCAAAACCAAGACAAGATCACTTCTCTCCAGTTTACAGGAATTTCAATTTATTCATTACACAGGAATATCACCTTTCTGCCTTCTCAGGAATATCACTGGCTTTTTGCTGACTCATGCAGGCTTCTTCCAGACCTGACTAAAGATGCTTGCTTTCCCAGGACCCCAATGTAAACAATTGCTGCTTGCAGAGATTGTAAGGATCAGAGTTTGCTTTTAAAGGCTCAAAGGAACATAAAACTCAGGAGACCAGACCTCTCAACATGAACACTGCATTTGATAACGTACCTTTTCACAGGAAACCAATGTTTTTAAAAGAGTCATAAACCACTTAATCTGACGGTTTTATAGCCTATGCTGTCCAGGCCTTCGCCAGATACTAAGGAAATCATCTACAGCTCAACAGTACCTCCTAGCGGATACCTACGGAATGTGTTTTCAGTACGTAGGATGACTTTTAATTTGTTCTAAATATTAAGTTTCTTTCAGCTTATCCTGGATCCTAAGGACACTGAAAATCATCCCCCTTATCACCAACCATGGTTTGCTGCATGTTCTGCTGTTCTAATCTTGATCTAAATGTGAATGCATGTATTATAATTATGTATAAGAAATGTTATATTCATGAGTGTTATTGGAGTAATGGTATAAATGCATGATCACCATATATTAGCCAAGTCATTTAATTTAGTTAGATTTTATATTGAGCATTCATCTTCTAAGAACTGACTGTTGATTTTTCCCTCTGAAAATTCATGGGATGGTGTCTCCATTTGGTTGGCTGCTCTCAAACAAAGAAATGTTTTCACATTGGATAACAGCCATTTCAAACTGATTCTGAAAGAGTAGATTGGTCGTTTGACGACTGACCTCATCAGTTTTACGACCCGGCGAGGTAACTTTAAAAGACAGAAGTTAGATTTGAGTACACAAGAGAAAAAAACAGAGGGAAAACAGGGTTAACAGTTGAGTCACAGCACAGTTAAGAGTTTTAAAAAAAGTCAGAGATCAGACAACAGGCAGGAAGATTAGCTAGAAATAGAATTAAGAATTAGAAACACAGAAAGAAGAGAGAGATTTTGAGAAAGATTAGGAACTAAATTCAGATTAAAGAAGCAGAATAGTAATCTAGACCTCAGAAGAAGATTTTATTCCACCGTTTCAAGGCCCTGTGAAGTTTTATTTTATTCTGTGTGTTTGTCAAATCTTTTCTTATATTCTGGAAACTGAGGAGGAACCATTTTTCTTTAGAGCTCGTCCCTTTTTAGAGAATCAAATTCTCAAACTTTTTCTTTCACCTCAGAAGCCATTCTTATCCTAGTAAATGTTTTTCTAACACTTTTTTTTAATGACTTTTCACGCCATTAAAGTGGACCTTTAATTTGCCTAGTTTAAAGTGAAGAGGCTGAGAAGATTTTCCTTCAGTTTCTTTGGTCTATCCTGCTACAAGAGACCCCAAATTTGGATTCTTTTCCAAAGGACTTTTCACACCGCTCTGTGACAGACCACCCGCTGCTGCCATTGTCTGGAGAGCCCCCAGCTGAGTTATCACCTCCAAGGCTGTGAGGAGGCATCTTGCAGCAGCTTCCTCCGACATCCTAACTTCAAAACCCAGCGGTACCGACCCGCGGAACTTGGACCAACGGCCGTGTGTGAGTGAGACTCTTATTTCTCCTATTTCCTGGGTTAAAACGTGATGTCCTAACAATTAAATTACAATTGAATATGGCCCGTATTTCAGGGCTCAATTAGTCTCTCAGCCGCAGGATAGAGCTGTAAACTGAAGCAAAAACTCTTAGTCATTTTAAGTAACTGCCCTTAAATTTTGTAGATTAATTCAGGAGTCATTTTTAGATAATTAGCTTATGAATTTTCCCCATAAAATTGCGATGTTTTGTTAAAACATTCCAGCCTCACTTACTGTTGAAACATAAGCCTATTTCTCCTTGGTTCTACAGAGGTGTAAAGCTGGATTTTATGTTCAGGAACCCAATATCAGTTGATGTGATATTTTACGCTGTCATCATCTGAATCTGTTTATTCATCATTTGAACGCCATGCCATGTAACCTGAATGATTTTAATAAATGAGTGAATAAGAGCAGTTGAAGCGTTTTCCTTTCGCATATACAGGTTTCCTAATCACGGCAGGACAAAAACTCACTGAAACTTTGAGACTGATTCATTAAGTAATTTAAGGTACAAAATTAATTGAAATTAAAGTTAATCTTATTGTCCGTTAGGACTGGTGCCCCTTTGACGAGTGCTTTTATTTAATTTAGCGGGTGTAGAAGTGATGGTTCAACTCCGCCCCTTTCACACCCACTATTAAATAAAATAAATAATTCCTGTACCTTATGACAAAATAATTTTATACGCCCTTCATCCTACACCAAAATAATTTCATATAATGTAAAAGGAATCCTGAATCCAGTTAAAAGATCCAAGATTCTAGGCAAAATGAAAAAAGACAAAGCAGGAATAATACTTTTACAAGAAACCCACCTAACAGACGTGGAACACAATAAACTCAGTAGACAAGGGTTTAAAATGATCTCTTCATCTTCATATAAATCAGGGAGGAGGAGGGGAGTAGCGACATTGATATCAACCAAAATTACATTTGAAAAAAAATCAGAACACAAAGATAAAGAAGGGAGATACAGTTTGGTAACTGGGCGGCTAGAGGGAGAAGATATCACCCTGCTGAATGTGTATGCTCCCCCAGGGGCTAACTGGAAATTTTATAAAAATGTATTCGACCTAATGATAACTAAAGCTCAAGGTTTAGTGATATGTGGTGGGGACTTCAATCTTAGACTGAATCCATACTGGGATGCTTCTGGTAATTCCCCACATCAAAATAACACCCAAAACAGGAAGACTCGGATGCTACTAAAAGAATTGGGAATCGGTGACGTGTGGAGGGAACTCAACCCCAGTGTAAAAGACTATACATTTTACTCAACTCCACATTCATCTTACTCAAGGATTGACTATTTTTTTATGTTTAATAGAGACATTGGAAGAGTAAAAACATGTAAAATAGGACTGATGGATCTCTCCGACCACAGTCCGATCTACATGGACTTAAATATCCAAAAATACACAAATAATACATTTTCTTGGAGGTTAAATTCAAATGTCCTGAAAGGACCATTGAAAGATGAATTGGAATCAGATATTCTCAGATATTTGGAAGATAACGATAATGGAGAAGTATCCCCTTTAATACTGTGGGATGCATGTAAAGCTGTAATAAGAGGAAAGATTATTGCAAAACTGGCAACCCAAAAGAAACTAAGACAAGAAAAACTATCCACATTAGAGTCAGAACTTAGGAACCTAGAAAAAGAACACAAAGGCAACACTCATTCTACTGACTCGCTCAAGATTAAGGAAATTAAAAACCAAATAAATGAGATCTACACAATAGAAATCCAGAAGAAACTTACATTTCTGAAACAAAAATACTATGAAGCAGGCAGTAAATCGGCAAAATTGCTAGCCTATAAATTGAGGAAACATCAAACAGAAAGAGCAATCTACAAAATCAGAGACCCAGTATCAAAGGAAATAAAATTCAGAATTCAGGATATTCTTAAAAACTTCGAGAATTACTATAAGAACTTATACTCCCACAAAAAACATAAAAACGCATCCGAGGCATTCCTAAACACATTAAACCTTCCCCAACTTACGGAGTCACAAAATAAAACACTACTGTCAGAAATACATCCTAAAGAATTGGAAAAAGCAATTATGAAACTTAAAGCTAACAAATCCCCAGGAGCTGATGGCTATACAGCAGAGTGGTACAAAACCTTTAAACAGCAACTATCTCCTCTCCTGAAAACATTTAATTATGTCCTCCACACAGGGGAAATCCCCCCCTCCTGGAGAGAAGGGGTCATTGCAGTTATACCTAAACCTGAAAAGGATAAACTAGAGTGTTCCAACTACAGACCAATCAGTGTACTAAATCAGGACTATAAGCTTTTTACCATTATCCTTGCCAAAAGGTTAGAAAATATACTGACAGACCTAATTCATTTAGACCAAACAGGTTTTATAAGACAAAGACAGACACAAGACAACATTCGACGCACTTTACACATAATTCATCATATAAAAAAATATAACTTAAATGCAGTCATATTGGGATTAGATGCTGAAAAAGCATTGGATTCGGTTGACTGGTCTTTTCTATATAGAATCTTATCCAGTTTCAATTTTCATAACAACTTCATTAGAACTATACAGGCATTATATAAAAAACCAACAGCTAAAATAAGGATTAACGGTAATTTATCATCATCTTTTGAACTGGAAAGAGGATGTCGTCAGGGCTGCCCCCTGTCTCCACTGCTCTTTGCAATCTTCATAGAACCTCTGAGCCAATGGATAAGACAAAACCAAAAAATTCAAGGTATTACACTTGGTCAGAAGGAACATAAAATAGCACTCTTTGCTGATGACATTTTAATATACCTAGGGCAGCCGGACACTTCTTTACCAGAACTAACCTCAGTTTTTTCAGAGTATGGAGATTTATCGGGGTACAAATTAAATATGCATAAAACCCAAGTTTTAACATTCAACTATGACCCAAATCATTATTCACTAAGCAAACTCAAAACTAACTGGGAGTCGGAATCTATGAAATATCTGGGGGTCAATATCCCGAAACAACTCAACAAAATTATATCACTAAACTATGATCCACTGGTGACAAAAATAAAATCTGACCTAGCAAGATGGAATATGATACCATTCTTGGGTACTGCACAAAGAATTGAAGCAGTCAAAATGAATATACTTCCACGTCTTCTATACCTTTTCCAAACAATACCGGTAGAACCTCCCAAAAAAACATGGCAGGAGCTGGACAGAAGGATCTCAAGATTCATATGGCAGGGCAAGAGACCTAGAATCAGATATAGAACCCTACAGCTAAACAAAGACAAAGGTGGGCTCGCGCTGCCAAATATCAGGGACTACTTTAAAGCCGCACAAATTAAAACTTTAGTAGAGATATGTAACCCAGTCTACACTGCACAATGGAAGGAGATCGAATGCCAAATAACAAGTGACATCCCCCTACAGGCGATAATAGGGAACAATGTCTTACCTAAGCTTTTGAATAACACTAACCCGTGGATAGAGACCCCGCTAAAAATTTGGTTTAAGATAGTCAGAGAGAATCAAACTAAAGAGCCCTATCGACTTCTGCAATGGATCGCCTATGATCAGGACTTTACTCCTAATAAAACAGACACCAGATTTAAAAAGTGGAAGGAGAAAGGGCTGATAAAATATTACGATTTTTTTAAAGGGCAAATCTTAAGAAGTTTTGAAGATTTGAAAAAACAAGGCCTAATAAATCAAGACCTTTACAGGTTCTTCCAGCTTAGACACCACATAAACAATATACTTAAAAAGGAGGTTTTGGAAAGGGCCCAGTCAGGTGTTCTGAAGGTCTTCTTAATGGCATATAAAGGGATCCCAGGGATCAGATACATTTCTAAAATATACCAAGGTCTTCAAGACTTAAAAGGAGACAACACATCTTATATAAAAGAGAGATGGGAAAAAGAGGGGAATTTCACTTTACAACTGGAAATATGGGAAAAGCTAAATAAACAGCAATGGAAAAGTACCTCATCCCTGCAGTGGAGAGAATTTGGATGGAAAAACTTGGCAAGATTTTTCAGAACACCTGCACAAAACAAATTTACCCATAAGGGATTGAACTGTTGGCGCTTGTGTGGTGAAAAGACTGCAAATCATTTTCATGTGTTTTGGTCATGCCCAGTTATCCACCAATATTGGACCAAGGTACAGACAATATTGGGGAAAATATTTAAAATAACAGTTCCCTTTTCTTTTGTAACTTTGTATTTGGGTTTACTACCGGACTCACTGGAAAGACGAGGAGAAAAATACTTATTCAATGTTTTAATATTGGCAAGCAAAAAAGCTCTAACTAAAAAATGGATGTTGAAGGACTGTCCTACACCTGAAGATTGGACTAACGTGATCCAAGACATTTACTCGATGGAAAAGTTGACATTCGCACTGAGACAGGACATGGATGTGTTCATGAACTTTTGGCAACCCTGGACCGCATATGTGTCTTCCATTAGATCTAATCTTTGACAAATACCATTTCAATAATGGTTCCGCTCTTTGTTCCAACGCTACTCAGATGCTCTTTTATCATTATTTACTTACTTTTTCTTTTTGTTTGTTTTTTACTGGTTTGTTTTTTTTTTTGCTATTTGTTTTTTGTTTTTTTTTCTCTTTAATTTCACTTTTTCTTTCACTTTAAAAAAAAAAAAAAAAGGGGTGTTGTAAGAATTAATCTTCCAATGTTGTCAGATATCAGAAAATAAGGGAACATGTGATGAAAATGTAAACACTGCATTGCTGTAACGACCTGTATACCCTTTACAAAAACTTAAATAAAAAAAAAAAAAAAAAAAAAAAGTTTGCATTTGACTGACAGAGAAAATTAGTTTATCATGATGTGGAGAACCTTGGGGAACCATGCTCACACTCCTGATTTAGTCTGATTATTTTTCTGTATTTTCCCACCTTAGTTTAATGTTCTTTTTGGTTGGTTGGACGTATGTGCTTAGTTGAGTTTGCTATTTGTTTCTATTTACTGTATGACTGTCTCTGTTCCTAGTATAGTTATTATTATTTTGCATCCATGACTGTCCAGTTTTGTATTCTAATTATTATTTGCCTGTATGATCATGATCCTCCCTTCAGCTTTGTCCTTACCTCTCCTTCTTTATAGTCAGCTGTGCTTTGACAGCACCCTGTGTTACTTCTGCATGAAGCTCAAGTTCTCTGGTGTTCTCAGCTGTCAGTGTTTGGTCTGATTACTCTTTGCTCATGTGATCCACACCTGCCAATCATCTGTTCATCATCCCTGTGCCTATTTAAGATGACTGCAACGATTTACTCATTGCAGTGGTCAGTTGTTTCCTAGTGTGTGAACTCTGTATCCACTGACAGGTATCCCCTGTCAGTTTTCCTCTTTGCGGAGGAGCTCTGTCCGTCTATCTTTTGTTTTTTCCTCTCGGCGTGTCTGGACGCCTCAGCCTGAGTATGACTGTTCTCCTGTTTTTCGCATGGACGTGAGCCCCGCACCTTTTCTCCCATGTCCTGCCTTATGTGTAAACGTATTGTTTCGTGTGCTTTGTGTTTTGTGTCATTAAATGTGTAAACTCACAGCTCCAGTGTTTGGCGTCTCCTGCCTGCCCTAAGAGGAAATTTATGACAGATGACCGTTGCTATTCAAGACGCCAGCGGACTGTGAGTTCTGCCTTTTTTTCCCTCCTGTGTTTTTCCTTAAAATCTGTTTTTTTTCCCTCGCTGGCATGGCAGTGTCTTCAGACTACATTCGGTGTGGGCTTAGCGAGGTGGAGTGTTGGACTGTTAATGTTTTACATAACATCTTATCAGAGGCTCGTGCTTCTGGTTGGAGTGGCTCAAGTGCTTGAAGCATGCCCCAGCCTGTGGAGCCATCCATAGCTCACGGACCTCCATTACAAACCCACCATCCATGCTTCTCAGGCTGGGGGAAACCCCTTCCACATCCATATCCGCTGCCACGAGGGAGCAGTCCCGGGCACAGAGGTCCTCAGCCTACGTCAAACAGGTTCATTTTGTCTTCTTTTAATTATTTATCCTTTTTTTTTTTTTTTTCTTTTTTTTCCCTTTGAAAGACAAAAGTAAAATAGAAAGCTGATTTTCTGCTGATAAATGTCAGCTGATAAATGTCACCTGGCAGCAATCAGCTGACTCTTCTGATGAAGGCTGCAGTGCAGTTGAAACATGTAAAGAAGGTAAAGACATCTTTCAAAGGAAAAAAAAAAGGATAAATAATTAAAAGAAGACAAAATGAACCTGTTTGACGTATTACGTGGAAGTTATGGACAAGTTTGCATTAAAGACTTCCGCCGGCTGGAGAAATTGGAGAAAACACGGGCACGCTTCAGAAACCACCTACGATTCAACCTCCGTTGCAGAGATGAGGAGGTCACACCCCAAAGCCTCAATATAAGAAATCCAATCCCGACCAAGAACGCAGAAAAAATCATCAACAAAGCACGGAAAGACCTTATAAAAGAACATATAAGAATAACGGCAAATAAAGTAGACAAAATAAACAACCAAATCAAAGAGGAAACGGACATGTTTAAGCAACGCTACCCGACGGACCAGAAAACGCAGGAGCAGATAAAAGCACAACTGAAACACGCACACGAACAAGAATTCATCACAACGAAAAACCGCCAATTGAAAAAATTAAAAAAACTCACAGAAAGAAAGAACGGACGAAGACAAACACACACGGAAAAGCACGATAAGTGGGTCAAAAACATATCACAACGCACACTCACGGACACAGAGAAAACAGTGCTGAACAGAGGACTGAACTTCGCCATCACACCAGCCAGAATCCCCCATGAAGAATACATCCTCGCAACAGAACTGGCATGCGAAAAAATCCAGGACCAAGGAGAAAAAGCGGCACTCCGGAACGCAGTCGCAGGAATCCTCAAAACGGCCAAATTACCACAAAGCAACGTTACAAGAAAAGAAGAAAAAGCATTAAACTCACTCAAGACAGATAAAACGATCACAATACTCCCAGCAGATAAAGGCAGAACAACAGTAATTTTGGACACGGAAACATACGAAAAACAGATGGAAACCATGTTGGCAGACAGTAACACATACGAAATCATTAAAACAAACCCGACAGAAGAAAAGAAAAAAATGCTCAAAGCCCTTCTAAAACCTCTATTAGAAAGCAATAAAATCACAAAGGACGCATATGATCACCTGATCCCCACAGCCAGCATCACCCCTCGGATTTATGGAACACCGAAAATACATAAAAAGGATATCCCACTGCGGCCAATAATAGACAGCATTGGATCAGTCACATACAACTTATCAAAAGCCCTAGCTGAAATCATCAAACCCCTCCTTGGACTATCAGACTTTCACTGTAAAAATTCAAAAGAGCTGGCACAAGAACTCAAAGACATAAAAATAGAATCAGACGAGATCCTCATCTCACATGACGTCATCTCTTTATTCACTAACTAACTAACTAACCTGCACTTATATAGCGCTTTTCTAGTCACAAAGACTCCTATTGACGTCACACTACATATAGTGCAAGAACGCCTCAACAAGGACAGTACCCTAAAAAGACGCACCAACCTCACAGTCCATGACATATCCAAATTACTACAGTTTATTGCAAAATCCACTTATTTTCAATTCAGAGGAAAAATCTACAAACAAAAAGAAGGATTTGCAATGGGAGACCCACTATCAGCCATCATGAGCAGTTTTTTTATGGAGGATCTGGAAAATAAAGCCATCAACACAGCACCCACAATATGCAAACCCACCCTTTGGAAGAGATACGTAGATGACATTCTGGAAAAAATAAGGAAAGGACATACACAAGAACTCACTGACCATCTGAACAGTACAGACAGTACGGGGAACATAAAATTCACACACGAAGAGGAGGAAAATGGCACCATAGCCTTTCTGGACATGAAAATCCACCACAACGAGGACGGCAGCATAAAAATCACAGTCTACAGGAAACCAACCCACACAGATCAATACCTACTTTGGACATCGGAACACCCCACAGCACACAAGCTATCAGTCGTCAGGACATTATATGAACGAGCCACCATCATCACGGAACAAGAAGACAGACAGGAAGAGGAAAACCACATAAAACATGCACTTATACGCTGCCAATATCCAGTATGGGCCATAAACAAAGGGAAACAGCAAGTCAAAAACAAAGAAAATAAACAGGACACAAGACATAGAACAAAAGCTGAAATCAAAAACAAGGACACCATAACTATACCATACATACGAGGGATCACGGAACCAATTCAAAGGATCATGAAAAAATACAAAATAAACACAGCAGTCAAACCACACAAAAAATTAAGACAGTTATTAGTACACCCCAAGGACAGAATAGAACAAGACAATAAATGCAGTGTATTATATGAAATATCATGCAGATCATGTAACAAAACCTACATTGGAGAAACCGGAAGATTATTCACCACAAGAAAAAAAGAACACCAAAAGGAATGTGAGAAGGAAACACAAGGACGACTCACAAGATCACAAAAAGAAAAAGCAGAACAAGAAACATTAAAATCAGCTATATCGGACCACTGCAAAAGAAATAATCACATCATGGACTGGGACAACACAAAAATTATTGGATCGGAGAGCAACAGACACAAACGTTGGATCAAGGAGGCAATAGAGATCAGAAAGCGGGGAAAAGACACCATGAACCGAGATGAGGGGGCCTTTATGCTTTCTCACACCTGGGACCACATTCTCCAGAGACCATCTGACGGCGGGAGGCGGGGCCGGCTCAGTGGATCTGACAGATCTGCTGAGCTGGCCCCGCCTACGAAAATCAGCTGATAAATGTCACCTGGCAGCAATCAGCTGACTCTTCTGATGAAGGCTGCAGTGCAGTTGAAACATGTAAAGAAGGTAAAGACATCTTTCTATTTTACTTTTGTCTTTCAAAGGAAAAAAAAGAAGAAAAAAAAAAAAAAAAGGATAAAGGTCCTCAGCCTATTACCGCCATCCAGCTGAAGCCCGCCTGAGGAATTCTCCTACCTTCTCAGCAGTTAACTCCTTGCCACTCTGGAGAACCACAGCAGCAGCCTACTCATCATTTTTTAATTATTTCCCCTCAGCTATCCTGTCAGTCTCCTCCTCATCTGCCACTGCTGCCTCCCTCTTCTCCATGAAGGCTCCACCCGTTGCTGAGAATTCGGCCGTCCTCAGGTCTGCAGGGACAGCTCCTCCACTCTCCACTTTGGTGCCCTTACCCGCTACAGTGAACAAGAGAGAGTTATCTGGTTCTATGGCAGCAGCAACCACCAGGTCCTGGGACCTAAGGCAAGTATCCTTTCATTTTTTAACACCCCAAAATGAATTTTCTTGTCTTATTCCTGGAGGGGGGCTCAGCAGCAGTCACCCACTTTAGCTGAGCCCTCACTGCTGGCTGCTGCAACTAAAGAATTATCCTCACCTGCTCCTCCTGTGTTCCCCGAGTGTCCGTCGGTCCTGGGAGGGAGCTGCCGGATGACAGAGGGGCCTGCGGCCCTGGAGAGTCCAGTTCCAGCCCCGCAGCCATGTCCTCGACAGGAGAAGCGCGCCCCCAATGCCCTGATGGTTGAGCCAACAAGAGAGTGTCCCCTGACTTCAGCTGCACGGGCCTCTGCACCAGCGGTGAGACGACCTCCAGCATCCACTGCCCTGCCGGGAGCTCCACCAGGGTCGGTTGCCATGTCTGGAGGTCATTCAACAGCAGATACCAACATGCCATGGGAATTAAGGCAAGTACCTTTTCATTCTATTATATTTGAAGATGAAATGCCTTGCCTTATTCCTGGTGGAGAGGCTCAGCATCAGCAGCCCACATTAGCTGAGTCCTCACTGCCTGCTGCTGCCACCTGTTCCTCACCTGCCTTCCCCGTGTCTCCTCCTGTGTTCCCTGAGTGTCTGCCGGTCCTAGGATGGAGCCGCCAGATGACAGAGGAGCCTGCGGCCCTGGAAGATTCCGTTCCAGCCTCACACCCACATCCCGGATGGGAGGAGAATGTTACCTGCGTCCTGAAGCCTGGGCCGACAGGAGACTGTCCCCTGGTTTCAGCAGCACAGGAGTCGGCATCATTGGTGAGGCAACCTTCAGCTTCTGCCGCCACGCCAGAGGTTCCACTTGTGTCAGTCACCACATCTGGAGGGTCTTGGGCTGCATCCATCATCATGCCTGCTGCTGGGGTCATCGCAGCAGAGTCACCAGAGTCCTGGACAGTGGTGGAGCTCAAGTCAAGGCAAGTTCTCTGTTCAGTCTCTCCATTATTAGCCTTAGAGAAATCTTGTCTTGCTCATGGCAGGGAGAATCAGCTGCAGATGTCTTCTGCTCATGAATTCTCCTCGCTAGGCTCCACTGCTGCCAGTAATTGTGTTCCGGTGTACATCTCCTCCTTCCCGTCCGAGGTGGCTATGCCGAGAGCAGATGTCCAGAGGAGCGGATTCAAGATGTCCCAGCCTATGTCGCCAGAGTCCTGGGTGGTAGTGGAGCTCAAGTCCAGGTGAGTACTCTGTTCTGTTTCAACACATGCAGATCTCGAGAAATCTTGTCTGGCTCATGGTGAGGAGAACCAGCTGCAGAAGTCCTCTGCTCCTGAATTCTCCTTGCCGAGCTCCACCACTGCCGGTAACTATGTTCCGGTGTTTTTCTCTTCCTCCCCATCTAAGGTGGCTGAGCCGGGGTGGAAGCGCCAGATGAATGGATTTGAGACATTCCAGCCAGAGTCGCCGGAGTCCTGGACGGTGGTGGAGCTCAAGCTAAGGCAAGTTCTCCTCTTTGTCTTCACATTATCAGTATTAGAGAGATGTTGCTTAGCTCTTGGTGAGGTGAACCAGCCGTTGGCTGTTCCTGTATCCTCCTCGCTGGGCTCCACTGCTACCAGCGGTAGTAACCCGGTGTATGTTTCTTCTCCTCTGCTCAAGTCCTCATCTGAGTCCGTTGATGGTCACCCTCCATCTTCGCCTGATGTCGCCGCGGATCCTCCATCTTTGCCTGAGGTTGTCGCGGGTCCTCCATTTTCACCTGAGGTCAACGCAGGTCCTCCATCTTTGCCTGAGATCACCACGGATCCTCCATCTTCGCCTGCGGTCACCTTGGGTCCTTCCTCTCCACCAGAAGTCTCTGTGGGTCCTTCATCTCTGCCAAGGTCTCTGTGGGTCCTTCATCTCTGCCAGAGGTCTCCGTGGGTCCTTCCTCTCTGCCAGAGGTCTCCGTGGGTGCTCAGCCTCCATTTGAGGCCGCCATGGGTGCTCCGCCCCCGTCCGAGGCTGCCATGAGTGCTCCGCCTCCATCTGAGGCCGCCGTGGGTGCTCCACCTCTGCCCAAGGTTGCTGAAGGTCCTCCATCTCCACCCGAGATAGTGGAGGGTTCTCCAATGTTGGCAGAGGTCATCATGAGTTCCCCGTCTTCACCAGAGGCCTCCACTGAGCAGTCACTCTCCTCATCTAATTTCCCTGCTGATCGGCCATGCTCTTCGGCTGGTCTTCTCACTGGTCAGTCACTCTCCTTGTTGGGGTTCCATCTCTCAGCTCAGGTTCTGGCTGCCACCTCCAGGAGGGGGTGCATCGTGCCCCGCGGCCCGCTGGCCCTGGAATGCTGGGAGACCACCCAATGGACTGTGCCATCTGGTTAGGTGGCTCTGAAACCCTGGGATACCACCCGATGGATTGTGCCATCTGTTTGGGTGGCTCTGGAACTCTGGTAGGCCACCCGGCAGTCCTGGTCGGCTGTTGATATGGCTCTGGGACTCTGGGAGACCACCCAATTTGGTCCACCCGCTGATCGGGTGGCTTTGGGACTCTTATAAACCACCTGAACTGCCTTATTTTGCCACCTAATTCCCAGAGTTCTGGGCACCTTATCTGTTCCTTTTGTGGGTCATTATTGAGTATTTTTTGGTGTTGTTTTGGTCCCTCCTTACCTGGTTCCCCCCACCACCCTCCTGGGTTTGTTTATTTGGGCTATTCCATTTGGGGGGGGGGGGAGGTCTTTGTGTGTTTTCTCTTTTTTGATGTTACCCTGGGGTGTCTGGAATCTACCCCTTGGGGGGGGGGGGCTCTGTCATGATGTGGAGCACAGTTCCTCAACCGTGCTCACATTCCTGATTTTAGTCTGATTATTTTTCTAGTTTTCTGATAATTTTTTTAGTCTTGATTATTTTCCCACCTTAGTTTAATGTTCTATCTGGTTGGTTGGATGTATGTGGTTAGTTGAGTTTGCTATTTGTTTCTATTTACTGTATGACTGTCTCTGTTCCTAGTATAGTTATTATTATTTTGCATCCATGACCGTCCAGTTTTGTATTATTATTATTATTTGCCTGTATGATCATGATCCTCCCTTCAGCTTTGTCCTTACCTCTCCTCCTTTATAGTCAGCTGTGCTTTGACAGCACCCTGTGTTACTTCTGCATGAAGCTCAAGTTCTCTGGTGTTCTCAACTGTCAGTGTTTGGTCTGATTACTCTTTGCTCATGTGATCCACACCTGCCAATCATCTGCTCATCATCCCTGTGCCTATTTAAGATGACTGCAACGATTTACTCATTGCAGTGGTCAATTGTTTCCTAGTGTGTGAACTCTGTATCCACTGACAGGTATCCCCTGTCAGTTTTCCTCTTTGCGGAGGAGCTCTGTCCATCTATCTTTTGTTTTTTCCTCTCGGCGTGTCTGGACGCCTCAGCCTGAGTATGGCTGTTCTCCTGTTTTTCGCATGGACGTGAGCCCTGCACCTTTTCTCTCGTATCCTGCCTTATGTGTAAGCGTAGTGTTTCGTGTGCTTTATATTTTGTGCCATTAAATGTGCACTCACAGCTCCAGTGTTTGGTGTCTCCTGCCTGCCCTAAGGGGCAATTTACAACAAAGTTATTTAACATTGTGTCAATGTAACTATTTTGTGTTAATAAACCGTCCTACATCATTCAACAGTTTTGAAAACAAAAATATTTATTGTGTTGTTTATGCAAGCTTGAAGGTTCAGTTTATGTAGTGCCACACAAATCTATCTGAGGTCTCCTGTAATGAGTTCATATAAAATGTTCTTTCTTCTGTGTAAAAACGAAGCATATATATATACATTAAAGCTGTAGCTGGTGCTTAATCCATCTATTGCTGCGAGTAGTTAGGAGGTTGTTCTCCTGAGCTGTATCGAACTGTGATGATGTTCAGCCTATATTTATACAAGACCATTTTGTAACCATGGAAACGTGTCCCCAAATGAATGGATCAGAAAATAAAAGGGATTTAAAACAGATGTGTTGAGCTTGTGTGTCTCACATTAAATGGATAGTTTATGCTCTATTGTTAAAGTAAGTGCCCTCTCCTGATATTACAGTCCTCTGAACTAATTATTGTTACACTCTGACGCTGTTGGGCACTATAGCATGTTATATAATTTAAAAAAAAAAAAAAAAACTTTTTACAGGAAAACCTTGAAGAGATTTCCAAAGGTCATTTGTCTTCATGACACTGCAACTGTCTCCCACTTACAGTCTGTGTTGCTTTCTGTTGGTGGACAAAGGATGCCTGTTAATTTAACACCTGTGCCACAGACAGTGACATTTTCCTGGCAGAGATCAAGTGGTATGAGGGCTGTTTATTAAAGATTTCCCCTCACCCATTTCTCATCGACTGAGAGGAACGAAACTTGACACAGTCATCAGTCTTTCTCTACACTCCACACTACACTTGTGGCTGTAGTGCAGGTGTAGTGTGGCCAACTTCTGATCAGAGGATCAGTGATTCGACTTCCGCTCTCTCTGCAGTCTGCATGTCCAAGTGTCGTTGAGCAAGACACTGAACCCCCAGTTACTCCTGGTGGGTCAGGCCAGCGCCTGTACATGGCAGCTCCGCCACCATCACAGTGTGTGTGTGTGTGTGTGTGTGTGTGTGTGTGTGAATGGATGGATAGCAGAATCTGTAAAGTGCTTTGGTCATCCAGAGATGAATAAAAAGCACTATATAAGCAGTGGCGGACTCAGATATGAGCGATGAGGGTGGCCCAGGGCACAATTCTTTTGAGGGCACCACGAGAATCAGAAAAATAAAAATAATAATAAAAGATTAATAATTATTTGTGCTGAGCATGTGCAGTTGTTTGAAAAAGTATTTGCTCCCCTTCCTGATTTTTCATTTTTTTGTGTTTGTCCCACTTGAATGTTTCAGATCATCAAACAAATTTAAATATTAGACAAAGATAACACAAGTAAACACAAAATTAAGTTTTTAAATGGTGTTCATTATTAAGGGGAAAAAAAACCAAACCTACATGGCCCTGTGTGAAAAAGTGATTGCCCCCCACCCCCACCCCTGTTAAAACGTAAATTAACTGTGGTTTATCATATCTTTGGAAAGCTGAGTTCAATTTCTCTAGCCACACCCAGACCTGATTACTGGTTGGGCCACCCTTAGCAGCAATAACTGCAATCAAGCGTTTGCGATAACTGGCAATGAGTCTTTTACAGCGCTGTGGAGGAATTTTGGCCCACTCACCTTTGCAGAATTGTTGTAATTCAGCTACATTGGAGGGTTTTCGAGCACGAACCTGTGATGGCGGCTCTTATTGTGGAGTGCAGTGTGGTGACGCCAGCTTCCTGTTGCATCACCGCACTTCCCTAAATAGCGGGGTGGGCCACCATAGGCACTTCCTTTTGTGCCAGATGATCCCGCTGGGTGCTTGCTGTGTACTACTGAACAACATCTTCAATAAAGCGGTGTTCAACATTACCATTCTCTTCGCCTCATTCATCACCAGGTTTGTGGACATAACATTTGGCAAAAGAGGATTAACGTATGGAGGCATGCATTACACCACTTTGTCCCTTCCTCGAGCTTCCAGGTGAGCCGCCGGTGCCTTGGCCCCATTGGTTCGAGGCCTTCCAAACCTACATCACAGCGCTGGAACTCAGGAAGCTCAATAAGGTGAGGGCACGTGCACTTGTTGTCCTCAACCTGGGTGTCACGTGTGTGCGTCTTTACGCAGCGCATGTGGGAATGGAAGATGAAACCCAAATGCAGGAGAGAATTGAGTGTTTTATTGACAAAAATGTGAAGAATAAATCTGATAACAAACAAGTGAATGGCACTGGACAAACAGGGATGACAGTCAGGATGCTCTACAGTACACAGGTGAGATTAAACGGAGATGAGGGCCCAGAGCGCTGCAGGAAAGCTGAACAGTGGGGAAACCAAAATGAACTTACTGGACTTACTGGACATCTTGACAACGGAGGCTGTGACTGAAACGGAAAAGGCGCAGACTGGTGTGACAGCTGGCACAGGGGAGGGCTTCGCCACAGTTGCGCTCCGAAGGTCCCTCTTGTCACTTCCTCGAAACGCTGTTGTGACTCTTGGATCTGGGTGAGCAGCGGCGTCAGCCCCGGGTATTTCCATAAACTGGGGCACGTCTGGAGCACCCTGACAGCAATGTCCAACAAGCAAAAATTAATTTCCGGGGAGTGGGTGGCACGAGCTCTCGAAACAAAGTCCACCGCTCGCTCGGCCGCTGCGCACTCCTCCGGGCTTAATCCAAAAACAGAGAAGTCCATTGTACTGTCCAACACAGGCTGGAGAAAAACACAGAAGGGAGAAAAAGAAAAAACACACATGCACAACTCCTCCACTGGGTTTTCACTGGCCGGGTTATTCTGTCAAGTGCATGCGTCTTTACGCAGCACATGTGGGATTGGAAGATGAAACCCAAACACAGGAGAGAAGTGAGTGTGCTTTATTGACAAAAATGTGAAGAACAAATCTGATAACAAACAAGTGAATGGCACTGGGCAAACAGGGATGACAGTCGGGACACTCTACAGTGCACAGGTGAGATTAAACGGCGATGAGGGCGCAGAGCGCTGCAGGAAAGCTTAACAACTAGGGAAGCAAAGAGAAGATCCAGGGCACTGCAGGAAAGCTGAACAGTGGGGAAAGAAAAATGAACTTACTGGCTGGAGCAGTCCGAGTCAAATCCAAGTAACAGTCCCAGTAGACAGAGGAAAGGCTGACTACACCGGCAGAAGCGGAGCAGGAAGCTCGACAATCAACAGGCAGTGCAGAACAGAGCACTCCAAACAATAACCCAGCAGTGCACCACAGCGAACACAGATCTTATATAATGCAACCACTAATGAGCTGAGTGCATGCCGGTGTGGATAATGAGAGTGCGTGGGTGTGTGTGAGTGAAGGCAGGTGCCTGCATGAGTGTCAGAGCATGTGAGTGAGAATGAGTGTGTGTGTGTGTGTGTGTGTGTGTGTGTGTGTGTGTGTGTGTGTGTGTGCGCGCGTGCTTGAACAAACAGGAGTGCACAAATGATAATGACAAACAGCTGGTGGGTGTTGGCAGAGAGAGGGAGGCGTGGCCATCAGCTGGTAGGAGCCAAGGACCCAAGGCTCCTAAAGGGCTGCCAGCTGAAAATTAAAGAAACAACCAAGAAGGGAAAAAACAACCACGAGCCATGGAACAGGGCTGGAGACGTCCAGCTCTGTCCATGACACCTGGGTATCAAAGGCCATCGAATTCTAGGGGCGCTCGGCACGTCTGACTTGTTTTGAGGACGTTGTGGTGGAGCTGCTAGCTAACCATTTCATCACTCTAGACAGCATGACTGTATGGAGAATTCATTTTTGCATGCGACACCAACGTGTAGGTGAGCCCATTCACTAATTTGTCGCTGACTTAAGATAGCTAGCTAGCGAGTGCTGTTTTGGGCCGCTTGAAGATGAACTGGTGCATGACCAACTAGCAGAGCACACGTGCAATGTTGGACTGCAAGCTAGGCTACTAATGGTGCCGAATGACTTGAAGTTAGCTCGAGCTGTCGAGATAGCTCTCCAGTTGGAGGCCGCAGACAAGCTAGCTTCAGAACTAAACTGGTGCCAGTCACAGAAGCCGCCGCAGCCACCCACCACAGCAACTGTTGCAGACTCAGATAGTGAGGATAGCTTGGATGACGATTTTATGGAAACCAATGCTGCCAGCCGAAGGTCTGCCCCGGGAAGACCCCCATGCAAGGGTTGTGGGTCCGCAATGCTCTGCAATAAAGCGAAGGAGTGCCCGGCAAGAGGAAAACGTTGTAGCAGATGTGGACACTTGAATCAATATACCAGGATGTGATGCTTATCTGAGCCGGAGAGCCCACAGAAGAAATCACCCCGCCCGCCCCGACAACCATCCATATGGTGAGCCCCAGTATTAACGGGTACATGTATTGCACAGTGGAGTTAGACGGCGTGGAGGTGCCACTGTTACTCAACACTGTGGCAGTGTGGTCGATGCTGAATTGGCCACGGTGAAGAAGTTTTTCCCCCACCACAGGATAAGAAGTAACCTGGCGCTGTTGTATGGCTACAGAGGTAGCAGGCTGTGCACAGTTGGGACTGTGGAGTTAACTGCTCGTTACAAGTTGGCAATGATGATTGACTTCACATCCCAAGTGGCGGCGCATGGCAATAATATCATGAGCTGTGACCTATTCTACGGACTGGGTTTCGCCATTAAAGACAATGTTGGAACGAATGGTTGGGTTGTGGCCGCTGGAACCCCCCAGTTCCGATGGTCAAAGAGGATGTGGTTTGGGATGAAGGACTAATGAACACCCTCGCTTTCAAGCCGGACCAGCCTCACTCAGGTTCGCTGCGGGAAAGTCTCAGTTTGGCGGCGGGGCACCCACGTCAGCAAGTGCCTCCAGGGGTGCGGCTGCTGAGGGGCTGCCCTGGGCCCCCCCATGCCAGTACCACCTTTCCCACCCAAGTGACTGTGCTGTGACAGCTTGTTTATAGTTCTTGTGTTCTTTTGTTTTACTGTGTTTAGTTTAGGAGCACGGCAGATATTTTAGTTCCAATAAAGACTTTTAGTTTATTCCGGTGGCAGAATAATCCACCGTGCCGTGCAGGTCATATGGTAGTCCACCCACCGACTCTATTTTAGGTTGTTTTGTGAGAGTGTGTTAGGCCTTTTGGTACCTTAGTTTATGTTTTCTTAGAGTATGATTCAGGTTCCAAATTGGGGTGGGTTCAAACTGTGTGTGTGTGTGTTTTGCACTTTGTAAAGAGGGGAGGAATGTAATGGTGGCTCTTATTGTGGAGTGCAGTGTGGTGACGCTGACTTCCTGTCGCGTCACTGCACTGCCCTATATAGCAGGGTAGGCCGCCATAGGCACTTCCTCTTGTGTTGGATGATCCTGCTGGGTGCTTGCCATGTACTACCTAACAATATCTTCAATAAAGCTGTGTTCGATGTTACCATTCTCTTCACCTCATTCATCACCAGGTTTGTGGACATAACAGAACCGCCTTTTTAAGGTCATGCCACAGCATCTCAATCAGATTCAGATCAGGACTTTGACTAGGCCACTCCAAAGTCTTCATTTTGTTTTTCTTAAGCCATTGGGAGGTGGACTTGCTGGGGTGTTTTGGATCATTGTCCTGTTGCAGAACCCAAGTGTGCTTCAGCTTTAGGTCATGAACAGATGGCCGGACATTCTCCTTCAGGATTTTTTGGTAGACAGCAAAATTCATGGTTCCATTTACCACAGCAAGTCTTTCAGGTCCTGAAGCAGCAAAACGGCCCCAGGCCATCACACTACCACTACCATATTTTACTTCTGGTATGATGTTCCTTTTCTGAAATGCTGTGTTACTTTAACGCTGAATGTAATGGGACACACACCTTCCAAAAAGTTCAACTTTTGTCTCGTTAGGTCACAGAGTATTTTCCCAAAAGTCTTGGGGATCATCAAAATGTTTTCTGGCAAAACTGAGATGAGCCTTTATGTTCATTTTGCTCAGCAGTGGTTTTCATCTTGGAATTCTGCCATGCAGGCCATTTTTGCCCAGTCTTTTTCTTATGGTGGAGTCATGAACACTGACAGGCAAGTGAGGCCTGCAGTTTTTTGGATGTTGTTGTGGGGTCTTTTCTGACCTCTTGGATGAGTCATTGCTGTGCTCTTGGGGTAATTTTGGGTGGCCGGCCACTCCTGGGAAGGTTCACCACTGTTCCATGTTTTCGCCATTTGTGGATAATGGCACTCACTGTGGTTCGTTGGAGTCCCAAAGCTTTAGAAATGGCTTTATAACCTTTTCCAGACTGATAGATCTCAGTTACTTTGTTTCTCATTTGTTCCTGAATTTCTTTGGATTGCAGCATGATGTCTAGCTTTTGAGGATCTTTTGGTCTACTTCACTTTGTCAGGCAAGTCCTATTTAACTGATTTCTTGATTGAGAACAGGTGTGGCAGTAATCAGGCCTGGGTGTGGCTATAGAAATTGAACATGGCTTTCCAAAGAAGTGATAAACCACGGTTAATTTATGTTTTAACGGGGAAGGGGGGGGGCAATCACTTTTTCACACAGGGCCATGTAGGTAGGTTTGGATTTTTTTTTTTTACCCTGAATAATAAACACCTTCATTTAAAAACTGCATTTAAATGTGTTTGATGATCTGAAATATTTAAGTGTGACAAACATACAAAAAATGAGAAATCAGGAAGGAGGCAAACACTTTTTCACAGCACTGTATCTGTGGCAAATGGGTGCCTTCTACAGGCGAGATGCTGGCACCCTCTAGCTGCAGCTGGCAGACTCCAGCAGATCAAACTCCAGTATGGCGGCCATTCAAAGTGTAGCAAAGGAGGGAAAAAAAACATTAAAAGTAAGGTTTTCTTTAAATTATGCAGTGGTTTGAATTTTAAAACATTGAGCCCTAAAATAGCAACATTTGGTTATTACAGTTTATGTTATGTAACATAATTTTTTTCCAATGTGTTGTATCACCTTCAGTTTACTGTCCACATGAATTAATTTCAGGGCTGTGCAAAGACTATTTGAGAGGAAGGGGTACAAATTAATAAAAAGGCACATGGAATGAGATTTGTTAAAAATATGTCAACTTTATATGTTAGTTGGTATCTATTTTACTTTAATAACAATGCACTCATGGACATATTTAATACCCCACAGATTTTTACAAATTATCAACTGCCACAGAGACCATGGTCTTCATCATTAATTATGCAAAGGTCAATGACGAAAAAAAAATTTAAAAAATGGGCAGTGTCAAATGCATTTTCCTGCCTATTTGAGGCAGGAGAGATAAAACCCAAATGCAGGAGTAAGTTGAGTGTGTTTAATGGCAAACGCAAAATACAGTCCAAACAAACAGATGAATTGCACTAGGCTGACAGGAAAGACTACTAGGACGCTCTACAGCACACGGGAGAGAACAACACAGAGAAAGACCCGAGCATTACAGATGGAACTGATAGCAGGGGCAGGGGAGAGAACCCCAGGCACATCCAAATGGAACTGGTAAGGTGTGGGTAAACACAGTAGAACTTACAAGACTGGAGCAGTCCGAGTCAAACCTAGAAACAGTCCCGGCAAAACAGAGGGGAGGCTGAGTACAAGCTGGTGGAGGAAACAGATGAACCAGCAGTACAAACAGCAGAGCAGATCGACAGTTCAAACAATAATCCGGCAATGCACTACAGCGAACACAGAGTATTAATAACGCGACTACTGATGAGCTGAGTGATTGCCAGTGAGAAAAGAGAAAGTGAATGCGAGGGTGTGTGAGTAGATGTCTGAGCATGTGAGTGAGAATGAGTGGGTGTGTGTGTGTGGAGTGAGTGAGTGAATGCAGAAGTGCTGAATGAATGCAGGTGTGGACAACTGCATGTGTGTGTATGTGTGGAGAGAGCACAACTGGTTATAACAGACAGCTGGTAGATGTTGGTAGAGAGAGGGAGGCATGGCCATCAGCTGGCAGGAGCCAAGGACCCAAGGCTCCTAAGGAGCTGCCAGCTGAAAATTAAGAAAACAACTACTCAGGAAAAAATCCACAAGCCATGGAGCAGGATTGGAGGCATCCAACCCAGTCCATGACAGGCAGCTTCCATTGAAAAACGGTTATCTCTTCAAAATAAAAATATCTTTGCAAAAATCTGAACAAGCTTTTCTTTCAATAAATAAATTATTAAAATTTCATTCAAATGACTAAATCGTTGCAAAAAAAAAAAAAATTAAAAAGCCATTCGCCTAGTCAGCAAAATGAGTCCAAACCATCCCCTCTGTTAAAGTCCTCGGACGGTGACATTTTTTTATTGAACCAATAAACTGATTGTATGAAAATATTCCATTCTGGCCATTCCCGTGATTTAATATGTGTCACCAGCCTCCATAAATGACTTTATTTGGTAATAGCCCATCTTTCACTTAGTGATGCTGCAGTACCGCCATCTGTCGATAGGGGCAGGCAGCAGTGACGTCAGCTCAGGAAGAAGTGAGGGTGATATTGCCTGCCTGTGCTGTGAGCCTCATCAGAGAAACATTCCCATCGGATCACTACAAGGGATTTTGCCTACCAAGATTAGATTTGTGAAAAATTATATTTAAATAAAGTTTTGTAAAATCATATATTGAGTTTATTAATGTTCATGTCAATTTTATAATTCTAATATTTCAGCATTCATCAAAGTTGCATGTCATATACATTTGAATAATTTTTCTACCATTTTATGGTATAAAATTCGGGTTCAATTCGGCACTCAATGTGGTGGGAACTCTGGCTTGTACATAGTGCCACTGCTCCCATAAGTGGGTTGGATCAACCAAGGTTTTGTTGAACAGAGTATTCATCAGATCATCCACATATTCTGAAAAAAAATATATTCAATAAAAATTAGACATCCATTTGACTACAGTATGAAATACAAATTTGACCCAAATTAACATAATTTGATAAAAGCTATGAAATGTGAAAGTTGAATGAAGACCAACCCTCCACCCACTGTAAATATCATATACAAGCCTAGAAAATGATACTAATATTTCTTATACTCCCCGAAAGTTGGATTAACTTTCTTTGCTTGCAGTGTATATCCGCCTTTTTTGAATTTTGGGTACCTGATGATGAAGACCGGCTCACCATCACTATTCTGTGCCTGCTTGCGGCCTGCATTTTCATTAAAGTGCATTGCAGCTAAACAAAGTCTGTAATTAGAATATTATCACAATGATTTATTTTTGGACATATAAGTGATCTGTCTATCAGCAGAAACTCTATGTAATTGGCACTGTTATTATAATTGCATTTCATATTTTTGGTCACGTATTGCATCTCCTCACCTTGTCAACATTCCAAGGAATGAGAAGTGTACACTCTTTGGTGCAAAATGAATAATCAGACTGTGGAAAGCCTCCACATTAGAAGTTTGCTGCCCTGGACTCAGCTTTCGCACATCCCTGAGGACCCGTGTTTTGTTGATCATATCAACAACTTTTTCACAGCCCTTTGTCCCTGAAATAAATAAATTGTAGGTGTGAGATATGTGACCAAAAATGATGAAAATCAATGGGATAATAATTTTTATATATATATAATACATGCACTGTTGTTTCATTGTGTGAAACTTTTTTGTGTTAGGTTGCAGTCTCTCAGGAGCTGCGGGATCGTATGTAGTGCTCGCATCTTTGTATTTGTACTATGCAGGTGTGCGCGCAGCTGAAGCCGCTGATGAGCGGCGAGTCGTGACACAAATTGCATCTTATTCTCGAAATCGCTGTCAACGAAATGTCTACTGCACATGTTGGGTGAGTTACCGACATCATTCCAATTTTTTCGCGTTTTCTGAACGAATTTCACCCATGCCATTCTGATTTTCCCAAGGACGGGAAATTCAAAAACACTCACCGCATGCTCCGCTGGTATAATGTCGCACCCGTAGACAACACAACGCCAAACCATAACTAATTCAATTCCTGAAATCCTAATCTTAATAAATAATCTATTTGTAATCCACAAGTACTCCGAGAAATATCCGTATTCGCCGATTTTAAAACGTAAACAACAAACAATGTCCGCCGAGCGTGTGCGTGTCTCTCCCTGTGATGATGTCACACAATCAATGGCCATCTTAGCCGCTGATCGCTCGGCTGAGTCAGACAGCTCTCAAGGACAGCGTACTTCAAGAGCGCATTGTCACCTTATGCGACATTTGTTGACACCAAAACATGTGCGGTTCAAATTAGCTCGTCTCACACAAAAATTTAAGATATGATTTAGCGATATTGAATTTTCGTCCGGCCGACGCCTTTAAACTGCCCCCCCCCCCCCCATCTCCACAAAGATTGTAAGGATAGTTTATACAGGACAATGTAAAGGTGCTTCTCAATAAATTAGAATGTCATCAAAAAGTTGATTTATTTCAGTAATTCAGTTTAAAACTAGAAAAGCACTCGGAGAGCGCAGACCTCCGCCAAGCGGCACAGTTCCCCCCATACAGTGTTTGTGTGTACGTTTTCAGATTCCCTGAACATGAAAAGATATGACTAGCTATTGGATTCACAATGATTATTTGTTTATTTGACATGGACAGTGCAATAAACAGACAATTAATGAATGACAATCAATGTGATAGTGATAGGATTAGTGGTTCAGTAGTGTAAAACGGGGCTATAAGGGACGGCGGGTTAATAAGGGACACTTTTCTGGGAAATGTTTTAAATGTAATTCTGCTTTTTTTATTTTGAGCAGGACGCTGAGTTGTGTTGTTATTGTCAAATATCCATGAATCCTTCATCAAATCTAGGCGGAAGCAAAATTAAAAAAGCAGAATTACATTTAGAAAAGTGTCCCATATTACCCCGCCGTCCCTTATAGCCCCGTTTTACGGTTATAAAAGCATTGCCTCCTTGGCGGAGGTAATAAACTTAAGTGTTGGTGTGTCCATCTCCTCCACTGACGGATGCAGATTGGTTAGACAGGTTGCCGTGGGTTTTATATTATATTGGGGTTGCGCTCCGCGGCAAAACAAAATTTAGAGTCTTCCCCGGCAGAGGTCGTTTTTACGCAGCGCCTATAGCTGGGCGGGGAATTTGTGGCAAATAATCGGGCGGCGGACAGGTGGCCGTGTCAGGTTTTGCAGCGTGGCGCAAAAACAGGCACGCTGGCGGGCCCAGGCCAGCAGTGTTTTCCGCGTACTTTTGTGCCTAAAACGTTGAAGAACGCGGAGTTTGTGTTGGTCAGACACGACGATCAGCGCAATGTGCGCAGCGCCTATGGCTGGCACAGGCACACTGGCGGGCCCAGGCCAGCAGTGTTTTCCGCATGCTTTTTGTGGCTAAAACGTTGAAGAAGGCGGAGTTTGTGTTGGTCAGACACGACGCCCAGCGCCCTCCATTGCGCCTGCGCACATGTTGAAAATGGCCGTATGTCACAGTGTGGAAAAATGCTTTAAAAAATTCCTGTATGCAGACGGTGATGCGGATCATCCCCAAAATTTAATCAGTTCTTCCTTGTACCATTTCCAACAACGCCTGAAAGTTTCATTGAAATCCGTCCAAAAGTTTTTGAGTTATCTTGCTAACCAACAGACAAACAGACAGACAGACAAACAGACAAACACACAGACAAACCCCGGCAAAAACATTACCTCCTCCTGGCCTTTCGGCCTGGCGGAGGTAAAAATTAAACTCATATTATATAGATATACTGTATATGAGTTTCATGAGTGACATATTTCAAGTCTTTATCTTTTAATGAATGAATGAATGAATGAATGAATTTATTTCGGATAGTACAGTACAGGTTAAAAGAAACTGTATAATATAACAAGGTCAAATTAGACAAAGACTCCTTCTTCTATACAATTCCACGTGAGTTATCCGAAATGGGTGATGGCTGAAGCCGCAGCTTATATTGCCCACCCATATTCCATCCAAGAATTCAAAAGAGAAAAAAGAGAAAACAAGACAAGAGCGATTACAATTTAAAACAAAGCTAAGACAAAATGTGACTGAGAGAAAAAAAAAGAAAACTAAGCTAAGTTAAGCGGTTACTATTCAAAACAAATCTAAGACAAAATGTCACAGAGAAAAAAAGAAAAAAAAAAAAAAAAAAAAAAAAACTAAGCTACAACACAACACAGGCTGGATATGTCAATCCTTATGTGATTTTACATGTCGTCTTGTAAATATGTTTGGAGTATTTCTTCCTTTAGTTTTTGTTTAAATTGTCCAAGCGTTGTACATGATTTTAATTCAGGTCCAAAATCGTTCCATAATCTGACTCCTTGCACTGAAATACAGTGTTGCTTGGTGGTTGTTCTCACTGTAGGCTTTTGAAATATACATGTTCCTCTGAAGTGATATCGTTTCTCCCTTGTTTGGAACAACTTTTGGATATTTGCGGGCAGTGA